>JAZKJV010005970.1:0-736472 GCA_037367405.1 Ottelia alismoides | reverse complement strand
TCTCCATTTTTGGTCAACATGAAACTTATAGCTTCTCATCGAGACCTACAACTTTCATGTTTTTGAGTTTTTCCAAATTCGGTCATTTTCCCCTTCATTTCTTAAATCTTTGTCACAAAAAAAATGATTGGGCCATGTGGCGCCTTCTGGTTGCGCCCACCGGCTCGCTTCATTGTGCACCACGTGCCGCTGCCTCTCCGTCGTCCGATTGCCTTTTTTTTCTCCTCATCACCACTGTTCATCCCGCATCGTATCTCAATCATTCGATCTTCCCCAGATCAAATCACGACTGTCCCTTAGTGCCCTCACCATAGCACGACACGTGGCGGCATCATCACCCCCCGATCGCCTCCAGCCGTTCCATCTCAGCCGCTCCATCCCGCTGCTTCCTCCACCACCTGATCTATCCACCGATCTCATCCAAGTCGTCCGTCCGCGCCTCTTCCTATTTCGCCACGTAGCATCACTTGATGCTGTTCGATCGGATTGCCTTAGATTTAATCCCAACCACCCCTTAGCGCTTATTTCTCAGCCGTTGGATCGCAAGATCTAACGTCAGAGAACTCATCTTCTACCTCGCGCGTCTCTCTCTCTCCCACGACTTTCCTTGCACACCAGCTTCCCTTTCCTATTCTTCCCACCTCGTCCTCTAACCTCACAACCTCCCGACTACCCCATGATCGACCCCACTCATCCCTCATTTTCGCGGGCCGTCACGTATCCCACGAGTCCCCTCCACTCACTCCATATCTTCCCCGCAAATCACGCCCATCACCATTGAAACCACCACCTCTGATCTTCAAATAACCCTCCTCCGACCACTGTCATAGGCGTGCACCTTTATGTAAGGAATCGCCCAGACGCCTCCACTCCTCGGTGATAGCGAGGGAGCGACATGGAGCGCGAAGACAGCTATCTCCTCCGGTGTTGACCCCTGGCTGAAGTCAGCCAGGTCTGCGGTGGCTCTGCCTCTGCCAAGCTGCCTCCAGTCGCCGCAGAGGTACAACGATGACCAGAGCCTCTCCATGAAGCTCGAGCACAGGCGTCGCTCTGCCATTATCCAGGTAAGCTTCTCCGATCTCTTCTTTCTATTTTTATTCAAAATCTTTGATTTTATTAGTCTTCCACCGACACCGTCATCGTTCACTGATCGCCCCGATAGCTTCACCACACTTCTGCCACCCACGCGCTCCGATCCGATCGCCTTCCCCCTTTCTCCACCATCTGAACACCTCTTCCACCTTCATCACCCTTCGCCGGAGATGAAGAGCACCGGGGCTTCACTCTCTCTGCACTTAACCCTTCCACTTCACTCACGTTCGCTTTCCCTCGCTTCGGCTATACACTAAGCTTGTAGGATTGTCAATGGTTGGAGAGCAAAGCCCATCTCTGATCTCCTCCTCTGTCATCGACGACGCCTCATCGACAGGAGTAGCCAGTCACTTCCACGCCGCCTTTGAGATTTAGTCGACTTCGCGAGGTTATCAGGAGTCTTTTCATACCTTGAGCAAGCAAGGAGGGCGGGGGAGGTGCTCCAGGCACCTCGTCGGAGCTCCAAATGCTCCTCCATCCCACGGCGGCGGGAGATGATCGAGAACTTACAGGTGTCGTTGGATGGCACCCCTCGGTGTCCATCCAACGACCTATCTTCAGCCACGCCTCCTTTAGTCTACTATACTGGTACCGTCGGATCCTCGAGATCGGACGGTCTAAACGCAGCCACGTCGACATATAGCGTTGCTTCCAGCTACCGTCTGATCTCGATGATCGGATGGTCTTCGATCGTCCACGTGTCCGAGCCTGGATCTTCACCGAGCCTCTGCGTCAGATCTATAGGCTTGGATTCCCTGAGCCTATACCGAGCCTCCCCAACGCTCCGAGTCTCTCCGAGCCTCATTCGAGCCCAAGCCTCAAGGCTCGTACCTTCCAAGCCTAGCCGAAGCTGTTCCAAGCCTCCTCCGAGCCTAGACCTTTACCGAGCATGGAGCGTACGTGTAGGTCACGTGCGGACATGACAAATTGTAGGGAGGCCCACCAGATTCTTCAAATTTGTAGAAAGGTCCAGACCACGTGCAGAGCACGTGCGCCTGGGGTATTTTGCATTTAAACCCTCGTGGGTTTTAATAATTGCAAAAATACCCCTGCGTGTGTGGGTTATTTACAGGGAAGGTCCCAAACTTTCTTTTATTTGCATTTTAGTCCCTCACAAGGACCTGTTTGCTATTTATCATTCATGTTTTCTTGCATTTATGTCCCTGGCTTCACTCGTGCATATCTTGAGCTTACTAGATCCGATTGAGTCGATTTCAGTGGTGTTTTGAAGCTCTTTTCATTGTCTTCTAGATGGCATGCTTGTATTTCAGATTTGACACTATGAATTTCTATGTATTATTTCAATAGCTCAGTGTCTTCATTTAAATGCTTCTCATGCCTTATTTTTATATGAATGAAAATAGCTTCATTATTTGACCCTGATTTGACCTATGATTAAATGGCTCAAGTATTCTTGTAATCCAGGCATATTTTTGTATTGCACTTCATCGCATCTCTTTTCATGATTAAAAATCAAGTAAAAAAAGCATGTTTCATGATGCATGTTGTGGTCTCGTCTTCATATGTGTTTTTGACCTACGTTTATCCAACACTTAATTAAATTGATTTAAGCCCAAATATTCAGGAGAGAGGCTCGTGTCCCGGAGTTCGACCTTGGGCTTGCCCAAGTAAAATATAAATACAACCATTTGATTCTATTGACCTATCAATTAGATGGTTTTTTACGGACCAAATTTATTCCGAATGCAATGACAATCTAAGTGTTAATCCTACACTATTAAAGGGCTAAATTTGTGGTTCATCAACTGTCTTGCTCCTTCGTGGGCCACCGAAGAAGGCGGGGCTCCGACAACATGCTGGCAGCTCCACCGTGCACCATCGGCTCGCCAGATGGTAGAGGAACGATCGTGAGGGGCTTGCGAAGATGCTGGAGGCGTGGTGAGGATTCCTTGACGTTTGGAGGAGCAAGGCGGAGGGGCATCATCGAAGATGGGAGCACGAGATCGACGAAGTGATACGAGTCCGCCCATTGAAGCTTTGAGCACCTGCATTGCTTAGTGTATAGCCGAAGCATGATGTACGTGAAGTCGTGAGGTGAATGGGGGCCATGCGTGCGACATGAGTGGTGGCCCTGGATCTCCCTATCTGGTGAAGTAGAGAAGGAGATGGGGGCGGAGCGGGGATGGTTCTGGAGAAGGGAAGGGTGACCGGCGAGGATGATTGATGTATGGGTGAGGTGCTAGGATGGTTAGGCGAAGGTGAAGTCGATGACAAGAGGAGGAATAAATGGAAGAAACATAAGAAAAAGCAGGGGGGAGGAGACCTCATCGGAGAGGGGGATCTGGTGAAGGCAACGGCTTGGGATGAGGCTTCATGAGCCTCGGGTCGTCGCCCGGCAAGGTCAACCGGGTCCTCGGAGCTCAACGAAGCGTGGTGGCACCCGCAGCATGGTCAGGTGACCATGGATCTCACCTGGGGATGGAGACCATCGTCGCCTCGACATGGCCGCCCTCTGCTCTCACCGGAGGACGGAGGAGGCTACGGCGAACCCCCGTGAAGTGGTGGATGGTTTGATCGGAGGAGTTGCCTGGAGTTTGATAGGTGGAGGGTTGCGGATGTTTCGCGGTGGAGAGGCATTTTTGAATGGTTGTCTTGATGCCTGGGAGTGAACGCAACGTGTAGTGAAGATGGCACAAAGAAGGCGGATCTGAGGGCTACGGGAAGGAGGCGTTTTGATGCAGAAGGGGTGGTTGTGGTGCCTTCCAAAATTGGAAGGGGGCGACTATCTCGGGAGGTGTAACGGACCAGGTGGGGGAGGCGTTTGAGGTAGGAGACGGCGTTAGGGATGTTGGATCATGTGATCCAACGGTTAGGAAGAGGGCGCTGGTGGAGGGATGAGGTCAGATCAAAGATCTGATCAAAAAATTCAGATCTGGGAGGAGATGAGTGTCAGATGGGAGTTAGGATTTAATCCGACGACGGGGAATGAGTGGAGGACGTGGAGAGATGCTAGCCATAGGATAAAAGTGGGATCGGGCGGCTGAGGTAAGGGCGAAAACAAGCGGTGGTAATCTGATCTGGGATCAGATCAAGCGGCTAGGGTTGAGGAGGAAATGAAGGGTTGAGGTGGAGGCGGGCAGCAAGGATCGGACGACCCAGGAGGGGCCGGATGGCAAAAGGAGGAACGGGCCACGTGGACGACCCAGAGGTCCACGTGGTCCAATCCGAAATTCAGAAAATATAATAACAAAGAAAAATATAAAAGAAATAGTTAGAGACATAATTAGGAAAAAGTCAAAACATGAAAGTTGTTCGTCTCGATGAGATCTACAAGTTTCATGTTGTACAAAAACCAGAAGAGGTCATTTATACAAAAAGTATTTTTGGGGGTGATTTTAAGGGGTTAAAACACCCGCTTTTTTGTTTTGAGTTGTTTTTGTATTTTTTAGTTCTTTAAGGGGTCAGGAACTTATAGACAATTAATCCTCCTAATTTTTAGGGGTTTTTGATAAGAAAATAATTACAAAATAAATAATAATTATTAAATACAATTAATTACGGGTTAAGTATATACAATATAATACAAGGATTTTATTTGTTTGATTAAGCAGGGGTTTAATTAGTGAATTTTAGCATGATGAATACGAGATTCATCATACCCCTATACTTAAACATGCTCGTCCTCGAGCATCTAAAGAATGAAGGGATCAAATTAATTCCTAACAGTACAAGTGAGGATTTCAAGGCTCAATCTTTCGAAGACCCTCAATTTAAGTGATCCTAAAATTCTGGGCTAATCCATGCTTAGTTTGAAGGAATCCAACTTCTCTAGTTATTATACTCTCTTTTTGTACATATAATATAAGTATATGAAATTAAGTGTACTGCATTTCATGAGAGTCAAGTCGAGGCTTCACTCAAAGTTCCAGTCCCAAAGGCTCTCCTCTAGACCTCATCTTCAATACTAGGGAATAAGTTTATTCTTGCTCCAGTCAACCGTCTCCTTAGTTCGTTAGACTTGAAATGTAGATGGACGGTCAGATGATGGAGGAAACGAGATTGTGTCTATTTTTCTCTCCCTCACATTGGAACAAGGGGCCTCTCGAGTGCCTTTTTACTCAACACAAGTAGATTTTTAGCTTGTTGATCAGTGTGTCCGTCAAGAGAATTTGGAGTCGTCTGCACTTGTTTTTCTGGGAGTACACATGGGTGTGACTTTTTTGAGTATCTAAGATACCTTCGACACCCAGACTTGTATCGCTTGCGATGCAGAGCCCTTTTATGGTGTCATCCTGACTCCTTGGTCCTAATTAGCACTTGATCCAAGTGGACACTTTGAAAATGTTGGGAGCGCTCGTCATTGGTGGATGCTCATTTGCAATTTGACTTTTGGAGATAGAGCTTTTCTTTGAACATTTTTCTTTTCTTTTCTTTTGTTAGCTAGCTCTACTGCTTTTACCAAAAGTTGGTGCATACTGATCAACAATTTTCATTAAGTTTCATCACACCCTGACACATAGGTAGATATCAAAGAGATAGCATATGAACTTCTTTACATACTGGTTAGAGATTTGCTGACACTCAGGTTTTCTGAAGCTTTCATTAACTTTATTCCATCCTCGAATATCATTAGATCGGGTCTAAACTCAAATCTCTAGTCTAGTTCCTTAAGTGATATCTCAACTCATCTCATCAATCATGCAGTTGTGAAAGTGATTGTGCTGATCATATTCTTTTGAAGGTAGAGATGAAGAGTGCAATATAGTGCTCAAATCTTTCAAACCAGGGAAGTGTGGATAATTAAGTTAAAAAACCCTAATGACTAAGGCATGTTAACTCGGACTCTTTAAATCACAGAAATCAAGTGTCCTCAAAATCCTCAAGCCTTGAGTGAATGTGAGTGTGTCAGGAATACACCAACTCCTTAGTTAGTGATTTTTGTGTGATTTTTGTTTTTGCAGATTTTTATGGATTTTAATTTTTCATTTTTTAATTCTTTGGAGAGACTATGACTGTCCCAGGCTTATATGAATAAAAGTATATACTTTCAGCCAGTATGGGTGTATGTACGGACCGTTAGACAGGCCCGTGTTACTTGAGGATGGATCCATATACAATGTCATCTAAACCACCCACTATTCTAAGGGAGACCGAGGTTCCCTCACTGAAAGTAGATACTAAGCCTAATAGTCAAAGTCTCATTCAAAGAAAGGTTTTTAATTTTTCAAATTTATATGGAGTTTTTTTTGAAAGAGGTTATTTACACAAATTTAATCCCTCAATTTTTAAGAAAACATTTTTACAAGGTTTTTATAAAACTCCGTTCACAAGAGTACTAAAACCAAGCCGGAAAAGAATTTTCAAAAAGTTTAAAAAAATATGAGCTATGGCTAAAGTAAATAAACAGTAATATACGGTACACCCCATATACTTAATTTTTGCTATGTCCTCATAGCACAAGTGATATGAAGCCATGGATCGGTTAAATATAGGGTGATATAGCAGAACTGAGGAGAAGGGTCCCCCTATACTTAGGTCAAAAATTGACCTAAGTACAAGAAGACAAGAGAAGGAGGGGTATGATGAATCGGGACCCCCTATACTTAGGCTAAAAATAACCTAAGTAAAGGATCTGAATTAGGGGGGGGGGGTTGGGAGGAGTATCTAGATATGAAGAAGGGGGAAGAGGTGTAATTTTTTTACTGATGCAGATGTAGTAGGCTGGGGGAGGGGTTGAGTTTTTACCGATAATTAAGAGAAAGGTGAGGGAGGATTGTGTAAAATATACAAAGGAGGGGTGGATATGTGAAAATGTGTGTGTGTGTGTGTGGGGGGTAGATCATCTAGTGATCTACTTTTTTCTTTTTTTCTTCTCTTTTTTACAACATGCAAGCGCTCTAATGAGGACTGTTAAAAATGCACATGTAACAAATATATATATTTTTTACAATATGCAAATGCAAGTAGACTGATAAAAATTCCCAAATTTCTCCACCAATTATTTTGCAGCCTCTTCAGTGGGAGCTCCCAACTCCACGCCTCCATGGATAAGCATCCTCGATCTTCATGGGCCGTGTCACAAAATAGAAATGTTAGAAAAATAGAGAGGAATTTAATCAACGGAAATGAGCAATAATAATGCACGAAAAGAAGACATGTGAATCTTGAAAATATTCAACACCAAAAATAATTCAAAATTAATTAAATAAATAAAGGTGAGCCGTGTCCCCGACAACGGTGCCATTTGATGAACGTCAAATTAGCCTCTTTAATAGTCGTAAATTATAGTAGTATAGGAGGCAAATTTGGTTCAACAAAAACCACAATCCTTTGAATGTTGTGGATTATTTTTACTTGGCAAGTCTACCAAGGTCGAACACAGAGACACGAGCTACTCTTCTATTTATCGAATTTCGATCAATTCAGAGCATGTGTGAATTATTTCTCAATTACAGGTCTCCATGCAGAAATATAGGATGCATTATGGTCTTCATGGAGATTATAATGCAATAAAGTGATGCATGCATTTTTTAGTAGATTTTTATGCAATTATAAGATGATGCATGAGGAAAATGCAAAGATGAATTACAAGGGTTACATATGCAGATGATTATTACTACAAATATACCCTAGAAAGATCACTAAATTGAGCAACATATTATGAATTGAAATCAGAGTTACTTTGAGCACAGAAATATGAGCAATCATCTATTCAGGGCACACATATATAGAGCAACAATATCATCTAACATAAAAAATCACTTCATTCAAAATGGTGTCAGATGAGAAAATTAAACATGCCATGAGATAAATAAAGAAACAACGATCAAAACGACACTAAAATCATGCAATTCAGGCTTATGAAGAAAACAATGCAAGGGCATAAATATAGATAAAATGCAGGAAATAAAGCGATAAATATTACAAATAGGTCCCTGAAGGGACCTATTTGCAATCAGCAAAAACCACATGGGCCTCATTGTAATTTTTCCATAGACGTAGGGGCATTTATGCAAATATTGAAATCTGATCGGGCCTTCCTGTAAAATACCCAGACGTGCACGTGAGGCATACATGATGGGGACTAAAGTGTAAATACCAAGACTTCCATGTTCTTCTCTATAATTTACCCAAGTACGCACGTGCTGGGCATGTGAGGAGCTAGGCTCGAGAGGCTAGGCTGGCTCGGGCCACGTGGCGTCAGGTGTAGGCTTGGGAGGAGGCTTGGAAGATCCAAGCCTGGAGGTTCGTCTGGAGGCTCAGTTGTCCATGCTTCATCCTCTGGTCCGTCCGATCCAGATGATCGGACAGAACCTGTACCGTCTTGCTCCTCCGTGGGCAACCGAAGAAGGCGGGGCTCCGGCGACCTGCTGGCAGCTCCACCGTGCACCATCGACTTGCCAGATGGTAGAGGAGCGATCGTGAGGGGCTTGCGAAGATGCTGGAGGCGTGGCGAGGCTTCCTTGACGTCTGGAGGAGCAAGGCGAAGGGGCATCGTCGGAGATGGAAGCATGAGAGCGGCGAATGGATACGAGCTCCGACCATTGAAGCTTTGAGCACCTGCATTGGTTAGTGTATGATCGAAGCGTGATGTGCGTGAAGTCGTGAGGTGAATGGGGGCCATGCGAGAGACAGGAGTGGTGGCCCTGGAGCTCCCTTTCCGGTGAAGTGGAGAAGGAGATGGGGGGAGCGGGGATGTTTCTGGAGAAGGGAATGGTGTTCGGCGAGGATGACTGATGTATGGGTGAGGTGCTAGGATGGTTTGGCGAAGGTGAAGTCGATGACAAGCGGAGGCATAAAGGAAAGAAACATAAGAAAAAGTAGGAGGAAGGAGACCTCATCGGAGAGGGGGATCCAGTGAAGGCAACGGCTTGGGATGAGGCTTCATGAGCCTCGCGTCGTCGCCCGACGAGGTCAGTCGGGTCCTCGGAGCTCGGCGGAGTGTTGTGGTGCCCGCAACATGGTCAGGTGACCATGGATTTCATCTGGGGATGGTGACCATCGTCGCCTTGACATGGCCACCCTCCGCTATCACCGGAGGGCGGTTGAGGCTAGGGTGAACCCTCGTGAAGTGGTGGATGGTTTGATCGGAGGAGCAACTAGGAGTTTTATAGGTGGAGGGATGCATACATTTCGTGGTGGCGAGGCATTTTCGAATGGTTGTCTTGATGCATGGGAGTGAAGGCGAGGTGCAGTGAAGATGGCGCGAGGAAGGCAGATCTGAGGGCTACGGGAAGGAGGCATTTTGATGCGGAAGGGGTGGCTATGGTGCCTTCCAAAATTGGAAGGGGGTGGCTTTCTCGCAAGGTGTAACGCACCAGGTGGGGGAGGCGTTTGAGGTAGGAGACGACGTTCAGGCCGTTGGATCATGTAATCCAATGGTCAGGAAGAGGGTGCTGGCGGAGGGATGAGATCAGATCAAAGATCTGATCGAATAGTTCGGATCTGGGAGGAGATGAGTGGTCAGATGGGATTTAGGATTTAATCCGATGGTGGGGAATGAGTGGAGGACATGGAGAGAATGCTAGTCGTAGGATAAAAGTGGGATCGGGCGGCTGAGGTGAGGTGGAAATGAGCGGTGGTGATCTGATCTGGGATTAGATCAAGTAGCTAGGATTGCGGAGGAAATGAAGGGCCGAGATGGAGGCGAGCAGCAAGGTTCGGACGACCCAGGAGGGGTCGGGTGGCAGAAGGAGGAGCGGGCCACGTGGACGACCCAGAGGGTGCCACGTGGCCCAATCAGAAATTCAGAAAATATAAAAACCAAGAAAAATATAAAAGAAATAGTTAGAGACATAATTAGGAACAAGCCAAAACATAAAAGTTGTTCGTCTCGATGAGATCTACAAGTTTCATGTTGGATGAAAAACCAAAAGAGGTCATTTATACAAAAAGTATTTTGGGGTATTTTTAAGGGGTTTAAAACACCTGCTTTTGGTTTTGAGTTGTTTTTGTATTTTTTAGTTCTTTAAGGGGTCAAGAATTTATAGACAATTAATTCTCCTAATTTTTAGGGGTTTTTGATGAGAAAATAATTACAAAATAAATAAAATACACTTAATTATGGGTTAAGTATGTACAATATAATACAAGATAAAATGAATGAATTATTAGTGGATTTTATTTGTTTAATTAAGTTAGGGGTTTAATTAGTGAATTTTAGCATGATGAATACGAGATTCATCACATACATATCGAGAAAAATATCGTCGATAACATCTTTTATATAGTTTTGAATATAGCCGGTCGTATGAAAGATACAGTAAATTTTCATCGTGATTTAAGGATTATATGCAATCGGTCAGAGTTATGTATTTGGGATCTTGATAATGGAAGGGTCGAAATTCCTAAAACGAAGTACACACTAGACATAAATAAGTGAAATGTCTGCGAATGGACAAATAAATTAAAATTTCCACATGGATATGCATCGAATTCATCAAATTTGGTCGGTTTAAAGAAGATTTTATTTAAAGAAATAAAGAGTCATGACTGCCATGTATTCATGGAGAGACTCCTACCAATAGTCTTCAAGTGACTATTACCGAAAATATCATCGATGTTCTATCAAATTACAGTAGATTTTTCCAGATTTTATAGTCATCACGCGTACACAGAATGGAAATGGAATATCTTGAGAAAATATTTATATGATTATGTGTGATTTATAGAACATATTTTCATCTACCTTTTTTATTCAATGAAGCATTTGATGATTCATCTTCTATAC
The DNA here is from genome assembly GCA_037367405.1 of Ottelia alismoides. Classification (NCBI taxonomy): domain Eukaryota; kingdom Viridiplantae; phylum Streptophyta; class Magnoliopsida; order Alismatales; family Hydrocharitaceae; genus Ottelia; species Ottelia alismoides. Next base: position 725,689 of record JAZKJV010005970.1, on the reverse strand, counting down.
AAGGCAAAAGTTGGGGCCCATAAAATATCGGTGGATGTATTTGTTTGAAAGGTATTATTTTAAGATAATTTTTTACTTTGATTCTAATGTTTTATGATTAAAAACACATTTTATTTTACATAGGTTCATGTTTTCCCTGAAAAGAAAGGTCCAAAATAAAAGTAGACTCGAAGGATCTATCAGTTCTAAGTATATTTACGAGGAAGTAGTGCCATTCTATGCGAGGTACTTTCATGAAGATGTGGAGACTATACACAACAGATTAAGGAGGAATGGGATAGTTTGCTCTGATGAAGAATCTCATATCAGTGTCTTTCGTCAGTAAGCTCATTTAATAGGAAAGGCTAGAGAGTATCAATTGTCGAAATAAGAGAATGATGATATTAAGTTTTATGTTCTAGATAATTATGCAAAAATAACACCATACGTTGAGTACGCATCTTTATTGTTTTTTCCAAACAAATGAAAATTTCATTCTCCTTATCTTTTAATGGTTCGTGTATTTATTTTAGTGAATTTAGAAGGAAAATTGTTGAAAAAAATGTACATATACAAAGACGAAGTTGTGAGCAAATATAGGAAAGAATTTTTAGAGTGGTTTAAGAAATGAATAAAAGAATTGGACGGTAATGATTAGCGTCCAACAACATATATATTAAAATATCTTTCAGAAGGTCCAGTTTATAAAGTCTGATCATACAATTGTTGTTGAAGTAATGGTTATCGATTTCATACTATAAATTCTGGTAGAAACTTAACAACTCAGAATTATAGAGTGATGGTCCATGGATCTTGTTACGGTGAAGATCATTTGTATTATTATGGAATCCTAAAGGAGATATTGGAAGTAGAATAAAGTATTCCGAGCTTAAATAGAGTAAATTTTATTGTGCGACTAGTACGATCCAAATGAAGATGTGGTGATCAATAAAAGAAATAACATCATCGATGTTATACAAAGAGATTTATACGTAGATTTGAATTCGTTCTTACTTCTCAAGTGGACCAAATTTGTTATCTTCAACTAGTGTCAACGAAGAGAAAGAACGTTGAAACTTTCAATGTTGTCAATATAAATTCACGAAGTTATATTTATAAAGAAGGTAATCCTACAGAAGATGTTATATATGAATCTTTCACTCCTACTCATGAGCGAATAAATGTTGCAGATGTAGTCATAATCATCGAATCTATTCGATTGACGGATGATGATGTCATATCATCATTCAGATAACTCCATAATCAATGAAATATATTATAATTCACCTAAATCGAATGACGAAGATTAATTGTAAGTTATGATAAAGTATTGTACTACTTTAAAAAAATTCCATTGATAATTGTATAATTAACTACTGGACATGGTGACTCTCATGGATCTCAGCGATCCACTCGTCCGACCTCCTCAAACTCACCTTCTTCCAGTAGGCATCCTACCCTGCATTTTGGTTTAGATTCACTTCCTAACGAGACTCAATGGGTCATATCCTATTACAAGTCTCCATGTTATCCTCCTCCTCCCTTTATGGAGATGTATATGAGAGCCATCTTCCTCAATGGCTCCCAATGCAAGTCATGTCCCGATACCTACACGGACATCGATGAACTCCGATTTTCCTTCTTCTAAACATCCGAACGCCCACGTGCCTTACCTAGTGGAGGTGGAAGGCTTTGGAGTCCTTCCCTTTGTTGGAGATTACTGCGGATGGGAGGTATTTTTTTATTTTTTTCTCAATTTAACTTTAATACACACACACTTCCTAAAAAACTATAAAATTCTGAAGGAATTGTTTGACTAGCAACAAAGTTGGAAAGGAGATAACCAACATTGTCAAGATACATTTGACTAACACACTATTTCGATGGTGTCGTTTTCCTTTTACCGATCAAGAGAGATTGTTTGAGATGTTCCTGATAAGAGTAGTATTTTATCGAATTAATTGATAATTATTGCAACTCATTTATTTAAAATTTTTCAAAAATTTTCAGAGTAGGTATAGTTTTTGTTCCTAATTTGGATAAGGATGCTTACCATCGAGTCTTCATTCGTTTGGTGGAGAAGAGGATGTACGATACATTTTTCGAGGCAAGGAGAGACTCGCATGTGAAGATGAGATGCAATAAAATGAATTTTGAGGAGATGAAGAGGTTCTCACCGACATGATGCACAAAGGAAATATATTATTTATCCTATCATCATAGTTTAAAATATATTTTTTAAAAGAATTTATATTCATTTAATATTTGTTGTAGGTGGGTGGGTTTTTGTGACGCGCTCATTACAGATTCTAAGTTTGAAAGGAGGTCGATAACATGAAGGACAAACCGCCAAAAACAGAAGATCAGATCATCCAGTGGATCCAAAAGCTACAATCAGATTACAACGGAGCTGGTAATTTCTTTTAAAAAGTATATTTTAAACACTTGAGTGGACCATTATGTTATTATTATTTATCTTTATTTTTCTGGATGACTAGATTCGAAAAAGAACCATCATTTCAGAAGTGGCGGTCTAGGTCCCACACGAGTGGGAAAGAGGGAGAGTCTCAATGGTCCACTCCTAAAGTAGGAGAATTGATGGTTAGTATTTTTTATTTTTAGCAATTTCAAAGATATATTGCAATTAATTATTTTGCTTTTTTCAACTTTTATTTAAGGATCGTTATTTGGCACTATCTGCAAAAAAATGGGGCGGGACTCCTGATAGGGAACAACCATCATTTGATAAAACTATTTGGAAATAGATGAAAAATATTAATTATTTTATTCAATTGTTAAATATATCTACATATTACACAATAAAAATTTTAATAGGTATTGGAGGAGATGGATGTGGCGAGTCAGAAGCAAATGCTTGGTGGTTTTTCTCCATATTATGTGAAGGAGCATCGTCAATCGTATCCTGCTTATGGCCAGTCGTATTCACAGCCGTAGTCATCACAACCATCACTGGAGATGGAGTCCCAGATGGCGATGATGGTGGGGCAGGTGACGAAGCTCTGAGAAAATTTATGGCATACATTTAAGTATTCTCCTTAAAACGAGTAATAATTTCACAGTTCTCTATCTTCATATGCATATCTTATACATAATTTACTTAATATAGGCCACAAGGCTGTGCATCTGAATATGAGGAGATTGAATCAAATGACGTTGAGAAGGAAGATGACCCAGAAGAAGAGGCATACATGTATGCCAGGTTCAAGGAGAAGGTGGAGGATAAAAAGAAATCAAAAAAGAGTTCGATTTCAAAAAAATTTAGATCGAAGAAGAAATGATTTTTTTATTTTGTTTTGTGTAGTTGTTGAATTCCACGTAAGTCTTTAAATTTTTAGAAACTTTGATATTAGATCCATTTGTACTTGTAGAAATTCAACTGTATAAAATCTAGAACATCTATTAGTTGTGCATTTACATATACTGCAATTTTATATGAACTTATATGTTTATTTTATAAGTGCGTTCATATATATTGTGTAAGTTTGACAGGTACAAGTTAGTTGTACAGGTATAAGAGGATGTCGAGTACAGGATATATTGCAAGTATTTTTCTCAACTCTAAAAAGCACCTGCAGTGTTTTCTTGTATGATTTACAGGTTCGATGGGGGTCTAAACTCCATCGAACCTGTATATTTTTTTCTAGCTTTACAGGTTGGGTGAGCACATGTGATCGCCCATGACCCTCAAACCAATCGCCCTATTTTGTGCGGGCGAGTTGTTTGGAGAGCCTAATTGTGCTCACCTACAAGGTGGATGAGCACATGGTGTACATAAGTACTTGCCAACACAGCTAAAGAACCACCTCCCTTTGATGGCACTAACTATGATTTCTAGAAAATTAAAATTTGACATGGTACTGTTAGATGTTGAGAAGAAAAAGAAATACATTATAACGCTTAGAAATTTGACAATGCATTGATAGATGTTGACAAGAAAAAAAACATTGTAATGCTCAAAAATTTGGATTTTTTTCTAATGTCTAAGAGCCTATTCAATTGTCCAAAAAACATTACATTACAAGCTTTCTAACGAGATCAAGAATGCACAATTTCGACTTTGGATGTGAGAGCTATGAGCTTTTTAGTGAAGTGAGGTCGTGGATCTTCATGGAAACTGACAGATACGGATCTGAGTATTCTCTGCAAAAGTGGAGATATTTTGGGCTTCATCAAGCCTGAAACTTAACAATAATTTCTTAAAAGTGCATGTGGATTGTTATTAAATTCCCATCACATCTCTTCATCAACGTCTCTTCTTCAAACTGATTTTCCTTTTTCTTCTTTTCAAAATTGGCAAGATGAAGAGAGGCGGTTAATTGGCAAGCAAGGATCCCCAAAGCTTCACTACAGAGGAAAGAGAAGCATATCCGTAAGGAGAAGGCGTCGTTTCACTCGAATCATTGATCGTGTGTATGGATCAAAGGCGCGCGTGAGACTCCTTCACATAGGTAATGGTTCTATGACCGTCCATTTATTTTATTCGCGTTCTCACAATATGGAGAATGTCATTTTATGGATTACATGCTAATTTTGATCCTCTATAAGATAACACTTTTGTTGTCGGTACATATTATTCTTGTAAAATCTTATTGCAAGTTGGTTCTCTCGAATCTATTATATGACTATACTCAGCTTCTAGTTTTGATTTAACGCATGTTTAGTATTAACGTGTTGATGATTCTCGACTATTCGTCATTTTTCCGTTCTTGTTTAACGATCGTATACAAACTGCTTATCAAATGAGATCCTTACGAGAAGGAAAATGTAAATACAACATCACTGAAAATTTATGACATTTTTCTCTATCATGATTCTCATCTAGATAAACGAGCCCAAATCTATATTAAGGTTCAGCTCATTTATTTTCTAACTGAATCTGAATGGAACCTTTAACGAATCGAACCTAAGTAAATATCGAACTCGAGATTTTTCTGGCAACCTTGCTGATGAAGCTACCGTGACATTTTACACATCTTTTCGCGATAGTTAAAGTACTATAAGTACATGCTAGAACCTACAAGTCTTCCTCGAAGATCAAAATAAGATTTGACACGTCATTGTTACACAAATGACTCCATAATAAAACAAATACATAATTATTACCCAATTATTATCTCTCTGCCTTTTGTACTTGTTCCTTTATCATCTCTCAAACGAGCTAGATAATATAGGGCTGAACATGTGAGAGTGAAAATCTGTGAGAGCATGAGAGCAGTGATTTTGTACCACTAGATACTGTCATCTCTCTCTTGATTGATTTCAGGAGGAGAGAGACGGGCAGAATCTAGTGGTTCAGATTCACTACCCTCATGCTCTCACAGTTTTTTGCTCTCATAGGGATGATCCTGTGAGAGCAAAAAACTGTGAGAGCATGATGGCAGTGAATATGAACCACTAGATTATGTTCTTCTCTCTCCTGATTGATTGCAGGAAGAGAGAGAAGAGCAGAATCTAGTGGTCCAGGTTCACTGCTCTCATGCTCTCACAGTTTTTGGCTCTCACATGATCATCTCTCTCTCTCTCTCTCTATTTCTATATATATGGGGGGTTGATCCAGTGAGAACCAAAAATTGTGAGAGCATGAGAGAAAGTAGTTCTGGACCAGTAGATTCTGTCTTCTCTCTCCTGATTGATTTCATGAGGAGAGAGAAGAACATAATCTAGTGGTTCGAATTCATTGCTCTCATGCTATCACAGCTTTGCTCTCACAAGATCAACCATATATATATATATATATGAGGAGTGATCCTGTGATAGCATGAGAGCGGTGATTCTGGACTACTAGATTCAATCAGGAGAGAGAAGACAGAATCTAGTCGTTCAGAATCACTGCTCTCATGCTCTCACAGGATCACTTCTCTGTATATATATACATATATATACATATATATATATATATATACAGAGGAGTGATCCTATGAGAGCCAAAACTTGTGAGAGCATGCATTCTGGACCACATGATTCAACCAGGAGAGAGAAGATCAGGAGAGAGAAAACAAAATCATGTGATCCAGAATGCATGCTCTCATGCTCTCACAATTTTTTGCTCTCATAGGATCACTCCTATATATATGTAGGGTTGATCATGTGAGAGCAAAAAGTTGTGAGAGCAAGAGAGTAATAAATCTAGACCACTAGATTCTGTCATCCCTCTCCTCGTTGATTGAAGGAGGAGAGAGATGAGTATAATCTAGTGGTACAGATTCCTACTCATGCTCTCATAATTTTTTAGCTCACGGGATATGCCCCCCCCTCTCTCTATATACTCTTACGTATGGAATTTATTGGATGAATGGTCTGTCGTAGCATGTAATTGAGTTGCGGAAATATAAAATAATGTTGATATTTTAATTATTGGGATTTTTATACCTGTAACCCTGAGTAATTTCACAATCACATTCATAATCTTACGAAATTACGAATTACATCCAGGACCTCGAAAAATGCTTAACTCTTACATGGCATAACCCTGTGTTAGGTGCCATTTATTTTATCTGTTAACTCTCACGGAAAAAGTTACATGCTACCAATTTTACCCTTACAACCATATCAAATTATAAAATATGCCACTAGTATAAAAAATCAATAAAGTTATATTTTCAGCAGGTTCTTGGAGGATCCCTACTTCCGCTCCTCCCGTCAAGGCAGCCTCGGTCGAGCCGGTCGTCCCCGACCTCCACCCCCTCCTCATGGGCAGCAGGTCTGAACCCTCCCCCCTCGAAAGCATCCCCTGTCGAGCCAGTCATCCCCAACCTCACCCCGCCCACCTCCTCCTAGGGAACATGTCCAACCCCCGCCCACCCCCATCTGCAGAGAAACACTGACCTCCCCCGATGTGACGCACAACCCGACCAACTCCTCATAGGCAGCAGGTCTGACCCCCCGCCCACCCCCCAGCCACAAAGAAACCCCTCGCCACCTGCTGAACCCATCAGATTGGCGGGCTAACCTCCCCCGATGCGACGTGCACCCTCCATCCCAGAGAAGCCCCCCGCTGAACCCTCCCGACCCCGCCTAGCCACACCCCGCTGAACCCACCCGACCCCGCTCCAACCGTACCCCGCTGAACCCACCCGACCTCGCTCCAGCCGCAACCCCCCTCTGAACCCACTCGCTGCCTCCTGGCAGCCTCGGTCCAGCCGCAGCCCCCCTGAGGAACCCAAGCCCGGTCCCACCGACCTCCCCCGCCTCCTGGACGCTCCGGCCCACGCCCACCCTCCAGCACAAGAAAGCCCCCCCCACCCCCAGGATGACCCTCCCCCGATGCGCACCCTCTAGCCTAGAAAAACCGCCTCCTGACAACCAGACCCCCGCCCACCCTCCATCCCAGGCAGAAGAGAAGCTATCCCCCGAAGCCGACGCAACCTCTGTTGGACATGCGAGCCCACGACGAGCCATTATGCAATAAATGTTATGGCAAATATCATTCCCTGATTTGAAATGAAGAATAACTAATTTGCATAATAGGTCCCTCAGTATAATTAGGGTTATGTGCCATGGCCATCTTAATGATCATGCAGCTGTTGATTCAATTATTGAATCATAGAGGCTGGTGCTTGGATGTATATATAAAGAGTTAGATTGAGGACCCATCAAGTACCGTCAAATGATTGCTAAGAGATGATCTCCAACCTGAGTAAGAGATGGCAATCCTTACTCATTTTGCTGATATCTGACCGACCTCTTGATGCAGGTCCTCTGCATGGGAATAGAGATTCGGAGGTATCAGTAGGTCAAAGAGTTGACTTGAGATCGAGATAACCAAAGTCCTATGTCGTATGCTGACATGATATAGGCACACATCCTCTGACCGGAGACAGATGTGTTACTATATGTCTGAGCATGTACATTTGGCAGACCAACTGGTTGATGACCTAATCAAGGTCTATACACCGGTGCGCTGGTGTGCATATAAGGGCATATGAGTAATACGATCTCTCAAAGGGATCATACCGGTTCGTTACTGAACCGGAAGACATGACCTCACCGATGAATCCATATTTCATGATCTTTATTCTATCATTTTGGCCTCAAAAATCCTGACAAATGCTTGTAAATACCCTTAATTCCCGCATTTTAGCATTCATGCATGTGTATGTAACTAGTGTATAAAATACTGTTTTTAATGCTAAAATAATAGAATAAAGAAAAGAAAAGAAAAAGAATAAAATATTACAAATATTTTATGACCCGCAATCCCGAGACCTAGGCATCTCGATGACTAGGTCGACAAGGAATAAAGTAGGGGGAGATAAGGGCCAGAAATCAACAAAAATACCTTTTATTTAATTCATTCTTTATTCATTTTGGGACCTATTTTTAGTTCTACTTTTTTATACTTCAAATAAAGAAACTTTGTACATGAAAATTACAGATAATTAAATAAAGAAAAATACAAAATTTATTTCATAGAAAATAATGTACAGATAAAAAGTTATGATCTGAATAAAATTCTAGAATCCCAACTTCCCAGACATGTATCTCTCAAATAAAAACTCGAAACGTATCGAAATCACTTTAATTATATATATAATTTTCAATAAGCTATTTAATGAAGGTGGTTTTACGTTTGGCGGAGCTATAGTTTGAAAGTTGAGTTTTTGGTCCCCTATTGTATACTTGTAAAGAGTAAAATATTCATTATATTAATTAATCATTATTATTATTATTTCTTATTTTTATAATTTTGTAAATATTATTTATAATATTTGTGTGCATTAAGATCAGAATAAAAACCTAAAGAAAATGCAAAAAATAAAACACATGTGTATATAGTACATAGGTATAATACCAATAAGTATACCTGTATAATTAACACTCCTATTTTATTAAATGTACAAAATACATCAGAAAAATAAAATAAAGATATATTTAAATATATAATTTTTTTTTATAAATTTATAAAATGATAAACAAAATTAATAAAATCAAATACACAAAAATAGAAATAAAATATTAAAATATATAGATATGTATACCTATATAGGCCTAAAAGGCAACTTGTATTTTTAAATCTCAAAAAAATAAATAAAAATCATAATAAAATACTTCAGAAAATAATAAATATTTTTTATTTTATAATCTAAAAATAATAAATTCATTTACTATTTTTAAATGAATTTTTAATCATTTTCAGGGCTTTTTCCTAGTTGGTCCACGTGGAGAGCCAAAACTTGTGATAGCATGCATTCTGGACCACATGATTCAACCATGAGAGAGAAGACCAGGAGAGAGAAAATAAAATCATGTGATCCAGAATGCATGATCTCTTGCTCTCACAATTTTTTGCTCTCATAGGATCACTCCTATATATATGTAGGGTTGATCATATATATATATATATATATATATATATATATATATATGAGGAGTGATCCTGTGATAGCATGAGAGTGATGATTCTGGACTACTAGATTCAATCAGGAGAGAGAAGACATAATCTAGTCGTTCAGAATCACTACTCTCATGCTCTTACAGGATTACTCCTCTGTGTATACACACACACACACACACACAGAGGAGTGATCCTATGAGAGCCAAAACTTGTGAGAGCATGCATTCTGGACCACATGATTCATCCAGGAGAGAGAAGACCAGGAGAGAGAAAACAAAATCATGTGATCCAGAATGCATGCTCTCATGCTCTCACAATTTTTTGCTCTCATAGGATCACTCCTATATATATGTAGGGTTGATCATGTGAGAGCAAAAAGTTGTGAGAGCATGAGAGTAATAAATCTGGACCACTAGATTCTGTCATCCCTCTCCTCGTTGATTGAAGGAGGAGAGAGATGAGTATAATCTAGTGGTACAGATTCACTACTCTCATGCTCTCATAATTTTTAGCTCACGGGATATGCCCCCCCTCTCTCTATATATATACTCTTACGTATGGAATTTATTGGATGAATGGTCTGTCGTAGCATGTAATTGAGTTGTGGAAATATAAAAAATGTTGATATTTTAATTGTTGGGATTTTTATACCCATAACCCTGAGTAATTTCACAATCACATTCAAAATCTTACGAAATTACGAATTACATCCTGGACCTCGAAAAATGCTTAACTCTTACATGGCATAACCCTGTGTTAGGTGCCATCTATTTTATCTGTTAACTCTCACGGAAAAAGTTACATGTTACCAATTTTACCCTTACAACCATATCATATTATAAAATATGCCACTAGTATAAAAAATTCAATAAAGTTATATTTTCAGCAAGTTCTTGGAGGATCCCTACTTCCGCTCCTCCCGTCAAGGCAGCCCCCGTCGAGCCGGTCGTCCCCGACCTCCCCCCCCCTCCTCATGGGCAGCAGGTCTGACCCCTCCCCCTTGAAGGCATTCCCTGTCGAGCTAGTCGTCCCCAACCTCACCCTGCCCACCTCCTCCTAGGGAACATGTCCAACCCCCCGCAATCCCCATCCGTAGAGAACACTGACCTCCCCCGACGTGACGCACAACCCGCCCAACTCCTCATGGGCAGCAGGTCCGACCCCCCGCCCACCCCCCAGCCACAAAGAAACCCTCGCCACCAGCTGAACCCATCAGGTGGGCGGGCTGACCTCCCCTGATGCGACGTGCACCCTCCATCCCAGAGAAGCCCCTTCGCTGAACCCACCCGACCCCGCTCCAGCCACACCTCGCTGAACGCACCCGACCCCGCTCAAAGCGTACCCCGCTGAACCCACCCGACCTCGCTCCAGCCACAACCCCCCCTCCTCTGAACCCACTCGCTGCCTCCTGGCAGCCCCGCTCCAGCTGCAGCCCCCCTGAGGAACCCAAGCCCGGTGCCGCCGACCTCCCCCGCCTCATGGAAGCTCCGGCCCACGCCCACCCTCCAGCACAAGAAAGCCCCCCCACCCCAGGATGACCCTCCCCTGATGCGCACCCTCCGGCCTAAAAAAACCACCTCCTGACAACCAGACCCCCGCCCACCCTCCATCCCAGGCAGAAGAGAAGCTATCCCCCGAAGCCGACGCAACCTCTGTTGGACATGTGATCCCACGACGAGCCATTATGCAATAAATGTTATGGCAAATATCATTCCCTGATCTGAAATGAAGAATAACTAATTTGCATAATAGGTCCCTCAGTACAATTAGGGTTATGTGCCATGGCCATCTAAATGATCATGCAGCTGTTGATTCAATTATTGAATCATAGAGGCTGGTGCTTGGATGAATATATAAAGAGTTAGATTGAGGACCCATCAAGTACCGTTAAATGATTGCTAAGAGATGATCTCCAGCCTGAGTAAGAGATGGAAATCCTCACTCATTTGGTTGATATCTGACTGACCTCTTGATGCAGGTCCTCTGCATGGGAATAGAGATTCGGAGGTATCAGTAGGTCAAAGAGTTGACTTGAGATCGAGATAACCAATGTCCTATGTCGTATGCTGTCATGATATAGGCATGCATCCTCTGACCGGAGACATATGTGTTACTATATGTCTGAGCATGTACATTTGGCAGACCAATAGGTTGATGACCTAATTAAGGTCTATACACCGGTGCGCTGGTGTGCATATAAGGGCATATGAGTAATACGATCTCTCAAAGGGATCATACATGTTCGTTACTAAACCGGAAGACATGACCTCACCGATGAATCCACATTTCACCATCGTTATTCTATCATTTTGGCCTCAAAAACTCTGACAAATGCTTGTAAATACCCTTAATTTCCGCATTTTAGCATCCATGCATGTGTATGTAACTAATGTATAAAATACTGTTTTTAATGCCAAAATAATAGAATAAAGAAAAGAAAAGAAAAAGAATAAAATATTACAAATATTTTATGACCCGAAACCCCGAGACCTAGGCATCTCGATGACTAGTTCGACAAGGAATAAAGTAGGGGAGATAAGGGCCAGAAATCAACAAAAATACCTTTTATTTAATTCATTCTTTATTCATTTTGGGACCTATTTTTAGTACCACTTTTTATACTTCAAATAAAGAAACTTTGTACATGAAAATTGTAGATAATTAAATAAAGAAAAATACAAAATTTATTTCATAGAAAAACAATGTACAGATAAAAAGTTATGATCTGAATAAAATTCCAGAATCCCAACTTCCCTGACATGTATCTCTCAAATAAAACTCGAAACATATCGAAATCATCTTTAATTATATATAATTTTCAATAAGCTATTTATGAAGGTGGTTTTGCATTTGGCGGAGCTATAGTTTGAAAGTTGAGTTTTTAGACCCGTATTGTATACTTGTACAGATTAAAATATTCATTATATTAATTATTCATTATTATTATAATTTATTATTTTTATATTTTTGTAAATATTATTTATAATATTTGTATGCATTAAGATCAGAATAAAAACCTAAAAATGCAAAAATAGAAACACATGTGTATATAGTACATAGGTATAATACCAATAAGTATACATGTATAATTAACACTCCTGTTTTATTAAATGTATAAGATACATCAGAAAAATAAAATAAAAATATATTTAAGTATATAAAAATATTTTATAAATTTATATAATGATAAACAAAATTAATAAAATCAAATACACAAAATAGAAATAAAATATTAAAATATATAGATATGTATACCTATATAGGCCTAAAAAGGCAACTTGTCTTTTTAAATCTCAAAAAAATAAATAAAAATCACAATAAAATACTTCAGAAAATAACAAATATTTTTTATTTTATAATATAAAAATAATAAATTCATTTACTATTTTTAAATGAAATTTTAATCATTTTTCAGGGCCTTTTCCTGGTTGGTCCACGTGGACTAACCAAGGGGCGGTCAGTATTGACCACGGTCAACTGTCTGTCATGCCCGCCTGCCCCTTGTCAGACATGGTTTTTGACTTGGTTTCTCGGATTTTTCGAGGAGCCATCTTTCACCATCTCGCGTAACTCCCTTCGTGACTTTTCCTCCTTGAACATTGGTCTTTCATGCCCTGGTCTTTCCTAGGGCCAAGGATCTTCGATTTGCTCGCTCCCTCGATCTTCTAGCCCATCCGTCAACCCTTCATATAGAGATACAACTTTCCATTTGAAAATTGAACCCTTTTGGTCCACCATCCTCCTCCCTTTCGTGCTCTCCCGGTAGCTGGAGGTGACAGCTCCATCGCCCTTGCGTCAGGCGAGTCGAGGAGGGCCTGAGGCGGCTCCACCATCTCCGCCAACTCCAGCATTGAGGTTCCCCCACCTCAGGTATACCACCTTCGAGGTCTTTGCTTTTCTTCAATTTCTTTTGCTCTTTTTATTTGCCGTAGTCCAGGGATCAAATCCCCCCAAGAATCTTCGAGTTTCATTCATCCATTCGCCCAATCAAACAATCGCTGGAGTGGCTCCGACCATCTTCGACTTCGCGCGCCACCGCCATCCTACGCCTTTCTCCACCTCGCTGTGGGGTCGAGGCAGTTTGCCCTCGACCCCTTCACCTCTTTTTGCAGGTCTTGCGCACCACAGAGGGACCTGGGTCTCATTTTGAGCCTCGTCAAGACACGAGGAGCCCGCCAGCTCCGTCGAGCCTTCCCGCAAGCTCCGGCCACCGCCGGAGTGTTTTGGAGCCGCCTGGAGCAAGAGGGAGACCCCAGGAGCTGTCCGACCGAGTTTGAGCATGAGAGCACGCCGGAGGACCGAGATCTGGAGCGGGGAAGCTCGCCTCGCCAGCATTGCTTCCCTGTTCTTCCTCCGCCCTCCAGCGCCGTGCCACTCCAGATCGATTGTCAGTCGTTAGATCTCCATCTGTCGCCACCATCCGATCACCCTATGGAGATCTAATCTGCGTCGTCATCGGCGAACCGTCATCGGGCGTTCCTGAGCCGCCACGTGTCAAGCGAAGTGACGCCCGCCGTTGGATGCGCCAGGAGTTGGGTATTTTGCACTTCACCCCTTGCCATTTTATGTATTTATTTAATAGTCAGAATCTTTCATTTGCAGTTTTAAAAGTTTTGTAATAATTGCATTTATACCCCCGAACTTTTCGTATTTACAATCAGGTCCTTGTCCACGTCACCTCACGTGACTCGTGCACGTGGGGTGGGGGACATTTTGGAAGGACCCCCCCTGCGGGTTTCTTTATTTTGTTTCAGTCCAGGAACTTTTTATTAAGTGTAATATTTTTGTTGAAATTGCATGTAACCCCCTCGGGTTTTTGTTATTTGCTTTTGAGTCCCTGCTAGGCGCATGCATACCACGTGCGGGACTGGGAATTTTGCAGGAGTACCCTTGTGGGTTTGGCTATTTGTATTTGACCCAAACATTTTGTTAAATAGTTATATATTTGTGGAAAAATTGCACTGTGGCCCCTGGACTTTTGGATATTTACATTTATGCCCCTATTAGTGTTGATTTTTCTCTTTGTTGTTTGCATTTATTTCATGCATCTATAAAATCCCAAAAATTCCCCAAAAAATTAACTTAAGCTCTTGTTTTATTGCTCTTTCACGCTATATTTTTAGTTTGCATTTTTATTGCATTTTCATATTTATAAAATTCAAAAACATGCATTTTCTTTACCGTCTACATTAGAAAATACCAAAAAAATATTAAAACCCCTTGAAAAATTCTAAAAAAAATCACCTTTTGTGTGTTTCTATGTGATTTAACTTTTAACCAAAAATCACTAAAAATTCAAAGTAAAACTCCAAAAAAATAGAAAACATCTAAAAACTTCATAAAAATCTTAAAAATTCCAGAAAAATCCTAAAAATATAATTTTGGTCTCTGAATTTTTTTGATTTATTATCTTTAATCTAAAATTAGTTTGAGGATTTTTGAACTCTATTTAATATTTTTCATCCTCATTTTAGTCTCAGCCTTTTATTTTCTTCACTATTTTCAGTATTTTTGTCTTTAAAAATACCAAAAAATAGGAAAAATAAAGAAAAATCTGGAAAACATTAGAAAAATATAAAAAACCTAAAAATATATTATTTCCTGAATTTTACCTATTTTTACCTCTTTTTATAAATGCATTATCTCTTCTTTTCTTATATTGTATATATATATATTCTACTTTATAAATTAATATATATAATTTAAAAAAGAAAATACAAAATCAATAAGTTAAAAATCAAAATATAAAATTATAAACTTATAAAATTAAAAATTAAAAAAATTAAAAAATTAAAAACCCACAAAAAATAGCACATTTGTAGGCATTTGATCACTTTCATTTTTGAGCACTTATTTTTCGATCTATCCTGCTTGTTCCCTATGTTCGACACTCTACACATACTTGCACGTATACACACTTATTGTAGAGTTATAATAAAATTTAGCTCTACATTTGCTTTTCATTACGATCGTTATTGTGGGTTAATTGTTGACTTAATCGGGATTTCTGAGCGGTCAACACATCGATTGTGTTCCCGCCTTGTGTGGAATACACGACCGTATGATATTTGGGTTAATCAAATGGTGCTGTTGCCGGGGAGCAACATCGTATAGATCAGCTTTTTATTTATTTGTGATTATTTGCCTACCATTTTCGCTTCATTTAATTTCATTATTTTTGATATACATTTTTGAGCTGTCTAACCCCTCTCTTTGTTGACTTTGTGCGAGGTACCACAGATCGAGGGAGGCGTGTTTCCCTAGGCGCATGTGCACCCACGTGAAGCCGGCTTCGGCCTGCTACCCCTGCATGAGGAAGACTTAGAAGATTTTGTAGATTAGCTCCATTTATTTTCTTGCATATATTTGTGTAATTATTTGTGAGAGAGAGTGACTATAACTTGTAATATTCAGGACATTTGGGACACTGCTACACTTCACGAGGTCCAGTGCCCGAGGGATTGTTCCCTTGGGGGCCTCATCGGCTTTTGCATTTTTTCATCGGTTTTGTTTTATTCGTATTTTCTTTTATTTTGATTCTCGAAGATTTTGGCCCAGAGACATGATTTTATTTTGATTGTGACGTAATTGATTAGGACCCCACACCTAATATTTTGCCTGTGCCTATAGATCGTTTAGTGGACCTAATTAATAACTCACAAAGAAAAAGCTAACTTGGTCACCTGAGGGGTCACGTACCGCTAGAGGTCGTAAACAACGCGGCAGGATATGTTGTGGCGGACACCGATCGGCATCAGAGACCGGACTCCGACCCCTCTTGTTGACCATTTAGCTATTTTTCTTCTCGTGTAGAAACTCTTGTCTAAGGTCGATTTCTACTTGCATCATATAGGTAGTTTTAATTTTTGTCTTGCATGTAGAGTGCTGGAGCAAGGTACGCATTTCTATCTCTGCATGCATCATTATGTTTGATCGCGCATCAGCTTTTCCAACTTCCTCTCCCATTTTATTTGACTTAAAATAACTCAGGAAATTGGAAAATTTGTTAGGCATTGTTTTTATTCAGAAAAAGACTAAAAAAAGTGAAAACTATAAAATTGAGACTGCTAATGCAAACTTGACTCTTAAACTCACCTCATCCAAAAATTTTGTCTTGGGGAGAGTAACCCCCTCCTTGGTTGATTTATCTGCAGGGAGAGAGTGATCCACACACTAGGATAGAGCCATACCTGAACTCCTCTCAGACTACTGTTCTAAGGTTAGTCGTTCTCCAGTGAGGATCTCTCCGGTAACTGGTAAAGCGGACCGTGACGTCCTTTTGCAGAGTGGAATGATTGGGTAGCCGGTAAACGGTCCGCAATTCATACTGGCTAGGAAAGATCTAGCCTTAGTTCGGGACAGTCTCCTAGGAGCATCGGGTTCCCAACAGCTCGCTTAATCGCTATGATAGATTGATTGATCACCTAAATAAAATTGACAAGATAAACAACCAAACTTTTACGATCATCAGCTCAGAGTTGCGTAAGTGAATTGGGGGTTTGTTTTCACATCTTGTTTGCATTCCAGATCTCATCCACCCTTTTTCTAGATCAAAATGATGGGAAGGAGATTCCTTAGGCCACGTCTGGTGGCACCGCTATCGAGCACTCCTTCTTATTCATCTAGGTCGGCTTCAGGGAGTCCAGACCCACTCTCCGAGCCTGAGTTCGCGTCCACCTTGTTCCCCTCGATCACCCTTCTTCTTCCATCAGTCTTGTGGTGTCAGATTTTAGTGCAGCACCGAGTTCAGAATATTGTACGGCACCTGAGATGGGTACTTTTGCCTTTACAGAGACCCTATGGCCGGTAGAGAAGAACACCCAGATGAACAGGAACAACCTCTGTTTATATATGATCAGGCTGCCATCAACAATTAATTGTTAGCTTCCCTAGAGATCATGCAGAGACATATCAGAGACTAGGGAGCCTTCATGGGTGATATCATGAGAGAGTTGGCGTAGATGCGAGAGGGCAAAGAAGACAGACCTGAGGGCGGTGGAGATATTCCAGAAGCAGGCGGCGGAGGAGGAGAACCTAACCAGGATAGGCCACCACCGATGACCATGAGGCAGTTGCACAACCCAGCCGCGATCCTCACTCACTGATGGATCCAGCTTCCTTCCATTGTCAGGAACTTTGAGCTTTGCCCGCAGACCATTCAGTTACTGCCCACGTTCCATGGGCTAGCCACCGAGGAGCCTCATTTCCATCTGCAGGAGTTTGAGATGATATGCAACACATTCCACGATAGACTGGTGGATGAGGACACAATTAAAATGGTTGCCTTCCCGTTCTCATTAGCCGACAGAGCAGCCTATTGGTTGAAGCATCTTGGTAGGTACGTCACTTCTTGGGCACAACTCCGGACCGAGTACTTGAACAAGTACTATCTACTCGGCCAAACTAATGCATCACAAGCTATGATAAGCAACTTCACCATGATCCCGAATGAGCAGTTCCATGAGGCTTGGGATCGATTAGAGAGCTCATTGACCGATGTCCACATCACGACATATCAAAGCCCAATTTAGTTCAGAGTTTCTTTTGTGGGTTGACACCGGAGCTGCAGGGGCTTGTGAATGCCTCTTGTGGTCGATCCTATTTTTCCAAGGGTAAAGACGAGGTCTGGGAGATCTACGAGGGAATGGCAGAAAACTCTACAGTCATGGACCAAGCCCGTGTCTACACATAGCCGAAGATTCCACCACAGGCAGTTGGATATCATAGGATTGCACACATCGATGCCAGTACACATACTCTGTTAGCAGCCGCAGCTCAGGCTGAATCCACCGCTGCCGACATGGGGATCATCAACGAGAAGTTGGACCGCATAGAGATCCTTGAGAAGAATCAGAGTAAAGGTCTTGCACAGATGGACCTTTTGACGAAGACCATGAGTGACCTGAAGATGCAGATCCTTTGCATTCAGGAGGCACAAACGTCTACTCAGCAGCCTCCCAGGTCACGCGTTGATCCCAGCAGTAGCAGCTCCACCCACCCCTCTACCTCATTCCGCCAGGTTCACCACATCCAGGCAAAGCCGGTCCATCAGCTACATCACTACTCACTGCCGCCACCCATCTCAGGACACTCAGATGGTGGTCTATCAACCGGATCAGCCACTGGCAGTTCTCCCTCCACCGCCCGTTGAGCATGAACCATTGATGGAAGTCAATGGGATTTGGTACGACCGGTACCCACACCAGGTCGGGATTCGGTGCGATCACCCTGGATTCCGTTGGATCACCGGAGGCACCTCATCCCAGCAGCAACCTTCAACTCCGGGCCCGCAGAGCCAGCAACAGCAACAACCCCATCACTCCCACCAGCAGTACCAGCAGGGTCCTCGTCCCTTTTATCAGGGATAGCAGTGGAGGCAGCGTCAGCAGCCTCACCAGACATACTCCCAGCCTCCCCCTCACTATTCTCAGCAGCAACGGCCTCATTTCCAGCAGGGGAACACTTCCGGTCCTCAGGCGCCAGCCTTTGAGAACCCATCTCTCGATGACCTCGCCCGCTTGCTATCTGAACAGCAGGCATCCTTCTGGCGGGAAATAGATGAGTTCCGGCAGGAGATGAGAGATATCATCAAGGGAAAGGCCGCCATACCAGCACAGATTGAGCCTAATCCGAACAACTTGAAGAGGAAATCTGAGCAGGTACAGTTTACAGAGGATACCTCTCCTAGTGACTATTTGAGTGACATGTCCTCTTTTTGTGATGCTGATTTCGTGACTACTAGGAGCGGTAGGATGCCAGCCGGCGGTGCCTCATCTGAGCGACAACCACACGAGGAACCAAGAGCTCCAGATGAGGAAAGTAGCAGTGTTGATGCCGCTGATGTCGATGTTGATGACGGTGGTGCTGATGCCACCAAAGATGGAGATCCAGATGACGATTCTAAGGCCGTCATGACACCAGATGCAGATGGTGGTGCTGATGCCACCATTTCACATGATGCTGAGCCAGAGCGCGGTGCTGATGCTGCGAAGTCAGATGCCGTTGGTGGTACTGAGGCCACCACTTCCACTTTTGTTGAGCTCCCACCTGTTGTGTTGCCATCTTTTGTATCTCAGGACCGTGGTAAGAAGAAAAAGAACCAAAAAATGAATAAAGGAAAATGTTCTTCATACACTTCAAGTCCATATGTGTTGCATGATGATATTTGTATGGATTCCATTCCTTCACAGGTACATGAACCTCTTCCTAGTCCTCCATCTGAGGAGGCCCCTACCATCCCCTTCCCTCAAGCACTCCGCTTGGCGAAAGAAAATAAAAGAGAAAATCCTAAAAAGACACACCAGTTAGAGTTCAACAACCAGATGATTGATAGATTCCAGATCCAGCTGACTCTACATGAGGCACTTGAGCACATCCCCCTCTTCCAAAAGAACTTGAGAGAGAAAACTACAGTCCGCAGGAAGAAGAGGAACCACAAAGATGAGATCCATGTGCTCACCCGTTCCACATGCTTTGCCATTCAGAACCAATTGCCAGCCAAAAGATCTGATGCAGTAGCTCCCTATGTCAGATGCGAGATATAGGAGTAGCGGTTCGATTGTACTCTATTAGACAGCGGCTCTTCTATCAACCTCCTTTCGGTAGCCTTACTTGATCGATTCGAGTTTGGCCCTCTTCATCGTAGCAGGACAGTCCTTCAGTTTGTTGATAGATCGATTACAAGACCGAAGGGGTTGTTGAGAGACGTGGTCGTTACCATTCAGGGCCTGAAATTCCCCATGGACTTTGTTGTATTGGACATGCAGATCGCTGAGTCGGTAACAGATACCCCCATCATACTCAGATGTCCATTCTTGGCCACTGCCAAGGCGGTGACCGACCATGATAGTGGGAAGGTGTGCTTTCGCGTAGAGGGAGAAAGTGTACAAATAGAGACGATTGACAAAACCAGAGCGAGAGATTCAGCATGCTCAGAGCAGTTCAGTGACATCGAGCAGATGACAGAGGCTGAGCGAGACGTCCATCAGGAGTGTGATTTTGTGATGACCGATGATGAAGTCATTTGGACAGATCCAGTAGCACAAGCCCTCGCCTTGCCCACAGATTCAACGTACTTACAGCTTATGGCAGTCGAGAGTTTGGATAGCGCACCCCTGGTAGATGACACATTTGAGGCTGACAGTTGTGGGATGAGTGGTGAAGCAGAATTTCATTCATGTTCTTCTAGTTCAGATCCCTCAGAGTCATACATTGATTGGGATGACTTTGACGATTACTTGCCTTGTCTTATTCCTTCTGAGCCGACAACTAGGACGGAGAGTGAGCCATCACAGTTCACAGAGATACCAGCAGGGTTCCCTTCATCAGATTTTCATGCACAGCGAGAGTTCTCTCATGCAGATCTGGTAGCCTTTACACAGACATATCAGAAGCCAGATTTGCCAGCTCCCAGATGTCCAGAATTGAAGCCCTTACCGCAGTCGCTGAAGTATAGATTCCTTGCGGGTGAGCCAGATATGCACCCAATCATTATCTCAGCGGATTTGATTGGAGAGCAAGAATCTCGTTTGATGGAGGTTCTTGAAAGAAACCGCAAGGCGATAGGATGGAGTATAGCTGATCTCCAGGGAATTAGTCCGCCTCTGTGCTCCCACCATATCTACCTCGAAGAGGACGCTAGGCCCTCGCGTGAGTTCCAGCGACGACTGAACCTGAATCTTCGAGATGCGGTCATGAAGGAAATATCAAAATGATGGAGCACCGATTTTATCTACCCCATCTCTGACTCTAAGTGGGTTAGTCCATTATATGTGGTTCCCAAGAAGATGGGTATCACTACAGTTGTGAGTGAGTCTGGAGAGGAGATAGCTACCCGGATACCCACTTCTTGGAGGGTCTGTGTGGACTACAGACGATTGAATTAGGCCACCAAGAAGGATCATTTCCCATTGCCATTCATTAATCAGATTATCGAGAGGCTAGCTGGTAAGAGTCATTACTGATTCTTGACGGGTACTCCAACTATAATCAAGTGGTCATTGCGCCCGAAGACCAGGAGAAAACGACATTTACATGTCCGTTTGGGACTTATGCTTTAAGATAGATGCCCTTTGGTTTGTGTAATGCCCTGACAACATCCAAAGGTGCATGTTGTCCATTTTCTCGGACATGGTGGGTGACTGTTTAGAGGTCTTCATGGATGACTTATCGGTCTATGGCGATGGGTTTGATGCTTGTCTTGATTGCCTAGACCGTGTGCTTCAACGTTGCATAGAGGTCAATCTTGTCTTATCTTGGGAGAAGAGTCACTTCATGGTGACTCAAGGGACGGTCCTTGGTCATATCATCTCCAATAGGGGCATAGAGGTTGATCTGGCCAAGGTGGATATCATTAGGGAACTCAATCCACCGTCCAATTTGCGTCAATTGCGATCTTTTCTGGGGCATGTCGTTTTCTACTGACGTTTCATTCAGGACTTCAGTCGTATTGCCCGACAGCTAACTGATTTGCTGACAAAGGACACCGAGTTCATTGTAGATGATAAGTGTCGTGCGTCTTTCGAGACTCTCAAGAATATGGTTGTCACGACTCTTGTCCTTCAGCCACCCGATTGGTCTCTCCCATTCGAGATTATGACGGATGCTTCTGATTTTGCCATAGGGGTTGTGCTTAGACAGAGGAGGGATGGATTTTCGTATGCCATTTACTACGCTAGCCGGACTTTGGATGCCGCTCAACGGAATCACACTGTGACTGAGAAGGAGATGCTAGTTGTAGTCTTTGCTTTGGATAAGTACAGATCATATATTCTGTGATCTAGAGTGACTATCTTTACAGATCACACCACCATCCGATACCTCATGGCCAAGAAGGATGCTAAATCTCGCCTTACCAGATGGATCCTTATGCTCCAGGAGTTTGATATTGAGATTAAGGATAAGCTTGAAGTTAAGAATGTGGTGGCGGATCACCTCTCCTGCTTAGAGAACCTTGAGGAATCTGAGCCCAGTGCACCTATTACAGAGACGTTTCCAGATGAGGCGATACTTGCTATCACCTCGCTTCCATGGTACGTCGACATTGTGAACTATCTTGTCACCAAGATGGTTCCATAAGGTTGGCCCAGGCAGCGACTTGAGACTTTCCTGGCGAAGGCCAAGTTGTACCATTGGGAGGATCCCGTCCTTTATTATGAAGGAGGGATAACATCTGGAAGAGGTGTATTCCTCAAGAAGAGCATCATAGCATCCTCACCTACTGCCATAAGCTTGAGGCAGGAGGACATCATTCTGGGAGACGGACAACACAGAAGGTGCTCCAATCCAGCCTTTGGTGGCCTACTCTCTTCAAGGATTCCGATGAATTCGTGAAGAGATGTACTGACTGTCAGAAGATGGGTACTTGCGGATAGAGAGATATGATGCCCATGCATCTCATTCACTTTTGTGAGGTTTTTGACGCATGGGGTATTGATTTCATGGGCCCATTTCCTAAGAGTCAGGGGTTTGAGTACATTCTACTTGTTGTGGGTTATATGAGTCGTTGGGTCGAGGCCATCCCCACCCGAGCCGCAGATGCTAATACTGTGTGTCGTTTTTTGAGGAAAAATACCATTTTACGGTTTGGGGTACCTAGAGTTCCGATTTCAGACGGGGGGTCTCACTTTATTAACGACAAGGTAAAGGCCCTTGCAGATGAGTTCAACATTGACCATCGTGCTGTCACTCCATATCATCCTCAGACCAATGGTCTTGCTGAAGTTTCAAACATGGAGATCAAGACTATTTTACAGAAGGTAGTCCGCCCAGACCGAAAGGATTGGTCACAACTTTTGGACTCGATCTTGTGGGCCTATCGGACTTCCTTCAATACACCATCAGGGACATCTCCCTTTCGTCTCGTCTATGGAAAGCCATGCCATTTTCCAGTGGAAATCAAGCATAAGTCACTATGTGCAGTTACAGAGTTATTAATGGATCCTGAAAGTATAGGAGAACAGAGAAAGCAGAGTTGGCAGCCCTGAAGGAATTGAAAGATATAGCCTTTTCTAGCAGCCTACAATATAAGGAAAAAGTGAAGATATGGCACGGTTCTCATATCAACCATAAACAGTTTGAGCCCGATTAGTGTGTATGGTTGTTTGATTCTAGGATAAAATTATTTCCAGGGAAATTGCAGGGTAAATGGAAAGGTCCGTATGTGGTCAGGAAGGTACATGACAATGGTAATATTGATATATCCGAGTTGTCATCTTCCTCTACCTTTCATGTTAACGGTCAGCGTTTGAAGCTATATCTAGATCATGATCCGCCGACCGTTGACGTTGGCCCCATTCTTCTGGTATGAGGTGTGCTCTTTGACTCATATCACCTGCATCTCATACATGGTTATCACTTCTATCTTTCTCTGCATAGATCCACATGTCCATATCATTCTTTCATTCTTCCGTTATGTCTGCCACCCATTGACATCTTATGATTTTGCTATACTTAGGACACACTTTGTCCTAAGTGTAGGGGGTGCACACACTGAGCTGTGATCTGTTTATTTTCTTTTTCTTCTTTTCCTTTTCTATCTTCTTTTTATACCAAAAAGGTGTCGCCCCTTGTTGACAGTCTTATATACTTAGGACGTACTTTCTCCTAAGTATAGGGGGTGTGCACTATAAATCCTTGAACTTGGCATATCTCGGATCCTATATAATAAGATCCGGCTCGTCAACAGAAAACCAACAGAATTTATTTCATGTGAATCAGACTTTGTTTCGAATTGTTATGATTTTCGGAAGAAAGAGAAGTAAGAAAGGCTAAGATGTCATTAACCCATAATGAGTGTCATTAAGATTAATTAAACATGATTAAAGAAACTAACGACGATTGAAAACCGCTAATGATCATTAGTAAACACTAATCAATAGTTAGCAATAGATAAGTGTAAGCTGTGAAAGTTAAATCGTGATTAGTGAAAGTTAATCACGATTAGTGTTAATTAAGCGTCATTAGCGAATCTAGAATCCTCTAGAATGTTCTAACTTAAGCCCTAAGTTTGGGATAAGTTTTGACCAAAACCATGGGCCAAAACTATGTGCCGCTAAAACATGGTTAAGGTATAAACCATGGTTTTCTAACCATGGTTAGTGGTTTTCTGAGCCTATAAATAGACCCCACTACCCATTTATTCTCTACGATTTCCACTACCACCACCACCCTAAGGGCTAGGGTCGAGAGGTCGGGAGGAGGAGTGGGGAGGCGAGGGAGGAGCGTTAGCAAAGCGCTGCCGGGAGAACGAGGAGGAGAAAGGTATGATCTCTCTTAGTGTGTTTCGTACGCTAGGATTTTAATTCATCCTCTTTTCTTCCTAGCTTTGTTCTTGATTCATCTTTTCTTTCCGAATCGTTTCTATTGTGGTTCGAGGAGAAATCTGTGTAACACCCTACTTAGATGCGGGCGGCTATGCACGTCAGTAAACCCTCTGATTCGTCACACATTCACTCATCTAAGATGCGTGGTGTCTACCGATCTCCATCGCTTATGTTTCTATTCTTTCAATTATGCTTTTACTGTTATTTTGATGGAGAAATATGTGTAATACCCTACTTAGGTGCTAGCGGCTATGCACGCCAGTGAAACCTATGATTCGTCACACATTCACTCACCTAAGATGCGTGGTGTCTACCGATTCTTCATCTCTTGTTGCTTGAGTATATTCTTTCAATTTTGCTGTTGTTTTCCTCACGATTAATTTTATAGAGGAAACTCTTTTCATTTTTTTTGAAATATGTCCCGATATAAAGGGAAACATTATCAAAATTTTCCGAGAAATATGTCCCGATATAAGGGAAAACTCTACCGAAATTTTCCTAGAAACATCACCCCGTATAAGGGGAAGCTCTGCTGAAATTTTAAGAGAGAATATGTTCTTGGCGTTCTTCATGTTCTTCGTTCGTTCTTCGCGTTCTTGACACGTTCTTAGTGTTTTTGATACGAAAATGAAATTCGATCTTTTCAGGAGCCTTAAAACGTCCTTTCTAAAAATGAAACACGATAAAGCCTTGCATACACGAGAGAAAGCTCGATTAGGTAACGAAATTCTTCCTTTTGCTGTTGGGTTTTCAAACGAGATTATTGAAATTCTTGATTTTATGTTCTGTGCTATAAAGAACCCTAATTTTGACTATTTTTGAAAAAGTCTGAACAGTTGCTTTGTGATTCCCACTAAAATAAGGTTTAAGCATCAAATCGATGCGATGGCTTTGAAAGTTAGGGTTTGGGAGTTAAAATAGGCATAAATACGAGTATATACGCATATGAATAATATATATGTGAGTCTATACTAAGTATTGTTGATTATGTAAATCGAAGACTTAACGAAAGAATTACATCATAGGAATTGATGTGGTTTGAGTTGGATCCTGAAAAGGATCGTGTGTCACGCTAAGGATGACTGGGAGTAAAACTACAGGTCGGGCATGCAACCTGTAGGTTTGTCGGAAGGAACCCGTATTGGTGTTTCCCTACCTAGGTGGTACACGGTTGCCCTGTTATGATAAGTGCGCACGAAATGAATGTTTTGCAACGCGTGGTATCGGGAACCAATATCTTCGGGTTGAACGACGGAAGATGTGATCGTGCCATGTGGAGGCACGAGTGGTTCAATTGCGGCTGGGTCATGATAATATGTAGTTAAAGCTGCTAGGTTATATGATTAAATGTTAGCCTGAGGTTTTAAGCAACTGAGTCCTCGAGGACGGTGTGCTCATTTGTTTTCCAGGATGAGGGTTTGAGACCCTGTTTAATAAAAAAGGAAATTGTCAGGGTAGTATTGGAGGATTGGTTAAGGCGACGTGCGGCGGCATAAGCTTACCAAGATCAACGTAATCTCCAATCTCGAAGTGTCCGCAGCTTCGGAGTCCTTATAGTGGTGAGGTAATTCCCTGGACTAATCCCTGACATGGAATAGAAAGGAATATGACTTAAATTAATGAGAAGGATTATAACTTTTAATGACAACAAGTTTTGAAAAATTGCACAATTTGTTTGCTTTTCCCTTCTTCGTTACTTAGCATTCGCTAATTTTTATCCTTTGATTTATGAAAAACCCAACAGGTGTCGGTGAGCCATCGCAAGGACCTTAGTAGACATCTAGCCCGCCACAGTAGCTCTTCTCTGTAAGGTAGTTAGTAATTTGTTGTTCCTTTCAAGCTGATGTACATGTAAATGGTTATAGTGGGACAATGTATAATCTGAACTTTATTTTGTGAATGGAAAAGTGTTGAAATACTTTCTTCTGAATATACTTTATTTGCAGTATGTTTCTGAATATTAGTTGGGATTGCTGAATAAATTATTGTTGAGTAACCAGATCCGGTTATGGGAGGATCCGACGGCTCTAGAATTAGGGTCGTGACATGCACCCCGAGATTTTATTCCTTTCGATCCTCTCCATTGTCTCCTCTTCTTGTCTATACTTAGGGATATCTTACCCTAAGTATAGGGGGAGACAATCTGAGTATGATATGTTCATTCCCACCCTTGACCCTCCCTGCTTTGTGTACAATATGTTATACTTAGGATTATTTGATCCTAAGTATAGGGGGACGGTCGACTTCTCATTCATTCATTCATCTCTTATTCGTTTATTCTTTAGACTTGTCTATACTTAGTACGAGTTATGTCTTCTCTTTTCTCTCCGATCTATGAGGACATAGCTCAAGCTAAGTATAGAGGGGTCGTATATACTACGTATATACTTTAGCCATAACTCGTACTTTCGTATTTTTGTTATAAAATTCACTAAAAACCTTACTAAAAAGATGCTCATTATTCCTCAAATTCTTTTTGTACTTACTGATTAATAAATCAGGTGAAAATGTTTTTTTTGCAAAATGTTTAAAAAATAGTTTGAAAATCTTTGTGAAAATCTTTTGAAAACTATTTGGAAAACGTTTTATTACATGTTTTCAACCTTTGTAAAAATTATTTGGTTTGAAACTTTTATTTATTTTTTGTGTGAAATAAAATGTTTGAAAAATGATTTGCAAATGGTTTGAAAATGGTTGCAAAAATATTTTGAAAAACATATTTATACTGTTTGAAAAACCTTTGCAAAATGATTTTCAAATGTGTGTACATGTTTGTAAAAATGTTTGTAAAAATTATTTTGGACTATAGTTTTCAAAAATTGTTTGAAAATCCCTTTTCAAATAAGTTTGAGGAATACATACATCACACTTAAAATCCATTATATATATGTTTATAAATTTGATTACTTACCCTTGTAAATTCCTAAAATCCACTTCTTGTAAATATAAGATGCATTCCCGTGTAAATATTTGCAAAACTAAAATCCAAAAACATTTGAAAAATCTTTTTGAAAAATACAAAAAAATACATATGCGTCATCCTTTCAAAAATCCATAAAAAATTCAAAATATTGAAAATTGCATCAAAAAAATATTTTCTGCATTTGCATAGCATGAGCATTTTTCGGATTGAGTTTGATGGTTGAACAAGTCTAAGTAAAATCCGGAGATTAGAGCTTGATTGGATCTTACAATCTACCTAATAACAGGAACCTTATAGGAGCTGGAATTGAGGTACTTTAGGTCTAGTTGACTTAATTCTTTGAGGATCACGAGACTTGGTTCAATGGATTCTTGACTGCCTAAGTAGAGTATTTCGGAGCACACACACGACTCTTCTTGATAATGACCTAACTTGGACACCTGCACCTTTCACATGGCTCAACTCAGTTGGAGTGGTGAGGGGATTGGATTTGTCGGTATGAGACACACACAAGTGGAAGCACTTGTCCTCCTCTAGGGAGGGAAGTGCACCCCAACCCGTCTAGTGATGAGGAATTCTAAAGACAGGGGAGTGTGGGTTGCGATAAAGCTTCAAAAGAGGGATAGTCTATTGGCTCAAGAGGAAAAACTCCCTATGTAAATACTATTGTATATAGTACAAAAAATGGACAGGCCTGTACTTGTATAGAAAATAAGCAAGCTTGAGTTCCAAAGTCAAATCATGTGAGCCTGCAGCTGGATGACTTGACTATACTGGTCTTGCATCCTAGGATAGGTATCTACACTGGCTACTGTCCATTCTTCTCTTCACCCCTCCTCTTGAGTTGGTTGCCACTTGAACTTAGAAGGGAATACCCCGCTCCTCGAGGAAGCAGTTATTGGATTGGGGAATCATTGGGTTGTCGTACTGGAGAAGTCAGTTTCTTTGCCATTCTAGTTGGGGAGAGACACTATCACTTACACTGTACGAGTCAGATTCATAGTCGTAAGGGTTTGCGTATGAGTTGAGATATTTCTGACCTGGCTATTGAGGAGACTTGAACAGTGTTTTAGGATTCTTGAAGGCTGTTGGATTTCAAATCTGATTTTCATTAAGGTTCCGCCCACACTAAAATTCCAAAGGTCCGACTTAAGCTCCAAACTTTGATTTTGTGAAGACAAGTTTGATAATTAAACGAAATCCAATTTCTTCTTTTTCTTTTCTTTATTTTCTTTTCTGCACTTATTGCATAAGTGTTTGCTAGGGACTACCAAAGACAAAGTATAGGAGGATGATGAATCCACATTTCATCATCTTTATTCTATCATTTTGGCCTCAAAAACTCTCGTAAATGCTTGTAAATACCCTTAATTCCCGCATTTTAGCATCCATGCATGTGTATGTAAATAGTGTATAAAATACTGTTTTTAATGCCAAAATAATAGAATAAAGAAATGAAAAGAAAAAGAATAAAATATTGCAAATATTTTATGACCCGAAATCCCGAGACCCAGGCATCTCGATGACTAGGTCGACAAGGAATAAAGTAGGGGGAGATAAGGGACAGAAATCAATAAAAATACCTTTTATTTAATTCATTTTTTATTCATTTTATGACCTATTTTTAGTTACACTTTTTATACTTCAAATAAATAAACTTTGTACATGAAAGTTGCAGATAATTAAATAAAGAAAAATACAAAATTTATTTAATAGAAAAACAATATACAGATAAAAAGTTATGATCTGAATAAAATTCTAGAATCCCAACTTCCCAGACATGTATCTCTCAAATAAAAACTCGAAACGTATCGAAATCACCTTTAATTGTATATAATTTTCAATAAGCTATTTAATGAAGGTAGTTTCACGTTTGGCGAAGCTATGGTTTGAAAGTTGAGTTTTTGGACCCCTATTGTATACTTGTACATATCAAAATATTCATTATAATTATTCATTATTTTTATAATTTCTTATTTTTATAATTTTGTAAATATTATTTATAATATTTGTGTGCATTAAGATCAGAATAAAAACCTAAAGAAAATACAAAAATAAAAACACCTGTGATTATAGTACATAGGTATAATACCTATAAGTATACCTGTATAATTAACACTCCTATTTATTAAATGTACAAAATACATCAGAAAAATAAAATAAAAATATATTTATGTATATAAAAATATTTTATAAATTTATAAAATGATAAACAAAATTAATAAAATCAAATACACAAAATAGAAATAAAATATTAAAATATATAGATATGTATACCTATATAGGCCTAAAAAGGCAACTTGTATTTTTAAATCTCAAAAAAATAAATAAAAATCATAATAAAATACTTCATAAAATAACAAATATTTTTTTATTTTTTAACCTAAAAATAATAAATTCATTTACTATTTTAAATGAATTTTTAATCATTTTTCAGGGCTTTTTCCTGGTTGGTCCACGTGGACCAACCAGGGGGCGGTCAACATTGACCGCGGTCAACTGTCTGTCCTGCCCGCCTGGCCCTTGTCAGACATGGTTATTGACTTGGTTTCTCGGATTTTTTGAGGAGCCATCTTTCACCATCTCGAGTAACTCCCTTCGTGACTTTTCCTCCTTGGACATTGGTCTTTCACACCCTGGTCTTTCCTAGGGCCAAGGATCTTCGATTTGCTCGTTGTCCCTCGATCTTCTAGCCCATCCGTCAACCCTTCATATAGAGACCCAACTTCCATTTGAAAATTGAACCCCTTTTGGTCCACCATCCTCCTCCCTTTCGTGCTCTCCCGATTGCTGGAGGTGACAGCTCCATCGCCCTTGCGTCAGGCGAGTCGAGGAGGGCCTGAGGAGGCTCCACCATCTCCGCCAACTCCGGCATTGAGGTTCCCCCACCTCAGGTATACCACCTTCGAGGTCTTTGCTTTTCTTCAATTTCTTTTGCTCTTTTTGTTTGCCGTAGTCTTAGGATCAAATCCCCCTAAGAATCATCGAGTTTCATTCATCCATTTGCTCAATTGAACCCTCGCCGGAGTGGCTCCGGCCATCGTCGACTTCACGCGCCACCACCGTCCTACGCCTTTCTCCACCTCGCTGCGGGGTCGAGGCAGTTTGCCCTCGACCCCTTCACCTCTTTTTCCAGGTCTTGCGTGCCATAGAAGGACATGTGGCTCATTTTGAGCCTTGCCGGAGACACGAGGAGCCCGCCAGCTCCGTAGAGCCTTCCCGTGAGCTCTGGCCACCGCCGGAGTGTTTTGGAGCCGCCATGAGCAAGAGGGAGACCCCAAGAGCTGTCCGACCAAGTTTGAGCATGAGAGCACGCCAGAGGACTGAGATCTGGAGCGGGGAAGCTCGCCTCACCGGCGTTGCTTCCCTGTTCTTCCTCCGCCCTCCAGCGCCGTTGGATTAGGCCGCCGCTCCAGATCGATCGTCAGCCATTAGATCTCCATCCTTCGCCACAGTCCGATTACCCTATGGAGATCTAATCTGTCATCATCGGCGAACCGTCATCGGGCGTTCCTGAGCCGCCACGTGTTAAGTGAAGCGACGCCCGCCGTTGGATGTGCCAAGCGTTGGGTATTTTGCATTTCACCCTTGCCATTTTGTGTATTTATTTAAAAGTTAGAAACTTTCATTTGTAGTTTTAAAAGTTTTGTAATAATTGCATTTATACCCCTGGACTTTTCGTATTTACAATCAGGTCCTTGTCCACGTCACCTCAAGTGACTCGTGCTCGTAGGGTGGGGGACATTTTGCAAGGACCCCCTACGGGTTTCTTTATTTCGTTTCAGTCCAAGAAATTTTTTATTAAGTGTAATATTTTTGGTGAAATTGCATGTAACCCCCTCCGGTGTTTGTTATTTGCTTTTGAGTCCCTACTAGGCGCGTGCATACCACGCGCGAAACTGAGAATTTTGCAGGACTACCCTTGTATGTTTGGCTATTTGTATTTGACCCAAAAATTTTGTTAAATAGTTATATATTTTTAGAAAATTGCAATGTGGCCCCAGGACTTTTGGAATTTACATTTATACCTCTACTAGTGTTGATTTTTCTCTTTATTGTTTGCATTTATTTCATGCATCTATAAAATCCCAAAAATTCCCAAAAAATTAACTTAAGCTCTATTTTTTTAGTTTGCATTTTTATTGCATTTTCTTATTTATAAAAATTCAAAAACATGCATTTTCTTTATTGTCTGCATTATAAATACCAAAAAAGTATTAAAACCCTATGAAAAATTCTAAAAAATCATCTTTTGTGTGTTTCTGTGTGATTTAACTTCTGACCAAAAATCACTAAAAAGTTCAAAGTAAAACTCCAAAAAATAGAAAACCCCTAAAAACTTCATAAAAATCTTAAAAATTCCAGAAAAATCCTAAAAATATAATTTTGTCTCTGAATTTTCTCTTATTTATTATCTTTAATTTAAAATTAATTTAAGGATTTTTGAACTCTATTTAATATTTTTCATCCTCATTTTAGTCTCAACCTTTTATTTTCTTCACTTTTTTCAGTATTTTTGTCTTTAAAAATACCAAAAAAATAGGAAAAATATAGAAAAATCAGAAAAACATTAGAAAAATATAAAAAACCTCATTTCCTGAATTTTTCCTATTTTTACCTCTTTTTATAAATACATCGTCTCTTCTTTTCTTATATTGTGTGTATATATATTCTACTTTATAAATGAATATATATATATATAATTTAAAAAAGAAAATTCAAAATCAGTAAGTTAAAAATCAAAATATAAAATTATAAATAATAAAATTAAAAATAAAAAATTAAAAAAATTAAAAACCCATAAAAAATAGCACATTTGTAGGCATTTGACCACTTTCATTTTTGAGCACTTATTTTTAGATCAATCCTGCTTGTTCCCTGTGTTCGACACTCTACACATACTTGCACCTATACACACTTATTGCATAGTTATAATAAATTTTAACTCCACATTTGCTTTTCATTGTTTGATCGTTGTTGTGGGTTAATTGTTGACTTTAACCGGATATCCTAGCGGTCAACACATCGTCTGTGTTCCGCCTTGTGTAGAATACACGACCGTCTGATTTTTGGGTTAATCACTCACTCATGAGATATTGGAAAGAATCAAATTCTGTGCACGGTCGTCTTGCTTTGGAAGCTTGACTGAGTTTGTAGGTTTGATATATACTTTTGGAAAAGTATATGATCAACACCTGGGTATGATATATGCTTTTGGAAATCATATGGTCGATACCGACTCCCAATGATCGAATGAGAAATTTAATAATAAAAATCTATAGTAGACAGTGTAAAATTAATATTATACTTCGGGTTTATTCTGGGTCTTCCAGTATGCAGGATGTACATGTATTAGGAATACCTGAGGGTGATGTGATAATAAATGATTGTATAACAATGACGCTTCCATTATGAGGGAGTCACGAAACAGGTCTGGATTTTATTAAATCCTCTCATAGAAAAGTAATCTGATCTTAGTCCAGATGTTGGACATTGATCTGAATGTGATTCAGATGTAATGAGAAGATTATATGTGCGGTCTTGATTTAATCAAGCATCCATGGCAGGTCCGTAAGATCTGGATTTGAGATGTGATCTCAATATCCAAGTCACTATACGTGGAATAATACAATCGCCACGTCCTTATCTCCAAGTTTCCGCGGAGAAAGCGCATTATCCTTGAAAGAGTTCATAGATAATTTCATTGTTGATATATGTATCCGAGCATTGAGAAAATGGATAACTAAATGTGATTTAATTATCATGAATAGTATGAATTTGATTCATATTATTACGAGAGTTATATGAGATAATTAAATGTGATTTCATTATCAAAGATGTGAATAATGTGAATGTGATTCATATTATTTGGGCACATGAGAAAAGAGATCCAAGATGATTAAATATGATTTAATTATCGTGGATATGAATAATGTGGATAGCACTATCCTTATTAATCAGATATATTATAAATGTGATTTATAATATATTAGAGAGAACATATTGTGATTTATATTTGTTGATTATATGTTAATGTGAATTGGATTCACATTGAATGATTAATTGAAAATATAATTACATTTTATTTTGGGTTGTGAATGCGATTCACATAATTTCAATGGCTTGATTGAAGTCTTTCACAAGATAATTATGAATTATTTTTGTGAAAAATATTTACAATAATTATTGATGTAAATCTTAGAGATATCATTAGATAATGAGATCTCATGAGACAATGAGATCTCATGAGATGATTGATAGCCGTCCCCCTTTTTAGGGGATGTGGTTAGTCTTCTCATTATCTCCAAGACTAGTCAAAGTGATTTAAATTTAGATTAATTATGTTGATTTATCAATATAATTTAATTCAAATTAAATCAATTGTTGTTGTATTTTTTACAACAACATCTTAGCCATTGAAAGAAACACAAATCAATCTCAACCATTGATTGTGTGTTGTCCATGGATTGAGATCCATGGACTCCCAAAACCCTATATAAGAAGAGGCACCTCTTGCTCTTTGAGACACGTTTACGACAACAACGAATGCTCTCTTCCTCTCTCTACACATCACGTGTCTCTCTCCCTCTCTCTCTTATGGCCGTCTACCATGGAGCCATTGAGAGAGTCGTCATCACCGCAGCATCGTCGTTATGCTGCTGGAGTACTTGCTTATGGATCTTCGTCTCCTTCAATGCGCCTTGCTCGTGAAGAAGACGTCAGATCTCGTATGACGATATCAGGAGATTCTTCGCTTGGATCATCAACATGGATTACGAGAAGGACGCGTCTCATCAACGCGCTCGCAAGCGTGTCCTCCGTCGGATCGGACTTGAGACAGGAGGTCTCCTAGTTTAGAGACTCGATCGCAACCACGCTTCAAGAGGTAAACCTTATACCTATTGTGGTCTAAATGAAACAATCCGAGAAAGGTTCTTGGATCATGTGGTTTCATCACATTTAAAATTTTTAAATTCCGCTGCCCGGAGCAACTAGTGCGACTAGTCGCTCTCGATCGCATTCGATGCGATCCACACGCTTCCGTGATGTGCTTGAGGATTTTCCCATATCCTTCAAGTGGTATCAGAGCCAGGGTATAGGTTTTGGATGCGATCCATAAACTTAGGAAGACATGGTTTCATAAGGATTGTGAAAGTTTTATCGCATTTCAATTTTCGCAACCCTGATT
Organism: Ottelia alismoides; assembly: GCA_037367405.1. Taxonomy (NCBI): domain Eukaryota; kingdom Viridiplantae; phylum Streptophyta; class Magnoliopsida; order Alismatales; family Hydrocharitaceae; genus Ottelia; species Ottelia alismoides. The sequence goes on along the minus strand of JAZKJV010005970.1, from coordinate 690,920 downwards.
TGTGATAAAATTTCAGCCCTGGTAAAATGTTTATACACGAAATTTTAAATTGGATAATGCTCTCCATTAATTAAGGAAACAGTAGGATTTGAGTTTGCGTGATTTGGATTCTGATAACTCAAGATATGATCATTTTAATGAACTTATGTCAATTGTTTCGGGGATGGCGAATGATGACGTAATTAAGGAGTTAATTGCTGTTTTAAAAAGCCTAGAAATGCATGCTAATCATATAGATTCTATTTTAAATCAAGTTCAAACTTTAGAGACTAATTTTGCTTAATTTGGATTTAAAATGAATGAGGTATGTTAATTTTAGTAAGTGAGGGTCACTACTGAAAATTACAATCCTAATCATGAACCTTGTGATAGTCATTTAAGAAACTTGTGAAATTAATGGTTAATTTCCTGTAATAAATATGGATAATATTTGAGAAATATTTGAATGATAATTGTTCCTTTAAATGACATTGCCTCAACCAATAAATGATTAGATTTGATCTAGATCACCAATTGGTTACTTGATACACATTCAGCAAACATGTTACTTGAATAGGTTTGGGAATTTGTTTAGCAAATTTCCTTATAATCAAAATAGTTTTGATTATTACTATATGGTGTAATTTCGGTTGAAAAATCGATGATCATCTCAAGTACACAATGATCGATTTGGCATTATCCTTTCTTGAGGTGGATATGATGTCTAGTCGGGGAGCGTTGGGGTAGCAGGTTGCACCGTGTGCAGGCTGTCCCACTCCCGTCGGTACTGGCCATGACAGCGGGTAGGGACTCGATAATGCTGGAGAAATCATGGTGTATTTTCTAATTATTAAAATTCAAATTAACATGTACTTTGAGATAATACCATATATTCAAGTAACAATCAATTTGTTGATTGAATTAGATTGATAATTAATCTAATGTGATTAAATTGATTATATCCAATTAAAAATACTCTATTATAAATAGAGTTATTGTTTTCCTTGGAAGAATTAATCATAATGAATATGATTCATAATGATTAATTAAAATTTGAATACGAGGTAGAGGATCACATAAGTGACATCCATGGTCTCACGTCAAGGCGAAGGGTTCCGTCACCAGGGATTGTATATAAGAGATGCCTATCCGAAGTGACAGCTCCTGCATACAAGCGCATCTGGATCGGGCTCTTACTTCTCGAAAGAGTAAGATCACATGCGTAGTGACCCCAATATCGGTTCCTCATATTATTGGGGCGATATTGGATTGCGCATAGCGAGTTCTAATCCTATTGACGGTTGGTTCAATTAACAATGGGTCAACATCACCTTAGGGGTGGTGGGTCCGGATGTTAAAGATCAAATTGGGAATGCAAGTTGGACTTGCAAGGCGGAATGAGTTCCCGCTTCTTTTTATCTGAGTTGTAGTTTCTCATATTATTGGGATGCAACAAAGTTAGAGAGGAGATTCCAGATCTTATTGAGATATAACAGTAAGTATATCTCTTACATTGAAAGTGATTAAGGGAATGAACTTTCATTGTTGACAAGACAAGACAACTTTGATATAAAAATTCCTAAATCAAAGTAAAATGTATTAATATATATATATATTTATGCAAATTTTTTATTTCAGACAATTCCTTATTAAACCCACTCGGTACTATACTCAATAATAACCAGTAAAATATCATGGATTGGATCCATAATCAAGATATTGTACTTGTAATTGGACGCATATTGTATGTGGTTGCAATGTGCAAGTTGCCTCATAATAATGAGAAATGCAATTAAATAGACAATAAGACAACAACCTAGGGTTTGTATATCTCTATAGTCTTGATCTCATCGATGGAAGTGACATGTCGATGATGATTGTAATTGTCGAATAATCTTTATAAAATCTAAGAAGATGTTATGGCATACATATGTGCCCTCGACATTTAATCATGAATGACATGGTTCACTGCATCATGCAGAATGATATCTCTATAAGAGATGATGTATTCAAAATGTTTGAATACCTATCCGAACCTAAATCTTTAAGAGTTAAGATGTATGTAAATATGATGAGTGCCATCATTCTACTATCTATACTCTAGTCATTCATGAAGTTTCATAATATTCATATTGTATGAATTGAGTGAAGCAAGTATAAATGTTGAATTTCTCTTATATTGAAATCTTTTGAATTCAATATAAGAGTTCCTTTATCTTAATCAATGGTTATTTAGAAATGAAAGGAGCGCAGTGGAAGCATGGGTCGGACCCAAGTTAGAAGGAAAGTCAAAGTGTTGACTGTACTTCTATGGTTTCCACACATATGACATCCAAAGAGTTGGATAAATGTCAGTACTGCAATAAGCCGATGTATGGGTAGTATGACTATCAAGTCTATCTTGGATCCTTAGAGAAGGACTCGGATAGTGCATTGGATAAGATCAAAGTCTAATAATTGTATCTCATTCTTCTAATAACAATGCATATGTGTTAGAAGACTACAAAATTTGATCTTAAGGTTTAGTAATAATATTGTTGCAATTGTTGCAACAATCTCTATTGGATAGACGGACTTCATATTTTCAGTGGGAGAGCCCTTAGTCTTAGAGAATGTCTCTACTACCTAGATATTAGAAGACACTCATAGTTTATTTTTAAATGTTGGAAATAGACATGAATTCTTGAATAGACCTATCATAAAGAGTTATGATGGATATATATTTCAGATAGTATTCTGATATATGGAGGACTCTACTAAATTAGAAAATTAATGAATGGTTCATTAACATTTCTAATACTGAAAATTAAACCTTAAAATATCAATAGGAGGATGAATATCATTTGACAGTGATTTGACATCAAATCTTGGACATTAGTCTGTTGATGAGATCAATAGACTAGTAAGAGATGAACTTTAGAATGTCTAAAATCTCAAATCTTACATACTTTTGAATATTGTATTCAAAGTAAAAATGTCCAATGCACCCTTATCTGGGAATGGTGTAAGATGTCAAGGTATTAAAGATCTCATACATACTGATGTATATGGATCATCTGTATCATAATAAACATTGATGATATGTGATATCATTTAATGATTATTTGTGATATGGGTTTTCTTCCATTCACCTTAGAAAGCTTTGAAATGTTCAAAGATTTCACAATTTTAGTTTAGAACCAAAGTTTGAAGGAAGATGAAAATGAATTTGATCTAACCAAGGTAGCATGTACCTATTATATGAATTCAAAGAATACCTTATGGAGAAAGGAATTTTCATCCTATCTCAATCCTCCTAATGCACCTTAACTCAATAGAGTTATAGGGAGATACAATTGATCATGTGTGACATGATTTGATCAATGATCAATATTAGCATAATTACCTCTTAGTTTCCAAGGTATATATATGTAGTAGAGATTACATTATATATTCTTATAAGGTTCCATGCTGGCAAACTAGAATCTAGCACCAGAGAGTGCTACTTCATTAGGAAAATAAAGGATGGACTCGAGTACCTACTTTATGACCTTGAGATTCTTAAAAGATCTCATCTCTAAGGATATGATTTTTAGAGGATGACTCTCTTGAGAATCAAGATGAAAATGAAGTAAAGGAACTCATTTAATATTGAGAAGATGAAGATGCTCATGAAGTTGGAAACTAAAAGGACAATTAGAGATGAAACACTAATACCTCTTCAAATGAGTTTGAGGATGGATTCCATGTATCAGAGAAATATGATATTGATCGAACTTCATGTATGAAGCTTCTAAAGATTACGACATAGAAAGCTAGATTTTAGCAATAAAGTCTATAGTAGACTTCATATACAAGTGTTGTATATGGACCCTCGAGGATCCACCTATATGGGTAAGACTCGTTAAGGTGTAAATGGATCTTCAAGAGAAAGAGGGAACGTGATGAGAAGGTAGAGACCTTTAGAGTACATTTCGTATCCAAAGATACACACCGAAGAGAAGACATTGCTTGCAATAAGACTTGCTCTTCATTGACCTTGCTTAAACCCATCAGAGTATTGCTAATTATAGCTACACAACTTGACTTTGACATCTTCGAGATGGAAGTCAATTCTGTATTCCTCTATGAATACTTCTTCGAGGATATTCATATGAAGTAGCCCCATGGCTTCATGGATGAGGAATACAAGGTGTACAAGCTAAGGAATTCCATCTATGGACTCAAATAAGCTTCTTGTAGTTGGAACATTGAATCTGATGAAATCATAGATGTTATGATTTCAGATAGAATCTTAATGAACCATGTGAAGCTTAGTGGGAGTGCCATTGTGTTCACCATGCTAAATGTAGATGATATCCTAATCATTTGGAATGATATAATAATAATAATATTAAGTTTTTTATACACTGGCTATTCCATACCTTGAGATATGATATCAATGATACCTCTTAGATCTTAGTTTGGAAGATGTTCAGAAGCAAAGAGAAGAGGGTATTGGGACCGTCACATTAGTAGTACACCTTGGATATATTTCATTTTCTTGGAAAATTCCAAGAAAAGCTTCTTTTCCTTAAGATGTGGTACTAACCTGTCTAAAGAGATAACACCTCAAAGAGTTGAGGAAGTGAATGCTAGAACTACTTGCCCTTGTGCATCAGTTGTGAGAAGCTGAATGTATGCTAGATGTGTACAAAAGTTAGATATCTGTCATCCAGTGGGAGTAGTAAACTATTACCAATCCTACTCAGAAGATAAAACACTTGATTGCAGTAATAACAATATCTTCCAAGATGAAAATATTTTTGAGATAGTGATCTCAAAGTCTTATCTTCAAGAACTTAAGACTTTATAGATAGTGATTTAAAAGGGCTTAACTGTGGATACCTTAGGAGATAGAGATCTCCAGGAATAAGGATATTCTGATAAGGATTATAGGCATACTGGTTATAACAATTATTAAGCTATAGTGTCAAGGACACTATAACTAACAAGATTGAGTATTGGTTACATAAGATGCAACATTCGCATTGGATGCGAGCACTATTACTAGGGGATATGCAAGTGTCGTAAAAGGACTTGGCGTAGTCTCTCAGGAACAGAGTGACTGATCAGCTTACCTAGCTATTTTCCTAAATATCCTATGATTGTCACATGAGTACGGGTTTAAAGATTAGCCCATTAATGGCTCTTTGGGATAGTGGAAGATTGTTGGACATGTGAGCCCACGACAAGCCATTACGCAATAAATGTTATTGCAAATATCATTCCCTCATCTGAAATGAAGAATAACTAATCTGCATAATTGGTCCCTTAGTACAATTAGGGTTATGTGCCATTGCCATCTTAATGATCATACAGCTGTTGATTCAATTATTGAAGAGGCTGGTGCTTGGATGAATATCTAAAGAGTTAGATTGAGGACTCATCAAGTACCGTCAAATGATTGCGAAGAGATGATCTCCAACATGAGTAGGAGATAGCAATCCTTTCTCATTTGGCTGATATCTGACCGACCTCTTGATGCAGGTCCTCTGCATGGGAATAGAGATCCGGAGGTGTCAGTAGGTCAAAGAGTTGACATAACGAGATCGAGATAACCAAAGTCCTATGTCGTATGCTGTCACGATATAGGCACGCATCCTCTGACCGAAGACAGATGTGTTACTATATGTCTGAGTATGTACATTTGGCAGACCAATAGGTTGATGACTTAATCAAGGTCTATACACCGGTGCACTGGTGTGCATATAAGGGCATATGAGTAATACGATCTCTCATAGGGAACCGGTTCATTACTGAACCGAAAGACATGAGCTCACTCATGAGATATTGGGAAGAATCAAATTATGTGCACGGTCATCTCGCTTTGGAAGCTTGACTGAATTTGTAGGTTTGATATATACTTTTGAAAAAGTATATGATCAACACCTGGGTATGATATATGCTTTTGGAAAGCATACGATCGATACCGACTCCCAATGATCGAATGAGAAATTTAATGATAAAACTCTGAAGTAGACAATGTAAAATTGATCTTATACTTCGGGTTTATTCTAGGTCTTCCAGTATGCAGGATGTACAGGTATTAGGAATACCTGAGGGTGATGTCATCATAAACGATTGTATAACCATGACGCTTCAATTCCGAGGGAGTGATGAAACATGTCTGGATTTTAGTGACTCCTCTCATAGAGAAGTAATCTGATCTTAGTCCAAATGTTGGGCATTGATCTGAATGTGATTCAGATGTAATGAGAAGATTAGATGTGCGGTCTTGATTTAATCAAGCATCTATGGCAGGTCCGCAAGATCTGGATTTGAGATGTGATCTCAATATCTAAGTCACTATACATGGAATAATACAATCGCCCTGTCCTTATCTCCAAGTTTCTGCGGAGAAAGCGCATTATCCTTGAAAGAGTTCATGGATAATTTTATTGTTGATATATGTATCCGAGCATTGAGAAATTGGATAATTAAATGTGATTTAATTATAATGAATAGTATGAATTTGATTCATATTATTACGAGAGTTATATGAGATAATTAAATGTGATTTCATTATTAAAGATGTGAATAATGTGAATGTGATTCATATTATTTGGGCACATGAGAAAAGAGATCCAAGATTATTAAATGTGATATAATTATCATGGATATGAATAATGTGGATAGCACTATCCTTATTAATCAGATATATTATAAATGTGATCTATAATATATTAGAGAGAGCATATTATGATTTATATTTTTTGATTAATTGTTAATGTGAATTGGATTCACATTAAATGATTAATTGAAAATATAATTACATTTTGTTTTGGGTTGTGAATGAGATTCACATAATTTCAATGGCGTGATTGAAGTTTTTCACAAGATAATTGTGAATTATTTTTGTGAAAAATATTTACAACAATTATTGTTGTAAATCTTGGAGATATTATGAGATAATGAGATTTCATGAGATAATGAGATCTTATGAGATGATTGGTAGCCGTCTCCCCTTTTTAGGAGATGTGGTTAGTCTTCTCATTATCTTCAAGACTAGTCAAAGTGATATAAATTTGGATTAATTATGTTGATTTATCAATATAAATTAATTCAATTTAAATCAATTGTTGTTGTATTTTTCACAACAACATCTTAGCCATTGAAAGAAACCAAATCAATCTCAACCATTGATTGTGTGTTGTCCATGGATTGAGATCCATGGACTCCCAAAATCCTATATAAGAAGAGGCACCTCTTGCTCTTCGAGACACGTTTACGACAACAACGAATGCTCTCTTCCTCTCTCTCTCTCTACACGTCATGTGCCTCTCTCCCTCTCTATCTTATGGCCGTCCACCATGGAGCCATTGAGAGAGTTGTCATCGTCGCAGCATCGTCGTTATTCTACAAGAGTACTTGCTTATGGATCTCCGTCTCCTTCGGTGTGCCTCGCTCGTGAAAAAGACATCGGATCTCGTATGACGAGATCAGGAGATTCGTCACTTGGATCATCAACATGGATTGCGAGAAGGACACGTCTCATCAACGCGCTCGCAAGCGTCTCCTTCGTCGGATCGGACTTGAGACAGGAGGTCTCTTAGTTAGAGACGCAATCGCAACCACGCTTCAAGAGATAAACCTTATACCTATTGTGGTTTAGATGAAACAATCTGAGAAAGGTTCTTGGATCATGTGGTTTCATCACATTTAAAATTTTTTAGTTTCGCTGCCCGGAGCGACTAGTATGACTAGTCGCTCCCGATCGCATTCGATGCGATCTTCACGCTTCCGTGATGCGCTTGAGGATCTTCCCATATCCTTCAACCTCCCCATGTAGCTCGAGTCAAATGGGAAAAGCTCTGCTCTCCGCCTCCGGGGGGTGGGCCTGGAGGGCGGTGATGGCTAGAGGGAGGGACTGGATGTGGGGTGGCAACGATCGCCTGGAAGGAGGGGGAGGTGGGCTCGGAGATTTTTTTTGAAAATTTTTATTAGCCATTGTATAGATCATATGTCAGATTAACCCACAATATGGTTGAGTTAACTATCCCCTTAACGGAAGGATATAGGTGTAAGACGGAGGGACTATTCAGGGTTTCTCATGTAATTCACGATTATGCGGGGTTATGAATGTAATTACGAAATTACTTAAGGTTATAAGTGTAAAAATCCCTCAATTTTTTGGGGACCGCAATGTTTGTTCGTTACCACTATTATATGCGTGTGGACAAGTGATATAGCATGGTCTCTAAAAATTACAATATAGTTAACGTCGTTGTTGGATGATTATTTGCAAGCTTGCAAAAACAATGTAATTTTTTTATTATCACGCGCATTCTTGGTGTGCAAACTTCTTCGATGATCAAGAACCGCCACAGGAACGTTTTTATCAGTATGTGATGGTTCTTTTAATAATGCCATTATTCTAGTATAAAGAAAACAAATTTTATGATCCAACCTCACCTCCATGGGCAAGTCGAATCCGAGCTCCGACCTAGAATCATTTAAGTCCATGCGTTTCAACCAACTCGTGAAACGGTCTAACCCACATCCTGAACATGATTACAGAGAATTATCATCGATTAGTTTAGACTTGATCTTTTAGTTGACTGTATCTTAGAGTTTTATATTTTACTATCTTGGACATCACAATTGATGTAAATATCTAACTTTGATAGGAAAGATCTAACCTTGAGTTTTGTAGATTACGTCTCCTGGATTGCACGCATGGAGGTTCTATCAGTATTCTCCCATATTTGTCGAAATGATTTTTGGTAATAAAAGATTTCTGCGTAATATTGTTGGTGACTTTTGAATTCACAAAAATGTCTATGCAGAAAATTGTGTCTATCCAATTTTTACTTTAACATGTTAAGTATATTTTTTAAATAAAGGTATGGATAATTTCTTGGGAACAGATGGACGATCCGGACCCGTAACAGTCCCTCTGCTGTAACGAAGGGGATCCGTTGGATTGGGTTCAAATGGTCCTCATAGGGGGTCGGGGATGGTCGACACGCATCCCGAAGTCATTCAATTCCCATCCAACGGACCCCTACGTTACAGCACATGCTGGAACAGCAGAGGATCCTCTTAATTTCTTTTGATAGTTAGTAACCTTGTGAAGACTATATTCTTCCATTCTCTCCTTCCTTTTCTCTCATATCCTCCACATGTAGCATCCCCAGCTGCTGTAGCATCCCCAATCGTAATGCAGGGGATGCATCAGATGAGGAATAGACGACCCGAACGAACCCATGCAACCTCCCACAACCTTCATCCTCACCCCTCCTTAGCACATGCTCCCCCGTTGCTCTTGCCTCCACTCGCTAACCCTGACTGCCACGTGTTACCAGAAACTGACGTGCAGTTGCTCACGAGTGTAAGAAGTATCAAGGTGACGGAGCCTGACCTCAATCCGCTGTTGCGGTAAACCAAGTTCCATCGCTTGCCCTCCCATGACCAACACAGATGAAAGAGATATTTCGAATCGAACTATGATATGCACTTCTCAAGTAAAAGTTCCAATTGGTATATTCCCAAGGAGGGACTGCAACTTGCCTGCATATTGAGATGAACACGTCTGAAGGCTCTTCTGCTTGTTCTCTCCCAAAAAAGATACCAAATTGGAGCCGAACCCATCTGATCAAATCACCTCACCAATAAAGGTATAAGCATATGTCTTCTTCTGCAGACTGAGCTTCAAAACACCCTCAACGCTTTCACCTTTTCGCACTTCGCCAGATGCCAACAATGGTTTCTGCATATTTAAGCTGAGCCCATCTCAAATCTCCCTTATCCTCTTCTACAGACTGAGCTAAAACCATTCTATGTAAACCCATCTCAAAGCTCTCATATTGAAGACACCGACAATGGCTTCTTCTAGTGATTGAGTTGAACCCATCCTGCAAAGGTTGGTTCTTCCTACGCCTCCAATACCTTATCCACTACCCACAAGCTCTAAGCTCCTAGAGCAACAACATTGACCTCTGCACCTCTGACCCCTCTCCCTCGCTCTCCATTATATACCATGAACACGACAACAACAGGGGAGGAGGAGGTCAGGGGTGGAGGGGTTGAGCGAAGGAGGAGGACGGAGTTAGGGATAAGCATTGGGTTGAGCCGGTCCGATCCAGCCCAAAGCTCGATCCAAAAAGCCGACCCAGCCCAAACCCAAACGAACATTGGGTCAGGCTTGGGCCTAATATTTCAGGCTTGGCTCGATCCAGCCTGACCCGGCCAAGGGCCCGGTCTGAAGAGGGCCCGAACCTTTCTCATATCCTACACGACTGGAAACTCTCACCTATTGCATGCACACTCTGTTCATGTATCATGTCTTAATACAATGTCTATAAATCAAGAAAGTCTGGTGCGTGACATATGAGTTGATGATCATAGTATTTCAATTCGGATTAATTTCTCTTAAGTGTCTATGATTTGGATTTTGCTAATTATTCTTGAATTTGTTAGTGCTTATTTTTTCCATCAGAATATTTTTTATTATTGAACCTTTACCTAATATGGTTTTATTAACACGCAACGCATGGTGCACCTGTTGTTGTTAACTGTGTAAGTTTTGTTCACTCTTTCATTTTTTGTAATGAGAGACTATATGATATCTAACATTGAGTGCACTTGTATAAAATGAGAAATCATCTCCGAGAATTGAGTTTTAGTCGTTTCACAATTATTGTGGCATATGTTTTAAACAATTTTGACTCGTCTAATTTGAATTGAGATTGAATTTAAACAAAAAGTCAAAGTTAATAATATAAAATGGGTGGAGATGAGCCGGCTCCGCCCAAGCCCGACCCATAGGAATTGGGCCGAACCAAAGAAAATTTTACAGACCTAGGCCCGATCCAAGGTCCGAAGTTTTTAAATGGACTTGGGCATGGGCCCTTCAGGGCCCGACCCAACTCGACCCATGTTCATCCCTAGACGGAGTAGAGGGATTGGGCAGAGGAAGAGAATGTTATAGAGGGGCAAGGGAGGAGGTCAGGGCAGAGGGTTGGTCGAAGGATGAGGATGGGGCGAACCTGTGAGGGACTGGGGGAGGATGAGGGTGGTGAAGGAGGAGGGTAGGGTTGGGCATAAGGTCGGGTCAGGTTTGAGTTGGCCTGGCCCAAGCTCATTCAAGTATATGAGCTAATAGGTCGGGTCTAAGATCATTTTATTTTCAAATTTTAAGCCCAAGCTCAAAGCCATCCCAAACAAAATGGGTCGGGTTCGGGTCAGGCCGGCCCAAGTTAACACCTATTTACACCAATATCATGTGTTTCATTCTTCTTGCATTTATCCAATTGTTTCTTATGCATGTATGCATGTTTAATTCTTTAAATATGCTAACTAATTCGTGATTCTGACATTAATTTTAGGTTAGAAATAGAAATGTGGTAATAAATAGGGATATTTACACCAATAACCCTGAGTAATCTCGTAATTACCCCAGGAACTCTGCATAATCACGAATTACATCTAGAACCCCGAATAATATTTAACCCTTACATTACATAACCCTGTGTCAACTTTCATCCGTTTAAGCCGTTAACTTTAACAGATTCCATCCATTAATGACAATTTTACCCCAAGAACAAAATCACGTTCTCAAGAAATGCCCTCGCCACCCCTGCATCCCGGTGAAGACCCCACCTCATCCCCGTCGCGTGCTGCTCTCCGGAAAGCCTTCCACCCCCGTCCCCGTCTTCGTCTCCCCCCACCCGTCGCCCATGTGCTCCCTCCAGCAAAGGCTCCCCTGCATCCCCGCTCCATGCTGTGCTCCTTCCAGCAAACGCCCTCGACCCCCATCGCCACCATGCATCCGCAGTAGAGGTCTCGACCCCCGTGCCTCCCTCCCCCCGTTCCGCTACGCACCATCGAGCAAAGCCCACCCGCCATTCAGTAAACCCCCCCGATCGCCCTTGCTACACGACTCCCGAGCCCCGTCGCCCCTCGCATCCCGAGCAACCCCCCTCCCCCCCGCCGCGACGCTCCCTCCAGCAACGACTCCTGAGCCCCGTCGCCCCCTTCTTGTCCCCTGCATCCTTAGCAACACCACCCCACCTGCTGATGCGTGCCGTCGAGCAAACCCCCCCGCCATTCAGTAACCCCCCCCGTCGCACCCTGCGACACGACTCCCGAGCCCCGTTGCCCCCCGCATCCTGAGCAACCCTCCCACCCCACCACGGCGCTCCCTCCAACAACGACTCCTGAGCCCCGTCGCCCGCCTCTCGCCCCCTGCATCCGGAGCAACACCGCCCCCCTGCTGCTGCGTGCCGTCGAGCAAAGTCCCCCCGCCATCCAGTATCCCCCTCGGTCACCCCCTACGACGCGATGAAGCGCATCGCACCTCCACCCCCGTTGCCCCCTCTTGCCCCCTGCATCCCGAGCAACACCCCCCCGCCACGCTCCCTCCAGCAAAGGCTCCTGAGCCGTGCCCTCCCCGCCATCCAGTAACCCCGCCGGTCACCCCCTGCGACGCGATGAAGCGCCCCGACCCCCTGCTAAGCTCCCTCCTACAACGGCTCCCTAGCCCCGTCGCCCCTCTGCACGCAATCCTGCATCCGCCGCACCACCCTCCAGCTCCGTCGCGCGCCACCCTGCATCCCCTTTCTTTCTTCTTTTCTTTTTTTATTTAAATGGCTCTTCTTTTCTTTTTAATTTAATATTAGCCATTTGATCGATGTTAGGTTAGATTAACTCAATAATGTGATTGAGTTAATGATTGAAACTAACGGAGGATTATAGCTGTGAGACGGGATAAGTATTTGAGGTTTTCCATGTAATTCGTTATTTCACATGGTTTCTAGGGTAATTACGAGATTACTCAGGGTTATGGGTGTAAATATCCCTAAAAATTATTGTGATTTAAGCCACCATTCAATTCACCATTACCTATTCTATTGTAGATGCGGGCATTATGATCTAATACAGATTGATTACTTATAGTTGTACATGTTCTAACACTTAAGGACACATATTCCATTCTTTCATGTGAATATAATAATCTTGCATATTAATGTAATAATATCCTCAATCTACACTAATGGATATGATTATTAATGGTCCAATTATCTGTTCTAAACTCGAAATAAGGATATGAAAGTTAGAACATGGTATTTGGAGTAAACAAGAACATAGTGGATATAATTATATCATATATGTCAGGCTATCGGGTTGCGGGTTGGGGCCTTCACAAGCTCGAACCCGGCTAGATAATCAATATAGGCTCATTTTGTGGCCCACAATCCGCCCACTAAATTTCGGGTTCAGATTTGAGTTGGGTTATGCGGTTCGAGTTTTGGGTCAGGTCGGGCTGGCCCAACCCGATACTCAACCCTAGAGGAGGCGTAGGAAAAAAGAAGAAGATGATCAAAATTAGGAGTTTACGGTTGACCCATCTTTAATTTTTTTCAATTACATTTTACTCATTAGTCAAATCTGATTGGGAGGCAGATGGATAACAACTAATCCGACGGGCACATGTGATACCCATGTAAGAATGTAGGGACACAACTGATATTGAAAAAAAGGAGCGGCATAACTAATATTGCAGAAGTTAAGATGGGCATAAGTGTAAAAAAGTACAAAATTTTTATTATGAGTTTTCTACAATGAATTTTAGGGCTAAAGACTCGAAGATATTTTAACTACAGCTTCATTAGGTATTGCGTATCACATTTTTTTGTAAATAGTATAGTGATAATGAACACATCATTAGCACGATTTTTCGATCATCTTGTTTGATATTGATTTTTGTATGATGAATAAACTATCATAAGTCAAGATTTTCATTGTCAATATTATAAATTTTGATGATGCATATCGTTGTAGCATCATATTTTATAACCGTAGCCATTATTCCTCGTCCACTATAATTATATCCACTATGCCACGATTATTCGACAATCCGGTTTGATATTTATTTTTGTACAATGAATAAACTATCACTAGTCAAGATTTTCATTGTCAATATTATAAATTTTGATGATGCATATCTTATAGAAACATATTTTATAAAATAACGGTATAATTAAATAATTCTACTATAATTTTCTTTATTCATTGGTTCATAATATTACCTCATAAAAAAATACTTATCTCTTGTATCAAGTTACTTTAAAAAGAAAGGATTCCATTACCCTAAACCCTAATTTTTGTCTTGTAGCGACGAAAATTTCAGTGCCATAAATTAAATATTCGGTTGCGATACTCGGATCGGATCCTCTGCTATAGTGATAGTTACAACGGAGGTGTTGTAATGATCTTTTAATTTTTTGTGACCTTCATTCCAAAACCCATCCTTATAGATTTAATCATTGGTTAATGTTCTACATTTCCTCCAAATTTTCTTAAAATTAGATATAATTTGCTATTTTATCTTAATGGTCAAAGATCCGATCAATATTTAAGCACCTTAAATCCCATAAAAAAGGAACCAAATTTTTGATCATTAAGATAAAATAGAAAATTGCATCAACTTTTAATGAGATTTGAAGGATGCGTAGAAAATTAATTGAAGATTAAACCTGTAAGATTGGAATGAGATTCTAAAAAAAATAAAAGTCCATTAAAGCATATATCTGTTGTAACCCTCGTTAGCAATACAGAGGCGGAATTCCACTCTCTCGTGGGTGGCCAGAGACCCTTCCGTTGTTTTTATAAGTATACGTTAATATAAGAAAGATTGATCTCCCAACCACTAACTAATTGGTAGAAAAATGTAGCACACGTATTAGAAAAAAAGGTCAAGTAGCCACTGCATCAACATTAGCTTAGGACAACGGATAATTTAATATTTATTTTCTTGATTATAACCAAGAATATTATCAACGCGAAATTATTTTTGATTCTAACTTCGCAACGAGCGGAGTATTTTTTAATGTATTCGTAGCAACAAATCATGCAATAATTAACTTTAACTTTTAAATTCACAACAGATATGTATTCGTTCATATATTGTTAGCAAAAATCGGTGATGGCCACGGATTCAGTGATGTGCGGTATGCCGGATCCATATGGTGCTTGTCGTTCAACCATGTGAAAGAAGAGAGAAAAGAGCGTGTTTCGATTCCACGATGCACAAGCAAGGTTGGCATGGGGATCGAGATCGGTTTCGATTTGGGTTGGAGGTGGATTTACTGCGAGGAGCCGAATCCGTGAGGGCCGAGGTGTACACATGAATTTGGTGGTGCTTGTGAAATCGAGTCGGTGACCAAATGCGCGCATGTGCTTGGGTCAAGCCTGCAGAATTGAATTTGTTGGTAATCTCGCACTAGAGTGGATTCTCTGTAGTACTGCAAAATCTGCTGCAATCAATTCAAGCCGCTCGATCTTGATCGAGCGGTTCATACGAATTTCCACGGTATGGATCCACAAAAATAGAGAATTCATGCGAACCGCTCGATCAAGATCGAACGGCTACGGTATTCCATCATTTTGCAGTAGAATCTGCAGTACTGCACTGCAGAGAAACTGCTCCCCTCTCGCACAAGCAATTTTTAATCTCAATAAATACATTTATTTAAATATACTTAATAATTAAATACATTTACTTATACACATACTATTTAATTACATTTAATTAAAAATACTTAATAATTATATTCATTTATTTAAATAACTTAATAATTAATTACGTTTGCTTAAATATACTTAATTGAATACGAATAAATAAAAACATTTAATTATATGATATCTAATTACATTACATAAATATACCTAATTATGATTTCCGTGACCACTCCCTTTGACAAGGGCATATATGCACAATTAAATGAAATGGGTTCGCGTCTACGAGGAGTAGATAATGCAAAAGTCATATCTTTTCCTTAAAATAGGGGAGATTATTTTATATAAACTGGCGGAGATTACTTTATGTAAAATGACAAAGATTATTTTCCATAAAAAACCAATACATTTACTAAATGAATATCAAACTTAACAATAATATAAATTTTAAATTATTTAAATATACCTGTTGCTGATGATAAGCAGGAGAGGGATAATGTGAGAAAAGAGGGATACCACTGCGTACTTGGACGGGAGGAATTGAGAGGAAATGGAACGAATTGAGATGAGTGCATGAAGAGAGGAGAAGTGAGGTGTGAAGAATGGTGAGGGGTTGGGGGCTTTTATAGGCGGGAGGAGGGCTCTTCGGCAAACCGTTTGCCGATCGGCGAACGGTTCACCGATTCCAGCTCATCCCCATCAAAGGCCGCGCCGTTTCACTCGGAGACCACACCTCCTCAAACACCGCGCGCACACGCGTGTTGAGGACCACGCCTTCCTCAAAGGTCACACGCAGCGCGTTGAATTTTGGCGCGTAGCGGCATTGATCAGCGAACCATTCGCCGATCGGCAAATGGAACGTCGATCGATACCCAGGACAGGAAACAAATAAAGTCATGCCCTGGCGGGGCATTTGCTCGAGGAACATGCACTGTCGGGGAAAATGCTCACCGAAAGTTCCTCTATCTCTCTCCCTCTCTCGAGCATTTTCCCCGAAGGGGCATGCTCCTTGAGCAAATGCCCCATCAAGGCATGACTTTATTTTTTTCCTATCCTGGGTATCGATCAACGTTCCATTCGCCGATCGACGAACGATTCACCGATCAACGCCGCTACACGCCAAAATTCAACGCGCATGAGTGCGACCTTTGAGGAAGGTGTAGTCCTCAACGTGCACGTGCGCGCGACGTTTGAGGAAACGCGGTCTCCGAGTGAAACGACGCAACCTTTGATGGGAATGAGCAGGAATCAGTGAACCGTTTGCCGATCGACAAATGGTTCGCCGAATCGAGCCCTCCTCCCGCCTATAAAAGCTCCCCACCTCCTCACCATTCTTCACACCTCACTTCTCCTCTCTTCATACACACATCTCAATTCCTTCCATTTCCTCTCAGTTCCTCCCGTCCACGTACGTAGTGGTCTCCCTCTTTTCTCGCATTATCCCTCTCCTGCTTATCATCAGCAACAAGTATATTTAAATAATTTAAAATTTATATTGTTGTTAAGTTTGATATTCATTTAGTAAATGTAGTGTTTTTTATGGAAAACAATCTTTGTCATCTTACATAAAGTAATCTCTATCAGTTTACATAAAATAATCTCCCTCATTTTAAAGAAAAGATTATTTATTCCTCGTAGACGCTAACTCATTTCATTTAATTGTGCATATATGCCCTTTGTCAAAGGGAGTACTCACAAAAATCGTAATTAGGTATATTTATGTAATGTAATTAGATATCATATAATTAAGTGTTTTTATTTATCCATATTTAATTAAGTATATTTAAGTAAATGTAATTAATTGTTAAGTTATTTAAATAAATGAATAAAGTGTTTTTACTTAATTGTAAATAAATAGTAAGTGTATTTAAGTAAATGTATTTAATTATTAAATGTATTTAAATAAATGTATTTAATTAGATTAAAAATTGTAATTAAGTATTTTTATTAATTCGTACATAATTAAGGGTATTTAAATAAATTAATTTAATTACTAAGTATGTTTAAATAAACGTATTTAATCATTAAGATATTTTTAAATAAAATTATTTAAATATTAGGTGTATTTAAAAAAATTTGGTTGATTATTACGTGTTTTAAAATAAAGGTATTTAATAAGATTAAAACTCTTAATTAAGTGTCTTTATTTATTTGTATTTAATTTAGCGTATTTGAATAATTATAATTAAGTATATTTAAGTAAATATATTTAATTATTAAGTGATTTAAAATAAATTTATAAAAAATATTAAGTGTATTTAAGTAAATATATTTAAGTAATAAGTGTATTTAAATAAATGCATTTAATTAGATTAAAAATCTTAATTATTTATTTATTCGTATTTAGTTATTAAGAATTTTAATAAATTATTTTAATTACTAAGTATATTTAAATAAACGTATTTAAATATTAAGAATTTTTAAATAAAAGTATTAAATATTAAGTGTATTTAAATAAATTTATTTAATTATTAAGTGTTTTTAAATAAACATATTTACTAAGATTAAAACTCTTAATTAAGTGTCTTTTTTTATTTGTCTTTAATTAAGCGTATTTAAATAATTGTATTTAATTATTAAGTATATTTAAATAATGTATTTAGTTAAGTGATTTTGAATAAATATGTTTAAATATTAAGTGTATTTAAGTAAATGTATTTAACTAATAAGTGTATTTAAATAGTTGCATTTAATTAGATTAAAAATATTAATTAAGTGTTTTTATTTATTCGTAATTAATAATTAAGGATTTTTAAATAAATGTATTTAAATAAATTTATTTAATTATTAAGTGTATTTAAATAAATGTATTTAATTATGAAGTATATTAAATAAATGTATTTAAATATTAAGTGTATTTAAGTAAATGTATTTAACTAATTAAGGGTATTTAAATAAATGAATTTAATTACTAAATATATTCAAATAAATATATTGACTTCCCTCATTCATAGATTATGGCCGATCTTGTTGCATTGTATGTCTCTTGGAATGGCAGAATCGTCAATGAAAATGGTAGTGTCGATTACGAAGGGGGTAGAAGTCAGATGATAGGCCTTCCCTTAGATACCACCTTTGAAGATCTCTTATCGAGTGTCTGTGCCATAACTGGTTATAATTAAGACCAATATAGTGTGTGAGTGACATGTAGATGGCCGATGAATATCAGTACATTCTGTCCAGTTGTTGTTTCTGATAATCAGACTACTGGGTTGATGTTAAATATTGCTCGTTCTCTCGGGATGATGCAATTGATGGTCGAAGTCGATCAAATAGAAAATCCTCAATTCAAGGCATTCAATGTCGCCCAATCATCTCGACGAGGAATAGAAGAGCAAGATTTGCCTGTAAAAGATGAGAAAAATGACGACGTAAATGATGCTGAAGACGATACTGACATTGAGGAGGATGAGTCTATCCCCAATATGAATGTTGCATACGGTACATTCATGGGCAAGAATCGCTCATTGGTTTAATAAGAAATGAAACTATTTTTAATCCTCCTATTGATTACGGTGTTACATTGGATCCAATGTTGCAGTTGCCTGATATCTTTCAAGATGAAGACTGGACAACGAACACATATGCTGAGGAGATACCATTCATGAACGAGCCCCAGGAGACCATCTTACATGATCGTAGTGGGCTTGAGTATTGGCATAATAGAACTTTCCCCTCGAAGTTAGATTTAATTGATGCTGTGAGTACGTGGAGTATGACCAAGTATGTCCAATACAAAATAATAGCTTCCAAGAAGATATATACACCATTGGGTGTGCTTTGCCAAACTGTAAGTGGATGTTACATGCGAGTCGTAGTAAGAAGGGTGAAATTTGGAAAGTCCGGACGTATCGAGACGAACATACATGCCAAAAACCCAATCCTTCTTACCGATAATAGGAAGTGCAATGCAAAATTTATTAGCAGATTCATCTTGAAGATATTGACATCCAACCTAACATTGATGCCTAATATGATTAAGAGTTTAGTATCCGATACCTACCATGTCATGATATCATATAAAAAGGCATGGATTGGGAGAAAGAATTCATTGGCTACAATATTTGGCGACATGGAGTCATCTTATGCAGATATTCGGTAGATTTATGTGGACGATGAAACAGACCAACCCTGAATCGTGGTATGAATTTGAAACAGAACAATATCGAGATCTACGGAGTCAACAAGCTATTCCAGATAAAATTGCATTCTTCCATTTGTTTTGGGCATTCGGACCGTCCTTGAAGGGTTTTCAGTATTGTTGTCCACTGTTGAGCATCGATACTACTCATTTGCATGGAAAATTCAAAAGACACCTACTCGTAACTACGTCGGTCGATGGAAATGGACACCTATTTCCAATTGCCTTTGCAGTAGTTGAGAAAGAGACCATAGCTGCGTGGAGTTCTTACAAAAATGAGCATATTTGGTTCAACATGAGGGATATGCTTTTTGAGTGATCGGTTTTCAGGTTTGAAGCAATTATTAGCAAAGTACTTTCTACCAGAGCGTAGACACTGTCATCGATTTTGTCTGCGACACATGCATGCGAATATGCATTGTGTTGGACATGACACTTGGGCAACAGAAAAATTCTATAGAGAGGGTGTAGTTACCAATACACACACATAATAGAATTATGGAACAAATCTGATCTGCAGATCCAGATGCTTATGATTGGATTGTTAATCAAGAAGACATGGATCGTATTTACTAGGCAATAAGTTATAACGAAGTCCATCGGTATGGAAATATACTACAACCAATTATCAGAATTCTTCAATAGCATTTTGAAAGGCATGCGGGGACTTCCCATATTGACGATGATTCTTGCCATCTTCTACCGGTTGAATACATATTTTGTGTGTTGCCGCAGATAGGGTCAGATGACAACTTCTGAATTAATGCTGAGATATAATCAAATTTTAAGTGAAAATGTTGCGTCAGCTCGTACCCACGAGTTTGAGCAATTTTCTCAGACTGTATTCGAGTGAGTTCTAGAGAAGGGAAATTATAAGAGAGAGTTATACCAACGGAACAGATTTTGAGTGCACGTGTGTGGTTCTTGCAGAGCATGCATATCACCTGCTCACATGTAATTACGGTTTGTGGGTTCTGTTAACGTAGGCATCGAGCATGTACAAAACTATTCGTGGTTTTATACACCAGCTGCATTTCGTGCGACGTACACGGTCGAATTCTTACCAATTCCTGGTCATCGATTTTGACCGACGAACATCCCAAGATCTATTTTGATGCCTCCAAATGTACTAGTAGGACCTGGTCATCCACTATCTGTAAGGATTCGAAATAGTATGGATGAAATGGGTCAAGTAAATGTTAGGTGCGGATTATATAGGGCAGGTCAGTCATACCCGAACCACATGTCCAGGACGCTAAATGTACCTTGTCAATTTTCAGAGAAAATAGTTCATATTTTGTTATTATATTCGAATATATATTTTCCTTTTTAATTACAAATGTTATAATACTTATGCTGAAATAGGATTGGATTCATTACCGGGACTTATTGATACCTCAGTCTTGGTCTAACAAAGCAACCACATCTTTGCCCTTCCATTGAATGATGATACCTCGGTAAGCACTACAAACCATTCGACGTACGGTGTAAATTACAGTGTATGTAAATTGACAATATATCCTTTTAACAGCATTACAGATTTGTTGAACATGGCCGTGTATTTAAGAAGATTCTCCAGAAATAATGTAGCGATGCTTTCAACCAACTACTTGAGGTGGCGAGCATGCGGTGTGTCACCAATCCAAAAAAGGCCAACCTCGATCAGTCACTTCTGATGACCTTATTGGAACGTTGGAGGCCGGAGACCCACACTTTTCATCTTCGATATGGTGAAGTTACCGTAACATTGAAAGACATCTCCATTTTAACAGGCCTTCGTGTTGATGGGGCTCTTGTAACAGGCCTAGAGCACCCCTCACGATTTCAATGGTTAGACTATTGCGAAGAAATGCTTGGCGTAAATCCGAGCACTTAAGAAGGGAGAAACTTATCAAGCGGACGGTTGAAGCTGATTTGGATCAGTGAAAATATTCTCACAGTTGCAAATCTTTTAGAACAAGATGCGAATCATCTGGTGAGAATAGTTCGTGCATTCATTTTATACCAAATTGGAGAGTCTTTTTTTCCAGACTCAACGGGCGATAAAGTACCACTACGATACCTTCGTTTACTTGAGATCTTACAAGGGTGTGGACAGTTGTCTAGGGGGGCTACAGTTCTAGCACAATTGTACCAACAATTGGATGATTGCTCATTGGGAAAATCAAAGATATGTTATGCCTTCTTGACCTTGCTACAACTTGGTCGTGGGAGCATATACACATTGGCGTTCCTTGTCCATATCGTCTGGACCAGGACGTTTTGCATCGGGCACCCTAAGCATGCAGGTAAAATACAAAAATATTATGCTATTGTACTTTTGTATTATAATATAATACTCACAAATTATTGAGAACAGATGGACATCGGGGAGGAGGTCTTTCATAGAAAATGTACAAACTACGAGTCTACCCTTCTACTGCAACGAGTTATATACCCAGCATGAACATCAGGTTATGTTGCTCGTGCATTATCATGTTCACTGCAATTTTACTGTCACAAACAGTAACTTACCTGTAATTTGCCGAGAAGGACTAGAGGTGTGAATGTCACAAACAGTTTTGATTTGCTTTAATGTGATGGTAATACACATGCCAGATCGAGTCATGCGACAATTTGATCTGAGCCCCCATATCCTTGAGCCGATGCCAATAATAATTTTCCTGAAGCATCGGACTAGACAGAGGGACAATGATCTGATCGATTGGGATGACCGACTTCGTGAGCATGTACTTCAATGGAATCGGAGATGACAAACCGTTGGGATGGAGAGAGCATCGATAGAAAATTATGAACAACGGGTAACAAGATACATGCAATGGTATTGGCAAATTACCCGATGTTGGATTTAGACATCAATCCCTGCAGCCACGGCTTGCATATGAGCCTTACGCTCCCAGATACAGGCCTAGGGTATGAGCTTTATTTTTACTCACTAGGTAGTTAAGTTTGTCTCAAATAGGAATACTATGTGTTGGCTTAATATCATAGGTACAAAGCGTAAATGAAGCACATGGGATTCTTGAGTACAACAAAACGTAACTCAGAGTTGCATAATGTTATGGGTTTAATGGACTCAGCATTGCATACTTTTGCATTGACGGATCAAATGACACAATACCATCCGCGATACTCTTATTCCAATGAGCCATCACCAGTCCCTTTCTTCTCCACAACTTACACGGCTGCTGGACCCACCACAACTGTTGGTACTCATGATGCTGAGGCAGGACCATCTCAGTAAGGCCTGCAATAGAGACTCAGCTTACTCAACCATCACAGGCTGATGACTTTTGGGGTCTAACCCTCCCCACGCAGACAGTCTTAGAGTGCTTAACCACCCATATCATTCCTCCTCAACCTATTATTAATTTTTCATACTATGCGAGCCAAGATGGTCTACCTCCATTCCGTAGTATACATCCGTCACGGTCGGATCCGATGTATCCACACTAGCAGCAGCATGATCCTCCACCAACATCCATTGTAGCATCAACAACAATCTCCACAACTTGATAGAATAACTTCAGTTAGAGAACAAATATGAGAGACAAGTGTGGAGAGTGGAAGTAACTCTAGTGGAGGTAGTAGACATCGTAGGGCTAGATTATCAGGAATATTCCGTAGGGCACGGCAAATGTTTGACTAAAGTATAAATGTCTCCTCGATAACATTTTCCTGATGAATGTAAGTAAGTTCTTGATATTAATGTGATGTTTTATTTAGTTTTTTATGTTATTAATTATTTTGTGATGAAATATTGGGTAAGTGGTTGCTATAATGCAATTGATGTTTTTTAATGAGCTTAAATATTTTCAATATATATAATTTCATATGTAATTGTATTCATGCAGATTACGGTAAAAACTCGCTTCACAGCACGTAAGTCGGTGCGGCTACCCCACACAATCGAATCTTGATAGTAATCTACCATCCCTACAAATGGATCTCATGGGACAGCAACCGCTCCACCACAATCACCACAGCGACCACTTTCTGCAACATCACAAGCACCAGACTTTGTGCATCGGTCACCTCCCTTGTCTAGGCCATCTGAGGCCCATACAGAGTACCCTCGGAGGAGGAGCGATTGCCTGGATCGACAAGTGCAATCGGTGGAGTTTCCATTCACCGACTGCTCGCCTCAGTCCATGACCCTTGCTATGGTTGATAGTTCACAGAGCGAGACTTCTCTGCATACTGATATATGTCATGAGAAGGAAGACCCATATCTCTGCACACTGCTATGATCCGGATTTTACCCTTTTAATAGTATTGAATTAACGATTTCGTTGCAGTCAGATAAATCCGAATAGATCAAAATTTAACCACACGAATCGAATGATCAATGGTTGAATTAATGCACGGTTTTATGTTTTTTATAACCTAGCAAGCCCGAGGGTCGACTCAAGGAGGCAAAGGAATAACTTCAGATCAGATTAGATGAATTAGATTACGGTTTTCCAAGTAAGATTTTTTTGTAATTTAAATATGCCATAAAAAATGCCATGCACAAATGCGGATGAATTAAGTTATTAAGAAAACAAGCGGCTTAACCAAATTGATTTTTAATGTTAAATTTATTCAAATTAGATAAATTCTAATTTTCTTACATAGCCTAATCCAACTATGACTACAAAATGTATTTTTTTGAAATTTTTGGATTTACGACGCACAAATGAAAAATACAAACTTTTTTGGGCTTTTATGCAATTTTTCATGCAAACAAAATGCAAAAATGTTTGAAAATTTTACTAGAAGTGAAAATGATGAAAATAAACTATACTAATTTTTTTTTGGAATTTTCTGATAATGTATGAATTTTTTTATGAATTTTTTTAATGAAAATAGAGTGATCGTGAGTATTTAATTCTTAATTAATACACAGATAAAATCACCCAGAATCAAAAATGTATCAAATATATGGTTTAATGAACAATCCAGGAGAGTTGAAATTTCGCAAAAATGTTATTCGTTGATTTAATTAAAAATCATTTACAGAAATCACTTAACTATTTATTTCATGCAAAAGACAATTCCAATTTAGATGAAATTTTGAAAGAAATTAAAGTACAACTAGAGGCATCATCCACAATTTTTTCATAATTTTTTGGAACAATATTTAATTATGTGCGAATTTTTGAGCAAAAATGGGTAAAATATGATGAGTCGCTAAAATACATTGTTTCTTTCGGGTACGTTGTAGTACGTGTACTTAGAGAATCAACCGAGAGGATCTCCGTAAAAGTGTCGCATCTTAATTATACCCCCGGGCAAGTCCGGGGTCGAACACAAGGAGACAAAGGAACAACTTTGGAGTTAATTCGAAAATCAAGATTTAGATTTCTAATGTGGTTTTATATTTTTATGCAAAAAACAAATGCAAAATGCACAATTGCAAGTAGAATAACAGTTATTAAGAAAGCACACAACAAGGCCAAATTAATTTTAATAAAAAACTAAGTCCAATTTACCCAAATTATATTTTTCCAGTAAACTTAATTTAATGATAAATGGAACATATTTTTTTTGGAATTTTCAGGGTTAAAATGCAACAATTAAAAATGCACACTTTTTATGGGTTTTTTATGCAATTTTTCACACAAACAGTAAGCAAAAATTATGAAAAATTTACTGGAATGAAAACATGATGCAAGGAAGTTACTAATATTTTTGGATTTTTTTCATAAAATATGATTTTTTATGGATTTTTTTAGCGAATTATCTTATATAGGTATTTTCAATATGAAGTCCAAGAGACCTGGAATTTTGTGAAAAGGATGTATGTGGATTTGATAAAAAAAAATCAAATAGTCATATCAACTCTATAATTTATTTTAGGTACATAAAACTATAATTTGGATGAAATTTGGACTGTAAATTAAGCATAATTCAAGTCATCATCTCTAATTGTTTAAGAATTTTTGGATCAACAGTGAGTGAGATATGAATTTAAAAGCTCAATGTGGGTAAAAATATGCAGATTTTCCAATAAACCAATTTTAGTTGATTCACAATATCTCACAAAAATACAAATAAATTTCAAAAAGGTAGAAAAATATATTGCTCAACACAATGGCATTTTTCATTGAACAAAAGATGTCAAATTGAGGTCCAAATTTCTATACAAACACATGGTTATCCGTGCAAATTTCAGAGAACAATATACAAGAAGACTAAGTACAGGGACTTTTTTGTAATTTAAGAAACATAATAAGCAAACTTGTAATATTTACAATAAAAAATAGAAAAATGAAAAGACATTTCTTCTTCTTCCTCGTTAGAGCGCCAGGTGGAGATGAACCCAAAAAAAGGGGTCGACGTGGGAAGGGACGGCTGCGCGGCCGCACGCGGGCTGTCAGTGCGCACACGCGAGGCTGGCGGCTGACAGCCGCGCGGATGAGATGGTGGGGCTGACGATGGAGGGGGTCACGTGCTTGCAGGCCGCCGTGGAAGGGGGAAGCAGTCGGGCTGAGGGTGGGAAGCGGAGGAAGAAGGGCGGCGGGCAGCTAGCGTGCGGGTGGACGATGGTTGACGTCGGGCGGACTGGCGGGTGGCGGGCGCTGGCGGCTGGTGAGCTACGGCCGGAAGAGGGGCGACATCGGCTGAGCCCGCTGTGCTTTTTTTTGTTAATTTGCTGCTGTATTAATTTTTTAGATTTTTTTAAATTTTTTTAACAGGGTGGAAAGATGTTTATATACAAAAAGAGAGAAAAGAAATGGAAATTGAGAATGGATGATGAAGATGATGGAAATGGGGTAATGAAGATGGTAAATGGTGGAGATGGTGTGGTGGAGTGATATAAAAATAATGGTGACACAACAAAGGGAACAAGATATTAGATAAAAATAAAATAATGAGAGAAATGAGGAGGAATACTTACCTGATTCTTCGTCGGATTGGCGGAGCAGCTACGCTGAACTCCTGTCATCGTCTCGATCTGATTGGAGAATCAAAATCGAAGAAGCTATTCGAGCTCGATGTGAAGCTCATGACGCGGAGCGGAGCCCCATGGATCTCGCCTGACGGAGGTCGTCGCTTGAGGAAGATGCCTCGCCGCTGTCACCAACAAAAGACTCCAAGCTCTCTCATTTTTCTATTAAAATGGAGGATAGGGAAAAATGAGGTTAATGGAATAAATATAAAGAAGAAGAAGAATGAGGAGTTGAGGGAAAATGAATGTTGACTTGAATGAGAGGTTGAAAAGATGGTGGAATTGAATGGAGGTTTAAAAAATGGTGGAAGAGATGGAGTGGAATGGGAGGTTATTGTAGAGAATGGGAAAAAATAAAAGGAAAATAAAACAAAAAAAGTAGGCTTCTTTAAATAGAATGAAATAAAAGAGAAGAAAAAGAGTGGGGAATTTACAAAAGAAGACAAACGATATGTACATTTTTTGTTTGCTTTTTTAATTTAAGTTTTTATATTTTCAGTAAAAGATATTTTACAAACTGAAAAATAAAATAAAATAGTAGAAATAAAATGGAACATAAAAGATTTTTGTGATATTTTGGTAATTAAGAAGAGTAAATAAAAAATGGGAAAACAAAAAATATGTACAATATATACAATGTACATTTGGGTCCCAAAACCCAACTTTTGCAAATGAGCTCCGATTTTAATGAAACCACTTCCGTTGGATAGTTAATTTTCTAACTTGAACTTTAAAGTGAGTTTGGTGAATTTGGAGTTCATATGGAGCGGGAATTTGGCCGGAAAGTTGGACTTTACAACTTTTTATCTTTGGGATCTAGGAGTATTTATTTGAGGTAAATTTATTTTATAATTTTGTATTTTTATTTTCATTTTTATGAACAAGTTAGAAAAGAGTTAGCCAAAAAGTAGTTGAAATGAAATTATTAAAAATACATGAAGTTTTAGGCTATTTGCAGGTGAAAAACACCTTTAATTTTGCGGCTTTTGATTATTAATTTATTTTGTACAATCTAATATACAATAATTAAAGTATTTTATTTACAAGAGTCGTTTTATTAATTTATTGATTTTATATACATTTATTTAGGATTTTACTTAGGGATTTTGCTAAGATTAAGATATTGAGATGATGAACAGTGGATTCATCAAATATCACTAAATTTCAAATTCTGATTTTTAATAAATTATCAACTGCTCACAAAAATATAAATAAATATCAAAATCACAAAGAATTAGTTACTCATCAATGTGATGTTTTTCATTAAAATAAATGATGCAAGATGACTATCCGGATAAATGCATAAAGTCAGGGATGTCTATGCAATACAGAAAATGAAATTGAAAATGCAATCTGTGCACATGGGTTGTTTTGAAAATAAATAAACTTAATAGATGAAATTGCAATTTGCACAAAAAAAATAAAAATAAAAGTGGACCTCTTGTACGCTAGGGCAAGCAGAGGGCGAGTGGGCGGCGGGCCGCGCGCACGGCCATGTTGGAGGCTGGAGGCAGAGCGTACGGCGGCGAGAGGTGGAGGTGCGCGGCTAAGGCAGCGCATGAGGGGCGGCGTCGCGTGGAGGCGAGCTCGCTGGCAGCTGCTCGCACAAGAAGGGCGCGCGGTGGCTGGGAGCAGTGGCGCATACGGACGGAGCGGAGTTGGCCTGTGCGTGCGGAAGGGAGCTGCAACGGGGCGGCAATGGAGGCGGCAGCTACGCGCGGGCGGCAATGCTGTGAAGTGCGACGGCTTGCGGAGGTTGGATCCGTGCGTGGGCTGGGGTGGCTGGTTGAGCGTGGCGGTGGAGTACGGAGGGGCTCCGTCGGGCGCGGCCAGTTGGGCGATGTCTGGGGGGTCATATGGGGTGGCGCAGACACATCTCATGTACGTACACGAGCGAACGGAGCGTGGCTAGGTTGGCAGGATTAGAGGCCACGGGGCTGATGCAGCCTGAAGAATGACATGCGGAGGGCTGTCGCGCGGGCTGGGGTGGTTGTCCAAGCGGTTGCATAGCGGGCAACTGGGAGCCACTGGAGATCTGCGGGTCGCGGACGACAGTGGGCCGGAGCTTGGAAGCGACAGAGTTGCTGTATGAGCTTGGCGGCCAGCGGCTGGGGTTGCCGTCCAAGCTGCTAAGTGTCCATTTTTTTATTTTTTTGTAATTTGTTTTGCAACTTTTTCTTGTAAATAGGAAACACAAATGTGCGCAGCTCCCGTCGTCGCCTCGAGCGGTGTGGCGAATGCGCCGCAAAGCTAAGGCTCTTCCACGAAGGAGAAGCGATGAAGGTTGGTAACCTTCGGATCTCACCATGAAGCTCGTCTTCGCTCAAAACCATCCTCGTCGAGCTGTCACCTGGACGAAGGGCCGGGCTCGAGATTCTCCTATCGGAAGGCGGATGATTATAAATGGAGGAAGATATGGGAATAAAAAGGAGGAGAAGAAGTTAGAAAAGAGGTGGAGAAAATGGAGAGAATGGTGGAGGAGGTGGTGGAGTGGTGGAGACTTGGAGTAGGGAACAAGTAAAGAACAAGTAAAAAAGGGTTAAAAAATAAAATAGAAAATAAATAAGTAGGCTACTAATAATAAAGAAGAGAAAAGAAAAAAGTGGATGAAAAATATTTAAAAAATAAAAAAATAAATGTAAATAATTAATTAATTAAAATAAATAATAAATAAATAAATAAAATAAATAAAATTAAATTACAAAAAAAAAGAAAATGGAGTGATAGGTGGCGGCTCCAGGAGCTGCCACGCGTCGATCCCAAAAAATTAAAAAATCAATATAAAGAAAATTCAAAATAAAATAATAAAAGGGTTTAAATAAAAAAGTGATCAACACAAAAGTTGCTCGTCTCAACGAGATCTACAACTTTCATGAAGGACCAAAAATCAAAAGAAATCATATGTGTAAAATGTGTTTTTGGGTGGTACCTTATAGATATAAAATACCGCATTTTATCTGTTGTTATTTTTTTTTATCATTTTTAATTTGAGAAAAATTAAAATAAAGTTAAAAAATATGAAAGAAATATTTACAATTTAATCTGTTTTTTTAGTTTTTAATAAATAAAAAAATAAAAAGATAAAATACAAGGGCAAAAAGGTCATTATGCACAATATACAATAGGGGCCCAAAACTCAAGTTTTGCATACGATCTTTGATTTTAGTGAATTGGCCTCATTTTGAAGGTCTCTGAATGTATATTACTTTAAAATGAGGAGACATAAATCAGACACTGTATGAGAGAGATATGTGTATTTTAAGGTTCATAGTTTCAAACTTGGATCTGGGTTTTATTGGTCAATTTTACAAGATACTATTTTGTTGACATTTTCCATAATTAGTGTTAGTAGTATATACACTATAGAGTTGATTTTATTGGTTTTCGAGTTAGTATAAAATATATACAAATATGGTATTTACAGGTGATTTTTACAAGTGAACTAGGCTTCTTATTTAATGCAAATATGAATGCTAAAATGCAGATATTATTTATGCATGCATGAATGCTAATTGTGCAATATAAGTAGAAATATGCAGCTAATTACCCGGGAACAAAGCTCTATTTTCAACTTTTAGAGTGATGAATCACATCATCAACCCCTTATACTTAAACCTTGCGCGTCCCCGAGCAACTAAAATGGAATGCAAAGGTGAAATGATTTTGGGTTCCATACCAAGGTCATGAACAAAAGTTGAAAATGGAGCTTGACCCGACCTTTGGATTAATTGTGTAGCGGAACCTTATTGGGATATGAACTTAAGACCTAATAGACTTTAAGTTCCATGATGAATCTCGAATTCATCACTCTAAATCTCATTTATTAGGCTCAAATCCCTCAAAATCAACAGCATATCTGCATCTATTCTACATAATTAGCATTCATGCATGTTTTCATAGGAATTGCATTTTATCCATTATGTTTGCACAAAATAAGAAGCCCAAACTCCAAGCCAAAAATGACCTATAAATAGCCTAACTTCCCGAATTTTTAACTCCTTCATGCTAACTCCGAATGATCTAAAACCACTCCACTGTGTACATATCACTCTCAAGAATAAATAAAAAATACAAAAAAACACTAACCCAAATAAGTGGACCAAAAATCCAAACCCTAGTTTCAGGATTTCCAGACTGAAAGCCCCATATCTTCCCCATCTAGTGTCTATTCTGGTCTTACTCACTTTTGAACTAATGTACATTCAATTACCGTCAAAACAAGACGAAGTTCAAGTGAATCAGAGCTCATATGTGAAAGTTGGGTTTTGGGCATCTTTTGTACATTGTGTATTTTAGCGGTTTTTGACCTGATATTTTATGTACATATTTTACCTATTAATAAAAATTCAAGAAAAATTAGATAAAGGTGTCTTATTTATCTTTGATTTTTCCATATTTTTTCTGGATTTTTATCTAGTTTGAAAATGACAAAAAATTACAAAACCCAAAAATCTAGGTATTCTATGTACATGGGATAACCTAAAAATTTACTTTTTCATGAAAGTTGTAGACCTCATCGAGACGAGCATTTTTCGTGAATGAACGTTTTCGATCTGAGGTCATTTGCTATTTATTTTTGATTTTACAAAATCTTTATCTGTGGATTTTTCTGGTGCTGACACGTGGCAGCCCCCTGGGGCCGGCACGCGCACAGCTCTCACCCCCTGGCATGTGTCACCTCCGTGGCCGTCCGATCTCGACCGATCGGGCGGCCATCCACCTTCGTCCTCCTCCTCTCGTCTCGGAACCCCCCCCCCCCCCCCCCCCCCCCGCAATCCTCGCCAACCGTCGTCCCCGTAAACTCTGCCAACGGCCAACCGCCTCGACGATTCCACCCCAAATCTCGCCAACCATCTCCGGCCTATCCCTCATCCTATTTAAAGGGCATCGCCGCACCCCAACTCCCCATCTGACGATTGCACAGGACGACAGTGACTGGTGGTGACAGCCCAGGCATCTACAAACCATGGCGAGATCTGAAGTCCTCCGGGCTTCGCTGCAGCACAACTCCCCGTCGCCATCGCTGCTCCGCTAGAGTTCCTCTTGTCGAGCCAATGACGTTCATCGACACCAATGCCTCTACTCCTTCAACTACGCCAGCATCTTCACCTCCAGCAGCTTGGAGCTCCTCCGCCTCCGAGCCTTCGTCTCCAGCCACGTCACTACGATCCGACCTCCATCGACAATGACTTTGCTTACATCTACTCCGAGTTTGCCTTCGTCGTTCAACACCTCCAGGAGCTTCGAGCTTCATCAACGACGACACCCGGACACCTCCGTAAACCATCTTCGTCGCTGCATGGTCTTCTCCGACATCTCAGCTCTCTCTCTGCCTCCGCCTCGAAGTTTCGTCGGCTGGAGGACTCCTTCAGCCACCTCTCTCTCTCTCTCTCTTCAGGCCATCGGCAACATCTGCACAGACGACAACCCTCCGCGGCGTCGGAGCCCCTCCGCCGGCCATCACTCCACCTCGCCTCCGCCGCTATCGCCACCAGGCATCGAGCCCGAGACCCCACCACGTGCTGCACACGTGGGGCGGGGGACGTCAGCAGGAACCAAGCTCCAGGGGTCACATGCGGTGCACGTGACCCTCCGGAGAATTTGCAAGAACCCCCCGAAGGTCCTGAGATTTGCATCAAAGTCCAGAACTCCAGGGTCACGTGCTTGGCACATGACCTCTGGTGAAATTGCAGAACCCTCCCAAGATTATCGGTAATCACACTTAGGTCCCACCTTTGCATTTCTATATTTATTTTTATTTATTCATTACAGTTATACCCATGTATTCATTTATCATTTTAGACATCTTCTTTGCATCATTTTATTTATCAAAAATAGCATGATGTTCGTCTTTTAATCCTCTACACTTTGACATGATGTGGAAATTTTTATGATCGATGGTTAATTAGTGATTATTTATTTTATGAAAAACTGCAAACTTTGCCCATTTTATGCTCTTAAATTTGCTATTGATTAACCG
This sequence comes from Ottelia alismoides, assembly GCA_037367405.1. NCBI lineage: Eukaryota > Viridiplantae > Streptophyta > Magnoliopsida > Alismatales > Hydrocharitaceae > Ottelia > Ottelia alismoides. The sequence continues at coordinate 658,406 of JAZKJV010005970.1, read as the reverse complement.
TTGCTCTAAAAATTCCTGAGAAATCATACATTAAAGAATTAATTGTGTGTGACATCGTGCCAAAAAAGAATTGCATTTGCATAGTTTTCCTGTAAAAATTATTTTGCATATTTTAGTGTTTGATTTTTAATAGGTATTATATCTTACAATTTCAAGGTTTAGGATTTTTCTGAGATCAATCACCTAGTGATAGATCTTAGAAAATTTTATTCCTTGAAAATAAGTAGGTTAAATATTTATTATAATTAAATATTGAAATTCACTTTGTTTGCATTTAAAAATTCATAAAAAAATTCATATCTCATCCAAAAATTCCAAAAAATTACAGTGCATTCGTTTCATCGTAATTTATATCGTGGCCAAGTTTCATATTTTTCGGACATAATTTGAATGTAGTTGACATTTTAGTCCCTAAAATAGGCCAAAATTACATCTTGCATCCTTTATTTGCATTAAAAATTCCAAAAAAGACCACCTCGAAAACCATGCATGAATTTTGATAGACATAATTCTAGGTTGTTCCTTTGCCTCCTTGTATTCGACCTTGGGGCTTGCCCAAGAAAAATAAACATAAAACCACTTGTAAAAATTGATTAAATATCCATGGTTAATTCTTGACCGATTCCGATTGACGCCTACAACGAACGACACATTAATCTTTTACACACGATCACAAATAAAAGCATCTTCTTAACGCTGCGATTCCGGAACCGTCAGATGGCACCGTTGCCGGGGAGGCAAACAACTTAGTTTTTTGTCTTAAAAATTTTCGTTCGGTTTTCCGCATTCGGGTAGTCTGACCCCCGAATTTCTCATTGTAAATTCTATTTTTTGCAATTTATTTTCAACATTTTTTTCTCTTATTTTATTTTTTTTATTTATTTTTGAGTCACTCTCTTACATTTTCTCTCTTTTATTTTTCTTGCGAGATACGTGGCGTACGTGGAGCGATTTTTCAGGAACCGAAGCATCTTCACCGACATCCGAAAAAGCCGCAATTAATTTAAGATCGTGTCAAGTCGTGAGAGAGCATAGAGTCTAGGATTTATTTTTCTGCAATTTTATTTTATGTAATTAATTGCTTATTTACAGTGGTGTCCGTTTGGACTCTCGCATGTGTAAAAGACTTTGAACTCTTCTTGTGGTGTGTCATGGCCTGTTTCACTCTCCGGTAAGGGTGGGGCCTGACTTGAGTGGCGATTAGGATAGACCTGCACATACGGCTCTCAAAGAGCACTTTAATTTCTTGATTGTACTCGTAGGACTTAAGCCACACTTCACATTAATTGAGACGCACATAGATCGTTCAATTTAGCCAAATTTAACTCATTTCTTCCCCTCTAATAGGACTTTCTACTTAGGTGTGGTTTTTCATCGGCTTGCATTCATTTAGAACAATTTTTCAATTCTGTATTGCATCCCACATGGAGATTGCGAGGATTCACTCTAAGTCTTCTAACCGAGCATACATCATTGTTTTCATGTGCATCGGCTTTTCTCGAACTCCTCCCTCTTGTTTTATCACATAACTCTAAAGGAAATTGGGACTGGACGGTAGCCATCTATTTGTGCTCATTTAAATTCTTCAGTGATCGCCTAATTAAAATTGAGACTGCTAAATATAGGTGATCTTAAGAACCCATAAAATTAAGAATTTTTGCGGGAGAGCAACCCCGACCTTGGATGCTTTTATTTTTTTGAGTGAGCAAGAGACGACACTTAAGGCTAGAGCCCAAAACTGAATTTTCATATTGACTACTGATTCTACCAAAAACGATTAGCTACTTCTCAGTGAGGATCTACGGGTAGCCGGTAAACGTTCCGGATTTCCTTAGCAGAGTGGGTGGTTTAGAGGACACTACGTAAGGCTCCGTCCTCAAGTAACGAGTAGCCGTTCTATGGTCCGTACTTACTCCCATACTGGCTGAAAGTAGATGCAACTAGTCGTAAGAATTCGGTCCAGTCATTACGAAAATTTCGGCACCTAACAGCTCGCTATTTTTTTTCCAAGATTGTTTTATCACCAACTAAAATTGAAAAGATAATAGTCAAACTCTTACGGCTTCATTGTGTGTGTTGGTGAACCCGGGGTTTGATTTGTGTTTGCGTTGGTGTGCATGAACCGATTTTGAAGATCAACAGCCGCACATTTAAATCTTTTTTGGACTATCCCGTGTAATTATCTATCTCCTTTCTTGATTTAATCTTTATCATGGAACTTTTAAATCATTACAAACTCGAACCATCATTCTTTTCATCTCTTTTAAAAATGGCCGAACATTTATCTGAAAATCCATCAGAGCTGTACTATGAAAATGAATTTGTCTCGGTTAGGCCCAAATCAACTAAATCCTCTTCTTTCAATAATCCTCCAACATTTGCGGGAGACTTTCACCCGCGGATGAATTCGGCCTCCTCATTGAATTCATACTCGAATCATCCGACCACACATGACCATCTACCATTTTGGACTGAACCATCTTGTTCTCGGATTCTCGCTAATGAGCCATTTCAAGATCAAAATACCTTTGACTCTCATGTCTGGTCGAGAAACTAAATCCAGATGGAAAGACCCGCACCTAATGATCATCAGCGTTAGATTGACCATGACAAACCCTTCTTCAGACATGATACTCATACAGAGGACTGGACTGACCACATAGAAACACATAAACCCTGTATGTTGACTCCACAATATCAAGGTCTGACCAATCATGATCAAAGGATTGAACTCTACTCAGACCAACTACATATGCCTGGACCATATGAGCAGCCTCCTTCCATTCAGAAAATAATGATCATCTAATGGATATTCCAAGAAACTCTCCTCTTACCACATAAAGGAAAATGGAAGATGAAATTATTGAACACACACCGACTGCTCCCATGATTAATCATGAACAGAATTTTGAGGATAATATTTCGAGGATAAATAAGAAATTTAAATTAATGGAGGAAAAATTCAGAAATTTTATTGACCGACTCAGTTTATTTTATGGGAGCTCGGACATAAAAATGAATGAGGAAATGATTGGATCTCATGCCGAAAATTTTGAGGATATTCAGAAACCTAGGGACGATTCTGACATCGACACCTCTGCATACTACTCTCCTAGGAATGACTATGCCTCTGACTCCTATTCCAAACATCACATCCCCTGCTCATCTGAAGAACACACCACATCACCACACCACACAGAAAATACCAAAAAATTAGAATATTCATAAACACTAAAAAAATCGAAAATCCGGAAAATTTCATAAAAATAGAAACTGAAGAATATCTGAAGAATTTGGATCTTACTGTACGGGAATTGTAAACGGCTGACATATCCACGTAAATATCATGAACTTTAATGAAGCAGTTGATTAGCTCGACTAATCGGGAAATCCTGAGTCAGGAGGACTCTAATTTAACCGAAATTCAGTGATCTTAAGTTCCACACAAAGCGGGAACTCAGTCGAAGTGTCGACCACACAAATCTCAATTAAAGTCAACAATTAACCTACACTACAAATCAACAATTAGAAATAAATGTGGAGTTAAAATTTATTTTTAACTCTGCACAAATGATGTATAGGGACAAGTATGCAGAGAGTTCAAACACAGGGAGCAAACAGGGTAGGTCAAATAATTGTGCACAAGTGAATGTGAAGTGTCTACACTAAGCAAGCAAGCAAAGAAATTTTTGTGGGTTTTTAATTTTTGAATTCCTTTTTTATTTAGTTTTTAATTTTGTATTTTGATTTTCAATTTTCTGATTTTTATAATTTTATATTTTTTATATATTTTTTTAATTTCTTTTTCAATGTTGGAAAATAAAGGCTATGTAATAAAAGAGAAGATAGAATAATGATAAAAATATGCAAAAATAGCCAAAATTTCAAAAATAAAATGTTTTTGATATTTTTAGGATTTTTTACTGTTTTTAGGATTTTTGGGTATTTTCAAACCGTTTTTGGTATTTTTAAATACTGAAATAAGGGAAAACAGTGAAATATGTGCTCACTGTGAGTAAAATGGGAATTAAAATTAGCAAACAACAACCAAAATTTTTCACACTAATTTTCAAATAAATAGAATGAAATATAAAACAAACATGAACTGAGTTTGTATTTTTCTAAGTTTTCTAAGATTTTATATATTTTTTTGAAGTTTTTATGTATTTTTGAACTTTTAAGGTTTTTCTTTTGAGATTTTTAGTGATTTTTGGACTGACACTAAAATAGGTTAAAATACATACTAGGGATTTTTTTTGGAATTTTTCGAGGTATTTTAATATTTTTTGGTATTTTCTAAGCTAGACAATGAATAAAAAGCAGGTTTTTGATTTTTAATAAATACGAAAATAAAATAAAATCAAAAACTAAAAATAGGGCGTTAAAGTACAAGCATACATGAGCTTAACCCTAATTTTTGAGAATTTTCTGAGGCGAAATGATAATTCAAATAATTAAAACAAGCATCCAAACATTAATCAGGCCTAGCAGGGGTATAAGTGCAAATATCCAAAAGTCAAGGGGCATACATGCAATTTGCCACAAAATTAACACTTAATATTCAATTTCCAGGAGCAATTACAAATACAAAGACCCGCAGGGGTATCGGTGCAATTTTCCCACCAGGGCGCGTGACTTGCACGCGCATGACGAGGACTGAAAAGTAATTTTCAAAAAAGTTGGGGGTTCACTTGCAATATTTCCAAAAATATAACACTTGATATGAAAGTTTTGGTACTGAAATGAAATAAGACAAAGACCGAGGGCCTCAGAGCAAAATGCCCTCACCTCACGTGTACAGGTCACGTGAGGTGACGTGACAGAGGACCTGAATGTAAATAAAATAAGTTCGGGGGTCTTTTTGCAATTTTTACAAAACTTTTACACTACATACGAAAGTTTTTAGACTAAAAAGTAAATACAAAATGCGCGGGGGCTTAGATGCAAAATACCCTCGGCGCGTGGATCCAACGGCTACAGATCTTCACTTATACACGTGGCGTGAATCCAACGGTCGACGACGCTTCGCTTGGACGATGGAGATTAGATCATCTGGCTACGATCGGACGGTGGTGACGCGGCGCGATCCAACGGCTGCTGCTCGATCTAGGGAAGCTCCTCGATCCAACGGTGGGGAGTCGATGAGGAAGAACAACGAAGAACGCCGGCGAGGCGAACTTCACCGCTCCAGATCATCGTCCTCCAGCGATGTCGAGGCTCCAAAATGGACGTGGAGCGTACCTAGGTCTTCGTCTTCCTCCTGGAGGCGTCAAAAACCCACGGCAAGGGCCGTGGAGCTCGCTGGTGGCTGGCGGAGCTGGGGAGCTTCGATAACTCCGGCGAGCGTCAAAACTCGTCTCCAGGCGCTATCAAGTGCGCATTGACCTGCAAAAAGAGTCAAGGGGTCCAGGGCAAACTGCCTGGACCCTTGGATGGATGTGGGGATGCGTGGAGCGACGGGGCGATGAACGGCCGGAGGTGCGCTCTGGCCAAGTTGGTGAATCGGGTGATTTCGGTGATGGAACTCGAAATTTTTTTTAGGTTTTCGATCCTAACACTAACAGGAACTAAATGCAAGAGAAAAAGAAAAGGGGGAAGGCCCTCAATGGCCGGAGCCATAGGGAGGAATATACCTCGACCGCCGGTCTTGCGGGAGGTGGTGGAGGCGCCCTCGACCTCGATCGCCATGGCTGACGGCCTCGCGGTGGAGCTGTCACCTCCAGGGAGCTCGGGAGCACGAAGGTGGCGACGAGGGGTGGACCAAGGGTTCTCAAAATTCAAATTGAAAATGGGGGGTCGTTATATCTGGTTTGACCCCTGACCAAGGTGCTCCAAAGATCAAGGCGCCTGGAGCACCACATTGATCCATGGCCCGAGGTAATCACATGGCGGGGTAGACCAATGATCGAGGTTTGGTTTTGCAAAAGGAACCATCACGAAATAGTGCAAGGATCAGCCGCGAAAAATCCAAGAAATTGGCTCAAAATCGACTTCTGACAGGGGTAGGTGGGGGAAGACGACCAGTTGACCTGGGTCAACTGGGACCGTCTCCTGATTGGTCCACGTGGACCAATCAGGAAAAATCCCTGATAAATGTTTTGAATATTCATTTAAAAATAGAAATAGGCCGAATTAAATAATGATTATAAAATAAAAAATATTCGTTATTTTATGTAGTATTTTATTATGATTTTTAATTTATTTTATGAGGTGTATTTTTATAAGTTCACTTTTAAGCCCTTTATAGGTATAATACCTATGTGTTTTAGCATTTTATTTTTATTTTGTGTATTTTAATTTTATTATTATTATTTATTATTTTCTAAAATCATAATATACTTTTATGTACACAAATATATTTTTATTTTATTTTTCTGAATTGTTTGGTATATTTAATAAAATATAAGGGTATAATGTATAGGTATGGATATAGGCAGTATACCTTTGTATCCTATTTACAAGTATTTTTATTTTGTATTTTTTTTGCATTTTTATTCTAATTTTAATGCACATAATTATTATAAGTAATATTTACAAGATTATAAAAATATAAAAATGAATAAATAATGAATAAAGAATAAATTGAATATTTTTTTCGGTACACTGTACAATATGGGTCCAAAACTCAACTTTCAAACCGTAGCTCCGCCAAATGCGAAACCACCGCCATTAAATAGCTTATTTTATTCTATATACAATTAAAGGTGAGTTTGATGCATTTGGAGTTTTCATTTGTGAGATACGAGTCTGGGAAGTTGGATTCTGGATTTTTATTCAGACCATAACTTTTTATCTGTACATTATTTTTCTGTGAAATCAATTTTTTATTTATCTTTATTTTATTATCTACAACTTTCATGTACAAAGTTTCTTTATTTGATGTGTAAAAAGTGGAACCAAGAATAGGTCCCAAAATAAATAAAGAATGAATAAATGGATATAGGTATTTGACCCTTATCTCCCCCTACTTTATTCCTTGTCGACCTATTCCTCATGATGCCTAGGTCTCGGGGTTTCGGGTTATAAAATATTTACAATATTTTATTCTTTTTCTTTTCTTTTATTTATTCTATAATTTTGGCTTTAATTTCACTATTTTATACACTAAATAGATGCACATGCATGAATGCTACGATGATGAAATTAAAGGTATTTACAGGCATTTGCTAGGGTTTTTGGTGCCAAAATGATAGAATAAAGATGATGAAATGTGGATTCATCATCCCCCTATACTTTACCTTTGCTAGTCCCTAGCAAACACTTATGCAATAAGTACAAAAAGAATAGAAAGAAAAGAAAAAGAAGAAGGTGGATAAAGTGTAATTATCAAACTTGTCTTCACAAAATCAAAGTTTGGAGCTTAAGTCGGACCTTTGAAATTTTAGTGCGGGCGGAACCTTAATGAGAATCGAATTTGAAATCCAACAGTCCTTGAGAATCCCAAAACTCTGTCCAAGTCTCCTCAATAGCCAGGTCAGCCATACTTCAACTCATACGCAAACTCTTACGACTATGAATCTGACTCGTACAGTGTAAGTGATGGTGACTCTCCTCAACTAGAATGACAAAGAAACTGACTTCTCCAGTATGACAACCCAATGATTCCCCAATCCAACAACTCCATCTTCGAGGAGCGGGGTATTCCCTTCTAAGTTCAAGTGGCAACCAGCTCAAGAGGAGGGGGTGAAGAGAAGAATGGACGGTAGCCAGTGTAGCTACCTATCCTTGGATGCAAGACCAGTGTCAAGTCATCCTGCTGCAGGCTCACATATTTGACTTTGGAACTCAAGCTTGCTTATTGACTTTACAACATTTGTACATACTTGCAGGCTTTTTATTTTTGTACATGCCTGAACATTTTTTTGAATACTATACAGCAGCATTTACATAAGGAGTTTTTCCTCTTGAGCCAGTAGACTATCCCTCTTTTGAAGCTTTATTGCAACCCACAACCTCCTGTCTTTAGACTTCCTAATCATTGGATGGGTTGGGGTGCACTTCCCTCCCTAGAGGAGGACAAATGTTTCCACTTGTGTGCGTCTCATACCGGCAAATCCAATCTCCTCACCACTCCAACTGAGTTGAGCCATGTGAAAGGTGCAGGTGTCCAAGTTAGGTCATTATCAACAAGGGTCGTGCGTGTGTTCCGAAATACTCTACTTAGGCAGTCAAGAATCCATTAAACCAAGTCTCGTGATCCTCAAAGAATTAAGTCAACTAGACCTGAAGTACCTCAAACCAAATTCCTATAAGGTTCCTGTTATTAGGTAGATTGTAAGGTCCAATTAAACTCCAATCTCTGGATTTTACTTAGACTTGTTCACTATCAAACTCAATCCGAAAAAAAATGCTAATGCTATGGAAATGATATGCAAAAGGCAGGAAATATTTTTGTGATGCAATTTTTAAGATTTTGAACTTTTTATGGATTTTTGAAAAGATGATGCATATGCAGATGCATTTTTTTGTTTGTCTTTTTCAAAAAGATTTTTCAAATTTTTCTGGATTTTAGTTTTGCAAATGTTTTTGGGATTTTTGAAAACGAAAAGATTTTGGCTGAAAACTAGGTTAAAAATATGTACACGGGAGTGCTTCTTATAATTACAAGAAGTGGATTTTAAGAATTTACAAGGGTAAGTGATCAATTTTATACATATATATAAATAGTGGATTTTAGTGTGATATTAGTATTCCTCAAACTTATTTGACACAAACTTTTCACACAAATTTTTGAAAACTATAGTCCAAAATAATTTTTACAAACATTTTTGTAAACATGTACATACATTTGAAAATCATTTTGCAAAGGCTTTCAAAACAGTATAAATAGATTTTTCAAAGTATCTTTGCAACCATTTTTCAAACCATTTGCAAATCATTTTTCAAACATTTTTTTTCACACAAAGAAAAGAAATTTTACAAACCACACATTTTTACACCGGTTGAAAACATGTAACAAAATATTTTCAAAATAGTTTTCAATAGATGTTCACGAAGATTTTTAAACTATTTTTCAAACATTTTGCAAAAAAAAACATTTTCACCTGATTTATTAATCAGTATATACAAAAAGAATTTATGGAACAGAACACATCATTTTATTAAGGGGTTTTAATGAATTTTAAAGAATTTTTAGCCATCTTATTAAGAAAATACGAAAGTACGAGTTATGGCTAAAGTATATACATAGTATATATGACCCCCCTATACTTAGCTTGAGCTATGTCCTCATAGATCAGAGAGAAAAGAGAAGACATAACTCGTACTAAGTATAGACAAGTCTAAAGAATAAATGAACGAAGAAATGAATGAATCAATGAGAAGTTGACCGTCCCCCCTATACTTAGGATCAAATAATCCTAAGTATAGCAGACTGTACACAAAGCAGGGAGGGTCAAGGGTGGGAATGAACAGATCGTACTCAGATTGTCTCCCCCTATACTTAGGGTAAGATATCCCTAAGTATAGACAAGAAGAGGAGACAATGGAGAGGATCAAAGAATGGAAATACTCGGGGTACACGCCCCCCTATACTTAGGACAAAGTACGTCCTAAGTATGGAAAACTGTCTACAAGGGCGGCACCTTTTTGATAGATAAAGAAGATAGAAAAGGAAAAGAAGAAAAGAAGAAAATAAATCAACAGATGAAAGAGTGATATGGACAGATGATATGTACAGCGGAAGATAGAAGTGATCACCAAGTATGAGATGCAGATGATATGAGTCAAAGGACACATCTCATACCAGAAGAATGGGGGCAACGTCAATGGTCGGCAGATCATGATCTAGATATAGTTTCAGGCGTTGACCATTGACGCGGAAGGTAGAAGAAGATGACGGTTCGGATATGTCAATGCTGCCATTGTCATGTACCTTCCTGACCACATAAGGACCTTTCCATTTGCTCTGCAACTTCCCTGGGAATAATTTCAGCCTGGAATCAAACAACCATACTCTCTGATCTGGCTCAAACTGTTTATGGCTGATATGCGAATCGTGCCATGTCTTCACTTTCTCCTTGTACTGTAGGCTGTTGGAAAAGGCTGTATCTCTCAATTTAATTTTATTTTGTGTATTTTAATTTTATTATTTTTATTTATTATTTTCTAAAATCATAAGATACTTTTATGTACACAAATGTATTTTTATTTTATTTTTCTGAATTTTTTGGTATATTTAATAAAATATAAGGGTATAATGTATAGGTATGGATATAGGCAGTATACCTATGTATCTTATTTACAAGTATTTTTATTTTGTATTTTCTTTGCATTTTCATTCTAATTTTAATGCACATAATTATTATAAGTAATATTTACAAGATTATAAAAATATAAAAATGAATAAATAATGAATAAAGAATAAATTGAATATTTTATTCGGTACACTGTACAATGTGGGTCCAAAACTCAACTTTCAAACCGTAGCTCCGCTAAATGCGAAACCACCACCATTAAATAGCTTATTTTATTCTATATACAATTAAAGGTGAGTTTGATGCATTTGGAGTTTTCATTTGTGAGATACGGGTCTGGGAAGTTGGGATTCTGGATTTTTATTCAGACCATAACTTTTTATCTGTACATTATTTTTCTGTGAAATCAATTTGTATTTTTCTTTATTTTATTATCTACAACTTTCATGTACAAAGTTTCTTTATTTGATGTGTAAAAAGTGGAACCAAGAATAGGTCCCAAAATGAATAAAGAATGAATAAATGGATATAGGTATTTGACCCTTATCTCCCCCTACTTTTTTCCTTGTCTACCTATTCCTCAAGATGCCTAGGTCTCGGGGTTTCGGGTCATAAAATATTTACAATATTTTATTCTTTTTTCTTTTCTTTTATTTATTCTATAATTTTGGCTTTAATTACACTATTTTATACACTAAATAGATGCACATGCATGAATGCTAAGATGATGAAATTAAAGGTATTTACAGGCATTTGCTAGGGTTTTTGGTGCCAAAATGATAGAATAAAGATGATGAAATGTGGATTCATCACTCCGATCGTGGTTTTTACCTAAGTAGATTTTCAAATAAAAATATTGTACAATTGTGTCGATTGGTTTGCTTGATCATTACTTATATGCTTGTTGATTATTCTACAAAGATTCTTAAAACTATCTCAAACCACTATTTATTAACCCCCTAGTGGTATTACGATCTAGCAACCCACAATAAGACGCTTGTTTTCAACAATGATCAACTAAGACCCACTACTTTCCAGTAAGAGTTTACGGTAGGGCACAAGCTAGAGCACAAGATCTGAATCACCCACTCACTTGTGGTCGGGAAGACATGTGACTACCTTCCGTTTTTCTCCGTCTACGAGAAAATCTTTAAAATACCTCATTCGCCAACCACATCCCAGAACTTCCATCATACATACGAGAAACAAACTCGAATGATCAACCTTAATTGATCTCTCATATTAATACTATGACTGAAAACTAAACAAGACTACCAGCATGAGTCCTCAAAAGTTGCCGTGCAACCACCAGAAATGCATAAAAAAACGATCAGACTACATGTCTCCCAATCAATGCAGACACTAGGGTGTAGAGTCACTCATAGAGTCATCTATCCAAGGATCCAAGGGTGCATGCACATCTCTTGTGGACGTATCTCTCACTACCCAAAGAAATACGAGAGCTACATCCGTGTGCAAAACCTCAATACGTAAAAGGTACATCTGTGGATACAACACAAAAGTACACGGGAATTGCATCCACAATGCAGATCAGATATCTCATTCTTCATAATCAATATCACTTTCACCTCTAGATAATCCAACCGTTAAATATATGACTAGTTTTGACAATTATACATTGAATTACATGAACAAGAGGATAATCAAACCCATGCATTATAATCCTACATGATAGATTTATTTAGTTATCATTTTTTTTTCTCCATAGTTATAGTATTTACCATAATTAAATCAAAATCCGTGGGCCATATCCATTTTACAAGGCAACTAGGAGGTCGTGTGCAAATGCACAACTCGTGTGATGTGGTATTGGTCTCCACACTCAAATTTATATAGTATATTTATTCTCACTCCAAAGGTTATGTGCAATTTGTAGAGATAGCATGGTGTAGGAGTGAAAAATCACAACTTAAATGAAGTAGTAAATGGACCTCCCCCTTCCATAATTTTTTTATTAATCCAATAGTTATAGCAACTCGAGGGAGATAGCACCAAAAGAAAGTCACACAAGGCCCTGTGCAAAAGCATAACTTAGATGACATATCATGGGGTCATTTATGATTTGAAAGATTATTAACGGTAAGGGTGCACTATTTACCACTTAAGTGACATGACATAGTGCACACGCCCCATTCTCATTTTATTTCAAATTCTACGCCTCGCATTCTCAACCATGTATACACATGTGCTTTTCTCCCATGCAAATGTGCTAATTTAATTGAATAATTTGAAGTCGATTAATTCGTTCGATAAAAATTCAAAAAAATTTGATTCGAAATGAATCGAATATAAATTTGCCTTGTGGATTCGATTCTCAATTCTTAATTAACATGAATTCATTCGATGATAATTTGATTCAATTCAATACCTTTTTACATATATACATACATATGTACACACATACATGTGTATTTACATTTTACATACATAAATACATACAAAGATATGTATGCATAGAGACATACATGCATGCGTATATGCGTGAATGTACATATAATTATATTAATTAATGATGAAATATCAGTATTACAAAATATAGTATAATATTAGTCATGATGTCTACTAGAAAAGAAAATATATTTCAGAGTTTAATCCTAATTTCTCACCTCACATTTATTTACATGTTCTCACATTTTCTACCACATCCTTTTCCTTCTCCATGTCATTCTTTATAAGAGATCCATCAATTATAAGGTAGATAGTGTCGATCCCTATTCTTTGCACATAAATATGAATGAGCCAAAAATGGATACTTGGTCCATTCCTCAAATGAGGAAGAACGAGTACCTAGATTTGCATCTGCTCATTTTCTTTCTAATATAAATAAACTCCCTTTTCCCCACCCTCCTTTTTGAGCAACCCACACTCTTCTTCATGTCTATCATGGTTTGTGGTACATCTAAGTATTCCTCATCCACCTTCTCATTTTGTTTGCAAGACAATTCGTAAGTGATGACTATCATTGTTAAGACATTGATCATCATCTAAATAATTTACAGGTTATTTTCACCATCACATTAATTGTTCACGTCTATATTGAAAATCATATATGATTCATGACTTTTATTTTAAGATAATGATTATCATAATAATGCATGAGGTAATTTTATCTTGTTATGTTATTTGTTGTTATCCTGGTTGTTTTAAATAATAAGAGCACTTCGTATTAGTTTTCTATAGGAGCTTGATCGCATATTGCTTCAACATACAATGATAAATAACCACAAAGACTAGTACGAAAGAACATATATTTAAGAGTATTTTCTAGTTCCTACCTCACATTTATTTTCATGTTCTTACATTCCCTACCATATATTTTCCTCCTCCTTTTTGTTCTTTATTAAAAAACATCAACCATAAGGTAGATGGTGGTACTCCCTCTTCTTTACTAGTAAACACGATAGTCATGTTACATTTAGTTCGTCCTTCACGTCTGCTGTGGTTTGATATATAAAAGTATTTATTGTATGCCACCTTGTTCGATTAGTTATCCTTGCAAGACAATCCATGGTGATGACTGTCACTGTTAAGATGGCATTAATCATAATCTGATTTACAAGTTCTTCTCACCATCATGTTAGTTGTTACTAAGTCTATTTAAAATCTTATATAATTCACGACTTTTGTTTTATGATAATGATGATCACCAAGATGCATGAAGTGATTTTATCATGCTAAGTTATTTGCTCCTATTCTCGTTATTTTAAAGGAATTTTTACACCCATAACCCTGAGTAATTTCGCAATAACATTCATAACCCTGCATAATCGCGAATTACATGAGAAACCCCGAGTAATGGTTAACTCTTACATGACATAACCCTATGTTATGTTCCGTTAGAGATACTGTTATATTTAACGGTTTCTGTTGAAAAGGACAAAAATACCCTTGATGTGCATTTTATTTGCAAAACATAACATCATCGGTTCCCCCTCCCCAAGCACATCTGTTGCACCCCTGCGATGCTCCCCCTCCCCCGCGCTCATCCCCTACCCCGAGGATGGTGCTCTCATGCTCGCCTACCCACAGCCGTCCGGAAGCGCGCTCCTCCCCTACCCCGAGTTGGTGCCCCCCTGCTCACCCACCAGCAGCCGTTTGGAGCCCCCCCTGAGCTGCTCGCCCACCCGTAGCCGTCTGAAGGTGCTCGCCCACCCAAACCGTCTCCCGAGTCGGTGCGTCCCCTGCTCGCCAACCCGCAGCCGAGACCCCCCCTGCTCGCCCCTTTTCCCGCGGCCAAAGCCCCCCCTCCTTCCCCCGCGACCGAGCTCGGGCCGACTCGGTGCGTCCCCTGCTCGACCGCAGCCGAGACCCCCCGACTCGCCCCTCCTCCCCACGGCCAAATGCCACCCCCCGCCCCCTGCCCCCCGACGCCTGCACCTACGAGCTCCGCCACCCTGCAAAGCCCCCCCAGTGCCTGCACCCACGAGCTCCGCGCCCCCGGCACCGCCCCCTGCAACCCCCGCCTACACCCACCGCCCCCTGCAACCCTTGCCTGCACCCACCTCCGTCGCCCTGCAAAACCCCCACCGCCTGCACCCACCTCCGCCCCCCTGCAACCCTCGCCTGCACCCACCTCCGCCCCCTACAACCCCCTCCAACACCCACCGCCCCCTGCAACCCCCGCCTTCACCCGCCTCCGCCGCCCTGCAAAACACACGCCGCGAAACACCTCCCCCGCCCCCCACACACGCCGCGAAGCACCTTCCCCGTTGAACTCGGGTCGCTGCAACGAAGCTGCCTTCCCGCATCATCCCCAGCAAGAATCCTGACTACCACCTCCAAGCTTGTCATTTTTTTTCCTTTTGTATTTTTATTTTGACTAATCCTAGCTGTTAGATCCTATATTGGTTAGATTAACCCACTCATACAACTGAGTTAACATATTAAACTAACGGAGGGTTACGAGTGTGAGACACAGTGAATATCGGGGGTTTCTCATGTAATTCATGATTATGTAGGGTTATGATTGTTATTGCAGAATTACTCAGGGTTATGGGTGTAAAAATTCCCATTTTAAATAATAAAATCAGTCTGTATCCATTTTCTATAAGAGTTTTGTCTTATCTTGCTTTGACATACAATGGTAAATATAATATATTCAACTTTTTTGTCAATAATATTCTATACCTTTAATAAGACTTATATAATTCTATTTTATTTATATAGTTCTTTCGTCATAGAAAAAAGAGTAGATTTATATAGCAAAGGACAACGATATCGGTGAAAATTAGGTTTTTTTATACATCATATATTATCTATTGGAGTCTTCCTTGATTACATTTTCTTCAACCGATATTAATAGTCTATAGTAAAAAAACTAGAAATATAAAACACAATAGCTAAAATTATAATATTTTTATATAACTAATTTATATTAGAGTTAGCTTTTCAAATTCAAAATAAAATGAATCGAATTTGAATATTTGAAAATCAAAATGAATCAAATTTGAATTCAAGTTAGAAAAATCGTTTAAAATTCTATTCGAATTCGAATTCAAAAATTTTAAAATGAATTAATATGAATTCCGGTGGATTCAAAAGTATTTGATTCAATTAGCACCCCTACTCTCATGTGTTAATCATCCTCTTTTCTCTATCTCTCCCCCACTCATCTCATGACCCCTCGCTTTTTCCAATTTACTTAGCCCTACATTATCTCTACATATTATTTCCCTCACTCAGCCATGTATGAGGATAAGGCCCATTCTAGAAACAGAACCCAAAATCGAAATCAGATTTGGTCCCGGTAATGGGAAGTAATTGGGAAAAACTGAAACCACATTCAGTTTCAATCCCGGCACCAATTTTCCTTGAGCCGCAGAACCGAAAGTGAGCATTTTCTCCGACAAGGCATGCTCCACGAGCAAACACCCCGTCAAGACATGACTTTATTTTTTTACCATCGTGGGCATCGATCGACGTTCCATTCACCGATCGAGGAACGGTTTGCCGATCGACGAACGGTTCGGCGATCGGCGAATGGAACGCTGATCGCTGACATTTGCCCGCCAATCCTCCAAACACATTGTGAGTCTACCCTAATTACCATTTCTAATCCAACTTAAATAATGATTGTATGTAGTGAAAAATATTGTACTATTTAAATAGTAATGTATACAATTTTATAATATATATAGTTATAATGTGTAAATTTAAAATATTTTAATATATTAAAATTTTTTATAATATTGTAAATTTGGATTTAAACCATTTATATATTTGTACAACTTTTAATGTAATATTTTCTGTGTATTTCTTTATTATTAAGCATATAATACAATTGTGATTTTTTTAATTTCTGATGGAATTTAATAGTAACTGAGATAAATATTTTTTCTGAAAGAGATACAACATCCATATATAATAAAACAGATAACATCATCGACAAAAATCAACATATAACTTCCAATTAAACATCATCAAGAAGCAGATAATCCATCATATTCATTGCAATTAAACATGCATCACCATTACACCCAATTACTTACAACATTACATCAGTCTATAAATATATCGCAATCATTGCCTAAGAATGGCTCCCCGCGTAATACGCTCAGACGAGCATATTTCAGTGCATTGGTCTAATACAAATCCGCTAAGTCGGCATAGAGATCATCCTTCTCCGCACCATCGACGAAATCTCATGTAAGTATCTTTCTCCTTTTCCTCATTTAATTTATTTTATCTAACATTTTTTTTCTTGTTATTCACACCACATCAACACAAGCATTCCATATTCACAATCACCATCATCATCACCACCCTTTTATTTCATCTCTACATCATCACCATTATTTCATTTCATCTCTACATTTAATTGCTGTTTACAAAAAAACATTACAAAAAAATAAAAAAAGAATAGGAGTAGCCGCAACCCCCCTTCCTGCACGGGCGTCGCCATCCACCCCGGTGCATGACCCCTGCCCCAGCCGCAGCCCACCTTCTTGGCGCCCTCGTCGTGGCCGTGTACGGCTCTGCCCATAGCCGACCGTCGCGCACGGCGCTCCTCCGCTACAGTCGTGCCTGTAGCGGCTGTTGCCAACCCCCTTGGGCCCCCAACTCCTCAGCCACCACCCTCCTGTGAGATCACCGCCCGCTTGGCCGCCCTCCCGCAACCGTGCCCTGCCCTCTAGCCTCCCGCGGAGGCTAGTCCATCCCAGCGGCTCCCCTCGCGCTGTTGTGCGCTGCCTCCAGCACCGCCACTCCTCGATGTCGCTCCTTGCTACCGCTACGGCCAGTCAAGCCCAGCTACGCCAACCGCGATGCTGCTCCCCATTGCGGCTCCCCTCGTGACGTCGCACCTCTGCGCGCCCACCGGTGCTCCGCCCATGCTCCGCACGCGGCTCACCAGCTGTTGCCGCCCAACCCGTGCCTCCTCCCTCTTCACCGTCCACCACCGCACGTACGGCCGCACATGGCCACGGCTGTCGATGTCCAAGTGCTACCTTGCACGCCTCCGCAGGTGCGCCGCCCCTCGAAGTCGTCACTGTGTGCCCTAATTTGCAGAAGGAGAAGGTCCATTTAATTATTTTTATTTTTTTTGTGAATATTGCATAGTTAGCTCGTCACATTTCTTTAATTGCAAAAGTGCTTCTGTGTCCATCTTAATTCATTGTTTTATTTTCTGTATTGCAAGGACAACCCTGACTTTGAGCATTAATTTGGATATCATTTTTGCATCTATTTTTAATACAAGAATAGCATTTTATTTAGAAATTAATTCTGTACATTTTAGATATTAATTTAGATTTTTGTGAGCATTGGATAATTTATTAAAAATCAGAATTTGAAATTCAGTGATATTTTAACCATTTTTGCTCTGAAATTCGCATATAATTAAATATTGCTCTAAAAATGTGAAAAAATTGTGGATGATGCCTCTAGTTGTGTTTTAATTAAATCCATGAATATTATTTTTATAAAATTTCAAGTCTCTTGGATTGCTAATTAGAATATCTATTTGAGATAATTTTGTTTTTGGATAATTTAATTTTGTGGATTAATTAAGAATTAAATACTTACAGTCGCTCCGTTTTCAGTAAAAAATCATTAAAAAATCATAAAGTGTCAGAAAATTTCAAAAAAATAGCGTAACTTCATTTCATCATATTTCACTTCTAGTAAAAATTTCATCATTTTTGCATATCGTTTGCACGAAAAAATGCATAAAAACCTTAAAAAAGTTTGCATTTTTCATTATCGCATCTTAAGTCCAAAAATTCCAAACAAATTACATTTGCATTCATTGTTGGATTAGGTTTATAGATAAAATAAAATAAAATTTGACTGAATTTGATTAATTTCACATTAAAAATAAATTTGGCTAAGTCGCTTATTTTCTTAATAACCTAATTTAATAATATTTTGCAATTGACATTTTTATCACAAAAAAAAATTACAAAAAAATCCCACTTGGAAAACCGTGATCTAATTCATCTAAACTGATCCGAAGTTGTTCCTTTGCCTCCTTGAGTCGATCTGGGGATTGCACGGGTTAAAAAAACATAAAACCACACATTAATTCATTCATTGATTATTCGATTCATGCGTTAATTTTGATCGATGTGAGACATGACCATTGGGAGGACCCGATCCTTTTCTTTGAAGGGTCAGATTGTGTCCGGAGGAGGTGTATTCCTTTGGAGGAATATCAGAGTGTCCTTACTTTCTGCCATAGTCTGGAGGTAGGTGGACACCACTCCGGGAAGAGGACCACATGGAAGGTACTACAATGTGGCTTATACTGGCCGACTCTGTTTCACGATGTGCTCACATTTGTGAAGTCGTGTCCAGTATGCCAGCGAATGGGAGGAACCGTTGGTTCCAAGAATGAGATGCCAATGCAGCATGTAATCATTTTTGATGTCTTTGACGCCTGTGGCATTGACTTCATGGGCCCGTTCCTGGTTAGCCATGATTTTGAATATATCCTTCTTGCGGTGGACTATCTGTCAAGGTGGGTGGAGGCTATCCCGACCCGAGCCGTAGACAACAGGACTTTCTGTAAATTTATTAGAGATCACATCATCTCTAGGTTCGGGATCCCCAAAGTGTTGATATCTGATAGTGGTAGCCATTTTTGTGAACAGAGACGTGAATAAACTCTTAAAGGATTACGTCATCGAACACCGTGTCGCTAGTCCTTACCACCCACAGACCAATGACATGGTAGAGGTGTCGAATATGGAGGTTAAGACCATATTGTAGAAGTTTGTCCGCCTAGACAGGAAGGACCGGTCTCAGATCTTAGATCAAGTCCTTCGGGCTTATAGGACAGCTTACAAGCCACCATTATGAACCTCCCCATTCAGAATGGTGTTTGGAAAGCCGTGCCATTTGCCTGCAGAATTAGTGCATAAATCCGAATGGGCAATCAAGAAGGTCAATTGGAACACACAACTAGGGCAGAAACAGAGAGAGATGGATCTGAATGAACTTGTGGAGATCAGAAATCGAGCATATGACAACAGTTTGGTGTACAAGGACAAGGTAAAGCGTTGGCACGAAAAATATATCAGATGAAAGACCTTTGTTCCTGGACAGAAGGTATGGTTGTTCAATGCGAGGCTGAAGGTTTTCCAAGGTAAGCTAAAATCCAAGTGGACGGGTCCGTTCATAGTCCGCGTTGTGCATGATAGTGGGTGTGTAGAGATCTTAGATCTCACAGATGGAGCACAACATCCCTAGTCAATGGACAACTGCTGAAACACTTTGTCGAACCCAATGAACAGTTAGTCCATGTTGAGGAGATTGTTTTCATGCGCGAGGCAGACTCAGTAGACACACATAAAGTCACGCATGAGACCTTGCAACAGTGAGCTCTCGCCATCAGCAGCATCGAAAAGATTCAGATCATTATCCTTGTATATACTCACCCTTCCTGTATATATTTTCTTTCCCTCCCTCTCCAGTGATTCGAATCACTCGCCTCGGCTCCATATCATTTCATTTTATGACTATACTTAGGATGACCAGATCCTATGTATAGGGGAAAGAGTGACTCGAGTCTCTTAATCATTCGATGTACATCCTCAAGATCTCATCGGTTATCACACTCACACATGTCCTATACTTAGGCTGACCAGAGTCTAAGTATAGGGGGAATCGATGCCCATCATGTATATACTCCTCCATTCCCCCTCTTAACCTCGCATGCCACATTTTAGATCTTCTTCTACACTTAGGCTGCCAGAGCCTAAGTATTGGGGGGCGACGTGACTTCTATACATTTTGTTATTTTTGCTCTCTTACGCTTAGCACGAGCTGTGTCTTTTCCGTGCTTTTCATGCTCTGAGGACATAGCACACGCTAAGTATAGGGGGCATGTATATATTACATATATACTTTACCCATAGCTCGTACTTTCGTGTATTTTCACGTATTTTTGTATATATTATGCAATAATTACGGGGTGGGTAAAAATTGGATTTTTTTTGTAAAATACATGTATATTTGTAATACTCTTGTATACTTTTTGTGAAAAAATCGAATAAAAGGCTTCTTATTTACTCTTGCATATCATCCCTGCATTTAAAAAGAAAGAAAAAAAGAGTCTTGCATTCATCTACATAGCATGTCATCTGCACCTCATTTGCATATCTAGCATATGCAAAGTGAAAAGTTAATGGGATCTGAACCAAGTTATGAATAGATGTTGAGGAGGGACTTGATTTGACCTTAATCTACCTAACTTCAGAGGATCCTCATAGGAACTGGAGTTAAGATTTTTTCAGGTCAAGTGACTTAATTCTTTGAGTCCGCAAGTCCATGTTCACATGTCATCTTGATTAGTCTAAATAGAATATCTCGTACATACGCATGATTCTTTTAGACAGTGACCTAACTTGGACAAGCACCATGCACGTAGATCTTCATTGATGAGGTGGTAAGGAGGTAGAATCCTTTGGCTTGGAGTAGCACACGAGTGGAAACATACGTCCTCCTCTAGGGAGGGAAGTGCATCTCAACCTAGTCTGGTGGTGTTGACATCTAAGGACGGGATGCTGTGGGTTGCAATAATGCTTCAAAAGAGGGATAGTCTACTGGTTCAAGAAGAAAAACTCCTTATGTACATGTTGCACCTTGTATATAGTTCAAAAAAATGCAAGAACTCCAAAAAAAAGTAGACATGCCTAACTGAAAATAAAATGTCTGCCGAAGTATGCATATGTGCAAGAAGCCTACAGCTGGATGACTTGCCTATACTGGTCAGGCATCCTGGGATAGGTAGCTACACTGGCTACCATCCATTCTTCTCTCCACCTCCTCTTCTTGAGCTGGTCGCACTTGAACATAGAAGGGAATACCCCACTCCTCGAGGAAAGAGTTACTAGACCGCAGAATTAGAGTTACCTTGTTAGAGGAGGTTGGTTCTTTGCCATTTTTGATGTGGAGAGCTATTTTTCACTTACACAATACAAGTAAGAATCATAGTCATCAGAAATTTACATATGAGGATTTATTATGACCTAACTGTTGAGGCGTCTTGAATAGAAGACTTGTGGAATGACAGTTCCGGAATCACAACGTTAAGAAGATGTTTTTATTTGTAATCGTGCGTAAAAGATGAATGTGTTGTTCGTTGTAGGCGGCAATCAGAATCGGTCAAGAAAAAATCACGAACATTTAATCAATTTTTAATCAAGTGGTTTTATGTTTATTTTACTTGGGCAAGTCCCAAGGTCGAACACAAGGAGGCAAAGGAATAACCTAAAATTATGTCTATCAAAATTCGTGTACGGTTTTCGAGGTGGTCTTTTTTTGGAATTTTTAATGCAAATAAAGGATACAAGATGCAATTTTGGCCTATTTTAGGGACTAAAATGTCAACTACATTCTAATGATGTCCGGAAAATATGAAACTTGGCCACGATGTAAATTATGATGAAATGAATGCACTGTAATTTTTTTGGAATTTTTGGATGCGATATGATTTTTTATGAATTTTTAAATGCAAACAAAATGAATTTCAATATTTAATTATAATAAATATTAAACCTACTTATTTTCAAGGAATAAAATTACCTAAGATCTATCACTAGGTGATTGATCTCAGAAAAATCCTAAACCTTGAAAATGCAAGATCTAATACCTATTAAAAATCAAACACTAAAATATGCAAAATGATTTTTACAGGGCAAACTATATATGCAAATGCAATTCTTTTTGGGCACAATGTCACGCACAATTAATTCTTCAATGTTTGATTTTTCGGGAATTTTTAGAGCAACGGATAATTAATAGCAAATTTAAGAGCATAAAATGGGCAAAGTTTGCAGTTTCTTACAAAATAATTAATCACTAATTAACCATTGATCATAAAAATATCCACATCATGTCAAAGTGTAGAGGATTAAAAGACGAACATCATCCTATTTTTTATAAATAAAATGATGCAGAGAAGAGGTCTAAAATGATAAATGAATACAGGGTATAACTGCAATGAATAAATAAAAATAAATATAGAAATGCAAAGGTGGGACCTAAGTGTGATTACCGATAATCCTGGGGGGGTTTCTGCAATTTCACCAGAGGTCACGTGCCAAGCACGTGACCCTGGAGTTCTGAACTTTGATGCAAATCTCAGGACCTTTGGGGGGTTCTTGCAAATTCTCTGGAGGGTCACGTGCACCGCACGTGACCCCTGGAGCTTGGCTTCTGCTGACATCCCCCGCCCCATGTGCGTGGCATGTGGCGGGATCTCGGGCTCGACGCCCGATGACGATAGCGGCGGAGGCGAGGCGGAGTGATGGTCGACGGAGGGGCTCCGGCGCCGCGGAGTGCTGTCGTCTGTGCAGATGTTGCTGATGGCCTGAAGAGAGAGAGCGATGGCTGAAGGAGTCCTCCAGCCGACGAAACTTCGAGGCGGAGGCAGAGAGAGCTGAGATGTCGGAGAAGACCATGCAGCGACGAAGATGGTTTGCGGAGGCGTCCGGGTGTCGTCGTTGATGAAGCTCGAAGCTCCTGGAGGTGTTGAACGGCAAAGGCGAAGTCGGAGTAGACGTAAGAGAAGTCGTTGTCGATGGAATTTGGATCGTAGCGTCGTGTCTGGAGACGAAGGCTCGGAGGTGGAGGAGCTCCAAGCTGCTGGAGGTGAAGATGCTGGCGTAGTCGGAGGAGTAGAGGCGTTGTTGTCGATGAACGTCGTTGGCTCGATAAGAGGAACTCAGAGCA
Source organism: Ottelia alismoides (assembly GCA_037367405.1). Classification (NCBI taxonomy): domain Eukaryota; kingdom Viridiplantae; phylum Streptophyta; class Magnoliopsida; order Alismatales; family Hydrocharitaceae; genus Ottelia; species Ottelia alismoides. The sequence continues at coordinate 635,016 of JAZKJV010005970.1, read as the reverse complement.
GAGCAGCGATGGCGACGGGGAGTTGTGCTGCAGCGAAGACCGGAGGACTTCAGATCTCGCCACGGTTTGGAGATGCCCGGGCTGTCACCACCAGTCACAGTCGTCCTGTGCAATCGACGGATGGGGAGTCGGGGTGCGGCGATGCCCTTTAAATAGGATGAGGGATAGGCCGGAGATGGTTGGCGAGATTTGGGGTGGAATCGTCGAGGCGGTTTGCTGTTGGCGGAGTTTACGGGGATGGCAGTTGGCAAGGATTACGGGGGGGGCGGGGGGGGGGGGGGGGGCGGTTCCGAGACGAGGGGAGGAGGACGAAGGTGGATGGTCATCCGATCGGCCAAGATCGGACGACCATGGAGGTGACACGTGGTAGGGGGTGAGAGCGGGGCACGTGCGACACACATGCGTTGTCTTTTAAATTTTTTTAAATGGGTATATTTAAGGCCAAAAAATGCTGACACGTGGCGGCCCCAGGGGCTGCCACGTGTCAGCACCAGAAAAATCCGCAGATAAAGATTTTGTAAAATCAAAAATAAATAGCAAATGACCTCGGATCGAAAATGTTCATTCACTAAAAATTCTCGTCTCTTTGAGATCTACAACTTTCATGAAGATATCATAGCTAAAATCGATCAAATGCATAAAGTAAATTTTTAGGGTATCCCGTGTACATATAATACATAGATTTTTGGGTTTTATAATTTTTTTGTCATTTTTAAACCAGATAAAAATCCGAAAAAAATATGAAAAAATCAAAGATAAATAAAGACACCTTAATCTAATTTTTCTTGAATTTTTATTAATAGGTAAAATATGTACATAAAATATCATGTCAAAAACCGCTAAAATACACAATGTACAAAAGAGGCCCAAAACTCAACTTTCACATATGAGCTCCGATTCACTTGAACTTGGTCTTGTTATGAAGGTAATTGAATGTACATTAGTTCAAAAGTGAGTAGGATCTAAACGGACACTGGATGGGGAAGATATGGGGCTTTTAGTGTAGAAATCCTGAAACTAGGGTTTGGATTTTTGGTCCACTTATTTGGGTTAGTGATTTTTTTTGTATTTTTTATTTATTTTTGAGAGTGATATGTACATAGTAGAGCGGTTTTGGATCATTTGGAGTTATCATGAAGGAGTTAAAAATCCGGGAAGTTAGGCTATTTACAGGTCATTTTTGGCTTGGATTTTTGACTTCTTATTTTGTGCAAACATAATGGATAAAATACAATTCTTATGAAAACATGCATGAATGCTAATTATGCAGAATAGATGCAAATATGCTGTTGATTTTGAGGGATTTGAGCTTAATAAATGAGATTTAGAGTGATGAATTCGAGATTCATCATCCCCCTATACTTAAACCATGCTCGTCCCTGAGCATCAAAAAGAAATGCCATGAGGTGAAATGAGATTGGGTTCCATACCAAGACCATGAGCTGAAGGTAAAAATGAAACTAGACTTGACCTTTGGATTATTAGTGTGGCGGAACTTCTGCGAGACTTAGAATTTTAGTATCAACAGCCCTCAAGTTCTACACATCATTGTCACAGTTTCAGCTCAGAAGTCATCTTAGATCAATCCTCTTCCCAAAGTATACCCTATGAACATTGAACAACCGACTCATGTGTGTGAAGGGTTTTAGCTCTTCCCATCCAGAATGTCGGACTACCATGCTCATCTCGTCTCCAGTAACTCGTCCTCGGGGAGTTAGGTATTTCCTTCTAAGGTCTGTCGCGTTGTGTTCACAATCGAATTGAGGGAGAAGTTAGAAGAAGGGGAAAAGAACTGGAGGGTGGCCAATGTAGTCACCTCTCCTTGTGAAGATGGCCAGTGTAGCCGAGTCTCCACCAAGATCTGCAGGTTTCTTGAAGCTTGGACCTTTTCGGTCAGATTTTATTTGGTAGAATGCTTCTTTGTATGTGGAATTTTTGGTGGTTCTGCTTGGATCTTGTTGTGCCCCTACGGATATAGAGTCTTTTTGTTCCCTACATTTTTTGGGGTCTTAGAAAAATTGTGCCCAGCCGTCCATCCCTTTTTCGAAGCTTTATTTCAACCCGTACTCCAGTCTTTAGATTTCCACGCTACCAGAAAAGAGACTCACACAGTCTTCCCACATCCCATCTGAGTTTAGCTAAGTGCATAGTGCGAGAGTACAAATTAATTCCCTATTCCAGAGTTGTACCCAGAATGAAGAGACCAGCTTAGACACTAAGAGTCAAAAACTGTACATTGTCATGTGGAACTTAAAGAGTTAAGTCAAAGACATGAAGCTTCTAAAATCCTATTTCTCAGTGAAGTTTCTCTGAAAATTGGGTGGATTAAGGTCAAGTCCAGATCACTCTCGGTTTGGGCTCATAACTCGGTTCAGAACCCAATGACTTTCACAGATGCAAAAGAATGAAATGTTGGATGAAGTGCAGGTGTGTGAAATGCAGACACAATTTTTTTGTGATTTTTTTATTTTGATTTTTTTTCAATGCAAAAATGAATAAGAAGCCTTTTTTTCAAAAATTTTGGGCAAAGTCAGTGTTAGTAGCAAAACTCTCTTTCTTTTTCTTTTTGTTGTTTTGTTTTGTTTTGTTTTGTTTTTGTTTTTTTAAATTAATTACACACCCCGTAAATACATATAGACTTATGCGAAAGTGCGAGATATGGGTAAAATATATACAAAGTATATATACAGACCCCCTTTACTTAGCGAGCGCTATATCCTCAGAGCACAGGAAGCGTAAAGAAGGCATTGCTCGGGCTAAGCATAAGAGAGTAAAAAAAGTAAAAGAAAAAGATGGAACGGAACGCCCCCCATACTTAGGTTGTGAACAGTCTAAGTATAGAAGAAGAGCGAAAAAATGAGGTGGTCAGGATATGTGAATGAGGAGAGTATATACAGGTGGTATCGGTTCCCCCTATACTTAGGCTATGGTCTGCCTAAGTATGGAAGAAGGGTGGAAATGGAGCGATCGTGAGAAAGAGTGTGATCCGGGGAAATGATATATACAGATGGCATCGGTCCCCCCTATACTTAGGCCTTGGCCTAAGTAGAGGAAGAAGCTGTACAAGGAGACCGATGTGGTCGGGAGGGAGGGTGGGTAGCCGATGAGTAAGGCGGTTTCCGGGTGATCTTCTTGTGAGCCTGCGATGGGAGATCAGAATAACGAGTCGGAGATGAAGCATATGATTCCCAGCTATTATCAGTGTCATCCTCAGAAAAATTATGATGGATAGTGGATGAAGTATTTGAGTTAGATGAAAGATATCCATCATCGGAATTATCCTCAGAGGAGTAGTATTCGAAAGTGGACATACTCCAAATATTCTGGTCTTTTTGTTCAATTATTTTCTCGGAATTCATTCCTTCTTGGGATCAAGCGGTTTGTCCTCGGATGAATACTCAGAAGCACCGATCTCAATCAGCTCATACAAAATAATTCCAATGTATTTGAAGAGGGTAGGAGCATTAGCTTTGGATAAATAGTAGTTAGGAACGGGAGTTGTCCAACGAGAATTGAATTTTGGATCTTTGCAAAGATATGGCTTTAGAGCTGTCGAACAGACTTCACACATGTAGACTACATTTTCCGGACCTGATGAGGGATCATCAGCCGATTCCTCTTCCGAAAGGTCAAAGGTGACTCTCTTTTTATTTCTTCGTAAAGGTGTCGGTCCACTTGAGTATCCATATGAATAGCCATTGGAATTCTCCTTGGTCGACGCTCGGCTTGTGTGCTTGTTCTTAGTCTCCTGAATGTTTGAGCACTCTTGATTTGGGATGATTTGGTTAAGGTATTCAGAGAAGGTTGCTCCAGGGTGCAACCATGCATATGTCTCAGGATCGTAGTAGAAGGATTTTTCTATTTTGAGATCTGCGGGAATTGAAATACTGGGGAGAGTCTCTGCATGTTCGTTCTCAATTGATTTGACATTGAAGCATTCCTGTGTCGGGTTAATGTGATCCATGTAGTCAGAAGGGCTTCATCGTCAATGCATTAAAAGGAATTGCCGATGTATATGTTCAATTGGATATATAGGAGGTAACCCTATCGTGATGATCCTTGGAAAATGCATCTTTTGTTATCATTTGACATAACGATGAATTGCCGATGTATATGTTCATTTGGATATATAGGAGGCAACCCTATCGTGATAGTCCTTGGAGAATGCGTCTTTTATGATCATTTGACGTAATGACTCTTCCACTACGACGTTCTGCTCCAAGGAGTCGGATACTTGTGAGTCGTGATCTCTTCGCCGAACCTGCATCTCCAATGATATTAATTTCCTCTCTCATCTCTTGAACATCAGCAACTTTTTGGCTCTTCTTTCTGGAAATGTCATCAAGGTATACGGTCATCTTCTTCGTCTCGTCATCCACCTTGGGACATGCAATTACGTTGCCTCTTCGGTGTGCCATATATTGCTTGAACCTGTACATACCTCTCTTGACTACCTTCTTGCACAATCGGTTAGTAACTGTATTCGGATACACCCGGTTCGAAAGGTAACCATATTGCCACGCGGGATCAATTGATCCTGGCGGTACGTAAAAAGACAAGTCGCTACTGGAAGCGGCGTTCGTTGGAGGTGTAGCCATCTACATAGCTAGGAACTCATAAGTTACTAATCAACAAATACAAAACTAACCGGAATCACAAGTTATCTTCACAATCTTGGATCAAACACCACGATCAACACTACAAATTAGGCACTACAACACAAATAGAAGAGCATGTGAGTTTTTGACTTTGTTCGTACTTCCTTGGAGCCCTCATGTTCAAGAGCTTCTCTGCACACTTAGGATCAGACACATAAGATCCTGCAAAAAAGAGGTTATTTGGAAGTAACAGATATAATAATAATATCCAGATAAAGTTATCTCCACATATATCAAGAATATAAACTCATATAAAGACCATATGATATCTTGAGATAAAACAACAATATGTAATTACATAGATAATTTGTCGAGAATAGCACAAGCAATTATATCATCAGAAGATAAGCAATATCAAACATATAATAAATATCACCGTGTTGAGAAGATGCTGCAAAAAGTACTAATGATTGATAACTTCAACTTACTTGATCGAAAAGGTGTAATCAATCAGTGAAGTACATATGATTGATAATGTGTGATCGGTCAATGTGGAAGTATAATCGATAAGTTCATCAAAACTTGATCTTGTTGAAAAGGAAACTTTTGGTTGAAGCTAGCCACAGTTACAACTTTTGCAAAACTAATACATATAAACTATTACAACTCTTTTGAACAAGAAACAACAAAGTTGATTTCTTGCTTCACTTTAGAACGATGACTCTTCACTGTCGTGTCGAGATAAGATCCACACTTGCAGTCTCGCAAATACAAAGAACAATCTTCCCCTTTTTAATGATGATAGGATATTTTTCAAAAGCTTAAAAAGTTGTAAATATTTAAGCATAAGCAAATGTCAAATCAAACTTGATATATGCAACTTATTCCATTGAGTAAAAAAGTTCAAAATACAAGTTTAAATATTGATTTTAGTTACTCCCCTTACTAAAAGAATCATAAGACTTCTTTTAATTATTGTAAGGTGTACAGAGATTATAAAACTTTTTATTTTAATTCTACCTTTTTATTAGACAATCCATTAATCTTTCAATACATTTGAGCTTTAATTATGTTCTCCCCCTTTTATGATCAATTAAAAAGAACAATAGGAGAGTGAAAGAAAACATGTGTATTTCATTAACAAGTAAGGAACAATTACAAAATGTTTGTGTAGCGCACAAACTAGTTTCACGATTCAATTAAACAAACTAAAGGTTTGTATAACTAAGGAAAGAAAAACTACAAAGAATACAAAAACATGACTAGTCCGAAGTTGCATAATCAAAATACTCATAATGGGGTCAGTGTCGAGCCTTCTTGTCTTACTCGATGACTATATGCTTATCTGAACTATACTCATATTCTGGAATACCAAATTCTTCTTCTTCTTTGGCCTCTAGGGAAAGGACATGTATACATAGATCCTTGCCTGGTCTGGAGGAAGAGACATCAAGTGCAAAGTGTCGAGGGGAAGACTGGGGAGGAGTTGGGGTCCACTGAGGTACTGAGCAGCGATCTCGAGCATGAGTGCACGGGTCCTGTGTACTACGAGTGCTGCAACATGAGGAAACTATGAGATGTACATCTGATGCATCTCGCTAGATTAGTGGTACAACATCTTAGATTGATCGTTCATGAGCCGAGCATAGCTGTTGGAGAATAATGCAATCTCATGTTGGAAACTCATCATAGCGTCAGTCATCTCTCGAATCTTACGGAACTCGAGAGAGTGAGAATGAAGGCATGCTGGTTGAGTTGTTCCTTGGGGACTAGGCGGTAATCTGGATACCCCCAGTGGAACAGAGGGGTTAGGGCAGACTAGCATGGGTATGAGCTCAGAGAAGTGAGGGGACACATAGGAAGGACATGAGTGGGTCCTGAAGTGGTTACAGGAAGCTCAACTTGTGGTTCATCTACTTTGGTCGTGAAGAGTATGGACTCCACACCGAAGGGTTAGACTCGGAGGATACATGCCAGGTTACAAGTAGACCTGGCCAATTGGCCAAGGGCCTGCTCGCCCAACCCGCTCAGCCTGCTCATGGGTCAGGTTGGGCTAGGAGAGTTGAGGTATCAACCCACCAAAAATAATATATATATATGTGGTCTAGATAAGACATGTTTTAATATAATATACTTCAAGTTTTTCATATTTCATGCTCGATTTACATAAATATTAATATGCTACATGTCAAGTATCATGAAAACTACTTATATTAGTTATATAAAGTGCAAATGGTAGTAATACAATCATTTATATTATTGAACAATATTAAATAAATCAATGGGATAAAATAAAATGGACCCATGGGTTTGCCCATGGCATGCTTTGGATGGAGGTTTTACAACCTCGGCTTGTTCGGCCTTGCCCACGGGTCGACCCGACCCATGTTTTGTCCAGCTCTAGTACAAGGTATGTGAATACTAAAGCACTAAAGGATGTAGTTGACCAAGAGTCCTAACAAGATGAAACGTCATGGGGGCTAAGATAAAAGATGACAAGGATAATGTGACCAATTGAATGGTACCAGAATAAAAACATAAATGAGGGCTTGGACCATTAGAGTAACGCATGTGAGATTGAACTTCTAGTTGCGAACACACCATGAAAAGATTCGGTTGAGGAACCTAGGAAGAGGCCTACGTTTCAGAGCCTCAATCAGTAACCTAAATTTCTGAACAAGCAAGAGGGCTTCCCTAAGCTCATATTGGGTCATTGTGTCTAAAACCTCAAAAATGGTTGGTTCTATGTTAGGGCATCCTAAGATAGTTTAAATGACATAGGGATCTACGAGGCGATAGTGAGATGATTCTCCGATGTCTTTGAGGTTTGCGTAAAACTCTATGACAACATCAAGTGAATTAGAATCTATAAGAGTATCTGGGTGTTCGGGAAACATCATAGGAACAAGCAGGCTCCTAATCCTATTCATTTTGAAGATCTTGACATACTCTGGAAAGTGGTTGTTGAAGACAAGCCAAGAAATCAGGTGAGAGGCCATGAAACAAAAACGCTAGTAGGCGAAGATCCTGTCTTCTATGGAGGTAGATCGAGACGATGAAGCTCCCCTGAACCTCTTAGGTGCCATCTTGGATTCGCACACAAGTTCCGGTAACCAAAGGTATGCTTAGAAATGAATAGTCTCTAAGAAATAAGAAAAACATAAAACAAAGGGTCCAGATCTATGGATGATCAATCAATGTCTAGTTGTTGATCGTTTAGGAGTGATCGATCATGCACTGTGTGATGATAGATCAAGCATGCGCTAGGGCTTGGAAAAACTTTGACTTTTTGGTGATCTTTCTCGCTCTTGAGAAGGTGTGAAGAGAAATGATGTCTTGGATACCTATTTTAAGCTGTTTGGGAGGCGGTGGATGAGATCAAACTCGAATTTCAAAGGATACTAATGTGTCCTTTCCCAAGTGGAGATTTGGTGTGTCCTCTACTTAGAAAGGCTTAGTGATGTCTAGGCCAGAAAAAGAAAGCTAGTGATGAAGTGTGCGAACTTGCTAAAGTGGGAGGGGCATCAAAAATATAAATTTAAATTTTTGAAAAATCACTTAGATGATCGATCAAATCCTGAACATGGTCGATAATGTATTGTCAATCAATGCTTACTAATGGTCGATCATACGTGATCGATCATCCTATTTCATACGATCGATCAAAGGTACCCTAAATGAGTTCCTCTTTGTGAAATTCGTATTCAACAAATATCACTCAATTTGCACAACCTCGAGTCTCTCCTAATAGTCTCAAATTGAGGTGCAACTTTTCGTGAATATGTGTGGTAGTTTCCTATCTATTGAAACGTAGTCCAAAAAGATTCCATCTTTCAAGATAATTTCTCTAAGAAAGTGGTGTCTAACATCTATGTGCTTAGTCCTAGAGTGTTGAAAAGGTTTTTCGCTAAGTTAATAGAGCTAGTATTATCACACAGTATTCTATTCTTCCTAAAGGTCAAGCCTAAGTCTGAGAGAGTATTTTTCATCTAGAGTAGTTGTGAACAAGCTAAAGATATGGTTATATACTTCTCTTCAAAAGTTGATAGAGCCACATAAGTTTTATTTTTGAAAACTAAGAAACAAGAGCATTTCCCTTATATTGACAGGTGCCACTTGTATTTCCGATTCATAAAACTGCCACCATAATTTGTATCGCTATATGTATAAAATTCTAGTGAATGTATCTTCAGATAAAACAAACCCAAATCTTTTGTAAAAATAAGAGGAAAAATTCTTTTTACGACTTTTAAGTGACTTTCTTTTGGTGATGATTAAAAATGTGTTGTTAAACAGATGCTAAACAGTACATCGAGCATGCTTATAGTTAGATAAAGCAAAGAACCAATCATAGCTTTGTATAGTCGTTGGTCGACTTGCTTACCGAACTCGTCAAGGTCGAGGTGGGTTATTAAAGCAACCAGAGTAGACTTCCCCAAAACTTTTATCAAAATCAAATTTTATCAACATCTCCTTTATGTAATTTTGCTATGAAAAGAAAGTAACGAACTCTGTCTGATTGATCTGCAACTCTAAGAAAAACTCGAGTTTTCTCATCTTGTTCATCTTGAGCTGATCCTGCATGGCTTGAGAATTGCACTAGTTGACCCAAACATTATATCATCAATATAAATTTGTACAATTAGTGAATAAGACAAAACATACTTCATAAACATGGTACAACTTACTTTACTTACTGTGAATCCTGAGGTGAGTAGAAAGGTTTTGAATCAGTCTTACCTTGCTCGAGGAACTTGCTTAAGTTTGTAAAAGGCTTTCCCAAGCTTAAAGACATGTTCTGATCTTGACGGGTCTTTAAAATTGGTGTTTTTTTGACATAAACTTCATCTTTAATTAAGTCATTTAAGAAGGTACTTTTAACATCCATTTGATACAGCTTGACCCTTGAAACAAGGGAAAGTTAGTAGCATTCTGGTTGACTCAATCCTTTCAATGGGTGCATAAGTTTCATCAAAATTGGTGTCTTCCTGGTGAGTATATACCTGAGTAATAAGTCTTGCCTTGTTCTTGACAACTATCTATGACTCATCTGTTTTGTTCTTAAAACCCAATTAGTTCCAATAACTGTGTGGTTTTAAGGTCTAGACACAAGTTCCCATGCTTGATTTCTTTCAAATTGAACAAGTTCATCTTTCATTACCATCAACCGAGAATCAATTTTGCAAGCCTCGTTAATAGACTTCGGCTCCACTGAGGATGCAAATGCAGACTGTGCAAATGAATTTAATTGTGATCTTATTTGGATTCCTTTTGAGATGTCTTTAATCTCCAACTCCTTTGGGTGATCTATGACAAAGTTAAAATCCCCGAGTAACTAATGAGTCCATGATTCATTAACATTTCTATCACATTTTGTCTTAAAATACTTAACAAATATATATATATATATGCATTAATAATCATCTTTTATCAAAATGACATTCATGAATAAAAATGCATTTTTATGCATTAAAAAGAAAAAAAATAAGAATAAAAATAAAGAAAGAAAAATAAGGAAGGTTGTAAATATGTATATATTGTGCATAATGAATTAAGAAATATAAATATATCTATAAGATATATTTATATGACGTAACCTCTGAGATCAAGTCAGCATGACTTGGTTGACAAATAATAAAGTAGGGGGAGATAAAGAAGAAAACACAAAAATAACTTACATGTACACAACATATTTAATTATATTTATTTATTATATATATATATAGTTTTCACATAAGTATAATAAATTCATATATACATATTTTTCACTAAATTCTTTACTACCGTGTTTATAAATTATATATAAAATATACAAATAATAAAAAAATCCAACTTGTATATATGCCTAGAAAACAAACTTCCAAATTGGCAATTTTTCAAATTACGAACATCATAACTTCATCGTACAAACTCCAATTTCACTCTACCCACTTTTAAAGTTCAAGTTATAAAGTTATCTAATTAATGAAGGTGATTTCATTAAAAACAGAGTCTGTCTGTAAAAAGTTGGTTTTAGACCTAATGGCAACTGGGTTTCTGAGCTATTTAATTTATTTTATACATATTATTTTTTAGTACAATTGATTTAACAGATTTTAATTATTTTCTTGATCGCATAATTTATTTATAAAATAAAATTAAAAAAATAAAATCCTTATTTAATATTTTAAATAAATCAAAAACTACTAAACGTATGTAAAAATGAACTGCAATGTATATACATGTATTTATTAATCTATGCAAACTAAATTATTAAAATCTACAAAAATTCACACAAATACTTTTATTATTATATAAATTAATAAAATATAAAAAAGATATCTTATTTATCAAAATATTCAATTTAAAATGTAAATCCTATTTACAAAGTATATTATATATATTAATATTTTAATTATATGTCCTAAAAATATACATTATTTACATATGTTAAGTGAATTATAATTTAAATAATATAATTATTTATATTTTTATACCTCTTTTAGATAATATTATTTAATAATAATAATATATTTTAATGTATTTCGATTGTGGAATTATGTGGTGCTGACACTTATCAGCACCACATGCTTTTTCCTCCAAGAACCCAGGTCGTTAGCCTGTTTCAACAACCCGATTTCACCTTTTATTTAAGTCCTTAATTAACATCTAACTTCTAATCTAAACCATGGAACCTTTAATCCAATCAATTTACATCCACTCCATCCATCCACTTCATCCTAACTCCATTCCCTATTCTCTATTTAATCCCCTAAAGTGGACGCACAAACTAACTTCCTCCAACTTCCTTTCCAACAGATCGAGACCCCACCTTCCAATCCTCAAATCTTTGTCTTAGGGGATGAAAACATCAAGGACGATAGCCCGTGAGGAAAAGGGAGGACCAGTGAGGAGTTCTGGGGCTTGATTGCCCTTACATCACGACAAGAATCATCGTGTGAAGCTCGAGAACCAGAGGTCATATACCTCTATTCCAGGGAGACTTCAACCGCCAAACTCAACCTTTTTAATCCCTTTTAGTCCACTTGATCACCTTCTTAGACGTTCTAATCCGCCTTCTTTCGATTGCTACCGAAACCATCCTCTTGTGTTATCTGAATTCATTGTCAATCTGAGTTGAAACCCTTGTTCTGAAATATCTTCTGTTGAGCACAAGAACCATGTAATCTCCACGTCGATTCTATTAGAATCGGGCATATCATTTCTATTGCAGGTTTGGCCATTGCTTGGAGTGATCAATCATCACCTTCCGCTGCTTTTGTACCGATTGGAGGAATCGTCAAACCGAATCCACAACATCTGGAAGACTTTCTTAAGCAGCTAGGAACCCTAGAAGCTCTTGAAACTTCATCTTCGATGCACATCTCGTAGGGGAGCTCGAAGGGGGAGGACCACTCTTCTAGCCTTATTGGAGTCACTCCGATCAATCGTGTTGTCGCCAACAGCCGTCAGAGCCAATCAGACGTCAAACCCTTGCTGCCATGTTCTTGAATTGGGGAAGAACACCCTGAATCCAGAACACACAACCTGACGACATGTGGCCAAAATGAGTGGTTGAGATCGTGCTGCAACTTCTAATCTCAACCACCGATTGCAGAGTAGTGGAAATTTTGCGACTCGAGCCCAACGAGTTTCTTAAATTTATTCGTGCCTCCAGACTGTATGATATTCGCATGTAGGTCCCTCTATAGGGACCTAAATGCAAAGACCCGATTTTGTTTCTAGATACTTTTATTATTTTTCTTCCAGATATACCTCTTTACTGTAGCATACTTTGGACATCATAGAGACATTATTTTTTGGTGTATTTTTAAGGTTTTCATCATTTCTTTTATTCGTTTTTATTTTTTGAACTTCATCTTGTTTTGGATTTTATTGTATGCTTTCTTAAAGCTCGTGCTCGATTTTTATCCTCGTTGTTACTATATTGTGTCATCTATTTCATTATATCACCTATACATACTATATAGTAGATCATTTGCAAAAATATATTCTTCATTTTAAAAATAAAAAATCAACTTCATTTCTTTTCTTCACTTTAATCACTCTATAGAATACTATATTACACTATACTCTATCTACTCTATAGTATCATTTTTTGCCAAATTAATCATTCTTGAAAACCAAATAAAATTCTAAAAATAAAATAAAATTTTGCAAAAATAAAAACCAAATAAAACTATAGAAACTAAAACCATGAAAAGAGATTTTGAAGAAGAATTAACACAATAAAAAATGATTTTAAAATCCGAGTATACTTCCTACTTCCTTGTATTCGACCCAAAGACACTTACCTGGTAAAATTGCAAGTGAAATAAAAGAGAGAGAGACTTATTTCTTATTCCTCTATGTTTCCACTCTCTCTCTCTCTCTCTCTTCTGTCTTTTTGTTTGATCATCACGCTTCTATCTGCGGTTGCTACAACCAATGACATAAATAACCATGAGGGGGTGTGCTTCTTAGAACCCATGCAAATCACTATTTTCAGGGATGCTAGAAGGATCTACTCGAGCATCTTTCTCAAATTCTAATTCCTATATCTAAGGAGTCTTCCTAAAGTTCTCATCAATCGAAACATTGATCGCTTATATGACAATCATTGTTTTCTTATTAAATCATGTAAGCTTTGCTTCTTGAAGAGTAACCTAAGAAGATTTCTTCTTCACTTTTAGGATGAAACTTGTCAAGGTTATCCTTAGCGTTAAGAATAAAACATTTACTTTCAAAGGACGAAAAAAGCCTATTCCTGGTGAGCGCCTGAAATATAGCTAAAAATGCATCTTCTTAATCATGGTCGGGTTAAAGATCTATTAAGACATGATAGGTTGTGTTTACAACATCTGCATAGGAATATCTAGGTAGATCGTATTTGCATCGTATTATATGAGTGCATTCCTAAAGAGTGTGATTTTTCTGTTCAACTACGTTATTCTGAGATGTTGTTCTGGGAGAAGAAAATTCATTCTTGATCCCAATCTTAGCACAATAGTCCGAAAACTTTTCATTATCGAACTCCCCACCATGATCACTTATTAACTTAGTGATGGTAGATCCATGTTCGCTCTGAATCCATTTGACAAGCTTCTCAAACTCGGAGAAAGCTAAATCCTTGGAAGAAATGAACAAAACTCAATTATAACGTGAATAGTCATCTACTAGAACAAAACAACAGTGGAGACCACTTAAATTTTTTTTAATTTTATGAGTCCAAAAATATATATTTAAAGCTCCAACGATTTAGCTAAGTTAAGATACTTTTTGAACTTCAGGGGTTTTCTATGGAGTTCTATTAATTCACATGCTGGACACATGCCTACCTTCTTATAAGATAGTTTACGAATGCCTTTAACTAAGTCAAGTCTGTTAATTCTATGTATTAAGTTCATGTGAATGTGAAATATTATTTTATACCAGAGTGAGGGTTCTTCTTGTGCTGCCATAATGCAATCTAGCGATGAAAACTCATCAAACCTAAGTGTGGAGATACTTTTGTGTGTGTCTCCATTAAGAAACAAGTCTAGTGTGTCTTCCTTAACTTTAAAATCAAAAGAAGAAAACACAACTTTAAAACCCTTACCGCAGATATGAGACATACTCAAAATATTGTTCTTTATATCATCAACAAGGCTAACACAACTAATAGAAGTTAAAGAGTTTCTGATATTACCTTCATCAAAAGTGATGTCCCACCGACTTTGACCTTGATGTTGAGAAAGAGACCCATGTCTACAGTCATGTGCCGTGAAAATATGTTGTCCATTATCCATTTGTGAATGTGGTCTCGCTTGATGTCCCGTGAAACATGGTCTCGCCATGAATGGACGTTCAATTTGTCTTTTGATTAACCCTTGTTTCTGCAAAACAATTTGTAGGTTTCTTCGGTACCCATTGCTTGTGGTCTTTGGAGGGTTAGTATGATTCCTTGGATTTCTCCTTAGTTCCATAATCTTCTTTGCTTTAACTTGACATTGAACTTTCCTAATAGTTAAAATAGATTTCTATATCTTAACAGACTTAGAACTACTATTATTTTCTAGGTTGTACCCTAACCCATACTTAGTTCTACTCTGATAGTCACATCCTAGCAATTTGTCTAAGTTCTCATTACCCTTAATGAACTTTGTTAGGTCATTAATTAAGATGTGTGTATTTTGTTTTAATTCACCTCAAATGATTTTTAGGTTATCTATTTTGTCTTAAGGAGTTTAATTTCAATTTCATGTTGTTTTCTTAAAAAGAGACAAATTAGAAATGAGTTCTCTGATGTGATCTTTCTGAGAGCTAGTCTCTTTTGAATGATCCTCAATAGTGGTGCGTGCAGTTAATTTTAGAAATTTATTTTACTTTTTCAACTTCACTATTAAATTATGTAATTCAAAAACATCTTCTTGTAGTTCATCTAAAGAGGGTTCTTCCAAAATTACCTCTTCTTCTTCGAGAGCCATGAGCCCGAGCAAGGCTTCTTTTTTGCTGGAGTCATCTGACCCCACTTTCAGAAGATATTGATGAGTCGGAGTTGAAGTCGAAAGAATCCTAAGTGGCTTGAAAAGATTTTCTCTTCAGATACGTGTGACGGTGTCTATAACATTTTCTCTGCTCATCCTTGACTATCGTCTCGCTCTTGCTTGTGTCATGGCATCAAGAATCTTAAGTATTGCTTCTTTTATGGAGAGGACCATCTTTGTTGAAGTGTCCCTTATTTTTGCAGTTGAAGCACTCTTGATCGCTTCCTTTCTTCATGTCATTTCTTTGAAGAACTACTTAAAATTCCTAGTGAACATGGCTAGGTAATCCCATGAGTTGTCTTAGGAGGTTGACTCTATTGCCTGAAGTGCACTCCATTTCTTCTTCTTGGATCCAGCTTCTACTTCGACCATCTGAGTTTTCTCAGTCTCATAGGCTAGAAGTTTACCTACTAGTTTATAGATTGGGAGAGTGTTGACATCGTTGGCTTCCTTGATGACAGTCATAGTAGCGCTCCAGATAGGTGTGAGGAATATGAGCAACTTCTTTACCTATTCTCGATCAGCAATCTCAACTTTGAGATTCCTAAGACTGTTAAGATAGTTAAGAATCTCGTATACATGCCTCTGATGGATTTACCACTTTTCATTTTTGAATAGCTTGTATCTTTATTTTTGCAGACTAACTTGAGACCCATGAAGCTTGTTTGTACCTACGTACATAACACTAAGCTTATTCCAAATATCATAAGCTATCTTGCATGCTAACACTCGGTTGAATTCATCTACTATAATGGTACAGAAGATGGTGTTCATTGCCTTGGAGTTGTAAGTAGCTTTCTTCTTGTCAGCATCAGTGAGAACAATTCCAACAACTTGCATATGTACTTAGTCTCTATGATATTCCAAACACCGATATCAGTAGATTCTAAGAAGATTTACAAAGGTACCTTCCAATTGTTGTAATTTGTTCTATTGAAATGCAGTGGCTTGACAGTTAGACCGACTTCCCAAATACGTGCTTGCTATAGTTGCCATGTGTATTTTCAAGTAGTGACTTTGAGATACTTAACCAAGCTCTGATACCAAATGTGAATTACTGGATTGTGGCACCACTATAGGTGGGGCAGGAATAGTCACTCAAGACAGTTTTAAAATCACTACGGAATAATCAACAAGCACAAAAATAATGACCAAGCAAATCAATCAACATTTACACAATATTTTTACGTGGAAACCTACTTGAGTAAAAAACCACAATCGGAGTCGACCTGACTCGAGATTTTCCGATTAGCCGAGCTAATCAACTGCTTCACTAAAGCCCGAGATATTTACCCGGATATGTCAATCGTTTACAAAACTTTCTCTTCACAATCTTGGATAAAACACCAAGATCAACACTACATATCATATAATGTAACACAAATAGAATAGTATGCAAGCTTTTGACTCTCTTCTGCTTCCTTGGAGGTCTCACGTCCAAGAGCTCTCTGCACACTCAGGACCAGACACCTAAGCTCCAACAAAAAGAGGTTAACTGGAAGTAAGAGATATAATAATAATATCTAGATAAAGTTATCTCCACATATATCAAGAATATAAATTCTTATATAAAGACTAGGTGATATCTTGAGATAAAACAATAATATACAACCGCACAGATAATTTGCAGAGAAATTGCACAAACAATTATATCATGAATATCACATGATAATATGCAATATCAAATAGATAATAAATATAACAATGTTGAGAAGATGCTGCCAAAAGTATTATGACTGCTATCAGAATAACTTGAAGAGCGATTAGCAAATGAACACTACTGGATTGAACAACTTGGTTCACATCTTTTCAAACAATAATATTCTTTTCGAATATTGAATGAATCGATGAACACGAGAAAGAATATTGGGAAAAACACTCAGAGACAGCTTCCTACTTTTCTATTGAAAGTAAGCGTGATTGCTCGAATGGTGTGTGTTCCAAAAATGGGTATAGGGTCCCTTATATAGAGGCTCAAGAAAAAGTGAAAAATGGTATGAAATCAAATATGATTTCATGATATGATCGATTAGATTAACAAGTTGATTGGTTAACTCTAAATGATTGATCAGCTAAATATCAGTGATTGATCAGTTGAATACCTTTTGAATGGAATTAAAATAATGATCGATAACTTCAAGATACATGACCAAGAAGGTGAGACGACCAATGAAGTACGTATGATCGATAAGGTGTGATTGATCAATGTGAAATTATGATCGATAAGTTCATCAAAAATTGAGCTTCTTGAAAAGGAAACATTTGGTTGAAACTTGACGTAGTTACAACTTTTGCAAAACTAATACATATAAACCAGAGTTTTTTCAGTTGTTCCCCTCCGAGATATCACAATATTAGTTATGTCCCTTACTTTTTTGGATCATCACTTGTGCCTAGGACTTATTCCACAATGATCACCTATGCCTCTCGGGTTAGTTGTCGTCCATCTCGAACGTAAACAAATGTTAACTATGGAGACACAGGGGGATTTAGATAGAAAAAATATGTCGAAAGTTCTTTCCACCAACTCCTCAACCCACCCCTTTCGGATCCTCCTTCAGCGTCGCCCCTCCTCCTCCCACTCCCCGGCCATTCCACCCCCTGATGCTCCTCTTCCTCCTCCAACTCCCTAGCCTCCCCCTCCCCGATCACCTCAACTCACTGCTCCTCCTCCCCCTCCCTATCTTCCTCTGCCCCTTGCTCCTCCTCTTTCTCCCTCCTCCGGTGTTGCCTCTCCTCCTCCTCCTCCCACTCCCCAGCCACCTCCGCCCCATGCTCCTCCTCCTCCTCCCACTCTTCAGCCTCCTCCTCCCCATCCACCTCCGCCCCCTGCTCCTCCTCCTCCCTTCCCTTTCCCCATCCACCTCTAGCCCGGGCTCCTCCTCCTCATCTCATTCCCCAGCCTCTTCCGCCCTATTTTCCTCCTCCTTCCCCCTTCTCCAGTGCCCCTTCCTCCTCCTCGTCCACCCTCCAATTTAACCTCTCATCCCCCACCTCCCATACCTTTCCCTCCACCACCTTCCTCGTCACCCATGTGAGGAAGAGTGCCATCCCTTCCTCCGCATTCCTCCTCCTCGACACCATTTTGAATAACGTCGTCTCGTAGCTATGCACATTCACTTCGTTTTGATTTGCTCCTTTCTGATGTGCTAGAGGACACCTGCCATGGATGAAGTTTTGTACATGGACGAGGACGACGACGGAGGTGGTCAGAGGGCATGGGGTGATAGAGGAGGGGTTGGGGGAGGAGGATGGGTGGGGGTAGTTTTTGGATAGTTATGCCCCTCTTAACCTCACCATGGTTTGAAAAAACCATGGTTAAGTTCAACTCATTGACGGCTAAAGTAGCGGAGGGGCATAAGTGATATAACAGTAAGAAGTCGAGGATACAACTGATATTCCAAATAAAGGGAGGGGCATAACTGATAGTGCAATATCTCAGACAACTGATGATTCCTTATAAACCACTACAACTCCTTTGAACAAGAATAACAAAGCTAAACTTTTGCTTCGCTTGAGAGCAACGACTCTTCACAGTCATGTCGAGCTAAGATCCACACTTACAATCCTGCAATTACAAATAATATGCGTGAGACTACGATATAATGGTGTGTGTCTGTCATCTTTAATATCGTGGAGGACCAAAATACTAATTATTTCATTTGTAAATGGATGAGATAATAGAAATATCTGAGTGATTAGTAAAGGGATGTGTTGGGAACTTATTAGGATGCATTCCACTGTGTGCCTACGGAGGCATCCCAATCCTAAGGTACATGATACCTTAGAGTCATAGCGTGAAACCCTCATTGGGCAAGACCACAAACCACCCCTTTATTAACAAGGTTAAATGAATAGTTCTTATGCAACTTAAATGTGATAACCTAAATGACAAAGTTACCTAGTAGAGTATACTCATGCGAAAGAGTTTTCACTTCCCTTTGAGTACTTACTATAGTTACTTTCCTTATTGATAGTTGCTTTCCTCGCAGATACAATTTACCCTTCTCAGTTGTTGTTTTATATCCATACTGGGTGATTTGCTTATAAACCTATATGTGTGAATTCAATAGGCTCATTGGAGCAGTAGTCATAGAAGTAGGCAGCTTGTAGATCGACCTTGTACAACTCAGACAAGTGGTAAAGTAGATTTCCTTTCTTTTGCTTTCCTTACACTTGTACATCGTTTTTGAGAAACAAGATGTATATGTACATGTTGCTATAGTTATGTGGTACATTGTATATCTTTTGTGGACATGATGTTTCATATGTAAATTGAATGGAAAATATTGTCGGTTCTTCTTTCTTTACTACTCTCATGTATATATAGTACAGTTTGGCATTTTCAATCTAGAACGTATATGTGGATTTGTATTGTTGAGTATCTGAACTTTGGGGTATAAACTAAAGTTCCACATCCTTGATTACACACTTATACATGCATCACAACATATCAAACATAGTTTCACCCTAATTTCAGTTTTGTTTGAGCTAATTAAGGGCTTAATCGATAGCCCTATCATATATTAGTGCATTCAATCGAGTGATTACAAGCCATTTAAGCCTTCTAGATCCTTCCTCAAGTGATCGAAATAATCACGATTTACATGTTTCTTTTATTTGAATTGGATCTTCTCCTAACCATTCGATCTAAGGCTCTTCATCAATTAGCTAAGTATCCACAACTTAATTAACAAATCGAAACTGTTGGAGTCTTTATCTCGTGGTCAAAGTGCACGTTAACCCTTCCCCTTCATTTTCCCCTCCTCTTCTTTTGTTCCTCCACCCATGCCTTAAATATCAATTTCACTGGCATTTTGTCGGCTAGGGGAAACATGTCATCGATATTTCGTTCAAGTTGGCAAAAATGATGGAAATGTGCATAGACTTTGTCTTTTGGAAATGGAAGTTTCAGATGAGTTTTGATTATCAAAGATTAAAATACATTTATTCTAGGAATGGTTCGCTCCCAACTCACATGACTAACAGGTGTATACCACACTGATTAGTGTTATGAATATTAGTCCTAAGTGAGGAGTTCTTTAAGTTGTTGGTTTATCTTGAGGAGAAGAATTTGGACGATTTCCAAGGTTAAAGATATTCCAAGTAGGTGTGTAAGAAAATTCTCAAGTTTGATATTCGCTCAGGTTCGGCTCGTTAAAAGTTCGATTCAGATTCTGTTCGGAAATAAATGAACCGAACCTAAACACAAGTTTAGGCTCGATTAAATAAACGGACCGAACCTAGCTTCGCTCAGGTTCGATTCATTAAAAGCTCGATAAACATACACATATACATATTTATAAATCCTTATCCGTAGAAGTGGACTTATTTTGAGATGAGTGGTTTTTATCCTAAGGTAAGTGAATTTGTCTAGAGATAACTAGATATTTACGGGATAACTAGGATTTATCTCGGTATAAACTATCCAAAAATAAATAGTCACATCATGTTTACAAGATCTATCATCTATGGTCTAGTACTTGTCCCTTCTTTATCTTCAAATCAACAGAACAAGTACAAACATTACTTATCGAATATCTCCACATTATTCTTATTCCTTATCCCCATCTGAATAGATATAAAATATATTATAATTATACTTTTTTCAAAGAGACGAATCCTTATTAATCTAATTTTTTCAAAAGATGAAGATGAGTTAGATAAAGAAAAAAAGTAAATAAATATTTATTCTAACTGTAAATACACATATATATTTCCATTTCTCTTCTTTTCACTCCCTCTTATTAGAAAATTCTTAAGTTCGATATTCGCTTAGGTTCGATTCGTTTAAAAAGAGGTTCGATTCGGATTCTGTTCGAAAATAAACGAACCGAACCTAAAAAAAACATAGGTTCGCTCAGGTTCGGTCCGTTTACACCTCTAATTCCAAGGGTTGGTTGCACACCAGTGAAACGAGTCGGCACATTGTAAAGTGTGAGGTGGATTTGGCACACAATAAATATGTGATTTCATGTTTTGAGTCAAGGGTAGCCAGTGGATGTGCTGGGAACTTAGTTAGGATGTTGTACTTCATTGCACATTTATAGAGGCACCCCGACCCTAAGGCTACAGGGCTTTATAGTCATAGTATGAGGTTCCATGTGAAGCAAGATCACAGACTATCCATGATGCCGGTATCACAGGGATAAGTTTTAAAGTTCTATGTTTTCTGATTAACATAAGTGTGGTTTGGGTTTTACGCAGTTGTCTGTTTTTTACAGTTCCCAACCTTTATTTCTTTTTGTGGTTAGTTGTTTTAACATTGTACTGAGCAACTTTGCTCATGATGTACCTACTTTCGTGGATCTGGCAGCTTCTTAGGAGCACTTGCAACGGTGAGTAGCTCGATTGGTTCTGCTCTTTTACTTTTGGTTTATTTACTTCTGGTACGCTTTTGTGGTTTATATTGCCTTTACTTGTACCATTTTGGGAGATACTATATGCATATGTGTATGGATATTTCAGGAATACATGTATGTTACATTTGCGAACATGGTTGCATGAAGAGTGTTAATAGAACAAGTTTATTGCACTTGCTACTGTCTGTTTATGCTATTTTTCTATCTTCGTTATATGCTTCGAATGTGGAATTACTTAAATGGATTGGAATGTTGAGTATCCAGATCCCGAAGGTATCAAATTTAATAGCTAATGTTTCTCTTTTATTATTCCCTTGGTTATGCCCTTGGTCAGATTAAAATCCTAAAGAGAGGTGAGAATGAGTCTATTTGCATAAGGGCTCATTTTTGCATCCTTAGGATTTCTTAATCATAATTGTATGGTTACTATGTTCGAGGTCCATCCTCTGGCCATTCTTTTCTTATTTATGCAAGGCTTCCACAATGTTATAGGATAGGTGAGCTTCTCATTGTATGATAATGCTGAGGGTGTATGTTATTCGTTCTTGTAAGCACTTCCAATATGGCTTACAAGAGCATAATGGTGCTATCATACATGCATTTTCAAATACATTAGACATTTAATTAAGGGTATTTCTTAGTTTATAAATCGTGATGAGCTAAATATACACAATGCAAATCTAAATGATAGAAGTATGTTTCATGCCACTTCACGTAATTAATAAGAGAGCTAACATACACTAACACCAACATACATGTCTCATCACATACTGCTCTTAATAGGTTTGTTTAGGGAATAAATAGTGACAACTCATTAATCAGGTAGAACATTCATTTCATTGCATGATTGTATATATCAATAAGAAGCTATTAAGTATCCTCGTACGCATCTAGGTGATTCATGTATTTCTATCTACGATCATCATTAAGACAGCATCTAGATTATTCATGTATTTTTATCCACAATCATCACTAAGTTATTCCACCTCTGCATTGAATAAGGAAACAATGGTGCAAAAGAATATTGAAGCTTTTACAATATGCATTACAAAGTATACATTAGCCTTTGTAACCTCACAATCATTTAATAGCACTTGCATGGTGATGTAGGCTTTGGTCATTTTCGACTTTTAAGCATCTAAAATAATGAGCATGTACGTAAGCGAGGGTTTAAGAATCGGACCGGTCAGTCAGTCCGAGTCGCTCGGTTTTACGTAATTAATTTCGAAAAAAAAGAAAATAAAAAATTGGGTCCGATCATTGGTCGGACCGAGCTGACCTGAATTGACCTAGTTTTGACGGTTTGGTAATTTTCAAGACATAAAGGTTTAAATAATGAAATAATAGAGTTTTATCACTTGTGCCCTTCTTAACTTCTGCAATATCAGTTATGCCCCTCTCTTTTTTGAAATATAAGTTGTGCAACTACTTTCTTAGATAATTTTCTAAAAGCAACTATAAATAAATTATTACAATATTGTATTCATATACAATGCTAGAAAATATGACTAACTTTTGTAGAGTTTTACTTGAAATAGACAATCATGGTATTCTATTGAAAGATTTGATATTTTAAACAAGTATTTCATTGATATATAAATACATACTTACATATAAATCCAATTTTATCGGTTCAAAAAATCAGTTCGATCGGTCAGATCAGTAAATTAAGCCCGATCTGATTTTTTTCGAGTTGATAGGAATGATGACATCATCACTGGTCCAACAGGTTTGGACTGACGGTCCAACTAGATTGGACCAAACCGAAGTCTGACCGCTTCAATTTCCAGTCCGATTTATAAAACCTTGATTTAAGCCATAACCATGCATCAATCAACCGTTATTGAGAATGGAACATCATGTAAAAGAGTGGCTAATACTTTATAGTCACTTAGATATATTTAAGGCACTACAACTCTCCATCCTCATGTAAAGTTGAGTATAAGAAGGCACCAATACAATAAGGTAATCTAATAATGCATAAATACTCCATAAGATCAATGCAGCTGGCAATAAACTGGTTAATTGGTGTAAAGACTCTAGGGGAATTAAACACATCCAACGTCCCAAGAAAGTTTTTAGCTGACTAATATTTGATTAGTCGATTCAATAAAAAGCATAGATCGACCTTGAGTAAGTCTTACTAATCACAATCGTGTGGCTTGGAAGGGCTCTAGTTAATTTGACTTGGAGAGTCACCTGGTCAACTTGAGGTTAGGGTAGTTGTTTGGCACTTGAATCTAGTTGACTAATCCCTACCTTGAGTCACTTGGGGGTAAAAATAACCTCTTAGTCGACTAATACTTAGAAGGACCATGGTCGAGATATGCATTGGACTCGATTGGTTGCCAAGTTACTCCAGGGTAATCTGGCATACCCCATGCTCTATCATTGCATTCATGTGATGGGATTAGTTGTATGGATCACATAATTTCTTTGTTATAATATTTTTAACCACATTCAAATAAAAAACTAACATGAAAATATATTATAATCATTAAAATTTTAATATAACACTTATTCAATGTCACATCACATCACGTTTATCATTCCAACCTCCCAATCATCCAAACAATTACTATTCACAGGAGGTTACTCCAACCCAACCCAACACAATTACCAAACAGACCCATTGGCTAAGTTGATCATGAGGAAACATGCCTCGATACCTCAACAAGTCAACTCACATTGGTCCTAGTTTACTTATATATCTTGAATTATTCGATTCATCTCATGTCCTGATTAGGTCGAGGCTCTTGGTCAACAAATACTTTGAGTAAGACGATTAAGACCAAACAGAAGCGAGAAAAAATCGATTAATACACTAGTCGACTAATTATAGGTTTATGTGATAGACTTTATCTGATCAGTCAGTTAACTAATCATTTTGGTTAGTGGACTAATCATGAATATGCTACTAAACAAAGTTAAATGTAAAAAAATGAGAAAAAAATGACTTTTGGGAAAATAAAATAAACACTTCAGACGACCCTGAAAATTCTTATAAACTTTCACCTACAAAGGTTAACAACATAGCTAACATATCTTGTACTCGAATCATCATAAAAACACAAGTAAACATTATTGCAAAGCCAATAACATGGCTACTTGATAACCTTTAAAAATAGTAGTGTAGTTCATTGTTCTACTTAAATCTTAACCCTTTCACTAAAAGTCCACATCCAAGATAAATCCTCGATTCTAGAACATGGATAAGATATTGATCTACCCCAAATAGTAGAAGGAAAGTAAGAGGCCCTTTAAGAGCTAATGGTCTAATGAGGTTAGGATTTATTATACCTTATTTTCAAGTTCGTACTATTGAGACTTGTTCTTCACCTCTCTAGGAACACCAAGAACTTCAATAACTCCTTAGAGTCAACAAACACACACTAATTAGTAAACGAATACGGGTCACAAACGGACCTTGAGACTACATGGGGAGTTGCCTTATATAACACTTTTAGAGACGCTTCTCTATTTTCAGCTTGCGCCTTGGGACTTCTTCTCCAATTTCGTTTTTTTTAAATGATCGCAATATCATTCATCAAAAACAAAGGGGCATAGTTCCAACCCAAAACAAGAAGGATCGTGTAGGGCCCGATATTTATACAATCGTAAGTTTCCCTAATGATCAAACCACAAAAGAGACGAAGTTCAGCAAAAACATAAGTTTACATAATTTGGATAATTCTGAAAATACAAAAGAGACCGCAATGAAGGAGTCACTGCTATAGAGCGGAGGCTAGTGATGCATCGACCATACGATTAGGGTGGAGCATTGGGCTCGACCCGGCCCAACCCGGGAAAACCCGGCCCGAGCCCATCAATTTTCGGTGGACCTTGGGCCGGGTCGAGGCCTGCTTTTTTCAGCAAACTGAGGACCCGGGCCCGGCCCAAGGCCCGCGTGTTCGGGCTCGGGTTCGGGTCGGGCTCGAGCTCGGTCCGGGCTCAACCCGCACTTATTTTGATTCCATGAAGTTGTACTTTGATTCCAATTTATTGCTATGGATATAATTCGTCCATAATACATGAATATTGGATGTATTGTTACAATATAATATTACTATTGATGTATGAAGGAAATATTGGATGTATTATGACTATAAATCCGTATCCCCTTATTTAGTTCTAATATGATATTTTGAAATATGAGGGCCCGGGCCCGGCTCACTTGTACTTCGGGTTCGGGCCCGGCCCAGCCCAAGTATAATATTTTTGAAAAATGAGGACTCGGGCCCGACCCATTTGTACATCGGGTTCGGGCCGGGCCTGGGCTTTTGCGGGTCGGGTCAGGATCGGGTCAGGGCCGGCCCGACCCAATGCTCCACCCTACATACAATCAACAAGTTGGTGATGCGTCCTTGGATGGGGGGTGGAGCGCACTATAAGGGCCCGTTCGGTTCAGGAATAAGCATGAATAAGGATGGGGAATAAGGAGAATAAGGGTTTATTCTCTGTTCGACTGGAGGATAGGAATAAAGAGAATAAGGTGAAATAAAGGTAGGTAAGGTGGGATTAAGATAAGAATAAGAGTGAAATAAGATGGAATAATGAGGAATAATCGTACCACTGGAAACCGTGTCGGGAGGAGAATTGGCCCCTTATTTCAGGGCTTATTCTCCTACCAAACAGGGCCTAAGTTTCTAGCTACAATTGAGAGATGTGAACGGGTTAACTGATCATACAGAAGAGTTAAGCATTTTAGGGTTATGGCATATTGTCAATCATTAACATCGATGGCTTCGCAATTTTGAAGGGAGGATGGAAGATGCCTTGATGACTCCTGTTACAATGCTCCTTCCAGATCATCCACCAGACATATGTCTGCTTGGGTTCTTCTCCAAGTTCTAAAGATCAATTGGAGAAGAAAATGACTTTATAGATTTAGGGTTTAGGTCAAAAACGAGAATATGCGTTTATTTAGTCAAAGTTGGGTTGGGGAAATGTTAGTCTTGGTCTTGTCTTGCGTCACTTGGAACAATGCACAAATATTCCTCCATTATTTTCCTCACTTTTTGGCTCACTCCTTGGAGCTACCAAGGTTAGGTTGGGATGAACCACTTGGGACAACTAAACTAGTCCAATTGATTCAAGTAAACTTGACACATTAGATTTTTAGATCAATCTTTTTGCAATTTCACACACTTAATCATTTTAATTAAGTGTATCTTTTGATTGTTATGCCCTAAATCACTTTTTTTCAAAAGGCCTAAATGGATCAAGTTGGCATATGAGCCACATTGACTAGGCTCGACCAAGGGAGTCGCACTCACTTGGACGAATTGGCTCCCAATAACCATATCTAGAATCCAATATTTTGCATGATGTTATACAAATTTATGGGTCCATCTAACAAAAAATACAACATGAAAGATACACTGATGAGACAATAAAATGTTATTGTATATGAAAGTTTTGTTGTAGTATGCGTGTATAACTTATTATATTGTGATCATTTTCTATGCTTTATTCCATATGAATACTCCTTGAATATAGATCATAATTGTTATTAATATATTTATTTGCCTTAAGATAATTGTGTGATTATCTACAAATCCCTAGAACTAATTAATGAATGCATCACCTTATGCATGAGTGAACCTAATAATTCCATACTTGGTTGGAATTAATAATGCGATAAAAAATTATGATGTTGTTACGGAACAACATGCTTATTTATCTTAATAATTGATCACTTCTTTAAATAACTTGGAATCGAGAAAATAGAGTTTATGCTTTGAAGTAAAGAATGCTTGGAGAACATGACTAAATATTGATCAATACATATGATGCTTAATGGTACTATTTATTTATTTATTTATTGGTATTCATCCTCGTTGCCAAATTAAATGGTGTGTATATGCATGTGTTCTATGCAGTCTATTCTCCAATTATTTAATTGATTACGGGTTGATGTATGCATCTATAAGTTGCATATTTTTTGCAACATAAATATAATACAATGTTATCTGAATACCAGTAAATATTTATGGTTGATTATTCATATTATATGGCTTATCTACTTAGTTGTACTTATTATGTGACACGAATCATGTGTTTTCTCATACATCTTTCTTGTCTACTTGCTAGGTCTTTTACCGGGCGTAGTCCCGCTCACTCTTTGCATGTGCTCTAGTTTCAAGAAAAAGCCATACATGTATGATTGGGTAGTCAGTTGCTTGAAAAATGCATGATTTGTGGAACTTCTGCATTTGTAAAATGAGTTGTGGTGACTTTCTACTGGTAGGTATTCTAATAGTTTAGTTTGCTTCCATATTGTATTGGAGACCTATTTTTGTAAAGTTCAAAGTGATTGTATATGCAAACTATTTTATTATTCTATATGACATTATATGTGATTGCGATCCACATGTAGTCTATACACTTGGGTCATTTTGTATGCTTCCATGGATCACATTGTTCATCGGATGGCTTGATCAATTAGAGAATTACAATACAGAGATCTAGATTATGTTGGGGCCATTGTATCCAATAACCAAATTCCTCTCATTTTTTTTTGGATAAGATCATATTTCGTTCATCTAACATAAAGAACATCTGAAGATGCTTACATAATTTTGTTTTGAAACGAAAGAAGATCAAAAAACCCCAACACCAAAGGTCAACCAACCTAGGGGGTCCATTTTCCCCTCGTCAGATCCCCACAACGCAATAACATCACGAGAGAGAGAGAGAGAGAAACAGAAAAAACTTAAAGATAAATCCTCTTGTTTTTTAAGAATAAGAGAGGTCGGTCCAAAATAACAAATGTATTGAAAAACCAATACTCAATTCTTTTTGAGATGGTTTACAACAATCCAGTAGGAGGTTTCAAGAGCTTGGATTGTGCTTTGTCGGTGAGTTGACCTCCTCCTCCAAAGGTAGCATGGGGAGTAATGTCTTCATAGCAAGGCAGGGTGGGCATAACTGAAAACATAAAAGTGAAGATCACGAAGTTAACAAATCTGATATTTGAAGGTAAAGAAAATTATTTGCTTCTAAGATATAAACGTCCAAAGGTATTTCACATCCTTCAAAGGTTCTTCGACATCTTTCTTTCCAGATTTGTCACTAGAGAGCCATGCACTTTGCCATTAACTGGGATTTTAGCATATCCCAAGTGTCAAAGAATGATCTTAAACGAGACCATTCTAGAGGCAAGCCCATTTTCTCTTAGTAGAAGGGCATTTGTAATGGATGTGATTCATGATCTCTGCATGTTTTTTTACAGAGGTGACAATAGTTTACCCGCTTAGTCCCACGTTTATGAAGATCATTTTGTGTTTCATATTTTTGGTGTAGGTCCAGCCAAAAAGGTGGAAACCCTTGGGTGGAAGGATTTCTTCCATAGGAGAGAATTGAAGGAGGATCTGACACTCCAATTTGTAAGTAGATGCTAGAAATTTTTGTTGAAGGTTCCTCTCCAGATTTCTTCGAAGGCCTCATCCTTGATGAATCGTCAATCGACTAAAATAATATGCTCTCATTTGTAGCATGGGCCAATAAGCAAACACTCGGAATCGAGAGAAAATCTCCGTGAAGAGTTCTCACCTTTAATTTTTACCTGGACAAGTCTCAGGTCGAACATAAGGACATGAGCATTTATTTAATTAAATTTAGTTGCTAATTATTTAATTCAGTAATGTATAGGTTCTAGGTCAAGTAATATACAAAGAAACACACAATATGCATTTTTAAACAATTTTTGTATGTAATTAGTTTACATGACAAATAATGATGCAATAAACTCACAAAGACATACAACACACAATATGCTCCTGATTTAATTAAAATAAATACTTGTTAATTTGATTAATTAAATGATGATCAATCAGTGACAAGAGGAGAGCAATTCAATCTTACTTAGAATATATATACAACAACAACAAAGCCTTTTCCCACAATTAAGTAGAGTCGGCTACATGGATTCTTCGCCTCCATTCAGATCTATCTTGGGTCAATCTCGGACTTATATCCAAAAAACTAAGATCCCTTCGTATAGTCTCTTTCCAACACTTCTTGGGTTGTCCTCGCCCTCTCTTAGCCGGCTCAACATCCCAACACTCGCATCTCCTAACCGGTGCATCAGTTGACCTTCTTTGCAAATGACCAAACCATCTTAAGCGGTTTTCTCGCATCTTATCCTCGATCGGAGCTACACCAACTTTCTTTCTAATTGCATCATTCCGAATCTGATCTTTACGTGTATGTCCACACATCCATCTTAGCATTTTCATTTCTGCTACAACCATTCTCTGCACATGTCTATGGTTCACAGGCCAACATTCAGAACCATAAAGCATAGCAGGTCTCACGGCTGCTTTGTAAAACTTTCCTTTAATTTTTAAAGGAATTTTCTTATCACAAAGAACAGCGGAGGCTCCTCTCCACTTTAGCCAGCCTGCATTTATTCTATTAGTAACATCTCCATCAATTTTCCCATCATGTTGCAAAATAGATCCCGGATATCTAAAAGAATCTCTCTTCTGAATGTTATCGTCACCAATCTTCACCTCGATTCCTTCACCATTGCTTCCATCAAAGGTGCATTCCATATATTCCGTCTTAGCCCTACTTATATGAAAACCTTTAGTCTCCAATGCATGTCTCCAAACCTCAAGCTTCTCATTTACTCCATCTCTAGTCTCGTCAATCAACACAATATCATCATCAAATAACATTCACCAAGGTAACTCATCCTGAATGTGACTTGTCAACTCGTCCATAATCAAAGTAAAAAGAAATGGACTCAAAGCTGAACCTTGATGTAAACCAATGTTGATATCAAAATAGTCAGTCTTCCCCGTCAGGGTCCTTACACAAGATAAAGCCCTATCATACATATCCTTTATGAGATTAATGTATAGGACAAGTATTTGTCTCTTCTCCAAAACTCTCCATAGTATCTCTCGTGGGACGGAATCATAAGCCTTCTCCAAATCAATAAAGATCATATGGATATTCTTCCTTTTAGCTCTATAAATCTCCATTGTTCTCCTCAGCAAATGGATGGCTTCAATAGTTGAGCGACCTGGCATGAATCCGAATTGGTTTTCTTTTACTTGGGAAACTTGCCTCAACCTTCTTTCGATCACACGTTCCCAAATTTTCATAGTGTGACTCATCAGCTTGATACCTCTATAATTTGAACAATTTTGAATGTCTCCTTTGTTCTTATAAAGAGGCACCATGATACTTCTCCACCAATCTTCAGGCATTCTCTTGCTTCGCCAAATAACATTGAATAGATTCGTAAGCCAAGTCAAACCACGCTCACCTAAAACTTTCCATACTTCTACAGGGATGTCATCCGGTCCAACACCTTTCCCAGGTCTCATAACCTTCAAAGCCTCCTATACTTCTTTTCTTTGTATTCGTCTATAGCAAGCACGGTTCAAGTAACTTTCACTACTAGCTAGATCGCCCAAAGTGATCTCTCTACTTCCTTCTCCAATGAAAAGTTTATGGAAGTACTGCTCCCATCTAGTCTCTATATCCTTCTGAGTAACAAGCACGTGACCTTCCTCGTCCTTAATGCATCTCACTTGAGAAAGGTCTTTGGTCTTTCTTTCTCTTGCTTTGGCCAACCTGAATATATCCTTCTGGCCCTCCTTAGAGTTGAGATTTTTATACAAAACCTCATAAGCTTTTGACTTAGCTTCGTTTACAGCCTTCTTTGCTTCCTTCTTCGCTATTTTATAGTCTGTGACAGTTTCCTCTGTTCTATCCTTAGACATAGCTTTAAAGCAAGCTCTTTTAATTTTTAGCTTCTCTTGCACCCCTTCACTCCACCACCAAGCCTCCTTTTGACCCGGAGCTCCTCCTTTTGACTCGCCTAGCATCTCTTTGGCTACCTTTCGAATACAAGATGCTACTGCCTCCCACATCTCATTTGCACTACCGCTACAATCCCAAGATAAGTCTTCTAAAACCTTCTCCTTGAAGCTTGATTGCTTCAGCGGAAGATTCCACCACCTAGTTCTAGTGATCTTAGGAACCTTCCTTTTCTTTACCAGCCCTTTTATTTGTAAATCCAAGACTAACAAGCGACAAGTTGCATATATATATTAATAAAAATGATGAATAATCAAAATCATCACTCTAAAATTAATGCGAAAATTTATAGATCAAATTAGTGATTTAGTTACATTAAAATAGCGCAAAAATTGCTTTCCAATCACACCAATTTCATTAAAAATGGATAATGGGTTCATAAGCTATTAAGAGAACACTGCATGG
This sequence comes from Ottelia alismoides, assembly GCA_037367405.1. NCBI lineage: Eukaryota > Viridiplantae > Streptophyta > Magnoliopsida > Alismatales > Hydrocharitaceae > Ottelia > Ottelia alismoides. The sequence goes on along the minus strand of JAZKJV010005970.1, from coordinate 603,309 downwards.
GCATAAATACAATAAAACATGGTTTATTTAATTACAAAAAGTTCTAATTTGAACTAAAAAGCAAATACGAAATCCCGCTCGGGCATAATTGCAATTTTTCCAAATGGTAGGACTTATTGCAGATTTGACTCTTTTCTTGGTATGTTTGTAAAATACCCAGCATTACGTGCTCCTTGCACGTGACGAGAAGGAGGCCCGGTTGGTCCACGCTTCAGCTCTGGCGCTTCATGTCAAGTTCGGATGCTCTGCCCCTTAGGTCTAAAATGATGCATCGGAGTGATGCTCGAGACTGATCTCAACCGTCGAATCTAATGTGGGGGACTAGATTGAACATCAACTGCATTCTTCACTCTCCTCCTTAGACGGCGAAGCTCAGACGGAGCTCTGGAAGAGCCCAAAGCTCTCCTCTGCTCTCTTCTGTCACTACTGAAGGTCAGCGGCATGGTCTAACCCTCCCGCGAAGCCGCTGGTGAATCAATGAAGCTCTAGTGCATCTTTGTGGGTCGGATTAACGGAAGGGATTCAAGGCATTGAATCGAGACTGGAGAAGCACTTATTTTTCCGATCATTGAAGAAATGAAGAACTCCTGCATAGATTAGTCCAATAACAAAAGCAGGGGTTTTTGTCTTCGGGAAAAGGGGGTGTAATAGAGGCTCGGTAAAAATGGTATAAGAGATCCCTAGGTGGTTTCTTCTCTCTTGTAGAGAGAAGAAATGAAGGAGATGAACAACACAATGGAGAATCAATCGAACTACATAGATAGGAATGCGTGGATTGATGGTGATTGGGGAAGGTAGAGGTATATTCTCATCACGGATTAATGACAAACTATGGAAAGATTAATATGTCAAAGATGAAGTAAAACCAAGATCAAAGAATTTGCCTGAGATGAAATAAAGAAGATGATGTTTTTGATGGTGAATCTTGTGCTCGAGAGAAGCTTAAAAGCTTCATCAATTCTCGCTTGAAGTTCCATGGCACGAAACCAAGCTCAAGCAGCTTTGAAATGGCTACAGCAAGGCATGATAGCCTTGGATCCCATCGGAGTTAAGTCTATGTCGACGTCTATCTTATCAACTCACTCTGTCACAGAAACGTCAGAGATGGCTCGGAGTAACTCCAAGATTGGCAGATAGGTAGAAAAGTTGTTGGAGACGAGGTTTTGATGGTTGGGAAAATGGTGGTTTTGTGTGGTTGACAGGGTGGTTCCAACCACCTGTAAGCAGTGAAGAAGATAGGCTTAGGTTGAGATGGATCATTGGCATGGAAGAGGATAGTTTGAGGGAGAAGAAGGTGGAGGAAGTTGGATGAGTGGTTAATGGAGGTTTTCGGAGGAATTTGGAGAAGTTGGAGGTGCGCGAACAGACGCGTCCCTTGGAGGCTGGACTGGAGGTTGACGAAGTCACTCCAGCCTTTGGATCAAGTGATCCAACTGCCCAAAGTGGGGAGAATGTCAAAGAAGGAGAGGGGCTACATGGTGCAATGAGATGACATCGCGTGGCCTAATGTGAATTAAAAGAAATGAGAAAAATAGTAGAAAATAGAAAATAAATAAAAGGAAAATGAATTAGAAAAAATATAAAACATGATAGTTGTAGATCTCAATGAGATCTATAACTTTCATGTAGAACTCAAAGAGAGATAAAATCATCTATATACAGAAATTATTTTTTGTAAGTACTTTAGAGTAATAAATTGCTTGATTTTATTTTATTTTCTTATTTTTTGGATACTTATTTTATAAAATAGGTTAAATTAATTGAATATAATATTATATTAATTTTTATTGGATTTTTAATACATAAAATAATATCATAATAATATGAATACTAATGTACAATAATTATAAGTAGTTATTTGCAACACATAGTAAATTAATTAATGATAGTTGTCAGTGATTTTTATTGGTTATCTTGAGTATGAGAGATAATAAACAAGAATAATGTAGATGAATTTGGGATTCATCACCCCCTATACTTAAGCTAAGCTCGTCCTCGAGCTAATAAGGAATCAAATAGATTGTTAGTTTAACAGTGAATTCCATGACATGTGCATGTGAATGGACAAGGTTTAAGAAAATCAGAACACTTGGTTTTAGAGATCCTAAGACCCTAATCTCAACCTAGTCCTATTCGAAAGGAACCCAACTCCTCTAATCATAACACTCGCAATGTATACATATAGTAGGAAGTATGACATTAGTGTGTTGACTGCAATCACATGAGTAGAGTCAAGATTTCACCTAAAATTCCAATACAAGAGAATCTCCTAAGGACCCAATCCTCAACGCTAGGGATTAAATCTAGTCTTTCTTCAATCCATCGTCCCTTTAGTTCATCAGAATTTAAAGTGTGGATGATAGGATAGATAATGTATGAAATAGGAAAGTGTCGTTCCTTTTCTCCCTCTTATTGGAACAAGGTATCTCTCAAGTATCTTATTAACTCAACACAATATATTTTTGTTGTCAATCAGTGTGTCCGTCAAAAGAGATTGAGTCGTATGTACATTTGTTTCCCTGGGAATGCATCGGGGTGTGTCTATTTTAAGTATCTAATATACCTTCTACACCCAGACTTATCGCTTACGATGTAGAGCCATTTTTGAGGTACTAGCCCGACTCGTAAAAGCATAATACTTTGGTCCAAATGGATACTGAAAGGTTGGGAGCGCTCACATTTGGTGTAAGCTCGTATGGATGTAATTCATAATGCTTTGAGCTTTTCTTTTCATCATCATTCATTTTCCCTTTTCTTTTTATCTAGCTCCACTGCATTTACCAAGGATTGGCATACACTGGTCAACATATTAATTTAATGATATCATATACTAGCACTTAGTCTTTGATTAAGAGATTAGTACAAGGACCAAGTCCCATACTGGATAAGATGTTGACACTCATGTTTCATGAAGCTTTCATTAATTTTATCCCATTTTCGAGTATCATCAAATCAGGTCCAAACTTAAATCTCAAATCATGGTTCCTCAAGTGAAACTTCAACTCATACCAATCATGAATGCATACATGCATGTGAGTGATGGTCATATTCTTTAAAGAAGAGATTAAGCGTACAATATAGCACGTAAAATCTATCTAACGAGGGAAGTTTGAATTTTTAGGTCTAAGATCCTAATGATTAAGTCATGTTAACTTTAAGTTTCTGGACCTCATAAACCAAGTATTAAAGATCTCAACAAGCCTTGAGTGCAAAGTGAAAGTGTCAGGGAAAATACCAAATTAATAGCTGTTGGGCTGGAAATTCGAGGGACTTTGAATTTTCTTTTTTTTTTTATTCTCGGCAACGGTAAAATTTTGTTGAGGAAGGAATTTATTGCCGGGAATTAATTGATGAATAGGTCGTTGCTTTTCCCCCAAAAACCCGCGTCAACAAAAGATTATATTTTTTTAAAATTTTTGCTACTTATTAACCTGTATAGCGGACAGGGTCGAACTCAGGGAGGCTACAATTCCCGAGGGTTATTCTATTAATCGAAAATCAATCAATAGAAAACAGGAATCTCAAAGGACAGCTATCCTTGGTTTTTGTGATTTTTTGAATCTTTTTAATTTTTTTATTTTTTTATTTTCTAATTTTTTTTTATATTTTCTGATTTTCAAATTTTTAGTGATTTTTATTTTGCAATTTTTTTTAATTTTCAAATATAATGCGAACAATGTGATTAAACTCAGAAAATATGCACACCAACTCTTTTTGCAATTTTTCAATTAATCAAAGAAACTCAGAAAAATCCAAGGAAAATATTTTTGGGTTTTAAAAGTTTTGAAATGTTTTTGAGAATTTTTATGGAATTTTCAGATGTTTTTGTATTTTTCTAAAAATCAGACAATGAGGAAACAAGAAAATATGGACAGCCTGGAGTAATTTGCAATTTAAAAATCTTTTAAATGCCCAAAACTCCTGGCTACTAATTTTAAGATAAACTAGAAGCAAATATCTACAAACAGGAACTAAAATCACAATTTTTGGATTTTTGTAGAATTTTTTATGATTTTTATAAGATTTTTGATGTTTTTCAAATTTCTTGGGTTTATAAAGAATTAATGCATGAAAATTGGTCTGAAATTAAAAGACAATGAAATAAAGTTACACTAATTTTTTTTTAGAATTTTTGGAGGTATTTTCGAATTTTTATAAAATTTGGAATTTCAAACAGGGAAAAATGACATGTTTTTGATTTTTTTAATAATACCAAATGAAGTCAGAATGCAATGAAAATTTTATGCTAAAAAGATAATCACATCAGGAGTATAGCACAATTTTCTCAAAATTTTTGAAGCATGAGAAACATTTATTTCAATCAAAAGCACGAGAAAATTCAATGTTCTGCAGTTCAGGGGTGAAATTGTAAATACTGCAAAAGTTGTGGACTGAATTGTAAAGACTCAATGTTTTGACCACAGATAAATAATAAAAATAAATGACAGGGGGAAAAGCGCAAATTTACCAATTCACCATGTGCATATCATGTGCTAGAGTCTGACAGGGGCTTTTCTGCGTATTGGAGAACTTTGAGGGCCTTTGTTGCAATTATTCCAATGATGGCATGCCAATCACATGATCTGAACTGGTATGGCTATTTGGCTATTTCGATCACTTCCAGGGTAGGAGATGCAATTTATCCAAGGCTTTTTTATAACATTAGGGTTTCCTTTTTGTTGCTTTGTTTTCAAGTAACAAGGGGGAGCACCAAGGGGGCCGCCAATGGGGCACGATGGGGGCTGTCGCACCCCCTTCTTCTTCGGCGGGCTGGAAGGCGGCGGACGGGCTACTTGCAGGTGGTCGATGGCGCGCTGGAAGGAGCTTCAGAAGCGGAGGGGGTGCCCAGCGGCGGTGGAGCGGCTTCACGGACGAGCGCGCGGAGGCGCGCTGGTGGATCCCGCGGTGGTTGATGGCAGAAGAGGCGCGGGGGCGGGTCGATGGCGCGTGGGCAGGTCGAGCGGAGCGGCGGCGCCGCCTCGGTGCTTCACGCGCGGACGGAGGGGAACAGCGGTGACACGGACTGGACGAGCGGGCGGCGCCGAAGGATGGAGCCGCTACCCGCGGGTGTGGCTGGAGCGGTTGCAGGGCGCCGCCAGGCGTGGCAGTGGAGGCCGGCGGCGGTGGAGAAGATGGCCGATGGCGGTGGGCAGCGGGTGTTGGCAACCCCGTTGCCTACTGTAATTTTTTTTTAAATTTTTTTTATTTTTTATATTTTTTTGTTATGATGTAAACAGTAAATACAAATGAACAGAAAACTTTTTTTTATTTATTGTAAATCCGAAAATAAGGAAATAGCAGAAATAGGAAAAGAATTTTTTTTTGTTTTTTTATTGTTATCTTGCAAAACAAATGTTATAGATAAAGTGAAACAAATTTTTTTTATCCTGCAAAACAAATGTTAGGCATAAAGAAATTTTTTATTTATCTACACATAGGAATATGGACGTGGATTCGGCGAAAATGGGAGAATGAATCCGATTCTCCGGCCACCGTACGTGGCCAGAGTTGATAGATCGTGAGAGATAGAAAATGAACGTGGAGAGATCGAGAGAATGAGATGAAAAATCGAGTCGGTGGTGGAATAAATCGTGGTGGATTTTCTTAAGATCTAGAGAGAGAAAAAAATGACGATAAAAAAATGCGAAGAAATAAAAAGCGATTAAACTAAGATAGAATGCGAAAAAAATGTGGATCTCACCTTAGGAGCGGAAAATTGTCGTCTCCTTCACTTCTTCTTCTCTTCTTCTCACGCTATCCTGTGGCTTGGTGAAGAATCAAGCCGCCTCCACGTCGCTTGGGTGTTTCGGCTCTCCTAGGATCGCCTCCTTCGCTCCGCGGGCCCTCGCAAGAAAAATAGAAGAAAATGTGTAAGAAAAACAATTATCAAATATGAGAAAAAGAAGAAAAAATGGAATAAAATGAATGCAGTGATATGAACAATGGAATGAATGGCAAAAATGTAAACAGATATTTACAACCAAGAATAGCAGGTCAAAAGAGAAACCTAACTACCCTCGCCGTGCCTCCCCGGCAACGGCGCCATTTTGTTTTGTATTTTTCTAAAATTCAGACAATGAGGAAACAAGAAAATGTGGACAGCCTGGAGTAATTTGCAATTTAAAAATTTTTTTAAGTGCCCAAAACTCCTGGCTACTAATTTTAAGATAAACTAGAAAACAATATCTACAAACAGGAACTGGAATCACAATTTTTGGATTTTTGTGGAATTTTTTTATGATTTTTAGAAGATTTTTGATATTTTTCACTTTTTTTGGGTTTTATAAATAATTAAAGAGCGAAAATTGGTCAGAAATTAAAGGACAATGAAATACAACTAATCTAATGTTTTTTAGAATTTTTGGAGCTATTTTCAAATTTTTATGAATTTTTGAATTTCAAGAAATGAAAAAGACACTGTTTTTGATTTTTTAATAATACCAAACGATCACAAAATGCAATGAAAATTTTATGCTAGGAAAATCATCACATCAGGAGCATAGCATAATTTTCTCGAAATTTTTGGATCACAAATAGCCTTTATTTCAATAAAAAGATCAAGCAAGTTCAAGTTCTGTAGTTCAAGGACTAAAAAGTAAATACTGAGAAGTTCTGGACTGAAATATAAAGTTTCAATGTTTTTCTGTTTCAAATAAATAATAAAAATAAGCATAAGAGAGAAGATGCAATTTTACCACTGGAACATGTGCTCTGATGCTGGCAGGGGCGTACTCGTAATTTTCAAAACCTTTGGGGGCTGATCTGCAAATTTCTCCTTTTTTTTAATCAAAACCCTAAAGAGGGTTTCGTTCTTTGCAAGGCAAAAGGGGGCAAGAGGGAGGGGGGTGCCGGCTGTTGATGGCGGCGCCGCCTTCGGCGGAGGATGCTTCAGGAGGAGGGCGGCGCCGTTCCACGCTGGAGGAGGCGCGGGCCGCGGTTGGGCGGCCGGTGGCTGGGCTGGAACACTGCTCGGGGCGGCGATGGCGCTGCCGCCTTTGGTGGGGGGAGGTGCGCGCACAGGCGCGGGGTTCGCGGAGGAGGAGGCCGGTCCTGGGCGGCGCTGTCGCCTGCAACTGCGGCTGAAGGAGCGGGGCTTGGCCGCCCACTTGCGGCGATGGAGCGAGGTGCGGGCGGCGGGGGTTGATGGCCCTGCCGCCTGCGGTTGATTTTTTTTTGATTTTTTGATTTTTTTTATTTTGTTGTAAACAGTGAATAAAAGAACAGAAAACTTTTTTTTATTTTTATTTTTTGTAAATCCGAAAATAAGGAAATAGCAGAAATAGGAAAAGAATTTTTTTTTGTTTTTTTATTGTTATCTTGCAAAACAAATGTTATAGATAAAGAGAAACAAATTTTTTTTATTTTTTTTATCCTGCAAAACAAATGTTAGGCATAAAGAAATTTTTTTATTTATCTACACATAGGAATATGGACGTGGATTCGGCGAAAATGGGAGAATGAATCCGATTCTCCGGCCACCGTACGTGGCCAGAGTTGATAGATCGTGAGAGATAGAAAATGAACGTGGAGAGATCGAGAGAATGAGATGAAAAATCGAGTCGGTGGTGGAATAAATCGTGGTGGATTTTCTTAAGATCTAGAGAGAGAAAAAAATGACGATAAAAAAATGCGAAGAAATAAAAAGCGATTAAACTAAGATAGAATGCGAAAAAAATGTGGATCTCACCTTAGGAGCGGAAAATTGGACCGTGATCGCCTCGACAAGGCCGACTCGCTGTCACCGGACGGCTTGGAGGCTAGGCAACTTCCTCGACGAAATTTCTCTCGGAGATCGGGCTCCTCTCTCTAAAGATTGATCAAGTTGGAATGAGGGAGAAGGAGCCATATAAATAGAAGAGTTGAAATTTGAATTTTTTTTAAAGGGATAATGGAGATGAAAAATTAAAATGAATTTTTGAATTTTTTGGTGGGAGGGAGATGAAATTTGAAAAAGAAAATAAAAGAGAGAGATAAAACTAAATAAAAACTTATCTACTTTTTTTTGAATTTTCGTCACTTTATTTATTTGAATTAAAAAATGTTATTTTTTTATTTTTTTATGAAGGTTAATTAAAAATAGTAACTATATACATGTACTATATACATATGTGATATTATATACAAGGATAAATGACGAAATTGGCAATTTTTTGTGTTTTAAAAATTTATTATTTTTTTTAATTTTTATTTTTATTAAAAAGAAATCAGTGGGATTAATTTACAATATATACAAATACAATATACACAAAATACATGGGAAAATTGCACAAACCACCCCAGAAAACCGACTTTTCAACCGTAACTCCAAAAATTATGAAAATACAGCCATTTTGAAGATAATTTAATTTCGAGTTCAATGGAACTGAGATTGATTCGATTTGAGCTCATATGGAGACGGAATTGGTCTTTCAATTAGTGCTTAGTGGCTTTTTCCAAGTGTGGCTACTTTTATTCTGTACAAGATTTAATTGTGCAATCAATTTTAGTAATTAGAACACATTTTACTTTACAACTTTGATTTTGAATGTTATTTGATTTGAAGTCAATTAAGGTACACATAAATTAGTGTCAGTTTTATACAGATATATACAAAATAAGTGAGAAACACATTTTTTTGGATTTTCTGGTTGAAGACCCTATCTTCCCCTACTTTATTCCTGGTCGATCAGGTCACGTCTTGACCTTCTCTCGGGGTTCGGGTCAGCCTGTACACAGTCTTCCCTTTTTTATTTTCTTTTCTTTATATATTTTTTTTCTTTTCTTTATTTTTCCTTTCTTTCTTTATTTATTTATTTTAGGTTAAAATTAATCAGAAATGTACAATATTTACACAGATGCAAGTTAGTAAGAATATGGAATTAGCGTGATATGCAGGTGTTTTATAAGGGATTTTAAGCTAAAATAAATGAATAAAGATGACGAATCGCAGATTCATCATCCCCCTATGCTTTACCTTTGCTAGTCCCTTAGCAAACACTTATTTGGAAGAATAAGTGAAGAAAAAGAAAAAGAAAAAGAAAGGGAAAATAAAGAAAGTAGGACAACATTGAGTATTAAACTTATCTTCATAAAATTGTAGTTTGGAGCTCTGTCGGACCTTTGGATTATTTGTGTGTCGGAACTTCGATGAGACTTAGAATTTTAAAAACAACAGCCTTCAAGTTCTACACGTCATTGTCACAGTTTCGGCTCAGAAGTCATCTTAGATCAATCCTCTTCCTAAAGCACACCCTATGAACATTGAACAATCGACTCATGTGTGTGAGAGGTTTTAGCTCATCCCATCCAGAATGCAGGACTACCATGCAAATCTCCTCTCCAACAACTCGTCCTCGGGGAGTTAGGTATTTCCTTCTAAGGTCTGTCGCGATGTGTTCACAATCGAATAGGGGGAGAAGTTAGAAGAAAGAGAAAAGAACTGGAGGGTGGCCAGTGTAGTCACCTCTCCTTGTGGAGATGGCCAGTGTAGCCGAGTCTCCACCAAGATCTGCAGGTTTCTTGAAGCTTGGACCTTTTTGGTCAGATATTTATTTGGTAGTGGCTTCTTTGTATTTGTATTTTTGGTGGTTCTGCTTGGATCTTGTTTGCCCCTACGGATATAGAATCTTTTGTGTCCGTACATTTTTTGGGGTCTTAGAAAAATTTGTGCCCAGCCGTCCATCCCTTTTCTGAAGCTTTATTTCAACCCGTACTCCGGTCTTTAGATTTCCACGCTACCAGAAAAGAAACTCACACAGTCTTCCCATATCCCGTCTGAGTTGAGCTAAGTGCATAGTGCGAGAGTACAAATTGATTCCCTATTCCAGAGTAATACCCAGAATGAAGAGACCAGGTTAGACACTAAGAGTCAAACGCTGCACATTGTCATGTGGAACTCAAAGAATTAAGTCAAAGACCTGAAGCTTCTAAAATCCTATTTCTCGGTGAAGTTCCTCTAAGAATTAGGTGGATTAAGGTCTATCTAAGCTCCATTCTTCAATTTTATTCCAGACATAGTTTAAATGTCAATACTATCCTGAAAAATGCACATGCAAATGCAACATATGAACAATGCAAGGGTTTTTTTTTGCAAAAGGAATGATGCACATGTGAAAAGAACACACTTTTTTTTAAACAATTTTCTAGTTTTGAACTTTTTATGGATTCTCTTTTTTTTTGAAGGAAAAAAAATTGCAAATGTGAAAGAAAGTTTTTTTTTTGAAATTTGCAAATTTTTATAGATTTTTGGTTTTGTATTTTTTTTGTTGTTTTTGTTTGTTTTAAAAAGGGTTAGTAAAATATACGAGTATATACAATGTTTTTTTTTGTGTTTTGATATTTTTTTGTTTTTTTTAATTTTTTTTTTGGTTTTTTTTACGCACGTGGATTTTACAAACTATACACACATAACCCCCCAAATAAACGTATTTAAAAGTACGAGTTATGTCTAAAGTATATATACAATATATACGACACCCCCCTATACTTAGCTCGAACTATGTCCTCATAGTGATCAGAGAGCGAAAAACAAAGACATAACTCGTGCTAAGTATAGAAAAGTGAAAAGAAAAGATAAAAAGAAGAGAAGATGGTGATCCTCCCCTATACTTAGGATCAAGTAATCCTAAGTATAGTAGAGTGTACAAAAGGGGAAAACCGATGACGAGAATGTACAGACTCAAAAATAAAAATACACGATATGAACAACATCACCCCCCTATACTTAGGGTAGAGTATCCCTAAGTATAGGCAACAACAAGAGTGATGAACAAGACGAAAATGAACAACACAAATCATTCACCCCCCTATACTTAGGATAAAGCACATCCTAAGTATAGCATATACACACACACGGAAAAGGGGTGAATGATAAAACGGGAGAAGACAGAGTAAAACGAAAGGATATACAAGAGGAGTGGATGTACAAAGGTCAAGAAGGTCGAAAGCAAACCTTCTTGCGGGATCGCTGAGGTATGGATTTGACAAGGCGTAGGTCGATATTGGGATCATCATTAGATATAAACTGAGTAGAATCAACCAAGAATATATCCTCAGCGGTTTCAGATTGTGCAGGCCTAAACCGGTTATTGGAAGTAGTATGGTCATTTCTGGCCTGAAAAGTCTCGCAAACATCAAAGTAAAATGGCTCGAAATCATTATCCGAAAAAGTAGGATCATTTTCAGCCTGGCGAGCCTCTATTGGATCATCATCTTCCTCAAAAGGCCCAAATTCTTTTATAAAAGCAATCAAATCAAATTGGGCATGATCGGTCTCATCTGAATCAGGGTGAATAGGAACGGACTCATCAGTGGAAGTAGTCAAATCATGTCCGTCCTGTCTAGTATCAGAATCTGCCTTCCGCTCTAGGGTGTCTATCGTGTAAATCCCGCGAATGCCATCAATGCATCTCCACATTCCAGAAGGGGGAACTCCAAGGTCTATGCTTTCCGAGTCTTCCTCCTTCAAGAGGAATTCTTGGGTTTCATTATCATCCAACATATAACAAGAATCTCTGATATTATCGTCGATGTCAAATTCCTTGGGGTTGGCTAACACGGGCGGGTTCTCATGAGATGCAGGTTTCTGGGCAGTGATGGGTGTAGTGATCAACACATCGCTCCCTACATCAGAACGGAAGCGAATCTCTCCTGAACCATAGTCAATAACGGCTCCCGCAGAGGCGAGGAAAGGCCGTCCCAGGATGATTGGAGGGTGCTCCACAGGGGTGGAGGTCTCCATGGGCATTACAATAAAATCCGAAGTAAAATTCAGGCCCTGAATAGAAATGACAGCATTTTCTAGAATACCCTTCGGCCTCTTGATAGATCCATCAGCAAATTGAACTATCATCCTGGTTTTCTTAAGAGGCCCAAAATGAAGAGACTGTACCATAGAGAAGGGTATTACATTGATTGATGAACCGCCGTCAAGGAGAGCATTATCACAAGAATAGTCAGATATGGAGCAACTCACAAGAGGTGTGGCAGTGTTCCCTTTCTTAAAATATGGACGGTGAGAGATGGCGTTGGCAGTGGCCATGGTCAAGATGTGACGCTCAGATCTTCTCCTTCGCTTTCTCTTCTTGTGTTGAGGAGTAGATAAATCTGTCATGGCCTGTTGAAGTGGAGCTTTAATGATCTCATTAAGGGTGGCTACCACTTCGGGTTCAGTCAACATTTTTTTGAATTTTTGGACCTCATCCATACAAGGGAGGAGGTCGGAATCAACATTTACACGAGGATTTCTAAGAGCAGTCTGTACAGTGGAATCCTCGGGGTCAAGATTGGGACATGTGGTGGATGATTGTGTGGGTAAATGATGGGGCATTTGGGTCTTCTCCTCACAAAATGAATGGTTAATGTGTCTCCCAGAATCTTTTTGGATTTTTAAATTTTGCTCATTTTTTTGTAATTTGCGTGATTGCAAGCTCTCATGATTATCCTCAAATGAATCCATATCCTCAAAAAATGGAGCAGCGTTCTGGCTCGTATTTATGTTAAAGAGATTGTTAATCCTCGAATTCATATGCTCCACCATCTGGTTCAGTGTCTCAAGTGTGGAAATCATGAAAGGTGACTCCAAAATCTCAGGACCGGGTGGGCTGAATGAGGGTGGGTGAAAATCAAAGTCCTCTGTTTCCTGAAATAATGGGTTAGGCGGATATGCACAAACATCAGGAGGAAGATCCTCCTGGAAAAAGGAAGGTGGATCATCTGGAGAGTATGAAGTATCTTCGAAGATCGGATTAAAATAACTCCAGTCGGCCATCTTCGAAACAAAAGATGAGAGAGCACGAGGGTCAAGCCAAAAGATATGGAGAAAAAGGCGCAAATGCACAGAAAGATCTAGCCAGCACACAAACAATCAAACACAATACAAACCCCCAATTCACCAACTCACACAATGTGAAGACTGTGAAGATTCGATCTCTTAATCTTGTCTGTTTTAGAGTTAGGTGATAATCACAAAAGTTGTACAAATACTTAGGCTGAATTATGGGATTTGGGCACTAACTTAGTGTGTACGCGAGCAGGTTAAAATGAATACAATGAGGGGGTTACTCTCCCCAAAACAATGATTTTTCCTTGTATTTTTTTTAGGGTCGAGTTTTCTTTAGCAGTCCCAAATTTTAGGCAGTTATCACTTGGTTTAAGTATATTCAACGAATCGTCTACCGAGTGTCCAATTTCCTTTTAATTTATGTGAGTGAAAACAAGGAAGGAGATCAGAAATGCCAATGCGCGATTAAAAACGATGATGCATGCAGAGGTTAGAGATGCGTACCTTGTCGCCAGCACTCTACATGCAAGTGATCCGCGCAGAATTTAAATACAGAAAATAAACTAACCTATATGATGCAAGTGAACCGTCCTAGATGATAACTTCTATTAACGGGAAAGAACAAGTTAATTTGACTAAGTCCAAACTACGCTCTACTCTATAGGCACAGAAATGTCTTGTTTATGGTGTTTGGACATAATTAATTACCTGGCTCAAGCAAATTAATTAAAGCAATCAAGAGGTAGCTCACGAAATCCGCGGGAAACAAAGAAAAATAAAGGCGATGAAAACAAAACCGGTGAGGTCCCCCAAGTGCACCGGCACTTGGCGAAACAGACCCCGCAACAAATGAATGTCCTGTTACAAAGTTTAAATGCTAAAGAAACTCTCTCTCTCGCTCTTTTTTTGAAAAAAAAAATTTTTTGTCGTCTCCTTCACTTCTTCTTCTCTTCTTCTCACGCTATCCTGTGGATTGGTGAAGAATCAAGCCGCCTCCACGTCGCTTGGGTGATTCGGCTCTCCTAGGATCGCCTCCTTCGCTCCGCGGGCCCTCGCAAGAAAAATAGAAGAAAATGTGTAAGAAAAACAATTATCAAATATGAGAAAAAGAAGAAAAAAATGGAATAAAATGAATGCAGTGATATGAACAATGGAATGAATGGCAAAAATGTAAACAGATATTTACAACCAAGAATAGCAGGTCAAAAGAGAAACCTAACTTCCCTCGCCGTGCCTCCCCGGCAACGGCGCCATTTTGTTTTGTATTTTTCTAAAATTCAGACAATGAGGAAACAAGAAAATGTGGACAGCCTGGAGTAATTTGCAATTTAAAAATTTTTTAAGTGCCCAAAACTCCTGGCTACTAATTTTAAGATAAACTAGAAAACAATATCTACAAACAGGAATTGGAATCACAATTTTTGGATTTTTGTGGAATTTTTTATGATTTTTAGAAGATTTTTGATATTTTTCACTTTTTTTGGGTTTTATAAATAATTAAAGAGCGAAAATTGGTCAGAAATTAAAGGACAATGAAATACAACTAATCTAATTTTTTTAGAATTTTTGGAGCTATTTTCAAATTTTTATGAATTTTTGAATTTCAAGAAATGAAAAAGACACTGTTTTTGATTTTTTAATAATACCAAACGATCACAAAATGCAATGAAAATTTTATACTACGAAATCATCACATCAGGAGCATAGCATAATTTTCTCGAAATTTTTGGATCACAAATAGCCTTTATTTCAATAAAAAGATCAAGCAAGTTCAAGTTCTGTAGTTCAAGGACTAAAAAGTAAATACTGAGAAGTTCTGGACTGAAATATAAAGTTTCAATGTTTTTCTGTTTCAAATAAATAATAAAAATAAGCATAAGAGAGAAGATGCAATTTTACCACTGGAACATGTGCTCTGATGCTGGCAGGGGCGTACTCGTAATTTTCAAAACCTTTGGGGGCTGATCTGCAAATTTCTCCTTTTTTTTAATCAAAACCCTAAAGAGGGTTTCGTTCTTTGCAAGGCAAAAGGGGGCAAGAGGGAGGGGGGCGCCGGCTGTTGATGGCGGCGCCGCCTTCGGCGGAGGATGCTTCAGGAGGAGGGCGGCGCCGTTCCACGCTGGAGGAGGCGCGGGCCGCGGTTGGGCGGCCGGTGGCTGGGCTGGAACACTGCTCGGGGCGGCGATGGCGCTGCCGCCTTTGGTGGGGGGAGGTGCGCGCACAGGCGCGGGGCTCGCGGAGGAGGAGGCCGGTCCTGGGCGGCGCTGTCGCCTGCAACTGCGGCTGAAGGAGCGGGGCTTGGCCGCCCACTTGCGGCGATGGAGCGAGGTGCGGGCGGCGGGGGTTGATGGCCCTGCCGCCTGCGGTTGATTTTTTTTATTTTTTTATTTTTTTATTTTGTTGTAAACAGTGAATAAAAGAACAGAAAACTTTTTTTTATTTTTATTTTTTGTAAATCCGAAAATAAGGAAATAGCAGAAATAGGAAAAGAATTTTTTTTTGTTTTTTTATTGTTATCTTGCAAAACAAATGTTATAGATAAAGAGAAACAAATTTTTTTTATTTTTTTTATCCTGCAAAACAAATGTTAGGCATAAAGAAATTTTTTTATTTATCTACACATAGGAATATGGACGTGGATTCGGCGAAAATGGGAGAATGAATCCGATTCTCCGGCCACCGTACGTGGCCAGAGTTGATAGATCGTGAGAGATAGAAAATGAACGTGGAGAGATCGAGAGAATGAGATGAAAAATCGAGTCGGTGGTGGAATAAATCGTGGTGGATTTTCTTAAGATCTAGAGAGAGAAAAAAATGACGATAAAAAAAATGCGAAGAAATAAAAAGCGATTAAACTAAGATAGAATGCGAAAAAAATGTGGATCTCACCTTAGGAGCGGAAAATTGGACCGTGATCGCCTCGACAAGGCCGACTCGCTGTCACCGGACGGCTTGGAGGCTAGGCAACTTCCTCGACGAAATTTCTCTCGGAGATCGGGCTCCTCTCTCTAAAGATTGATCAAGTTGGAATGAGGGAGAAGGAGCCATATAAATAGAAGAGATGAAATTTGAATTTTTTTTAAAGGGATAATGGAGATGAAAAATTAAAATGAATTTTTGAATTTTTTGGCGGGAGGGAGATGAAATTTGAAAAAGAAAATAAAAGAGAGAGATAAAACTAAATAAAAACTTATCTACTTTTTTTTTTGAATTTTCGTCACTTTATTTATTTGAATTAAAAAATGTTATTTTTTTTATTTTTTTATGAAGGTTAATTAAAAATAGCAACTATATACATGTACTATATACATATGTGATATTATATACAAGGATAAATGACGAAATTGGCAATTTTTTTGTGTTTTAAAATTTTATTATTTTTTTTAATTTTTATTTTTATTAAAAAGAAATCAGTGGGATTAATTTACAATATATACAAATACAATATACACAAAATACATGGGAAAATTGCACAAACCACCCCAGAAAACCGACTTTTCAACCGTAACTCCAAAAATTATGAAAATACAGCCATTTTGAAGATAATTTAATTTCGAGTTCAATGGAACTGAGATTGATTCGATTTGAGCTCATATGGAGACGGAATTGGTCTTTCAATTAGTGCTTAGTGGCTTTTTCCAAGTGTGGCTACTTTTATTCTGTACAAGATTTAATTGTGCAATCAATTTTAGTAATTAGAACACATTTTACTTTACAACTTTGATTTTGAATGTTATTTGATTTGAAGTCAATTAAGGTACACATAAATTAGTGTCAGTTTTATACAGATATATACAAAATAAGTGAGAAACACATTTTTTTGGATTTTCTGGTTGAAGACCCTATCTCCCCCTACTTTATTCCTGGTCGATCAGGTCACGTCTTGACCTTCTCTCGGGGTTCGAGTCAGCCTGTACACAGTCTTCCCTTTTTTATTTTCTTTTCTTTATATATTTTTTAATTTTCTTTTCTTTATTTTTCCTTTCTTTCTTTATTTATTTATTTTAGGTTAAAATTAATCAGAAATGTACAATATTTACACAGATGCAAGTTAGTAAGAATATGGAATTAGCGTGATATGCAGGTGTTTTATAAGGGATTTTAAGCTAAAATAAATGAATAAAGATGACGAATCGCAGATTCATCAATAGCTTACTTATTTACAGGAATTTTTGGAGAAGTTTTTATTAACAAGAATTAGAGAACAAGCACCCTTGAGGACAACAACAAGACACTAGAACGAAAAAAAATACTTACAAGACATTACAAAGATACCCACACAACACAAAAAACTTCATATTCTCAAAGATCGGTCTTGAATCTTCAGGGTTTAAAATCACATGCTAACTTATGCTTAACTTATTTTTTCCTCACAAAGTAAATCTCATAATCAGAATAAAAAAGGTCTTCAACAACTTGTAAAATGAATCGCTCAAAATGATGTCATTCTTCCTCAAATGTAATATCCATATCCACGTGGGAAGACCTAAAATTCTCCAAAATAGAGGGAAGACAAATCCAATCCATGATTCCTACAACAGACTTCTAGGTCTTCCTTAAAAGAAAAAACTTAGACACAAGAGGTAAACCTAGCTTACAAGTAAGACGGCACTCAGATGACTGAATATCCTCAAGAAAAGGTGTAGGTTCCTCCATATCTAACTCTTATAATAAAATATCATCTTCCTCAAGCGGCGTCACTCTCTTAAAAGAACTCATTATCAACTTGATTTTCCAAAATATATAGTTTAAATCCAGACATCCATCCATGCTTGACTTTATAAAAAACTAGGTCTAGGCGCCTTTTATAGCTTGAGAATCCGATGGTCCAACATCTAACCGTTATACCTAAGGCGTCCTTTCAAAAACTAAGATTCTCTTGGAAAACTGAAGTAAAGGTTGATTTTTAATTATTTTATTTTTAAATAAAAGAATATTTGTGAAAAATATACAGAAAATGATGAATATAAAGTCAAAACAAAAACTATACCCATTTGAAAATAATTTGTAAAATATTTTACAAACCAAGTAAAATATACAATTTTCCAAACATTTTACAAACTTTACAAAAAGTTTTCAAATCCCCATATACATAGCCCAAAAATATATACAAAATATATGAAATTACGAGCTATGACGGAAAGTATACATGCAATATATGCAGATGCCCCCCATACTTATCGTGTGTTATGCAAGGTTCAGAAAGTTGGTATGCGATATTCGTTCGATCAGGCGATCTAGAGCGAGTAAGCGGGCAGGCGGAAGTATATGCGGAAGTACATACGGATTATGCGGTTTCTATTATTTTAATTAAAATTAATTAAAAATATAATAATAATTTCAAATATTAGATATTTATGTTAAAAAATATAGCATGGAATAAATATGAAGTGAAGATTTTTTGTGCAATGTGATATCAACCAAAGCATTTTCAAAGGTCATTCATTTCCAAAAGACAAATATGTTAAGTTGATGGTGGATGGAGTAAAAAATGTTGTAAATTGATTGAAGATAGAAAAAATGGTGGATATCCTTGTCTAAATTGGAAGATAACAATTTTTAGATGTGTAACATTTTTAGTAAACACAACTATGAACCTTCATATTTTAGTAAACACAACCATGAAGTGTCTACTCAAAGTTAAATATTAAAAAATTCAACCATTTAAATTAAATATATGTAATTTTCTCTATACAGTTAAAAATTCCATGCAAATCTAACATCTATACTCATTTTATCCTAAAAAAGGTCTAAGATAAACACATATAATTTAATCTATATTCATGCAATTATGAGATAATGTAAAAGTCCGAATTGTCGTTGGAGAATCTAAGAAAATAGAGAATCACTATTGAATCTAAAAAATAGAGAGATTTAGAGCTAAATAGATCAATCAACAAACCTTGGCAGTGGAGAAAAAGATGGTAGAGGAGCAACCCATGTGGAAGTCAAGAAGGTGGCGGATAAGCAAAGAGTAACCTCTATTACATATGCGACCGCATATGCGGATTACTCGACCGAGTATACCACCTGACCCGCATATTGACCGAGTATAGCATACTCGGTGCGGTAGGGGGCCGCCTACGCATATGCGGCCGCCTAGGCCGACTTTCTAAACATTGGTGCTATGTTCTCATAGCACAAAGTAGAATGAAAGGCATAACTCATACCAAGCATAAAGAAGCAAGAAAAAAGCAGGGATAAGACAACATGTCAGACCCCCTCCTGAGTAGCCTAAGTGTAGGACACGAAGGGATCAAATGAGGGTACAAAAGAATAACAAGGGCTCAATCCCTCCTATACTTAACCCAAAAATAGGCTAAGTATAAAGAGTGAATAAATGATGAAGGAACTGGGGAGAATATACATAAGAGTAGTTGAGATTCCCCTCCATACTTAGGCTCTTACAAGCCTAAGTTAGGAGTACAAAAGAAATAAGAGAAGAATCCACAACTACGAAAGAATACAGTCAGAGTAAATAAAAGAATAAGTCAATATCTAAGATAATGAATCTATCTGATATGAATCATTCGGCTATAACTTTATATTGTATCTGAAATATCTGCAAATGAATCAATTGGAATGAAGTCAATCACTTCGATTGGAGTCAACCATTCTTTGGATTTAACAAAATATTTCAATAGTTGTCTGTTGACCGAGAAGGAAGGTACACCATCCATGGGATCAGATATCTCTACAGTATCATTTCCATGCAATCACTTCACTATATAAGGACCCGTCCATTTAGATTTAAGTTTCCGTGGAAGATATTCAACTTCACAGTAAACAACCATACCTTTTGTCCAGGGACAAATTTCTTGCATCTAATATGCGAATCATGTCACTTCTTAACCTCATCCTTGTGGATCATGTTGTTGTAGTATGCTCAGTCACGGATCTCCACAAGCTCGTTGAGATTAAGATCTCTACACAATTTTCCTAAGTGATAACTCCAATTAATCTTTTTTACTGCACACTCGGACTTGTGAATCAATTCAGCAGGCAATTGACATGGCTTGCCATATATCATTCTAAAAGGTGAAGTACATAAAGAGGTCTTATACGTCGCCCTATAGGCCCATAGAACTTGGTCTAAAAGTCGGGACCAATTCTTCCTATCGGGATAGACTAGCTTCTGAAGAATACTATTCACCTCCCTATTGGAAACCCCTACCATGTCAGTCTATTGAGGGTGGTAAGGACTAGTTACTCGATGTTCAAGTTTGTAGTCCTTAGCTAATGATGTCATTTTCTGATCACCAAATGGCTACCTCCATTAGATATCAAAAACTCTGGGATCCCGAACCTTGAAATAATACGATCCTTTATGAACTTACAGACAATCCTACTGTCCGCAGCTCAGGTTGGGATAGCCTCCATCATCTCGAAAGATAATCAACTACCAACATGATGTATTCAAAACTATGACGGTTGGAAAAGGGACCCATGAAATCTATGCCCCATATATAAAAAACGTCACAAAAAATCGTAGGTTGTATGGACATCTCATCTCTATATCCAATTGTCCCTCTCATCTTTTGACAAACAGGGCACGGTCGTACAAAATTAATGGCATCTCTAGACAAGGTCGGTCAAAAGAGTCCACATTGAAGTACCTTGTGTGTAGTTCTTTTTTCTGAATGGTGTCCTCTAGTCTCAAGAGAATGATAATGTGTGAGGACACTCTGGTATTCCTCACGAGGAATACACCTTTTCCAAACACAATCGGGTCCTCCAAGGAAAAGGAACAAATCCTCTCAATAGTATTTCCTCGAATACGACTTTAGTCGGTCAATACTGCTCCTAGTCCAACCTTTGGGAACTTGCTTGGAGACAAGATAGTTCACCATGTTGACATAACATGGGATAGAATCGATAACACAGATCAACTCATCGGAGAATATCTCTCTGATAGGTTCACAATCAAGGGAATCCTTCAACTCAATTATCAATAAATGATCAGGTACTGCATTTTTAACTCCAGGTTTATCCTTAATTGTCAAATCAAACTCCTGGAGTAATAAAATCCACTTAAGAAGGTGCGCCTTCGTGTCCTTCTTTTCCTGAGATACTTAGTGAATGAATGATCAGTGTAAACTATCATTTTTAAACCCAAAATATAAGACTTAAATTTCTCTATAACACATACTACGTTGAGCATTTTCTTTTCGGTCATTGTGTAAATTTTCTGAGTAGAGTCTAAAACTTTGCTCGCACGGTGAATGGTGAACGGAATCCAATCTCGCCTTTGCCCGGATATGGCTCCTATAGAAAAATTCGATGCATCAATCATGATCTCAAAGGGAAGAGATCAATCAGGAGACTACAGAATAGGTGAGTCACAAATATTCCTTTTTAGGAGCTCAACATCCTCTAGACACTTGTGATCTACCATGAACTCGATGTCTTTACCAAAGAGCTCAGTCAGTGGTAAGATAATCTTAGAAAAATCCTAAATAAATCTTCTATAAAATACAACGTGCCCTAAAAATGATCTCACTAACTTGATGTTGGTTGATGAATCAAGTTTCTTGATCACATCCACCTTGGTAGGTTCAACCTACATTCCCTTTTTGGATATGACATGCCCCAACACGATACCTTCCTTAAAAAAATGACTCTTTTCTCAGGAGAGTACCAGACTGGCATGCCTATACCTTTGAATAACTCAATCCAAGTGCGCTAAAAATGAATCAAATGAATCACCATGGCCAAGAAGTCATCCATGAAGACCTCCAGAAATCCCCCACTATTTCGACAAATATAGCGATCATGCATCGCTGAAAAATACCCGGGACATTGCATAGCCCAAATTGCATGCGCCTGAATGTGTATGTGTTGAAAGGGCAAGTGAAAGCGCTATATTCCTGGTCTTCAGGGGCAAGGGCTACTTGATTGTATCCAGAGTACCCGTCAAGAAAATAGAATAAATCCTTCCTTGTAAATCTCTCCAAAATCTGATCAATAAAGGGTGGGGGAAAGTGATCTTTCTTGGTCACGGCATTCAGACATTTGCAATCGACACAGACGCACCACGACATAGGTACTCGTATTGCAATCTCAACTCCCTCCTCGTTAGTGACCATCTGAATTCCTAACTTCTTCGGGACAACATGAAGGAGGGGCAACTCAGGTTAAGTATGTAAATAAACAAGGGTTGTTGTGACCCAAATCACCAAGCACGGTCAACGGGAAAAAATGCATTTTTAACCACTTAATAAAAGATAAGTCAATTAAAGAAAATGTAAGCGGTTTCGCTATTCTATTTAATTGGTATAGCGACCAGGGTCGAGCACAAGCAGCACGATTTAAAAACTATGTAGTCAATTTTTGAAATTATTTTTTAGTAGTTTTTAAATTTTTATTTTTTTAATTTTCAAATAAAACACACATGCCACACTATTTGTATTTTATAGACTAATAAAAAATACTCAAAAAAATAAAAAGAAAATGTTTTTGTGTTTTGTATATTTTTAAAATATTTTTGGTAAATTTTTCAAAATTTTCTGATATTTTTTTGATATTCTAAAAATCAAATAGTGAAAAATGTATAAACAGTGGACAACCAAGCAACTTAAAAATATTATAAGCCCAATATTATTGAAAATTATTTTTACTATAAACTACATATAAATATCTACAAACAGAGACCATGATTAGATTTTTTGGATTTTTCTATAATTTTCTACAATTTTTTTAAGATTTTTCATTTTTTGCTATCTTTTTTATTTTTATAAATAGTTAATGCATGAAAATTAGATAGAAAATAAAGGACAACAAAACACATCTACAATAATTTTTTTGGAATTTTTAGACTAATTTTCAAATTTATTTTATGAATTTTCAAAGTTTGGGCAGGCAAAAAGACACTGTTTTTTATTTTTTAATATATCGAACATCAACAAAAATTCATGAAAATTTATACAAAGATAGATCAAGCAAATTATTGTTTTAAGATTTTTTTCGAACAAAGATAGATCAAGCAAAGATAGATCAACAAAGATAGATCAACAAAGATAGATCAAGCAAAGCAGGAACATACACAATTTTTTTAAGATTTTTTTCGAACAACAAAAATATTTATTTCATTAGAGAGATCAAGCAAATTATTGTTCTGGAAATGCAGGGACCAAATTGTAATTATTCAAAAGTTTTCCAACAAAATATAAAAATAATAAACATCGAGGAGGATGTCATAATTTACCCATTATGTATGTGCTGCGCACGTGACTTATGAAGCAAGGTTTATTTTGCAATTATTGAATCTCGCGAGGGGCATAATGTAATTGTTCCTTTTTTTAATTCCCCCTCCCCCTAGGGTTTCTTCGTCTCTCTTTCTAAAGTGGGAAAGGGGGCACTGGAGGGACACGGGTCGTCGCCACTGCTGTCATCATTGTTGTGCGATACGGGTGTGCTGGCGGCACCGGAGATCGGTGGAGGTATGGGGGTCTGAGGGGGTAGCGGGAGGCGCTAGAGGATGTTGTGTCGCGCGGCGGGGGGCAGCGCTGCCGGTGCTAAGCGGCGCTGCTGGGCTAGGCGGAGGTAGATCACGGGCAGCCTCGAGGCCGTGGCACCGGGAAGGCGCGGTTGCCATGCAGCCCTTTGGCAGATCTCGGGCTGGCATGGGAGCAGGCCCGCGCGCGGGGGCGCAAAGGATGGACACCAACGATTGATCAAGAGGAAATGAGGGAGGAGGATCCCACTAAAAAGAGGAAGAAAATCAAAAAAAGGAAAATATCTACAAATATGGAAGGTTTTTATTGGTGAAATTAATAAAATAATTAAATTTATTAATTAATTAATCACGAAATTCGGAATTAAAAAATAAAATAAATAAATAATTTATGGGAATAAATTAACCATCTTAATGCTGGCCATTAAAGGTAAGGAATCAAATATTATATACATGGTAGGTTATAAAATCAAATAATGAGTTAAATAATTAAATCTAAATATATTTTTCTTAATTAAATTTAATTAATTAATTAATGTGAGATATTTTATTTTTTTGGTTATTTTTATTTAAGGAAGTTAGTTGTATACAAATATTATGTACATATAATACACTATATACATGTACAAATAAGGAAATAATTTTTATATCATTTTTTATATTTTTTTATTTTTATTTTTAATGAAAATAATATTTACAATTATATACATTATATAAAAATAAATCTGAGTAAAATATATTCAATAAATAATGGTGAAACTGCACAAAACACCCCAAAAACCGACTTTTTAACCGTAACTCCAAAAATTATGAAACTACAACCATTTGAAAGATAATTTAATTTAGAGTATAATGGAAGTTTGGTTCAATTTGAGTTCGTATGGAGCCGGAATTGGTATTTCAATGATCTCTTTGTGGCTTTTTCTGAGGGTGATTAATTGTAATGTGTACATTTTTTATTTGGCAATTATTTTTATTATTTATAACACATTTTTATTTACAACTTCTATTTACAAAAATAATTAATTTGTGGCCAAATTATGTGCAAATAAAATAGTACACATTTTATACAGATATACAAGGAATTTATGTACAAATTATTTTTGGATTTTTGATAGAAAACCATATCTCCCCTACTTTATTCCTGATCGATCAGGTCAAGTCTTGAGCTTCTCTCAGGGTTCGGATCAGTCTGCATTTATTGCATAAATACATCCTTTATTTTCCTTTTCTTTTTCTTTTCTTCTTTATTCTTTTATTTATGTACAAAAAGTGTTAAAATACATATTTAACAAATGCATGCAAAACGGTAATTTTATGCAATTAGTGGGTATTTACAGGTGTTTAACTACGGAAATGAAGCTAAAATAAAAGAATAAAGGTGATGAATAGTGGATTCATCATTCCCCTATACTTTACCTTTGCTAGTCCCTTAGCAAACACTTATTTGGAAAATAAGTGAAATCAAAAATAAAGAAAAGAAAAAGGAAATAAGTTAGAACAACATTGACTTTTAAGCTTATCTTCATAAAAATGTAGTATGGAGCTCTGTCAGACCTTTGTATTATTAGTGTGTCGGAACCTTAATGGGAAATGGATTTAAAACCTAACAGTCTCTAAGTTCCACAAGACTCCTATTCAGGTCTCCTCAAAAGTCCGATCAGAACAAGTCTACATACACACATTCTAATGATTATGAATTCTTACTTGTACGGTGTAAGTGAAATATAGCTCCTCATCTCAAAAGTAGCAAAGAAGCAGCCTCTCTCAACAAGGTAACTCTAATCCCTCGGTCTAGCAACTCTTTCCTCGAGGAGCAGGGATATTCCATTCTAAGTTCAAGTACAACCAGCTCAAGAAGAGGGGATAGAGAAAGAAATGGATGATAACCAGAGTAGTTACCTATCCTTTGATGCATGACCAGTGTAGCCATGTCACCCGCTGCAAGCTAACAAACATTTGACTTTGAAGCTCTTGTTCTTTTTTTCCACTTGTATATACACTCCGGCAGGCATTTTACTTTTCTATCAGACCTGTCCACTTTTGGAGATTTTGCATTTTTTTCTTTTTTTTCTTTTTTTGACAATATATACAAGGTGCAGCGTGTACATAAGGAGTTTTTCCTCTTGAGCCAGTAGACTATCCCTCTTTTGAAGCATTATTGCAACCCCACAGCATCCTGTCTTTAGACCTCAACATCGCCAAACCTAGTTGAGACGCACTTCCCTCCCTACAGGAGGATGAGAGGTTCCACCTAGAAGTACTACCCTCATATGCTACCCGAAGTCAAAAGATTCTGCCCCCTCACTACATCCTCCATGAAGAGCTACATGTAGAGTGCTTTGTCCAAGGTAAGCCACGGTCTGAAAGAATCATGCGTGTGTTGTTAAATATTCTACTTAGACTTATCAAGATGGCATGTGAACATAGTCATATGGACTCAAAGAATTAAGTCACCGGGACATGAAAAAGTCTTAACTCCAATTCTTATAAGGTTCCTCTGAAATTAAGTAGATTAAGGTTCAACTAAGCTCCATTCTTCAAATTTATTCCAGACTTAGATTAAATGTAAATATCATCCTGAAAAATGCTCATGCAAATGCAAGAAAATATGTACATGCAAAGAAAACAAAATCTTTTTGTGAAATAATTTTCTAATTTTGAGCTTTTTATTGATTTTTGAAAAATGATGCTCATGCAAACAGAGTTTTTTATGCAAATAGTTAGTAATATATACAAGTATATACAAAAAAATTTAAGTTAGGGATGAGATACATATTTACACAAGAGTGAGTTAATTATTTACAAGAATAAGATGAAAGGATTTACATCTTGAGTAATAGGTAGATACATACATTTGGATTTTTTTGTGTGATGCATATATTCCTCGAATTTATTTGAAAATAATTTTATATATAGTATTGTAAACAATAGTCCAAAATAATTTTTCACACAATTTTACAAACATTTACACACATTTGAAAACTATTTTGCAAATATTTTTCAAACAGTATATATAGATTTTGAACATAATTTTTCAACCATATTCACAACATTTGCAAATAGTTTTTACAAAATCATTTTATTTCACACAAAGAAATTTTTTTTACAAACCACAATATTTTTACAAAGATTGAAAATATTTTTCAAACATTTTTCAAATAGTTTTCAAAAGATTTTTCAAATATATTTTCAAACTATTTTTCAAACTATTTTCAAAATATTTTAACCTGATTTATTAATCAGTATATACAAAAAGAATTTTGAGGAAATATATGCATCTTTTATTAGTTAGTTTATTTTTTACCTTGTATTTATACAATATTTTAGCCATATTAAAAATATGAAAGTACGAGTTATGACTAAAGTATATATACAATATATACAACACCCATAATACTTAGCTTGAACTATGTCCTCATAGTGATCAAAGAGCTGCAAAGGAAGACATAACTCATGCTAAGTATTAGGAAGTTAAAAGAATGCTATGCTACAACGACGAATATAATCAATAGGAGTCGGTAATCCCCCTATACTTAGGATCAAGTAATCCTAAGTATAGAAGACTGTACACAAGGGGAAAACCGAGGAGTAGAATGTACAGAGTCTACCTTCCCTATACTTAGGGTAAAATATCCCTAAGTATAAACAATAAAAACATAGGTAAAAAGAATCAAATGAATAATCACAAGTCTGACACCCCCCTATACTTAGGGTAAAGTACACCCTAAGTATGGAATGCTCATGAGATGGAGATGGGGTGTTAGACATAAAGAATGTAAGATATGGACAGATGGATCTATACAGTTGTGAATAATGTTGAGGTGCCTCTCAACAAGCGCTAGAGTTTAAGCCCCTAGCTGGGCGCAAATGTTAGGATAACGCAGTATCGAGGTTCAGGACAGCATCTGTAATACGAATATCGTACAGTTGTTGCAGTATCGGTGGGAGAACAATGACTAGATCAACAGCGTAAATGATGACACCCATGTAAACAATCAGGCGGGTGTCTGCTACCAGGTAAAGATATGAGAAGATGAAATCAGGCTCCGGTAGCACAAAAGAAATCGTCAGCTCAAGATCTGTATGGAGTGAAAGGGTGGAGCCGAAGAAGTCGAACGTGGAGAAGGAAGGATCTATCAGGGAATCCTCCACGTCAATCACCGTCTCAAATAGATATGGAAAGTCATGATCAGGAGACTCGTTAGAAAGGCTGATATCTGATGTATGCAATGTAAAGAAATCAATAAAATCATCGAATACCTCAAAGATCAGCTCATCCTAACGAGGGTCGTCGAGGAGAGAAACCTCAAACTCATGATCACAAATATCAGAAGACTCGGTCTTGTGATCTGATAGATCGGATGCACTCCCAGAAAGTGAAAGTGAGTGCACATGGTCCATAGCATCCTCTCGCAGATAACCCTCAGGGAGTAATGCCGAATCATCAAGAAACTGGGGATCTATGCTGTCAAATATCACATCCTCTAAAAATGTATCGACCTCATCAAATGGGAGGACACATGGCTCAAATACGGGATTATGTAGATCTGTCAAATCGAAAATTGGTCCCTCATCAAGCTTTTTATGCTCGGAAGAATCCAAATGTATCTCTGAATCTGAGAAGATCACCTGAAGAAAAGACACTGAAACAATTGCGTATGGACACTGGAATGACTCAAAGGTTGATTGAGATGTGGGCTCCTCCTCTATTTCTTGGGATACTTGCTGATCTAGAATCCATGAATCCTCGATGTGAAAGTGCGGGACTGGCTCAAACTCTGGTTGTAAATCCAACGGAAACTCAGCCAATGTCTGGCTCTGGGAACTCACAATGGTAGTCAACACATCCATCATATGAAAAGTAGTAGCATCCATATCCTCTGATTGGTGTGCTGTCAAAATCGGCATGATGTGTCACACACTCATCTGGTGTCATATCTCCCCCGTGTGTTGTCCCAAATAAATCAACTCGTGAATATGGGATGTCTGAAAGAGTTCCCAAGATGGTCTCAAATAAATCCAGGTCGAGACAGTGGTGCGAACCACCACACGAGGTAATCACATATGCAATCTGTTATACGGTCCTCCCCCTCATGGCGATGTGGATAAGGTCAGTCATCGAAAATTCATGATCTGGAAATCGCCTCAAAAGATCACGTAACCTCAACCATGAATCTATCAATGGCTCCTGGGGGTCAACTGAAAAATCATGAATAGAAGACCGCATCATCTCTACTCTACGTTGGGGGTAAAATCTTTGTAAAAATAATGATTGTAAATCTCCCCACGTAGCAATCTTCCTTCCCAATCGTCTATGCCAACTCTTGGCTCTACTCTGAAGTGTAAATGGGAAGATAATCAGCATCATGTCCTCAGCAGTGATATCTGAAATTGATCATGATCCACAAATATTCTCAAATTCATCGATGTGCAAATAAGGTTCCCCGTGCACTTCCCCTGAAAACTTCGGCAGTAGATCACTAAACTCTAAATCCAAAATGAAGGGTCTCAAAGTAGAAGCGGACTATGCTTCCTGATCTGTGTACTCATCCATCATGTCAGGATAGAAGTCATCTAAAGCTCGCAACTTCTCCATATGATCACCTATGGAATGCACTCTCATCTCTGAAAGGTAATTTCCTGGGTCTCATATTTGGCCAACCTAGTCTCCTCGGGATTCACTCAGAGCATGTCCCGAATGGGAGGGTGGGTAGGTGTTGACACGAGATCTCGAGGGGTCGGATATTTTAATGGTAAACAGTTTGTCGTTGCTATCTCCAAAAATCTCGTGTTAAACAAAAAATATTTTTTTTTGCTTTTTTATATTTTTACTACTTATTAACCTGTATAGCGGACATGATCGAACTCAGGGAGGCTACAAATCCCGAGGGTTATTCAATTAATTGAAAATCAATTAAGAGAAAACTAGAAACTCAAAGGACAACTATCCTTGGTTTTTGTGAATTTTTTTATCTTTTAATTTTTTTAATTATTTTTCTAATTTTTTGTATATTTTCTGATTTTCAATTTTTTTAGTGATTATGATTTTTGCAATTTTTATTTTCAAGAATAACATGAAGTAATATTCATAAGATCAAAAATACGCACACCAACTATTTTTGTAATTTTTCAATTAATCAAAAATACTCAGAAAAATCTAGAGAAAATATTTTTGGGTTTTAAAAGTTTTGAAATATTTTTGAGAATTTCTGTGGAATTTTCAGATGTTTTTTTTCTAAAATCAAACAGTGAGAAAATATAAAATTGTGCAAAATCTGGAGTAATTTGCAACTTAAAAATATTTTAAGTGCTAAAAACTTCTGACAATTATTTTTATGACAAAGTAGAAGCAATTATCTATAAATAGAAACTGAAATCACAATTTTTAGATTTTTATATAATTTCCTGTGATTTTTATAAGATTTTTAGTATTTTCAATTTTTTGTGGTTTTATAAAGAATCAATGCGTGAAAATTAGTCAGAAATTAAAAGACAATGAAATAAAACTACCCTAATTTTTTGGATTTTTTGGAACAATATTTGAATTTTTATTAATTTTAAATTTCAAATAGGGAAAAATGACATGTTTTTTATTTTTAATAATAATAAATGAAATCAAAATGCAATGAAAAATTTACGATAAAAAGATAATCACATCAGGAGCCTAGCATAATTTTTGCAAGATTTTTAGACGAATAAAAACATTTATTTCAGTAAAAGAATCATGCAAATTTAGGTCTAGAATCACAGGGGCCAGAATGTCAATTATTCTTGTTTTTGCATAGAATAAATAACAGTAATAAAAAGGAGGCATGAAATGCAAATTACCCTTGTGAACCGCTGCGTCGCACGTGATAGAGCTTGTGGGGGGCTCCTTCTGTAATTCCTGAAAAAAATAAGGGGGCACTGCAATTTTCCCAAATTAGATTTCCCCCCTTTTAGGGTTATATGTTTTCTTCTCAAGAGGATACAAGGGGGTCGCTGCCCCTTGTTCTCCCTCCCCAACGAGCGGTGGGCACGGTGGTCCTGCGCGCGGAGGGAGGTGGTGAACGCGGCCGGAGTGGCAGACAGGTGGTGGCTTGGAGCAGCGCCTGGAGGAGGCGGTGTAGGCGGAAGCGGTGGCCTGAGGCGTGTGGCGTGGGCGAGCAGCTGGAACGGGATGGCGGGCACTGCCGCCACACGGCTGGAAGGAGGAGGGGCGCCTGCGCGCAAGCGGGCGCGTGGCGACAGAGCGGATGTCGGCTGAAGGGCGCAGCTCAGGCGATGGGAGGGTTATTGGAGGTCGGCTTCGAGCGGCGCCAGACTTCGAGGACGAAGGGGGCGCCTGGAAGGCAGCCGTCCCCTTTTTTATTTTTTTTTATTTTTTGTAATTTTTTTATTATTTGTGATGTAAACAAAAATAAAAAACTTTTTTTTGTAAATTCGAAAATAGGAATTAAAAAAATAGGCTATAGAAATTCTTTTTTTCTTTTTTTATTTTTTATATGACCCTGCTAAACAAACGTTAGAGAAAAAAGAAACAAATACCCTTTATTATTATTATTTATTTACAAATCAGAGAAAATGAACGAGGATTCGGCGGAAATGGGAGATTCGAATATGATCTCCGGCCACCGTACGCGGCTAGAGTTGAGAGATTTTGGACGATAGAAATAGAACGTGGAGAGATCGATAGAATGAAGTGAAAACTCGAGATTGATGTCGAATAATTAACTTAATCATATTAAATTAATTTTCAATCCAACAATCAACAAACTTGATTTTACTTGAATATAAGGTATTATCTCAAAATACGTATTAATTCATATTTTAATAATTAGAAAAATACATCTTAATCCCTCGGACATTATCCCGACCCTACCCGCTGGCATGGCCAGTACCGGCGGGAGTGGGACGGACCGCATACGTTGCAACCCGCTACCCCAGCGATCCCCGACTAGACACCATATCCGCCTCGGGAAAGGATAATGCCAAATTGATTAATTTGTACTTGAGATGATCATTGGTTCTTCAACCGAAATTATACCATATAGTAATTAAAACAATTTTTGATTATAAGGAAATTTGCTAGACAAATTCCCATTCCTATTCAAGCAAGGAGTTTGATGATTGTGATTCCAATTATGATTTAGATCAAATCTAATCAATTAATTGGTTGAGGCCAAGTCAATTAAGGAAATAATCATCTTCCAATATTTCTCAAATATTTTCCATAATTATTTATCGAAATTAACAATTAATTTCATTAATTGACAATCACATGGTTCTTGATTAGGAAAGTAATTTCAGCAGTGACCCCTACTTACTAAAATTAGCATATCTCAATCAATTTAAATCTAAATTAAGCAAAGTAAGTTTCTATAGTTTGCTAACTTGATTTACAACAGAACCTATGTGATTTGCACATATTTCGAGGCATCTCTAAACAGTAAATAACTCTTTAGTTACGTTAAGATTCGCAGTTCCCGTAACAGTGAATACATATTCATTAAAACAACCATATCTAGAGCAAACGAAATCCGATTTACGCAAACTCAGATCCTATGGTTTCCTTATTTAATGGGGAACAAAATCCAAGTATTAAATTCGTGTTTAAACATTTAAACAGTGCCGAATTTATTTACTAAACAGATCTGCGAAATCAAATGCGATGAAAACTTTCACGATCTTAACGAACCCAAATCGTCCTCAGTTAGCGAATCATATTCGAAACTGTCAACCTGGCTCTGATACCACTTGAAGGATATGGTTAGATTCTCAAGCGCAACACGGAAGCGTGAGCGTCGTATCGAATACAACGAGGAGCGACTAGTCGCACTAGTTGCTCGATGCAGCGGAATTTAAAAATTTTATACGATGAAACCACACGATCCAAGAACACTTCTCGGATCGTTTCGTCTAAACCACAAACAAGTAATTAGGATTACCGCTTGAAGCGTGGTTGCGATCAAGTCTCTAAACGAAGAGACCTCCTGTCTCAAGTCCGATCCGACGGAGGAGACGCTTGCGAGCGCGGGGATGAACCGCGTGCTTCTCGCAATCCATGTTGATGATCCAAGCGGCGGATCTCCTGATCTCGACACACGAGATCCGACGTCTTCTTCACGAGCGAGGCGCACTGAAGGAGACAGAGATCCACGAGCAGAAGAACGGGCAGCATAACGACGATGCCGCGGCGATGGAGAACCTCTCCATGGCATCCATGGTGGACGGCCATGAGAGGGAGAGAGAAAGGGCTGACCTCTAGAAAGAGAGAGAGAGAGAGAGAGAGAGAGAGAGAGATATGTGTTGTGTAAAATAGATAGCATGGTGTGCCTCTCTATTTATAGGGTTTTGGGATCCATGGATCTCCATCCATGTGACATATAAAATCAATGGATGAGATTGATTTATGTCAATCAAATGGCTAAGATTGTTGTTGGTAAAACCAACAAATTTAGATCAAAATATATTTGACAAAATCAAATACAAATTAATCCAAATCAAACCAATAAATAAGGAGAGAAGGTACATGGAGATTTCATCTCCATGTACCTTCCAAAGTGGACGGCCACACATTCCTCATAGGAATGATGTGCCGCCCCCCTCTTTCCATGGAGAGAGCAATCTCATGGAAATCCATGAGATTGCGTATCTCCTTGAAAATCTCCTCTATTTATTTCCAACAACTTTTGTTGGCTTTTTATTCTTCAAAAATAATTCACAATTATATTTGAGAATATTGCAATCTTGCCATAGAAAAATTGTGAATCAAATTCACAACCCACAACAACATATAATTTACATTGTCAATTAATTACACAATGTGTATCCAATACACATAATAATTAATCAACACATATAAATTATAATTAACTCTCTCTAATACATTATAAACCACATTTATAATATATTATGAATAATTGGATATTTCTATCCGCATTATT
Organism: Ottelia alismoides; assembly: GCA_037367405.1. NCBI lineage: Eukaryota > Viridiplantae > Streptophyta > Magnoliopsida > Alismatales > Hydrocharitaceae > Ottelia > Ottelia alismoides. The sequence goes on along the minus strand of JAZKJV010005970.1, from coordinate 570,167 downwards.
CTTATCCATAACAATTAAATCATATTTAATTATATTGGATAACGTATTCTCATGTACTCAAATAATATGAATCACATTCACATTATCTACATCTTTGATAATCAAATCACATTTAATTATCTAAGATAACTCTCCTTATAATATGAATCAAATTCATATTATTCATGATAATTAAATCACCTTTAATTATCCATTTTCTCAATGCTCGGATACATATATCAACAATAGAATTATCCATGAACTCTTTCAAGGATAATGCGCTTTCTCCGCGAATACTTGGAGACAAGGACAGGGCGATTGTATTGTTCCACGTATAGTGACATGGATATTGAGATTATATCTCATATCCAGATCGCGGGCCTCCCATAGATGCTTGATTAAATCAAGACCGCAAATCTAATCTTCTCATTGCATTTGAATCACATTCATATCAATGTCCAACATTTGGACTAAGATCAGATTACTTCTCTACTGAGAGGAGTCACTAAAATCCAGACCTGTTTCATCACTCCCTAGGAATGGAAGCGTCATGGTTATACAATCGTTTATGATCACATCACCCTCAGGTATTCCCAATACCTGTACATCCTGCATACTGGAAGACTCAGAATAAACCCGAAGTATTAGATCAACTTTATACTGTCTACTTCAGGGTTTTATCAGTAAGTTTCTCATTCGATCATTGGGAGTCGGTATCGATCATATACTTTCCAAAAGCATATATCATACCTAGGTCTTGATCATATACTTTCCAAAAGTATATATCAAACCTACAAATTCAGTCAAGCTTCCAAAGTGAGACGACCATGCGCATGGAATTTGATTCTTCCCAATATCTCATAAGTGAGCTCATGTCTTCCGGTTCAGTAACTGAACCTATATGATCCCTTTGAGAGATCGTATTACTCATATGCCCTTATATGCACATCAGCGCGCCGGTGTATAGACCTTGATTAGGTCATCAACCTATTGGTCTGCCAAATGTACATATTCAGACATATAGTAACACATCTGTCTCCGGTCAGAGGATGCATGCCTATATCATGACAGTATATGATATAGGACTTTGGTTATCTCGATCTCGTTAAGTCAACTCTTTGACCTAACTCATCTGACACCTCTGAATCTCTATTCCTATGCAGAGGACCTGCATCAAGAGGTCGGTCAGATATTAGCCTAAATGAGAAAGGATTGTCATCTCCTACTCAGGCTGGAGATCATCTCTTAATAATCATTTGACGGTGCTTGATGAGTCCTCAATCTAACTCATTAGATATTCATCTAAGCACCAGCCTCTATGATTCAATAATTGAATCAACAGTTGTATGATCATTAAGATGGCCATGGTACATAACTCTAATTGTACTAAGGGACCTATTATGCAAATTATGTACTCGTTATTTCAGATTAAGGAGTGAATTGCAATAACATTTATTGCATAATGGCTCGCCGTGGGCTCGCATGTCCAACAATATCATCTCTGCATCTAAAAAGAAAAGAAAAAGAGTCTTGCATTTTCATAGCATGACATCTGCATCTCATCTGCATATCTTGCATATGCAAGGTGGAAAGCTAGTGGGTTCTGAACCAAGTTATGAGTAGATATTGAGGATGGACTTGATTTGACCTTAATCCACCTAATTTCAGAGGAACCTTATAGGATCTGGAGTTAAGATTTCTCAGGTCAAGTGACTTAATTCTTTGAGTCTGTAAATCTATGTTCAAATGTCATCTTGATTAGTCTAAGAAGAATATCGCGTGCATATGCATGATTCTTTTAGATAATGACCTAACTTGGACAAGCACTATGCACGTAGCTCTTCATTGATGAGGTGGTGAGGAGGTAGGATCCTTTAGCTTGGAGTAACACACGGGTGGAAACATCCATCCTCCTCTAGGGAGGGTAGTGCATCTCAACCTAGTCTAGTGGTGTTGACATCTAAGGACGGGATGCTGTGGGTTGCAATAATGCTTCAAAAGAGGGATAGTCTACTGACTCAAGAGGAAAACTCCTGATGTACATGTTGCACCTTGTATGAGTTTGAAAAAAAATGCAAAGACTCCAAAAAAATCAGACAGGTCCAAGTGAAAATAAAATACCTGTCGGAGTCTGTATATTAGTAAAGAAATGCAGCTGGATCACTTGGCTACACTGGTCAGGCATCCCGGGATAGGTAGCTACACTGGCTACCATCCATTCTTTTCTCTATCCCCTCCTCTTGAGTTGGTCGCACTTGAACTTAGAAGGGAATACCCCGCTCCTCGAGGAAAGAGTTACTGGACCGGGTTATTGAGTTACCTTGTTAGAGGAGGCTAGTTCCGAGTCATTTCTGATGTGGAGAGCCATATCTCACTTACACAGTACAAGTAAGAATCATAGTCATCAGAAATTTGCGTTTGAGGATTTGTTCTGACCTGACTGTTGAGGAGTCTTGAATAGAAGACTTGTGGAACTTGAAGTCTGTTAGGTCTTAAGTTCAGGTCCAAATAAGGTTCCGCCACACAATTAATCCAAAGGTCGAGTCAAGCTCCATTTTTAACTTTTGTTCATGACCTTGGCATGGAACCCAAAATCATTTCACTCTTGCATTTCATTTAGTTGCTCGGGGACGAGCAAGGTTTAAGTATAGGGGGTTGATAAATCTGTGATTCATCACTCCAAAAGTTAAAAATAGAGCCTTGTTCCCGAGTAAATAGATGCATATTTCCCTTTATAATGCATAAATAACATTCATGCATGCATTCATAGTACATGCATTTTAGCACTCCATTTGCATTAAACAAGAAGCCAAAATCCCTTGTAAAATATTCCACTCATAAAAATAAGCTCTCCCTTATACTATGTACACCTTAGTTAATAATATAAGGAAGAAAGCCAGAAATGTCCTTTGTAAAAATAGCCAATAAAGCCCTAGAACCCCTGGACCATTGATGAAACTCAGTTTCATCATCATAATTTCTCATTATTAACCCCCTTGCTTAAGCTGAGTGTCAATAAAACCCAGTTAGTATCCAGTAATTAACAGAGTCTCTAATAAATTAAAAATCACAAAAAAATGATAAAACTAAATTCTGTGGTATTTTTAGTCTTAAAAATACCTTCAAAAATATTTCGGGCCTTTGTTTGACTTCATCTCTAATTTTGGCCAACATGAAACTTGTAGATCTCGTCAAGATCTACAACTTTCATGTTTTGAGTTTTCTCAAATTCGGCCATTATCGCCCTCAACAATAAGAAATTCCCTCCAAATAATCTGATTGGGCCACGTGGCCCGTTCTGGGTGCGCCACGTGGCCCCGCTTCTTTTGTCTCTTCCGCCACCTTCCTAGACCGTTGGATCTCCTTCTGATCCAACGGCCAGCTGACGTCCACGCACGCCTAAATTCCTAGCCGTCTGATCGTCCCCATCTTCGATTCGAACCGCACGTCAGCGCCTAGCGCACAACCTACCACGTGGCGCTTTGAGATCCGTCCGATCACGCCTTGGTATCTTTGATCTCAGCCACCCATTCCTCTGACGCTCCTCATCCGCTCGATCGGCCTTGGCTTTCCATCATCACCATCCTTTAGCGCCTCGCCCTCGTCATGACACATGGCTGCTCTGCAGCCATCTGATCACTCCGCCCCCGATTTAATCCATACCGCTCCTTCGCACATCGATCCCCACCGTTGGATCTCCAGATCCAACGGTCAGTTGATCGTCGTCAACCTCTGGCTCCCTCCTCTTTCACACGATCCCACTCCGCGTGGACCGCTTCCCCTTTCCATTTCTCCCACCATCTCCGACAACCTCTTCCCTCTCAAACCAACCCATGACCGAGCCCCATCATCCCTCTACTCCGCGCATCACTCCATGACCCACAACAACTTCCCAGTCGCCCCATAATCCCCTCGAAACCCACTACTATCACCACCTGCATCTCCAACGCCCATCTTTAAATATGACGTCCCCCTCCTCCGATCGCCTTATCCACCTTTACGAGGGGCACGGCCCAGCCCTCCGCCACCTCCCGTTGACAGGAGGAGGTGGCTAAATCGAGCGACGACGACCGTCACCCCCGGTGAGATCCATTGCCGACCATGGCGATGTCGCGGCGCCTCCAGGCCCGCTCGAGCTGCGTCGACCAGCTGGCGACGTCCAGCGAAGACCCGGGGCTCGATTCGAGCCCCATCCCAAGCCACTCGCTCCGCTCCGACCAGGTAAGCTCTCCTTCTTCTTCCTCTGCATTTTTCTTTAATTTTATTTAATTTTCTAGGCCGCTTGATTAGTCCTCGCCTTCCGACGACCACCGCCTAAGCTCCACCATCGTGCCCCCCTTCACGCGCACCCTTCTCGATCACCTTCCCCGCTCCTCCAGACCTCGTCATCTCCGACCCATCTCCTCCGCCATTCACGGCGGAGGAGCTTCGAGCTCCCCATGTTCTTCGTCCCCGATGAGCTCCCACTTCACTCCACGTCGCACGCACGCACTTCTTTGTCGCTTCGGCTATGCACCTAACTATGCAGGTCTTCGAGAACTTCAATGGCCGGAGCTCGATCGGAGCAGACTTCCTCGACCTCGCAGTTCCCATCCGAGCTCTGACGAGCGACGCCAGAGGGTCCTAGGCCTTCCCCGAGCTACCCGCTTCATCGACGACTTGTCCTTTAGCTCGGGGGGAGTCCACCGTAGCCGGGAGCGAGCGACGGAGGAGGAGCTCCTTCGCCGGAGCTCCAAACTCGCCGCCAGCTACGGACGGAGGAGAAGGAACAGCATCCGTTGGATGATCCTTTCTCGGCGATCATCCAACAGCCCAGAGGAGGCCACGCCATCGATTCCATCAACCGTTGGATCCACACGATCTAACGGTTCTTATGCCGCCACGTCGACACTCCAGGATCGCACAGCAGCCGCCCGATCGTCACGATCGGATGGACTCCAGCCGGCCACGCGTCAGAGCTAGAGCATCCCCGAGCTTAGCGTCCGAGCCTCCAGGCTGGGACGCTCCCGAGCCTCCACAAGCCTGCATCGAGCCTCGAACCTCCCGAGCCTAGCCGAAGCTGATTCCGAGCCTCTACCGAGCCTGACCTGACTTCCGAGCCTAGATCGCACGTGCCTGGCACGTGCGTATCTGGACAATTTACAGAGACACCCCGCCATCTTCTCCAATTTGCAGATAGGTCCCTGGAGCACGTGCAGTCCACGTGCATTTGGGTAATTTGCAATTATGCCCTCGCGGGTTTTAATAATTGCAAAAATACCCCTGTGCGTGTGGGTATTTTACAGGGAAGGCCTTACTTTTCATATTTACATTTTAGTCCCTCCCAGGGACCTATTTGTAGTTATCTTTTTATGTTTTATTTCAGTTATGCCCTTGTTTTCATTCTAGCATATCTTGAGCATCGTGTATCCGATTTGGTTGATTTCAGTTCCGTTTCGAAGCTTGTTTGACGCACTTTCTAATGGCATATTTAATTCTCATTTTCGGACACATTAATTCTAATGTATTATTTTATTCACCATGTGTCTCTTAAAGCCTTAATTTGTGCCTAGTCTAAATTTTGTTCATCAAGATTGGTTAATGCTTGAACTTGAAATCGACTCATTTTAATTTGCTCATTATTTTTACCTAGGGCGTATTTACATTGCATTACATAGCCTTTATTCACATGATAAAAATGTTTTAAAAAATGCATGTTTATTTTTTAATGCACTGTTGTAGTGTCTTGCATAATTTGACCTATATATGCCTTTAACTCAACACTTAATAAAATAGATAGAAGTCCGATTAATACGAGAGAGGCTCGTGTCCCCGAGTTCGACCTTGGTATCTTACCAAGTAAAATAAATTTCACGATCATCTCATTTTGATCCATCATATACGTATTTAAATGAGATGATCTCTTTGATGAGCTCATTTAGGCCCGACTACGATGACAGCTCTGAGTGCTAATAACACTCTCTTAAAGGGTCGAATTTGCGGCTCATCAAATGGCGTCGTTGCCGGGGACACGGCTCATTTCTTTTATTTTTTGGATTTTTGTTTGTTTAATTTAGTGTTTCTTTTTATAGGTCAAATGATCACATATTTTGCATTATAAAATTTTTCTTTTTTATTTGATATCTAACCATTGTTTTTGTGGCAGGGCCCTTGATGGTTCAAGGAGGCGAGGAGCAGGACGCTCCCCGCTGCGAGGAGCCGCAGGAGCATGCTTGGAGCTTAAAAGAAAGAAAAGAAAAAAATGTGTCGCATTTTATTTTTGCTTGTAATAATTCATCTTTTACAGCGGTCTTCGATCGAAGGCTTGCGGTTGTAATCGAACGAATGTGGTTGTGTGGGGATCGTCCCCACTTGAGTGTCGACCTAGGATCAGGCACGCGGCTCTTTGAGCGGTTTTTCATTTTTTACGTGCTTGCTCGTAGGTAGGACACACTTTAAATTTAGACGCACATAATCTCGCATCACTTAGCTAAAATTAATGAAAATCAATCACCGCTAATAGATGCATGATTAGGTGTGGTTTTTTTGACTTGCATACATGTTGATTTCGATTTTCAAATCGGCCCAAGTTTTCACAGATTTATCGCCAAATCACTGCATGATTTCTCGCTTAGCCTAGATCGCGGTTTTTATCGAATACATGTTTTTCTCGGCTTTCTCTTCCTAGCTTGATCACCTAGGATATACGGAAAATGGGAATGAACGGTAGACGATGATTTCTTGATTTTGTGCTAACCATAATTCAGTGATAACCTAAAATTAAAATTGGGACTGTTAATTGCAAGTCAACCAAAAATGGAGTAAAATTCGGTTTTGGGAGAGCAATATCCTCGCTTACGTAATGATTTTCACTTCACATCTTTTCTTTGCGTAAAAATCTAATGTTTTATCACCAATAAAACCGACAAGATAATAAACCAACCTTAGTTGGTTTCATGTGCGAGTTGGTGAAACTAATGATTTGCTTGATTGATTGAGCCATGTTTGCTACGATACACACCCCAAAACCTTATTCACTCCATTCATCTCTGAAGATTCAACCGCTCACGTGTAGATCCATTCCTATTCTTCGTTCACCTTGGGCCCCTCCCAACATCAAATTCCCATCTTTATACTTAGGCTAATCTCAGCCTAAGTATAGGGGGACCCGAGCCCCTGTGATTTCTCTACTCTTCTTTTCTTGCCTTTATACTTAGGTTATTTCTAACCTAAGTATAGGGGGAGCCCCTCTTAGCTCACGTATATTTCGCTATACTTAAATGGACCTATGTATTTAAGAGTCATTGGTGACTACTAAACCCAATTAAGTAAGCCGCATTCAGTGATGGTTCGCCCTTAGCAGATTGGATGGTTTAGAGGACATCGCGCAAGGCCCCGTCCTCAAGCAACGGGCTTCGGCCTGTACTTATATCCATACTGGCTGAATTGCAGATGCTCAATTGAGTTTAGGGAGTTCTAATATCTCTTGAAGTTTAAAAAAAAGTGTCTTGTTTTTGAATGAAGAAGTTGGATTAATCCTCTACACTTACACTTCCACCCAGGATCTGAAATGATCAAGGAGACTTAGCTTTTTGAGGTCTTTGAGATTTTTAGGTTAACCAGCCTTAGCCATTAGGGTCATAGACTTAATCATCCACATTCCCCTAGATTTCTAGATTTGCATGCTATATTCCATGCTTAGTCTCAGATATAAAGAATATGATCAGCACATCACATGCACGACTGCGGTTTTTGATGAGATGAGTTGATTTTTCACTCGAGGAATTGGGATGAGGAAGTCGAGTTTGGATTTGATCTAATGATGCTCGAGGATGGGATAAAATCTTTGGAGGCTTCATGAAACCTGAGTGTCAGCATTATTAGCCAGTATGAGAACTTGGTTCTTATACTAATCTCTTGACATTGACCTAAGTGCCAGGGTGTGAAATAAATAAAAAAATTGTGTTGATCAGTGTGCGCCAACTCTTGGTAAAAGCAGTGGATCTAGCCACAAATTATACAAGTCAATGAAATTCAAGGAAAAGCTCTCATTCCACCAAAGTCAAATATCAAAGAGCTTCCACCAAAGGCGAGCGCTCCCAAACTTTTCAAAGTGTCCACTTGGACCACCGCTATTAGGACCAGGAGTCGGGCTTGTACCAAAAAAGGGCTCTGCATCGTAAATGCTACAAGTCTGGGTGTAGAAGGTACGATAGATACTCAAAAGAGACACACCCCGGTGTACTCCCAGGAAAACAAGTGCAGACGGCTCCAACTTCTCTTGACGGACGCACTGATCAACACCAAAAAATGTGTTACGTAAAAGGCACTAGAGAGAATCCTTGTTCCAATTAAGAGGGAGAGAAGAATTGACACGATCCCATGCCCTCCATTTCTGGCCTGCCATCTACACTTTCTAAGTCTGACAACTAAAGAGACGGTGGACTGAATGCAAGATTTGATTTATTCCCTAGTGTTGAGGATTGGGTCCTTAGAAGATTTTCTCGGACTAAGACTTTGGGTGAAGATTTGACTCTACTCTCGAAATTGCAGTCAACACTAAACTTCATATCCTTTAGCTTATATGTACATCAGAGAGAGTCTAGAGAAGTAGAGGAATTGGATGCCTCTTGATTAAGGCTGGGTTGAACTCGAAAATTTTTGGATCTCTAAAGTCGAGTCAACTTGATCGTATTGGATCCTGTATTCACATGCACAAGGGGGTTAATCCAACTTAGTCATTCTTTTTGATGCTTGAGGACGAGCATAGTTTAAGTATAGGGGGGTGATGAAACTCAGTTTCATCATCATAATTTCTCATTATTAACCCCCTTGCTTAAGCCGAGTGTCAATAAAACCCAGCTAGTATCCAGTAATTAACAGAGTCTCTAATAAATTAAAAATCACAAAAAAATGACAAGACTAAATTCTGTGGTATTTTTAGTCTTAAAAATACCCTCAAAAATATTTCGGGCCTTTGTTTGACTTCATCTCTAGTTTTGGCCAACATGAAACTTGTAGATCTCGTCAAGATCTACAAATTTCATGTTTTGAGTTTTCTCAAATTCGGCCATTATCGCCCTCAAAAATAAGAAATTCCCACCAAATAATCTGATTGGGCCACGTGACCCGTTCTGGGTGCGCCACGTGGCCCCGCTTCTTTTGTCTCTTCCGCCACCTTCCTAGACCGTTGGATCTCCTTCTGATCCAACGGCCAGCTGACGTCCACGCACGCCTAAATTCCTAGCCGTCTGATCGTCCCCATCTTCGATCCGAACCGCACGTCAGCGCCTAGTGCACAGCCTGCCACATGGCGCTTTGAGATCCGTCCGATCATGCCTTGGTATCTTTGATCTCAGCCACCCATTCCTCTGACGCTCCTCATCCGCTCGATCGGCCTTGGCTTTCCATCATCACCGTCCTTTAGCACCTCGCCCTCGTCATGACACATGGCTTCTCTGCAGCCATCTGATCACTCCACCCCCGATTTAATCCATACCGCTCCTTCGCACATCGATCCCCACCGTTGGATCTCCAGATCCAACGGTCAGTTGACCGTCGTCAACCTCTGGCTCCCTCCTCTTTCACACGATCCCACTCCGCGTGGACCTCTTCCCCTTTCCATTTCTCCCACCATCTCCGACTACCTCTTCCCTCTCAAACCAACCCACGACTGAGCCCCATCATCCCTCTACTCCGCGCATAATTCCATGACCCACAACAACTTCCCAGTCGCCCCATAATCCCCTCGAAACCCACTACTATCACCACCTGCATCTCCAACGCCCATCTTTAAATACGCCATCCCCCTCCTCCGATCGCCTTATCCACCTTTACGCGGGGCACGGCCCAGCCCTCCGCCACCTCCCGGTGATAGGGGGAGGTGGCTGGATCGAGCGACGACGACCGTCGCCCCCGGTGAGATCCATCGCCGACCATGGCGATGTCGCGACGCCTCCAGGCCCGCTCGAGCTGCGTCGACCGGCTGGCGACGTCCAGCGAAGACCCGGGGCTCGATTCGAGCCCCAGCCCAAGCCACTCGCTCCGCTCCGACCAGGTAAGCTCTCCTTCTTCTTCCTCTGCATTTTTCTTTAATTTTATTTAATTTTCTAGGCCGCTTGAGTAGTCCTCACCTTCCGACGACCACCGCCTAAGCTCCACCATCGTCCCCCCTTCACGCGCACCCCTCTCGATCACCTTCCCCGCTCCTCCAGACCTCGTCATCTCCGACCCATCTCCTCCGCCATTCACGGCGGAGGAGCTTCGAGCTCCCCATGTTCTTCGTCCCCGATGAGCTCCCACTTCACTCCACGTCGCACGCATGCACTTCTTTGTCGCTTCGGCTATGCACCTAACTATGCAGGTCTTCGAGAACTTCAATGGCCGGAGCTCGATCAGAGCAGACTTCCTCGACCTCGCAGTTTCCATCCGAGCTCCGACGAGCGACGCCAGAGGGTCCTGGGCCTTCCCCGAGCTACCCGCTTCATCGACGACTTGTCCTTTAGCTCGGGGGGAGTCCATCGTAGCCGGGAGTGAGTGGTAGAGGAGGAGCTCCTTCGCCGGAGCTCCAAACTCGCCGCCAGCTACGGACGGAGGAGAAGGAACAGCAACCGTTGGATGATCCTTTCTCGGCGATCATCCAATGGCCCAGAGGAGGCCACGCCATCGATTCCATCAACCGTTGGATCCACACAATCCAACGGTTCTTATGCCGCCACATCGACACTCCAGGAACGCACAGCAGCCGCCTGATCGTCACGATCGGATGGACTTCAGCTAGCCACGCGTCAGAGCCAGAGCATCCCCGAGCTTAGCGTCCGAGCCTCCAGGCTTGAACGCTCCCGAGCCTCCACAAGCCTGCATCGAGCCTCAAACCTCCCGAGCCTAGCCGAAGCTGATTCCGAGCCTCTATCGAGCCTGACCTGACTTCCGAGCCTAGATCGCACGTGCCTGGCACGTGCGTATCTGGGCAATTTGCAGAGACACCCCGCCATCTTCTCCAATTTGCAGATAGGACCCTGGAGCACGTGCAGTCCACGTGTATTTGGGTAATTTGCAATTATGCCCTCGCGGGTTTTAATAATTGCAAAAATACCCCTGTGCATGTGGGTATTTTACAGGGAAGGCCTCGTACTTTTCATATTTACTTTTTAGTCCCTCCCAGGGACCTATTTGTAGTTATCTTTTTATGTTTTATTTCAGTTATGCCCTTGTTTTCATTCTAGCATATCTTGAGCATCGTGTATCCGATTTGGTTGATTTCAGTTCCATTTCGAAGCTTGTTTGACGCACTTTCTAATGGCATATTTAATTCTCAGTTTCGGACACATTAATTCTAATGTATTATTTTATTCACCATGTGTCTCTTAAAGCCTTAATTTGTGCCTAGTCTAAATTTTGTTCATCAAGATTGGTTAATGCTTGAACTTGAAATCGACTCATTTTAATTTGCTCATTAATTTTACCTAGGGCGTATTTACATTGCATTACATAGCCTTTATTCGCATGATAAAAATGCTTAAAAAATGCATGTTTATTTTTTTAATGCACTGTTGTAGTGTCTTGCATAATTTGACCTATATATGCCTTTAACTCAACACTTAATAAAATAGATAGAAGTCCGATTAATACGAGAGAGGCTCGTGTCCCTGAGTTCGACCTTGGTATCTTACCAAGTAAAATAAATTTCACGATCATCTCATTTTGATCCATCATATACATATTTAAATGAGATGATCTCTTTGATGAGCTCATGTAGTCCCGACTACGATGATAGCTCCGAGTGCTAATAACACTCTCTTAAAGGGTCGAATTTGCGGCTCATCAACCATAAAATACCCATAGATCCCTCGTACCAACTCCAAAATAGGTCTACTCACTTCCAAATTAATATACATTAAAAGACCTTTAAAATGAGACTGATTTCATCCAATTTGGAGCTCGTATGAAAAAGTTGGGTTTTTGGGCCTCTTTGTATACTACATTTGTATCTTTGTATTTTTGTATCATATTTGACCTCAGCTCCATCTTTGGTCAACATGAAACTTGTATATCTCATCAAGATCTACAACTTTCATGTTTTGAGTTTTTCCAAATTCAGCCTCCTTCTCTCCCTAACTTCATTTCTTATTTCAGCCAATCACAGCCGGCCACGTGGCGCCCTCTGGTTGCACCACGCGGCCGGCTCCCCTTGCCCAAGCCTCCTTTGCTCTCAGTCGTTGGATGACACTCTCAATCCAACAGCCACTTGATTACCACGTACGCCTCAAATCTACACCGTCTGATCATCCCCAGGACTTCATCTGACCCGCTCATTAGAGCCTCGCCCACAGTGCGCCACACGTCGCACACTACGCCCTTGGATGATGCACGCCGCCCTCCATCGCAACCGCTCATCCTGCCTTGCATCCCAACCCTCCGATCTAAGCCCTGATCTCATCACAGCCGCCCGCGCGCACCTCACCCCATCACGCCATGTGGCAACATCACAACCTTCTGATCAAGTCATCCCAGATGCAATCCACACCGCTCGCGCGCGCTTCGCTTCCATCACGCCATGTGGTCGCTCCACGGCCCTCAGATCGCCTCGCCTCGATCAGAACTCGCCTGCTCCTTAGTGATTAGATCTGGGCCGTTGGATCACAAGATCCAACGGCCACGACCTCGTCTCCTACCTCTGGCACCCCTCTCTCCCACGATCTCCGCCTTGTGGGAGGGGTTGCCCCTTTCTATTTTCAGCAGCGCTCCCTCCACCGTCGACGACCACCATCACCTCCACGTCCTTCCCCACTCGTTCCTTATCCTCGCCAGCCACCTCGCTACCCACGTCGACCGCCAGCAACGCTCCACGAACTCCATGAACCCCACTTCATCACCAGCCCAACCGTCTACTTCAACTTATAAATACTCGCCCTCCGGTCGATTTCACACCCATCCGCCACCCCTGAGAGATCACCCGAGCTCGGAACTTCCGTTTGGTGACAACAAGCAACCAATTCCTCGAGCGAAGACCGGTCTTCTTCTCCGGCGAGATCCTCGGCGTACCGCCATGTTGCAACCACTCCTCCGAGTCGCTGCTTGAGCTCAGGGACTTACCGTCCCTTCGAGCGATGACCTGGACCTCGAGCTCCAAACCACAGGTAATCTCCTCCACCTTCGTTTAATCTTCGTTTCAATTTTTCCTTCGATTTCTCCCTTTTTATTCGCCGTTCACCATGATCCTCTCACCTCGCTCTCACTTCGCCGAGCTCCGCGACGTAGCTCTCATCCTCGCACTACCCTTTACACCCTCCGACGACGTACTTCGCCCTCCGTCAGCTCCAGCTCCGCCACCTGGCCGGAGCACCATCGTCGGAACCTCTTCCCTCCACTTTAGGCCTCGCCACTCCATCCTCACCCCTCCACTAGCACGCACGAGCTTCGGCTACTCTTCTAACACCTGCAGGTACCCCTCTCGTGCATTGGCCGGAACATCACCGAAGAGCCTTTTGAGCTTCGTCGCCACGGAGCTCCAACGCGCCTCTCTCCTTCCTGAGACCATCGGATGCCTCGCCGCACCACCGCGCATCTTCTGGGACATCTCCGATCTTCTGGAGAGCTTCACCGACACCTGGAGGGACGGGCGGAGCCAAGTCATCGTCGCCGGAGCCCCGCCATCTCCTCCGTAGGCGGCGGAGGACCATTGAGGGAGAAGCCCCAGCTACTGTTCGATCATCTCGATCGAACGGTCGACTTCACGCCACGTCGCCACTCAGCCGGGTCTCAGGCGCCGTCGGATCGTTCCAGATCTAACAGCCTACCATCGCGCCGTCGGATCCTTCCAAGATCTAACGGAGCTTAGACCGCCACGTCATTGACATCTGGAGCTGACGGGAGCCGTAGGATTGTCTGTGATCCCACGGATAGCAATCAACCACGTAGCCTCCTTCCTTGGGTCTCAGGCGCCGTTGGATCAATCCAGATCTGACGGCCCACCATCGCGCCATGCGTATCCTTCCAGCAACCGTTGGATCACTCTTGATCCAACAGTCGTCAGCACGCCACGTCGACGAAGATCGAGCCCCATCCTCGAACCTAGGCTCGGACCACCCGAGGCTAGCCGAGCCTCCATCCAGACCTCCAGGAGCACCCAAGCCAAGCCCCGAGCCTCCGAAGCCGCCCGAGCCTAGGCCGACTCATGTGAGGAGCACGTGCGTCCTGGGTATTTTGCACCGAGGCCCTGGAGACTTTACGAAATTACAAAAAGGTCCATGTGAAGCAGCCCCCACGTGAGGAGCACGTGCCCAGTGGAGAAATTGCATTTCATCCCCCAGCATTATAGGTAATTGCATTTAAGTCCCTGTCAGCATGTTTACTTTTATGTAATTTTATTTTCTTGTATTGCAAATACACCCCGGAATTTGCACGCATCCCTAGGTGTCATTTTGCATCATTTTTAAATTTTAAAAATTGTATATTGTTGAGTAACTTGTCCTCTATCTGTTGAGATACTTGTCATATTTTTGTAATTGCAGTAGAATTTTTAATGAATTAATTGGTTGATTTTTGAGTTATTTTACCCAGTTGGACCTTTTAGTTGATAATTAATTTTCTGTGACTCCAAAAAATCTCAAAAAAATAACAGTAGCTCTAGGATAGTTAACTCATCCTTGCATAAAAATTTCATGTCATTTGCACACATATCGAGGCCTAAATAAATTGTTTAGTGATTTCCTTAGTTTAATTTTAATAGGTTCATTTCACATTAAAATTTAGGTCTGTCAATTTTCCTAGATTCCTTATCATTAGTTCTATCTAGGATAATTTTATTTCCTGAAAAAGATGTGATTTGATATTTATTAAAAATAAATTAGTGAAAATCACCCTGCCTGCATTTTTAATTTACAGTAAATTCATTTAGTGTCAAAAAATTTCAAAAAAATAGGGTAGCTTAATTTCATCATAATTCATCATCTGACCAATTTTCATAATTTTTGGACTTCATTTGATACCTTAATTGATTTAACTTTGAATTGGCTTGCTTGTTGCATGTGTCCTGCAAAGAAATTAAAAAAGACTCAAAAAAATAATTCCCCAAATATCACACACTTGGAAATTTGCTAAAAATTCACCTAAGGAGACAGATGCCTCCCTGAGTTCGACCCTGGAATTCACCAAGTAAAAAAATTGCCGCTTGAAATTAACTCGAATCTGATTAAAAGTGGTTTTTGATATTCCCTCTCGTATCCGACTGCAACGAAAATTGATAATTAATTTGGACATTAACTTGACTGAATTAACTGAGGGTGCGGGAGGCGTTATCAATGAGCTATCTAATTATGGTGGTTTTATATTTTTTGGAGTTACTGTGCAAAAGATAGGTTTTGGGCCCCTATTATACATAATACCGATTAAACTATTCATTATATTCATTATTCATTATTTTTATAAATTTATATTTTTAGAATTTTTTGAATAATATACATAATACATGTACATATTGAAATTAAAAGAAAACCAAAAAGAAAACCTCAAATAAAATAAGTCTATGAAATTACATAGGCAAAATACCTATGTATTACTTATATATAAATAAAAATGGATTTCATTCTTTTATTCATTTATACTTTTATTAAATTGTAAATATCATCTATATTCCACTAAAAATGTAAATCTAAAATAAAACCCAATAAAATTCATTAAATAAATAAAATGTGTATAAAATATAGGTAAAATACCTATAAGTATACCTACATATTATATACACCTATTATTTAAATATGCAAATAAACTCATAAAAATCAAATAAAAATATATTTATACTCACAAAAATAAGTTATAAATATATAAAATAAGAAAATGAAATAATAAAATAAAAAATGAAAATAAAAATACACAAAACATAGGTAAATATACCTATAAATACACCCATAAAAATAAATTACTAATAAATAAATCCAAAAAATAAATAAAAATCAGATTAAAATACTACATAAAATAATAAACATTTTTTATTTTATACTCAAAAAGTAATAAAATCATTTACTATTTTAAATTAATTATTTTAGAATAAATATCCCTGTTTTGTCCTGTAGCGGCCTACGTGGACCAATCAGGGGCAGCGGACCATTGACCTTTGGTCAACTGTCCCATCCACGTCTCTGACCCGCCAGACCTGATGAATCCCCGATTTTCTTGCATTTTTCATGGGCGTCTCATCCACCGATCGAATTCGCTTCCTTCACAAGAATTGTTGCTGGATCATTGTATAATCACGCCAACATCTTGGATTGCTCGTAAACACATCGGATTCTTTGATTTTAGCCGGTCAATAAGGGTGCCTCGTGATGTTTATAAATAAGAAGCTCCAACCCCCTTCGCAAATTTGGTCAGTCTTTGTCTTCTCCCTTCCTCGTATTCAGTCCTGGAGGTTTCCTCGTGACAGGAGGAGGTCTTTGGCGCCTTGAATCGGTCGGAGGAGGTGGGAGATGCACCCACGGCGGAGCTCTGGCGACGCCATGCTCCCAGGTTCCCCACTAGGTATTGAGCACCTTTTCTTGCTTTATTAGATAGATTTTTATTCCAGCATTTATTTCCCGCATTTAGATTAGTCTTTAGCTCAGTAAATCACCGTGAATCGCTCGACTCGTAGTTCACCGGAGCTCCGCTCCGGCGACGACTCTCGTCCCATCCAGTGACTCTTCGACACTCGTACCACCCTCATATCATTTCCTATCACGTTCTACATCATATGCACGCCCCTGATCAACCGGATCCCTCGTGGTTCTGCGATTCGAGGTTCTCCTCCGCCGCTCACCGAAACCTCGCCGCCCACCTTCGTTTTTTGTGCTAAAGCTTCAAATCCCAGGTCGAGGAGCTTCGCCTCGAGCCTCTGGTTCTTCCTATGCAGGTTTGAACGTAAACGGATCCCTTCTGGGCTTGATTGATTCCAGGAAGAGGTTCCTGGAGGTCCTCCCCTTCTTCGAGCTCGCCTGAACGACTGGGACCTCCAGGGGCCAAGTGAAGACCATCAGCCAATGCGGGGACCCTCCAGGAACGTGTAGAGACCATCGTATTCGACAGGGAAGACCGGAGGCGCCGACTATTCTCGATCGAAGCTCGCCGCGCACGAGCTTCGTCCCTGTTCGTCCACCTTGCTCCATCGTCGTTCGATCAAGACGAAGGCCCCAGGCATAGCAGCAACCGTTGGATGCCAAGCCTCGTGACCGTCAGATCTCGCCAAGAGATCTAATCTCGTGCGTCCAACCACGAAGCGTCATCAACCGTCAGATGGGCGACACGTGTATAAGTGAATGAAGATCCGCCATCCATCCGCGCCTAATAAGGGGTAATTTACACTTTAATCCCCTGCCTTTTGTATTTATTATTTAGTCCATTAAATATTATGTAACGTTTAAAATAAAGTGGGTATTTTGTAAAAAGACCCCTGTGTTTCTGGTATTTACATCGAGGTCCATTCCACGTCATATCACGTGAGGTCCCACGTGTGTTGGAAAAATTTCATGGATGCCCTTGTACTTATTTGTATTTTGTAAAGGTCCATTAAATAAAATTTTCAGTGTTATATTTTTGTGAAAATTACATGCATACCCCTACACTTTATGAAATTACGTTTTGGTCCCTGTGCGTGTGAGTCACGTGGTCCTGCGTGATTGGGAAAATTACAATGACCCCCTAGCGGGTTTTGAAATATGTATTTGGTCCTGGAATTTCATGTTAATGTTCAATATTTTTGGTATATTTGCACAGAACCCCCTGGACTTTATTTTATTTGCACAAATGCCCCTGCTATTGTTGGAATTTCTTTGTGCTTTTCCTATTTATTGCATGCATCTCTAAAATTCCAAAAATACCCAAAAAATTACCAAAGGTTCTTGTTGCATTGTATTGTCACGCTATATTTTTATTTTGCATTTTTATTGCATCCTCATATTTATGAAAATTCAAAAACATGCATTTTTGCTAATGTTGCATTAGAAAACCCTAAAAAATATCAAAACTTCTTGAAAAATTCCCAAAAAATATATGTCATTCCTTTTAGTGTTTTTGATTTTCTATCCAAAAATCACTGAAAAAGATAATAAAAAACTCATAAAAATTAAAAAAACCCCAAAAACCTTCATAAAAATATTAAAAACCCCAGAAAAATCATAAAAATGCAATCTCTATTTATAAATTTTTTGTATTATATTTTCTTTGTTTAAAATTAAGTTGAGCAATTTTTAACACTTTTTGATATTTTCGTGCTCATTTTAATTTCAGTCAGCAATCTAGTTCACTGTTTTCTAGTATTTTTTGACTTTAAAAATGCCAAAAAAATTCAGAAAAATCTAGAAAAATCATAAAAACATTAGAAAAATATAAAAAGTCCAAAAATATTTTACTTCCTGATTTTTGTTTAATTTTACTTACTTTTATAAATACCTTGTCCTTCTCTTTTCTTATATTGTGTATATATTCTATTTATAAAAAAAGAAAATAAAAAATATAAATTATAAAAAGAAAATACAAAATCAGAAAATTAAAAATCAAAATACAAAAATATAAAATTAAAAAAATCAAATAAAAAAGATAAAAATAAAAAACGCACAAAGACATGTGTGTGCATACATGACTAGCATGTTTATAAATAACTGTAAGCTACCAGTTTTTGCTCTCTGTGGTTCGACCTCTACATACTTACGCACTGTGCATATTTTATGGTAGAGTTAATAAATTTTAATTCACATATTTGGGACTTAATTGCTTTATTCTCTGTTGTGGGTTAAACTCTGATCAATTGGGGTTTCGTGAACGGTCGCTCAGTGACACTGTGGTCCCGCCTTGTGTGGACTACTTTAGACCCTCGCCAAATCTCGATTATCAGGTAGTCAGCAAACGGTCCGCAATTCATACTGGCTAGGAAAGATCTAACTTTGGGATTAGGCCAGTCTCCTGAGAGCATTGGGTTTCTAACAGCTCGCTCTAACCGC
Organism: Ottelia alismoides; assembly: GCA_037367405.1. Classification (NCBI taxonomy): domain Eukaryota; kingdom Viridiplantae; phylum Streptophyta; class Magnoliopsida; order Alismatales; family Hydrocharitaceae; genus Ottelia; species Ottelia alismoides. The sequence continues at coordinate 551,238 of JAZKJV010005970.1, read as the reverse complement.
TCTGATATATTGTATTCTCACCAAACTCTAAAATTGAAAAGATAATTGACCGAACCTTCATGGTCTTCACTTTGAGTTGAGTTGGTAAACTGGGGATTTCTATTGTGTTTGATTGTTTGTGTGCTTACTCGATCCTTCTGTGTATTTGCGCCTTTTTCTCCATATCTTTTGACTTGACCCTCGTGCTCTCCCGATCCCGTCTTTTGTTTCGGAGATGGCTGACTGGAGTTATTTTAATCCGATTTTCGCGGATACCTCGTACCCTCCAGACGATCCACCTTCCTTTTTCTAGGAGGACTTTCCTCCTGATTTTTGTGCATATCCAGCTAACCCATTATTTCAGGAACTGGATGATGATTTTCACTCACCCTCAACCCACCCGATCCTGGGATTTTGGAATCATCTTTCATGATTTCCACATTTAAGATACTGAACCAGATGATGGAGCATATGAATTCGAGGATTTCCAATCTCATTAACATAAATATGAGCCAGAACACTGCTCCACTATTTGAGGATATGGATTCACTTGAGGATAATCATGAGAGCTTGCAATCGCCCAAAATACAAAAAAATGAGAAAATTTTAAAAATCCAAAAAGATTCTGGGAGACACATTATTGATTCACTTTGTGAGGAGAGTACCCAAATGCTTGATCATTTACCCACACATTTATTCACATCATGTCCCAACCTTGACCTCGAGGATTCCATTATACATACTGCTCTTGGAAATCCTCATGTAAATGCTGATTCCGACCTCCTCCCTTGTATAGATGAGGTCCAAAAATTCAAAAATATTGACTGAACCCAATGTGGTGGCCACCCTTCATGAGATCATTAAAGCCCCACTTCAACAGGCCATGACAGATTTATCTACTCCTCAACACAAGAAGAGAAAGCGAAGGAGAAGATCTGAGCGTCACATCTTGACCATGACCACTGCCTACGCCATCTCTCACCGTCCGTATTTTAGGAAAGGAAACACGGCAACACCTCTGGTGATTTGCTCCATATCTGACTATTCTTGTGATAACACTCTCCTTGATGGCGGTTAATCAATCAATATAATACCCTTCTCTATGGTACATCCTCTTCATCTTGGGCCTCTCAAGAAAACCATGATGATAGTTCAATTTGCTGATGGATCTATCAAGAGGCCGAAGAGTATTCTAGAAAATGCTGTCATTCTAATTCAGGGCATGAATTTTACTTTGAATTTTGTTGTAATGCCCATGGAGGCCTCCGCCCCTGTGGAGCACCCTCCAATCATCCTGGGACGACCTTTCCTCGCCTCTGCGGGAGCCGTTATCGATTATGGTTCATGAGAGATTCGCTTCCGTTCTGATGTAGGGAGCAATGTGTTTATCACTACACCCACTACTGCCCAGAAATCTGCATCTCATGAGAACCCGCCCGTGTCAGCTAACCCCAAGGAATTTGACCTCGATAATAATATCAGATATTCTTGTTATATGTTGGATGATAATGAAACCCAAGAATTCCTCTTGAAGGAGGAAGACTCGAAAAGCATAGATCTTGGAGTTCCCCCTTCTGGTATGTGGCGATGCATTGATGACATCCGCGGAATTTACACGATAGACACCTTAGAGCGGAAGGCATGATCTGAGACTAGACAGGACGGACATGATTCGACTACTTCCACTAATGAGTCCGTTCCTATTCTCCCTGATTTAGATGAGACCGATCAAACCAAATTTGATTCGATTGCATTTATAAAGGAATTTGGGCCTTTTGATGAAGATTATGATCTAGTAGAGGCTCACCAGGCTGAAATTGATCCTAATTTTTCTGATAATGATTTCGAGCCATTTTACTTTGATGTTTGCGAGACTTCTCAGGCAGGACATTACCACACTACTTCCAATAATCGGTTTAGGCATGCACAATCTGAAACCGTTGAGGATACATTCCTGGTCGATCCTACTCAGTTTATGTCTAATGATGATCCCAATATCAACCTACACCTTGTCAAATCCATACCTCAACGGTCCCGCAAGAAGGTTCGCTTTCGACCTTCTTGACCTTTGTACCTCCACTCCTCTTGTATATCCTTTCGTTTCACTCTTTCTTCTCCCATTTTATCATTCACCCCTTTTCCATGTGTGTATATATATGCTATACTTAGGATGTGCTTTATCCTAAGTATGGGGGGGGGGGGGGTTGACTGATTTGTGTTGTTCATATCGTGTCTTTTTATATTTGAGTCTGTACATTTTCGTCATCGGTTTTCTCCTTTTGTACACTCTACTATACTTAGGATTATTTGATCCTAAGTATAGAGGGATCGTCAACTTCTCTTCTTTTTATCTTTTCTTTGAGTCATTGTAGCATAGGAGTTCTTTTCACTTTTCTATTCTTAGCACGAGTTATGTCTTCCTTTTTCGCTTTCTGATCACTATGAGAACATAGTTCGAGCTAAGTATAAGGGGTGTCGTATATATTGTATATATACTTTAGACATAACTTGTACTTTTAAATACATTTATTTGGGGGTTTATGTGTATTATGTTGTAAAATCCATGTGTGTGAAAAAACAACAAAAAACAAAAAATACACGCAAAAAAATCACAACAACAAAAAAACAACAAAAAAAACAAAAAACTTATATATACTTGTATATATTTTACTAACCCCTTTTCCTTAAAAAAACCTTTATTTCACAAAAATCCATAAAAAGTTCAAATTTAGAAAAAAATGTTTAAAAAAATGTTCTTTTCACATGTGCATCATTTCTTTAAAAAAAACTCTCTGCATTGTTCATATTTTGCATTTGCATGTGCATTTTTCAGGATAGTATTGATATTTAAACTATATCTGGAATAAAAGTTGGACCTTAATTCACCTAATTTTCAGAGGAACTTCACCGAGAAATAGGATTTTAGAAGCTTCAGGTCTTTTACTCAATTCTTTGAGTTCCACATGACAATGTGCAGCATTTGACTCTTAGTGTCTAACACGGTCTCTTCATTCTGGGTATTAACTCTGGAATAGGGAATCAATTTGTACTCTCGCACTATGCACTTAGCTCAACTCAAACGAGATATTGGAAGACTGTGTGAGTTTCTTTTCTGATAGCATGGAAATCTAAAGACCGGAGTACGAGTTGAAATAAAGCTTCGGAAAAGGGATGGACAACTGGGTACAATTTTTTCTAAGATCCCAAAAAATGTTCGGAAATAAAAAGATTCTATATCTGTAAGGGCACAACAAGATCCAAGCAGAAACTCCAAAAATCCAAATACAAAGAAGCCACTACCAAATAGATATCTGACAAAAAAGGTCCAAGCTTCAAGAAAACCTGCAGATCTTGATGGAGACTTGGCTACGCTGGCCAGCTTCACAAGGAGAGGTGACTACACTGGTGCCACCCTCCAGTTCTTTTCTCCTTCTTCTAACTTCTCCCCCAATTCGATTGTGAACACAGTGTGACAGACCTTAGAAGGAAATACCTGACTCCCCGAGGACGAGTTACTGGAGAGGAGATTTGCATGGTAGTCCGGCATTCTGGATGGGAAGAGCTAAAACCTTTCACACACATGAGTCGATTGTTCAATGTTCATAGGGTATGCTTTGGGAAGAGGATTGATCTAAGATGACTTCTGAGCCGAAACTGTGACAATGATGTGTAGAACTTGAAGGTTGTCGATTTTAAAATTCTAAGTCTCACAGAAATTCCGACACACTAATAATCCAAAGGTCCAACAGAGCTCCAAACTACAATTTTATGAAGATAAGTTTAATACTCATTATTGTCCTACTTTCTTTATTTTCCCTTTCTTTTTCTTTTTCATCACTTATTCTTTCAAATAAGTGTTTGCTAAGGGACTAGCAAAGGTAAAGCATAGGGGGATGATGAATCTGCGATTCATCATCTTTATTCATTTATTTTAGCCTAAAATCCCTTATAAAACACCTGCATATAACATAAACTCCATATTCTTACTAACTTGAATATGTGTAAATATTGTACACTTCTTACTAATGTTAACCTAAAATAAATAAATAAAGAAAGAAAAAAATAAATAAAATAAAAAAGAAAGGGAAGACTGTATACAGGCTGACCCAAACCCCGAGAGAAGGTCAAGACATGACCTAATCGACTAGGTATAAAGTAGGGTGAGATAAGGGTCCTTAAGCAGAAAATCAAAATAATATGTGTGTTGTTGTAAATACTTCTCACTTATTTTGTATATATCTGTATAAAACTAACACTAATTTATTTGTACCTTAATTGACCTCAAATCAAATAACTTTCAAAAACAAAGTTGTAAATAAAAATGTGTCCTAATTAATAAAAATGATTGCACAATTAAATCTTGTACATAATAAAAGTAACCACACTTGGAAAAAGCCACTAAGCACTAATTGGAAAACCAATTCCGGCTCCATATGAGCTCAAATTGAATCAACCTCACTTCCATTGGATTTGAAATTAAATTATCTTTAAAATGGTTGTATTTTCAGAGTTTTTGGAGTTACGGTTGAAAAGTCGGTTTTCCCGGGTGGTTTGTGCAATTTTCCCATGTATTTTGTGCATATTGTATTTGTATATATTTGTAAATATTTTTACTAATTATTTAAAATAAAAATTAAAATAAAAAATAATAAAATTCTCAAAACAAAAAGGGCTAATTTCCTCATTTACCATTGTATATAATGTCATATATGTATATAGTTGCTATTTTTAATTAATCACCATAAAAAAATAAAAAATAACATTTTTTAATTCAAATATATAAAGTGACGAAAATTCAAAAAAATTAGATAATTTTGTAAATAGTTTTATCTCTTTTACTTTATCGCATTTCATCTCTCTTATCTCTTCCACCAAAAAATTCAAAAATTCATTTCAATTTTCATCTCTCTTATCTCTTTATCCAAAAAAATCAAAAATTCAAATTTCATTCTATCTTTCTATTTATATGGCTCCTTCTCCCTCATTTCAACTTGATCAATCTTTAGAGAGAGGAGCCCGATCTCCGAGAGTAAATTTCGTCGAGAATAGTGCCTAGCCTCCGAGCTGTCCACTGACAGCGAGTCAGCCTTGTCGAGGCAATCACGGACCATTTCCGCTCCTAAGATGAGATCCACATTTTCTTCTTATTTTATCTTACTTTAATTGTAATTTTATTTCTCGTACTTTTATCTCGTTGTCATTTTTTCTAGATCTTAAAATCCATCATGATTAATTATAATTTGAATATGATATGGAGGATCACATAAGTGACATCCATGGTCTCCCGTCAAGGCGAAGGGTTCTGTCGCCAGGGATTGTATATAGGAGACGCCTGTCCGAAGTGACAGCTCCTATATGCAAGCGCATCTGGATCGGGCTATTTGCTTCTCGAAAGAGTAAGGTCGTATGCGTAGTGACCCCAATATCGGATCCTCATATTATTGGGGCGATATTGGATTGCGCATAGCGAGTTCTATTCCTGTTGACGGTTGGTTCAATTAATGACGAGTCAACGCCACCTTAGGGGTGGTGGGCCCGGGTATTAAAGACCGAATTGGGAGATGCAAGTTGGACTTTCAAGGCGGAATGTGTTCCCGCTTCTTTTTATCCGAGTTGCAGTTTCTCATATTATTGGGATGTAACAAAGATAAGGAAGGAGATCCCAGATCTTGCTGAGATATGATGGTAAGTATATCTCTTACATTGAAAGTGATTAAGGGAATGAACTTTCAGTGTTGACAAGGCAAGACAACTTTGATATAAAAATTCCTAAATCAAAGTAAAATTAAATATTTATATATATTTATGCAAATTTCTTATTCCAGATAATCCTTCATTAAACCCACTCAATATTATACTCAATAATAACCAGTAAAATATCATGGATTGGACCCTTGATCCAGATATTGTACTTGCAATTGGACACATAATGTATGTGGTTGCAATGTGCAAGTTTCCTCATAATAATGAGAAGTGATAATTAAATAAGATAATAGGACTGAAACCCTAGGGTTTGTATGTCTCTATAAGTCTTGATCTCATTGAATGTACTTTGGAAGTGACATGTCGATGATGATCGTGATTATCAAATAATCCTTATAAAATCAATAAAGATTTTTTGGCATGCATATGTGCTCTTGACATTTAATCATGAATGACATGGTTCTCTGCATCATGTAGAATGGTAGCTCTATAAGAGATGATGTATTCAAATTGTTTGAGTACCTACCTGAACCTATGTTTTTAATAGTTTAGATGGATGTAGATGATGAGTGTCATCATTCTACTGTCTATACTCTAGTCATTCATGAAGCTTCATAATATTCATATTGTATGAATTAGGTAAAGCATGTATAAATGTCGAAATGCTCTTACATTAACTTCTTTTGAAATTAACATAAGAGATCCTTAGTCTTAAGCAATGGTTGTTTATAGATAAAGGGAGCGCAGAGATAAAGGGAGCGCAGTGGAAGCATGGGTTGGACCCAAGCAAGAAGTATAATCAAAGAGTTGACTGTATTTCGGTGACTTCCATATGACATCCAAAGAGTTGGATGAATGCCAATACTGCAATATGTTGATGTGTTGATAGTATGACTATCAAATCTATCTAGAATCTTTAGAGAAGGAATCAGATAGTACATCTGAATAATCTACATATAATCATTGAAATTGACTTACTTATTTGATAAGATAAAGTCTAATAATTGTATCTCAATCTTCTAATGACACTTGCAATTGGTTGCATATGTTTTAGAAGACTGGAAAATTTGATCTTAAGGTCTATAGTTATCCTTGAGAATTTTGATGCAATTGTTGCAACAATCCCTTTTGGATTGATAGACTTCATATTTTCAGTGGGATCCCTTAGTCTTAGAGAATGTCTCTATGACCTAGATATTAGAATACACTCATAGTTTATTTCTAATTGTTGGATATAAACATGAATTCTGTAATAAATCTATCATAAAGAGTTATGATGGAGATATTTCAGATAGTAATCTAAAATCTAGTGGACTCTATTAAATTAGAAAATTATTGAGTGGTTCATTAAGATTTCTAATACTGAAAATTAAACCTTTAAAGATCAATAGGAGGATGAAGATCATTTGACAATGATCTGGCATCAAGTTTTGGACATATGTCTGTTGATGAGATCAATGGACTAGTAAGATATGAAACTTTAGATTGTCTAAAAGATTCAAATCTCACATACTTGTGAATGTTGTATTCAAAGTAAAAATGTCCAATACACCCTTCTTTGGGAAAGGTGTAAGATGTTAAGGTATTCAAGATCTCATACATATTGATGCATGTAAATCATCTATATCAGAATAAACATTATGGATATGTGATACCTATTAGTGATTATTTGTGATATGAGATTTCTTCTCTTCACTTAGAAAACTTTGAAATGTTCAAAGATTTCACAATTTTGGTTTAGAACCAAAGTTTGAAGGAAGATGGGATGAATTTGATCTAACCAAGGTAGCCTGTACCTATTAGATGAATTCAAGAAATACCTTATGGAGATATGAATATCATTCCTATCTCAATCCTCCTAATGAACCTGAACTCAATGGAGTTGTAGGGAGATACAATTGATCATGTGTGACATGATTTAATCAATGATTAATCCTAGCATAATTATCTCTTAGTTTCCAAAGGTGTATATGTAGAGACTACATTATATACTTAATAAGGTTCCATGCATGTAAGCTGGAATCTAGCACTAGAGAATGCTACTTCATTAAGAAAATAAAGGATGGTATTGTATACCTACTTTATGATCTTGAGATTCTTAAAGGGTCTCATCTCTGAGAATGTGATTCTTAGATGATGACTCTCTTAAGAATCGAGATAAAATGAAGTGAAGGAACTCATTTAATCTTGAGAAGATAATGAGGCTCCTGAAATTGGAAACTAAAAGGATAATTAAAGATGAAACACTAATACCTCTTCAAATAAGTTTGAGGATGTATTCCATGTGAAAATGATTGGACTTCATGTGATGAAGCTCCTGAGGATCATGACATGGATAGATGGATGTTAGCAATAAAAGTCTAATGTAGACTTCATATACAAGTGTTGTATATGGACCCTCGAGGATCCACCTATATGGGTAAGACCCATTAAGGTGTAAATGGATCTTCAATAGAAAGAGGGAACCTGATGAGAAGGTAGAGACCTTCAAATCACGATTCGTAGCCATGAGCTACACACCGAAGAGAAGACATCGCTTGCGATGAGACTTGCTCTCCAGTGACCTTGCTTTGACCCATCAGAATATTGCTAACTATAGCTACACAACTTGACTATGACATCTTCATGATGTGAGTCAAGATTGCATTCCTCTATGAATACCTCTCTGAGGATATTCATATGAACTAGCCCCAGGGCTTCATGGTTGAGGAAAGCAAGGTGTGCAAGCCAAAGAACTCCATCTTTGGACTCAAATAAGCTTCTTGTATTTGGAACATAAGTTTTGATGAAATTGTAAATGTTATGATTTCAGATAGAATCTTGATGAACCATGTAAAGCTTAGTGGGAGTGCCATTGTGTTCATCGTGCTAAATGTAGATATTATTCTAATCATTTAGAATGATATAAGAATAAATAATAAGTGCTTTAAAATTTGGTTGTTCCATACTTTGAGATATGATCTCAAGGATACCTCTTAGATCTTAGTTCTGAAGTCGTTCAGAAATAAAGAGAAGAGGATATTGGGACCGTCACATTAGTAGTACACCTTGGACTTATTCCATTTTCTGGAAAAATTCCAAGAAAGGCTTCCTTCCCTTAAGATGTGGTAGTGACCTGTCTAAAGGGATAGCACCTCAAAGAGTTGAGGAAGTGAATGCTAGAACTGCTTGCACTTGTGCATCAGTTATGAGAAGCTGGGTATATGCTAGATGTGTACAAGAGCCAGATGTCTGCCATGCAGTGGGAGTAGTAAACTATTACTAATCCTGCTATGGCGATAAAACACTTGATTGCAGTAATAATAATATCTTCAAAGATGATAAAACTTAGAGATAGTGATCTCAAAGTCTTATCTTCAAAAGTTTAAGATCTTGTAGATAGTGATCTATAAGGGTCTTGACTGCAGATACCTTAGGAGATAGAGATCTCCAGGAATGAAGGTATTCTAAAAGGATTATGGGAATACTGGTTATGATAATTAATAAGATGTAGTGTCAATGACACTATAACCGACAAAATTGAGTATTGGTTGCATAGGATGCAACATTCGCATTGGATGCAAGCACTGTTACTAGGAGATATGCAAGTGTCGTAAAAGGACTTGGCGTAGTCTCTTGGGAACAGAGTGATTGATCAGCTTACCTAGCTATTTTCTAAATAGCCTATGATTGTCACATGAGTGTGGGTTTAAATGATTAGCCCATTAATGGCTCTTTGGGCTAGTGGGAGATTGTTGGACATGCGAGCCCACGGTGAGCCATTATGCAATAAATGTTATTGTAATTCACTACTTAATCTGAAATAAAGAGTACATAATTTGCATAATAGGTCCCTTAGTACAATTAGGGTTATGTACCATGGCCATCTTAATGATCATATAGCTATTGATTCAATTATTGAATCATAGAGGTTGGTGCTTAGATGAATATCTAATGAGTTTGATTGAGGACTCATCAAGCACCGTCAAATGATTATTAAGAGATGATCTCCAGCCTGAGTAGGAGATGGCAATTCTTTCTCATTTAGGCTAATATCTGACCGACCTCTTGATGCAGGTCCTCTGCATAGGAATAGAGATTCGGAGGTGTCAGATGAGTTAGGTCAAAGAGTTGACTTAACGAGATCGAGATAACCAAAGTCCTATATCATATACTGTCATGATATAGGCATGCATCCTCTGACCGGAGACAGATGTGTTACTATATGTCTGAGTATGTACATTTGGCAGACCAATAGGTTGATGACCTAATCAAGGTCTATACACCGGCGCGCTGATGTGCATATAAGGGCATATGAGTAATACGATCTCTCAAAGGGATCATACAGGTTCAGCTACTGAACCGGAAGACATGAGCTCACTCATGAGATATTGGGAAGAATCAAATTCCATGCGCATGGTCGTCTCGCTTTGGAAGCTTGACTGAATTTGTAGGTTTGATATATACTTTTGGAAAGTATATGATCAAGACCTAGGTATGATATATGCTTTTGGAAAGTATATGATCGATACCGACTCCCAATGATCGAATGAGAAACTTACTGATAAAACCCTGAAGTAGACAGTATAAAGTTGATCTAATACTTCGGGTTTATTCTGAGTCTTCCAGTATGCAGGATGTACAGGTATTGGGAATACCTGAGGGTTATGTGATCATAAACGATTGTATAACCATGATGCTTCCATTCCTAGGGAGTGATGAAACGGGTCTGGATTTTAGTGACTCCTCTCAGTAGAGAAGTAATCTGATCTTAGTCCAAATGTTGGACATTGATCTGAATGTGATTCAGATGCAATGAGAAGATTAGATTTGCGGTCTTGATTTAATCAAGCATCTATGGGAGGCCCGCGATCTGGATATGAGATATAATCTCAATATCCATGTCACTATACGTGGAACAATACAATCGCCATGTCCTTATCTCCAAGTATTTGCGGAGAAAGCGCATTATCCTTGAAAGAGTTCATGGATAATTCTATTGTTGATATATGTGTCCGAGCATTGAGAAAATGGATAATTAAATGTGATTTAATTATCATGAATAATATGAATTTGATTCATATTATAAGGAGAGTTATCTTAGATAATTAAATGTGATTTGATTATCAAAGATGTAGATAATGTGAATGTGATTCATATTATTTGAGTACATGAGAATAAGTTATCCAATATAATTAAATATGATTTAATTGTTATGGATAAGAATAATGTGGATAGAAATATCCAATTATTCATAATATATTATAAATGTGGTTTATAATATATTAGAGAGAGTTAATTATAATTTATATGTGTTGATTAATTATTATGTGTATTGGATACACATTGTGTAATTAATTGACAATGTAAATTATATGTTGTTTTGGGTTGTGAATTTGATTCACAATTTTTCTATGGCAAGATTGCAATATTCTCAAATATAATTGTGAATTATTTTTAAAGAATAAAAAGCCAACAAAAGTTGTTGGAAATAAATAGAGGAGATTTTCAAGGAGATATGCAATCTCATGGATTTCCATGAGATTGCTCTCTCCATGGAAAGAGGGGGGCGGCACATCATTCCTATAAGGAATGTGTGGTCGTCCACTTTAGAAGGTACATGGAGATGAAATCTCCATGTATCTTCTCTCCTTATTTATTGGTTTGATTTGGATTAATTTGTATTTGATTTTGTCAAATATATTTTGATCTAAATTTGTTGGTTTTACCAACAACAATCTTAGCCATTGGATTGACATAAATCAATCTCATCCATTGATTTTATATGTCACATGGATTGAGATCCATGGATCCCAAAACCCTATAAATAGAGAGGTACACCATGCTCTCTATTTTACACAACACATCTCTCTCTCTCTCTTTCTTTCTAGAGGTCAGCCCTCTCTCTCTCCCTCTCATGGTCGTCCACCATGGATGCCATGGAGAGGTTCTCCATCGTCGCGGCATCGTCGTTATGCTGCCTGTTCTTCTGCTCGTGGATCTCCGTCTCCTTCAGTGCGCCGCGCTCGTGAAGAAGACGTCGGATCTCGTGTGTCGAGATCAGGAGATCCACCGCTTGGATCATCAACATGGATTGCGAGAAGCATGCGGTTCATCCCCGCGCTCGCAAGCGTCTCCTCCGTCAGATCGGACTTGAGACAGGAGGTCTCTTCGTTTAGAGACTTGATCGCAACCACGCTTCAAGAGGTAATCCTAATTACTTGTTTGTGGTTTAGACGAAACGATCCGAGAAGTGTTCTTGGATCGTGTGGTTTCGTCGTATAAAATTTTTAAATTCCGCTGCATCGAGCAACTAGTGCGACTAGTCTCTCCTCGTCGTATTCGATACGACGCTCACTCTTCCGTGATGCGCTTGAGGATCTAACCATATCCTTCAGATATGCAAGAGTAAATAAGAAGCCTATTTTTATTTTCTTTATTTTCATTTTTTTACCTCCTATTTTACAACAATTTACAAGAGGTAAGTATTATACAAGTATACACACATTATTATTTTTTTTTAATTTTTACCCACCTGTAATTATTGTAAAATATATACAAACATACGCGAAAGTACGAGCTATGGGTAAAGTATTTATGTAATATATACACGCCCCCCTATACTTAGCGTGTGCTATGTCCTCAGAGTACGAAGAGCGAGGAAAAAGACATAGCTCGTGCTAAGCGTAGGAGAGCTAAAGAGAAGGAAAAATGTATAGAAATCGACCAGTCCCCCTATACTTAGGCTCTAGCAGCCTAAGTGTATAAGAAAGTCAAAAAGTGGGGCGGACGAGGTCAAGAAGAGAAGTGGATGAATATACAATGTGGGCATCGGTCCCCCCTATACTTAGGCTCAGGTCAGTATAGGTCAGAAGTGAGTATGAGGGCCAGTGTGATTTGGAGAATGTACAAAGAACCGACTCAAGTGACTCCTCCCCCTATACTTAGGATCCGGTCATCCTAAGTATAGTCCAAGATAGTGATCTGATGAGGCTGGGATGGGTTACTAGAGTCGCGTGGGAGAGAGGATAGGATGTACAAGAAGAATGATGATATATACAAATGAGTCGGCCTGAATCTTTCAAGATGTTGCTGATGGCTGGAGCTCACTGCTGCAAGGTCTCATACGCGGCTCGAGGTGCATCTACTGAATCTGTCTCACGCATGAATACAATCTCCTCAACATGGACTAACTGCTCATTGGATTTGACGAAGTGCTTCAACAGTTGTCCACTCACTAGGAATGTCGGTGCATCATCTGCGAGATCTGAGATCTCGACACATCCGCTGTCATGCACCGTGCGGACGACAAATGGGCCTGTCCACTTGGACTTCAACTTGCCTTGGAAGATCTTCAGCCTAGCATTAAACAATCATACCTTATGTCCAGGAACAAAGGTCTTTCGTCTGATATATCTATCATGCCAACGCTTCACCTTGTCCTTGTACACCAAACTGTTGTCATATGCATGGTTTCTGACTTCCACAAGCTCATTCAGATCCATATCTCTCTGTTTCTGCCCAAGGTGCGTGTTCCAGTTGACCTTCTTGATTGCCCATTCTGATTGGTGCACTAACTCTGCGGGCAAATGGCACGGCTTTCCGAATACCATTCGGAATGGGGAGGTTCCTAAAGGTGTCTTGTAAGTTGTCCTATACGCCTAGAGGACTTGATCCAAGATCTGAGACCAGTCCTTCCTGTCCGGGCGGACAAGCTTTTGCAATATAGTCTTCACCTCCCGATTCGATACCTCAGCCATACCATTGGTTTGTGGGTGGTAAGGACTTGCGACACGGTGTTCGATGCCGTAGTCCTTCAGGAGTTTCTTCACCTCCCGATTCACAAAGTGGCTATCCCCGTCTGATATCATCATTTTGGGGATCTCGAACTTAGAGATGATGTGCTCTCTGATCAATTTACAGACAGTCCTGCTGTCTGCGGCTCGGGTCGGGATAGCCTCCACCCATCTGGATAGATAATCAACCGCAAGAAGGATATATTCGAACCCATGGCTAACTGGAAATGGGCCCATGAAATCGATGCCCCAGGCATCAAAGACATCACAAATGATGACAGGCTGCATAGGCATCTCATCCTTGGAACCGACGGTTCCTCCCATTCTCTGGCATACTGGGCACGACTTCACGAAGGCGGTGGCATCGCGAAACAGAGTCGGCCAGTAGAAGCCACACTGAAGTACCTTCCATGTGGTCTTCTTCTCGGAGTGGTGTCCTCATGCTTCCAAGCTGTGGCATAAAGAAAGGACACTCTGGTATTCCTCCTGAGGAATACACCGTCTCCAGACACAATCCGGTCCTTCGAAGAAAAGGATCGGATCCTCCCAATGGTAGTGTCTAGCGTCCGACTTAAGTCGGTCAATTTGGCTCTTGGGCCAATCTTCGGGAACTTTCTTGGAGACAAGATAATTCACGATATTGGCGTACCATGGGAGTGAGTCGATAACAAAAATCGACTCGTCAGGGAAGGAGTCTCGAATTGGTGAATCCTCGGAAGTATTAAGATCTTCGAGATGAGAAAGATGATCGGCCACTACGTTCTTCTTTCCAGGTTTATCACAGATGTCCAAGTCAAACTCCTGGATAAGTAAAATCCATCGAAGAAGACGTGCCTTCGCGTCCTTCTTCTCCATCAAGTATCGTAGTGCCGTGTGGTTTGTGAACACAGTTACCTTGGATCCAATTAAGTGGGATCTGAATTTGTCCAAGGCAAACACTACCGCAAGCATTTCCTTTTCCGTAACTGTATAGTTACGCTGAGCGGTGTCAAGCACTTTGCTTCCGTAGTGAATTGCGAACGGGACTCCTTCTCTTCTCTGTCCTAACACAGCCCCAACAGCAAAGTCTGAGGCATCTGTCATGATCTCAAAAGGTAGAGACCAATCTGGGGCTTGTAGGATAGGTGCGTCCATTATCATTCCTTGCAATAGCTTAAAGGCCTCAAGACATTTGTGATCAACAAAAAACTCCATGTCTTTGCCTAAAAGCTCAGTTAGCGGTCGGGCAATCTTAGAAAAATCCTTAATGAATCTTCGATAAAATCCAACATGCCCGAGGAACGGCCACAACTGTTTGACGTTGGTCGGTAGATGGAGTCGTCTGATCACATCCACCTTGGCAGGGTCAACCTCCATTCCTCTCTTAGAGATGACATGCCCCAACACTATGCCCTCCGTCACCATGAAGTGACTTTTCTCTCAAGAGAGCACCAGATTAACCTCACAACATCTATTTAGGACTCGGTCCAGATTCCTAAGACAGGAATCGAAGGAATCGCCATGGACCGAGAAGTCATCCATGAAGACTTCTAGGAATTCACCGACCATTTCGGCGAATACAGCAATCATGCACCTTTGGAAAGTACCTGGAGCATTGCATAACCCAAAAGGCATGCGCCTGAAAGCATAGGTATCAAAGGGGCATGTGAATGTGGTCTTTTCCTGATCCTCCAGAGCTATGGCTACTTGATTGTAGCCCGAGAACCCATCTAAGAAGCAGAAGAACTCTTTCCCCGCTAATCTTCCTAAGATCTAATCAATGAACGGTAGGGGGAAATGATCCTTCTTCGTCGTGGCATTCAAGCATCTGTAATCCACACAGATGCGCCACGATGTGGGTACTCGTGTCACGATCTCCTCTCCGTCCTTGTTGATGGTCGTCTGAATTCCCGACTTTTTCGGGACAACATGGATTGGGGCCACCCACTTAGACTAGGAGATTGGGTAAATGAAACCTGCGTTGCACCATTTTTCTATCTCCTTCTTCACGACTTCTCGCAAATTTGGATTCAAACGACGTTGGAATTCACGAGAGGGTTTGGATTCATTCTCCAAGTAAATATGGTGCGAACATAGAGCGGGATTTATCCCGTGGAGATCGGAAATGCTCCAGTCTATCGCCTTGCGGTTTTTCTCCAGGATCTCTAGCAAGCGAGATTCCTGCTCCTCGGTCAATCGCAAACTGATGATGACCGGAAATTTCTTATCCCGACCCGCAAGGAAGGCGTATTTTGAAGTTGTGGGTAAAGGTTTGAGCTCAGGAATGGTGTGATCGTCTAAGAAGTCTGGCTCAATCCGATCTGGCTCGGTGTTGGAAGTGGCTGGATCTTTCTCTGTGATAGCTGCCACCAATTTATTTGGCTCAGGAGTCGGATCGTCAAAAGTCTCCATGCAATCGGCAAAAGCCACGTCCAACTCGTCATCCTCATCTTCCGATTGTCCTAAAGAGGGGAGGACTGACAGGCCCAACTGGGCCTCTACGTCATCGAAGATGTGGGGCGATGCAGGGTCTGAGTTGTACTCGTTCCTGAAGACCTCGCAAATTGACTCATGCACTGGATCATCTCCGGAGGGGATGGACTCATCGGTGCTGGCTGGGTTCTGTCTCCATGACCCAACTGTGTCTACATGCTCGCAGTCTGCTTCGGTTGAAGAGTACTCGGTGCTAGATTCGGAATCCGGTCTCTGCCATCTTGTCAGCTTCATCTCGAGTTCCTCATCTCCGCCTGGAGTTTGGAACTGATCTTCCCAATCTTATAATCGAACAAGGCCCCCGTTGTTCTAAGGAAGGGCCTGCCTAAGATGATCTGGGAATCTCTCCAATTACAAGGGGATTCCATATCCAGGACAGTGAAGTCCACCATGTATTCCTGCCCCTCGACTTTGATCACAATGTTCCTCAATTCTCCTTGGGACCTCTTGGTTGATTTATCAGCAAACTGTAGAAGGGCTCTAGATTTCCTAAGAGGTCCGAGATTAAGCCGCTCATAGAGGGCTGTAGGCATCAGATTGATTGAGGAACCATTGTCCAGGAGAGTGCATGCAAACGCGATGTCATCAACATGACTCACCACATAGTGTGCACCCATGTCTCTTCGTTTCCTTGGAAACAAGTTCTTTATTGCACAAGTCGTGGCTACTGATAAAACGTGTTTCTCAACATGGCTTTTGATCTTCCTGCTAACCTTAGTAGGTGTGCATCGCACCTTAAGGTATTTTTGGAATGCAGGAGTCATCTCCACGTACTTGTCAAAGGGGATTGTGACCTTGATGTGTTTATTGCAGAACTCTGCCATCTCAGGGTCATCTTTTTGGATTTTTTTTCATTTTCTTCTTTCCACCCTTGAGAGCTCGGGGGAAAGGGATTATTGACTCCAACTCATGTTTGGAAACTGAAAGATTCTCATTAAGATCAGGAACTGAGTTATTTACATGACTCGGACTCTTGGACAAACTCTGACTCTGACTCTAACTGAAAAGAAAATGCTGAGGCAAAACCGGTGATGCTTCTTCCGCGACTACTGGACGATCCTCCTCAGATGGAGGTGTGGACTCCTCATCGGTTCCGTCGGACTCTATGCTGCTACGGATGCTGCTTCGAGGACTCAGACGTCCTCTTCTTCTACCGGTGAAGGTGGTGGTGGTGCTCCTCTTCTTCCTCCAAGTTCTCCTCAGGTAGAGACTTGGCGGCTCCTTCCTTTGTTGCTCGTGCCCGATCAGGCATGATCACGATCCTTCTGCTCCTGAGGGACATATGATTTACATTATCATACGAAAGGATCTCATGTTCAGATAAACAATTATCTGAATAGTATACCTGATCTCGATGTCGGTTTTGGCCATGGTTTAAGCTATTAGGATTGGCCTGAACCTGTGCGGGAATTGGGGTCTTTGGCGTCATCTGTTGGTCCTGGGTACGAGAGACCCGATTGATATCGATTCTCATGTCCAGGTAGTCATTCTGCATCTGTTGGATCCTATCAGACAGGGTCTGGATCGCTCTCCAATTCGATGGGCTGAGCTGGCTGATTTGCGGACGAGGTTCTATACTGGCCCTGCTGTCCATGCCGGTACTGCTGGTGGTGGTGGGACGGTGTTGGGCCCTGCTGATATGTGTGCTGCTGCTGCTGGTGCTGCTGAGGCTGGTACACTTGTTCTGGCCTAGACTGAAAGCGCGGTGTGGGGACGGAGCTGGTTCCTTGGTAAGCTGGGGAAGGTCGGTGAGGCTGACCATTCCCCATCCCTGACTGTCTACTGACGGGGTCACGGCTGTACCACAGCCCGTTGATCTCGAACACCTGTGGAGGCTCCTCATATCCAGTCTCCACTTGTGGGGGTGCATGCTGGTCCTGCTGGGTGTAAGTCTGATCCTCCACCCAGCCACTGTGAGGCCCCGGTGCATGTTCCTGTACAAGATGGACTCGATGTACAGGTGCAGGTGGTGCAGAAGGGGCAGGTAGCTTTATCTTAGCTACCTCCTCAGTGAGTTCCTCCGCTTGTTTCGGTAGACGTGACAGAGACTCAAGGTCAGTGACCCTCTTGTGGATCTGCTCGACCATGGTTAGCTTGTCGGCAATCATCCCCATGCTGGGGATGAGGTCCTCGGTCAGATCCGCTACAGTCCTTCGGGTTGTCTCGTTGGATAGGATTGAGGGAGACAACTGGTAGGCCCTGGTGGCCTGTGACCTGCCGGTTTCCGCCATCTGCTCCAAGATCTTCCATACGGCATGCTCGTTTTTGTTCAGATAGCTTCCTCCACAGGCGGCACTGACTAACCCCTGCATCTCTTGGGTTAGACCATAGAACAAGGTCTGGACTAGGATCGCCTTAGAAATGTCGTGGCAGGGGCATTTTTGCACTAAGTCATTGAACCAATCCCAGGCATCATGGAAAGGTTCACTGGGTCCTTGGGAGAAGCTGGCGATCTTCATTCTCATCTGGTTAGTTCTACTTAGAGGGTAGAAATTTTTCAGGAATAGGTCCTTGAACTACATCCAGGTAGTACATATCACCCCTAGGTTTTTCAGCCAATGAGCTGCCTTATCTCCTAAGGCAAATGGGGTGGCCTTCAATCGAATGTAATCTTGGCCAACATTGGATGGTTAAGATTGTTGCAAACCAGCTCGAAGTCACGGAGGAAAGTATACGGTTCTTCATTTGTGTTTCCGTTGAACTTCGGAAGCAGACTAAGGAAGTGGGGCTTCAGCTCAAATGCCTCGGCGGGAACTGTTGGTGCTAACCAATTCTGAATCTCGTTCTCCGCCGGGTTGTAGGCATCGACCATTGGTCGGTCAATTCCTCCTGCTACTATGATCTGTCCCATCTGCGCCGTGAGATCTGCATTCTTCTGTTCGGCTTCGGCAAGGCGAGCAAGAATCTATCGTATTTGCTCCTCATCCGGTGGCATTTTAGGTGGAATTTTGTCCTCTAGTCCTGGGTGGGTAATAAGATCGGTGTCAGAGGAGAAATCAAGGAAGGGATTACCGAGGCAATGGTCTTCCTCGATAATCTCGGAGGAGAGGAAAGGGTTGGTTTGAGAGTAACCACCCTGGGTGTTCGGGAACTAGTACTCAAGAGGGTCATGAGCCCTGGGTGGTCCAAGGTGCGCTTGGGCCGATGAAGAGGAGTTTCGTGGGGGACTCATAGAGAGATCGGTGAATAAAGAGTCGAGATTCCCCCAGTCACTCATCTTGATATGGCGAGAAGAAGATAGGATTTTACTCCTACCTGAAGCAAACAAATTAATCCAAAACCCTAGGTTCACACTCAACACAGTGAAGGACTCGAAATCGAGTCCAATTAATCTTGTAGATTTTAAGTGTGATTTTCAAGCAAGATAGCAAGGATTACGCGGCCTATAGGGAAGTCGGCTCAGAGCTGGATGCGTCTTCCCTGTTTAACCTGTCACGTAAGATACCGCTGGTCCTTCCTTTCTTCGCTCCTATCCCAAGTCGATGGATTCAAAGACCACACCCCTATCTATCTGCAAGCAGGCGGAGGCTGACAAGGTCGGAACTTCACCCCGAGGGGTTACTGGCAGCTTGTCGCAAAGTACCGTAATTTCGCCCCTATCTACCTGAGACAGGCGGAGGCTACTTGGTACTAGTCAGTGAATCTGAAATTATTGGACTTGTGATATTTGCTAGGATCAGTCGGAACGTGATATGGAAGGCGGGGATTTGGGCTCTGCCTTAAGGTGTTCACACACACTCAAGTACCCTCACTCAGCCTGAAAACAAGGTCGGGGAATAATCTCCCGCAAACAATTTTCCAATTTTATTCTTTTTTTGGGTCAATAGTGTTTAGCAGTCCCGGTTTTAAGTTAGGTTCTCATTGTATTAATCCAACCACACAACACGCCTATCGAACAGTCCCAATTTCCGTTTAATTTAAATGATAAAAACAGAAGGGGAAATCGAGAAAAGCCGATGCAAGTTAAAACAATGATGATATTCTGAGTTCAAGAGACTTACAATGATCCCTTCGCTTTTTTTATGCAGGATGCAAAATAGAATTGAAAACTTTTATCTAAATGCAAATGCAATGATAAAAGCCGCTCCTAGACAAGCAGTTCTATTAGCGTGAAGAACAGGTTATTTTGGCTAAGTTATGTGGTCTAAGTGCGTCTTTTAAGTGATTTGTGTGGTCCTAATGATTACGAGCACAAGCAATTCCTAGATTGGCTCGGGGAGCCGCTAGTGCAAGCTAAATTACATTCGCCCACACAGCACACGGGGACACAGTTCCACTATATATTTACACGCGCGAGAACCCAAACGGGAACCGCTGGAAATGATGCGAAAAAGAAATAAAGAAATTAAAATGAAAATTTACAAAGCCTCTCTTTTCACTCAATAATTTTAAATGCTAGATCCTCGAAGCGTCTTCGACTCCTCGCGTACCTCGCACAGAAAAAGATTGAGGTCAAAGAGTGACACAGAAAAATAATGCAAAGAAATAAAAGATAGAAAATAATTACAAGAAAACTGGGGGTCAGATTACCCGGGGAAAGAAAATCAAACACTCAGAATATCACTAAAAATTAACCTAAGCCGTGCCTCCCCGGCAATGGCGCCATTTTGATAGCCGCTTCCCGTACCCTCGGTTAATTCGGTCAAGTTAATGTCCAAATTAATTATCAGTTTTCGTTGCAGTCGGATACGAGAGGGAATATCAAAAACCACTTTTAATCAGATTCGAGTTAATTTCAAGAGGCATTTTTTTTACTTGGTGAAGTCCAAGGTCGAACTCAGGGAGGCATCTATCTCCTTAGGTGAATTTTAAGCAAATTTCCAAGTGTGTGATTTTCGGGGAATTATTTTTTTGGTCTTTTTTAATTTCTATGCAGGACACATGCAACAATCAAGCCAATTCAAAGTTAAATCAATTAAGGTATCAAATGAAGTCCAAAAATTATGAAAATTGGTCAGATGACGAATTATCATGAAATTAAGCTATCCTATTTTTTTGGAATTTTTCAACACTAAATGAATTTACTGTAAATTAAAAATGCAGGCATGGTGATTTTCACTAATTTATTTTTAATAAATATCAAATCACATCTTTTTTAGGAAATAAAATTATCCTATATAGAACTAATGATAAGGAATCTAAGAAAATTTACAGACCTAAATTTTAATGTGAAATGAACCTATTAAAATTAAACTAAGGAAATCACTAAACAGTTTATTTAGGCCTCGATATGTGTGCAAATGACATGAAATTATGCAAGGTTGAGTTAACTATCCTAGAGCTACTGTGATTTTTTTGAGATTTTTTGGAGTCACAGAAAATTAATTATCAATTAAAAGGTCCACCTTGGTAAAATAACTTAGAAATCAACAAATTAATTCACTAAAAATTCTACTGCAATTACAAAAATATGACAAGTGTCTCAACAGATAGAGGACAAGTTACTCAACAATATGCAATTTTTAAAATTTAAAAATGATGTAAAATGACACCTAAGGATGCATGCAAAGACAGGGGTATATTCGCAATATAAGAAAATAAAATTACATAAAATTAAACATGCTGACAGGGACTTAAATGTAATTACCTATAATGCTGGGGGATGAAATGCAATTTCTCCACTGGGCATGTGCTCCTCACGTGGGGGCTGCTTCACAGGGACCTTTTTGTAATTTCGAAAAGTCTCCAGGGCCTCGGTGAAAAATACCTAGGCCGCACGTGCTCCTCACATGAGTCGGCCTAGGCTCGGGCGGCTTCGGAGGCTCGGGGCTTGGCTCGGGTGCTCCTGGAGGTCTGGATGGAGGCTCGGCTAGCCTCGGGTGGTCCGAGCCTAGGTTCGGGGACGAGGCTCGGTCTTCGTCGATGTGGCGTGCTGACGACCATTGGATCAAGAGTGATCCAACGGTTGCTGGAAGGATATGCGTGGCGCGATGATAGGCCGTCAGATCTGGATTGATCCAACGGCGCCTGAGACCCAAGGAAGGAGGCTACGTGGTTGATTACTATCCGTGGGATCACATACGATCCTACGGCTCCCGTCAGCTCCAGATGTCGATGACGTGGCGGTCTAAGCTCTGTTAGATCTTGGAAGGATCCGACGGCGCGATGGTAGGCCGTTAGATCTGGAAGGATCCGACAGCGCCTGAGACCCGGTTGAGTGGCGACATGGCACGAAGTCGACCGTTCGATCGAGATGATCGAACGGTAGCTGGGGCTTCTCCCTCAATGGTCCTCCGCCGCCTGCGGAAGAGATGGCGGGGCTCCGACGACGAGGCCTTGGCTCCGCCCATCCCTCTAGGTGTCGTTGAAGCTCTACGGAAGATCGGAGATGTCCCAGAAGATGCGCGGTGGTGCGGCGAGGCGTCCGGTGGTCTCAGGAAGGAGAGAGGCGCGTCGGAGCTCCGTGGCGACGAAGCTCAAAAGGCTCTCCGGTGATGTTCCGGCCAATGCACGAGAGGGGTACCTGCAGGTGTTAGAAGAGTAGCCGAAGCTCGTACATGCTAGTGGAGGGGAGAGGATGGAGTGGCTAGGCCTAAAGTGGAGGGAAGAGATTCTGCCGATGGTGCTCCGGCCAGGTGGCGGAGCTGGAGTTGACGGAGGGTGAAGTACGTCGTCGGAGGGTGCAAAGGGTAGCGCGAGGATGAGAGCTCCGTCGTGGAGCTCGGCGAAGTGAGAGCGAGGCGAGAGGATCACGGTGAACGGCGAATAAAAAGGGAGAAATTGAAGGAAAAATTGAAACGAAGATTAAACAAAGGTGGAGGAGATTACCTGTGGTTTGGAGCTCGAGGTCGAGGTCCAGGTCGTCGCTCGAAGGGGCGGTAAGTCCCTGAGCTCAAGCAGCGACTCGGAGGAGTGGCTGCGACATGGCGGTGCGCCGAGGATCTTGTCAGAGAAGAAGACCGGTCTTCGCTCGAGGAATCGGTCGCTTGCTGTCACCAAATGAAAGTTCCGACCTTGGGTGATCTCTCAGGGGTGGCGGATGGGTGTGAAATCGGCCGGAGGGCGAGTATTTATAAGTTGAAGTATACGGCCGGGCTGGTGATGAAGTGGGGTTCATGGAGTTCGTGGAGCGTTGCTGGCGGTCGACGTGGGTAGCGAGGTGGCTGGCGAGGATAAGGAACGAGTGGGGAAGGATGTGGAGGTGATGGTGGTCATCGACGGTGGAGGGAGCGCTGTTGAAAATAGAAAGGGGCAACCCCTCCCGCAAGGCGGAGATCGTGGGAGAGAGGGTGCCAGAGGTAGGAGACGAGGTCGTGGCCGTTGGATCTTGTGATCCAACGGCCCAGATCTAATCACTAAGGAGCGGGCGAGATCTGATCGAGGCGAGGCGATCTGAGGGCCGTGGAGCGACCACGTGGCATGATGGAAGCGAAGCGCGCGCGAGCGGTGTGGATTGCATCTGGGGTGACTTGATCAGAAGGTCGTGATGTCGCCACATGGCACGATGGTGTGAGGCACGCGCGGGCGGTTGTGATGAGATCAGGGCTTAGATCGGAGGGTTGGGATGCAAAGCAGGATGAGCGGTTGCGATGGAGGGCGGCGTGCATCATCCAAGGGCGTAGTGTGCGACGCATGGCGCACTGTGGGCGAGGCGCTAATGAGCGGGTCAGATGAAATCCTGGGGATGATCATACGGTGTAGATTTGAGGCGTACGTGGTAATCAAGTGGTCGTTGGATCTAGAGTGTCATCCAACGGCTGAGAGCAGAGGCGGCTTGGGCAAGGGGAGCGGGTCGCGTGGCGCAACCAAAGGGCGCCACGTGGCCGGCTGTGATTGGTTGAAATAAGAAATGACGTTAGGGAGAGAAGGAGGCCGAATTTGGAAAAACTCAAAACATGAAAGTTGTAGATCTTGATGAGATCTACAAGTTTCATGTTGATCAAAGATGGAGTTGAGGTCAAATATGATACAAAAATACAAAGATACAAATGTAGTATACAAAGAGGCCCAAAAACCCAACTTTTTCATACGAGCTCCAAATTGGATGAAATCAGTCTCATTTTAAAGGTCTTTTAATGTGTATTAATTTGAAAGTGAGTAGACCTATTTTGGAGTTGGTACGAGGGATCTATGGGTATTTTATGGTACAGGGGTTCTAGGGCTTTATTGGTTATTTTTACAAAGGACATTTCTGGCTTTCTTCCTTATATTATTAACTAAGGTGTACATAGTATAAAGGAGAGCTTATTTTTATGAGTGGAATATTTTACAAGGGATTTTGGCTTCTTATTTAATGCAAATGGAGTGCTAAAATGCATGTATTATGAATGCATGTATGAATGCTATTTATGCATTATAAAGGGAAATATGCATCTATTTACTCGGGAACAAGGCTCTATTTTTAACTTTTGGAGTGATGAATCACATATTCATCACTCATGAAAAGTTATATACAATTAGAGGTGATTTTGATAGATTTTGAGTTTTTTTATTTGGAAGATATGGGTCTGTGAAATTTGGTTTCTGGTTTTTTATTTTGGTTATAACATGTACATTGTATATTATTTTTGTACAAACTCAATTTTGTATTTTTATTTACATTATTATCTACAACTTTTATGTATACAGTTTCTTTATTCGATGAATAAATAATGAAGAATAAAATAGGTGTCAAAAATGCATAATTAATGCATGATTAAATGAGGTATTTATTGTATTTTTGGCCCTTATCTCCCCCTACTTTATTCCTTGTCGACCAATTCCATTATGGCCTTGGTCTCGGAGTTTGGGTCATAAAATATTTTCAATATTTTATTCTTTTTTCTTTTCTTCTCTTTATTCTATAATTTTGGCATTAAAAATCTTATTTTATGTACAATAAATGCAATAAATAATGAATGCTATTATAGACAAATTAATGTTATTTATGTGCATTAGCTAGGGTTTTCAAGGCCAAAATGATAAAATAAAGGTGATGAAATGGAGATTCATCACCCCCCCCATACTTGCCTTTTCTAGTCCCTAGCAAATACTTATGCAATAAGTACAAAAAGAATAAGGAATAGAAGAATAGAAAAAGAAAAATGAAAAAGATAGAGTGAATAGGATTGCTTTCAGTGCAATATCTGTCCTTACAAAATCAGAATTTGGAGCTTCTGTTACACCTTGAGTGTGAATGTGTGTAGAAACTGGTCGGGAACAAACTTTAAAACACAACAGCCTTTGAGAGTCACAAAACTCGGTTCAACCCACCTCAATAGCCTGGTCAGAACTGGCCTACATCATACGCAAACCCTTATGACTATGAAGCTGACTTGTACAGTGTAAGTGACAGTGGCTCTCCTCAACTGAAATGACAAAGGAACTGACTTCTCCAGAACGACAACCCAATGATTCCCCAATCCAACCCTCTATCGTCGAGGAGCGGGGTATTCCCTTCTAAGTTCAAGTGGCATCCGTCCCAAGAGGAGGAGAGGAAGAAGAGAATGGATGGTAGACAGTGTAGCTACCTATCCTGGGATGCAAAACTAGTGTAGTCAAGTCATCCAGCTGCAGACTCACATGGTATAACTTTGATGCTCAAGCTTGCTTATTTTCTACACAACACATATACATACTCCGGCAGGCACTTTTATTTTTATTTTCAAGCCTGTCCATTTTTTTTGGAGTTTTTTTATTTGGAATACTATTCACAGCAGCATTTACATAAGGACTTTTTCCTCTTGAGCCAGAAGACTATCCCTCTTTTGAAGCTTTATTGCAACCCACATTCTCTTGTCATTCGACTTCATTGAAACTAGACCAGATTGGGGTGCACTTCCCTCCCTAGACGAGGATGAATGTTTCCACCCGTGTGCATCTCAGACTGGCAAATCCAACCCCCTCACCACTCCAACTGAGTTGAGCCAAGTGAAAGGTGCAAGTGTCCAAGTTAGGTCACGGTCGACAAGAATCATGCGTGTCTCGAAAAGTTCTATTTAGTCAATTGAGATGACTTGAACCCAGCCTTGATTTCTCAAAGAATTAAGTCTGAATAGAACTGAAGTACCTTAAACCTAGTTCCCATAAGGTTCCAGTGCAGTTAGGTGCGGTAAGGTCCAACCCAACTCCAATTTTAGACTTTATTGGACGGGTTCAATCATCAAGCTCACTCAAAAAGAATATGAATGATATGCACATGCTATGCACAATGAATGATGCAACTTTTCACAAATAATTTAAAAATAAAGCATCTTTTTACACAAAGAATTTTTGCAAATAAAAGAAATTTTGGCACACAAAAAGTATATACAACTATTTACACGGGCATGCCGCTTTATTTTACAAAAATTAAAAAAAATTAAGGGATCTACAAGTGTTTCTAGGTACATATATGTATACAATTGGTAAATTCCTTTTTTATTTAACGGCTTTACAGATATGTCCATTTTTTTAACAATTAATTTGAAAACATTTTCAAAACTATAGTATACAATATTTTTTACAAGCATTTACAAATA
The DNA here is from genome assembly GCA_037367405.1 of Ottelia alismoides. NCBI lineage: Eukaryota > Viridiplantae > Streptophyta > Magnoliopsida > Alismatales > Hydrocharitaceae > Ottelia > Ottelia alismoides. The sequence continues at coordinate 524,870 of JAZKJV010005970.1, read as the reverse complement.
TTTGAAAGCCATTTTGCAAAGATTTGTCACACTATGTATATACATTTTCCACAATAGTTTTTACAAACATTTTTCAAACATTTGCACATAGGTTTTCAAATCATTTATTTCACATAAAGAAGAAAATTTTTACAAACAAAGCAATTTTACACAGGTTGAAAATATTTCACAGAAAGTTTTCCAAACGGTTCACACCATTTTTCAAATCATTTTGCAAAGATATTTAACCTGGTTTATTAATCAATATATACAAAGAAAAACTATATTTTATGTACAAAATTGTTTTAGGCTCTTATAAGTTTGATTTGGAATTATTGCTTGTTTTTGCATGAGAGATTTCTGTGTATACTCCTCAGACTTATTTGAGAATTATTTTCAAAAGATTTTGAAGACTATAGTCCAAAATATTTTTACAAACATGTACACACATTTGAAAATCATTTTGCAAAGGTTTTCGAACAATATAGATAGATTTTTCAAAATAAATTTTACAACCATTTTTCCAACCATTTGCAAATCATTTTTCAAACATTTTTATTTCACTCAAAGAAAATAAATTTTTGCAAACAAAACTATTTACAAAGGTTGAACACTTTTTACAAAATTTTTGCAAACAATTTTCAAAAGATTTCTTCACAAGGAGAACATTTCGCACAAAGCATTTTTCCTGATTTATTAATCAGTATGGACAAAAAGAATCTGAGGAGCTCACAATCATCTTTTATTATTGTTATAAGAATACCTTTAATATTACTTTTAGCTCTAGGTAGTAGTTTTTATTTACAATATGAGTTATGGCTTATAGTATATACATAGTATATACGACCCCCTATACTTAGCTTGAGCTATGTCCTCATAGATCGAAGAGGAAGGAGAAGACATAACTCGTACTGAGTATAGACAAGTCTAACGAATGACTAAATAAATAAATATAGGAAAGATTGAACGAATGAGAAGTTGACCGTCCCCCTATACTTAGGATCAAATAATCCTAAGTATAACAGACTGTACACAAAGCAGGGAGGGTCAAGGGTGGGAATAAAAAGACTCAGATTGTCTCCCCCTATACTTAGGGTAGGATATTCCTAAGTATAGACAAGAAGAGGAGACAATGGAGAGGATCAAAGAATAGAGAAACTCGGGGTGCACACCCCCCTATACTTAGGACAAAGTGCGTCCTAAATATACAAGATTGTCAACAAGGGGCGACACCTTTTTGATAGATAAAGAAAATATAAAAGGAAAAGAAGAAATCAGTAAATAGTTTTTGAGGTGCAGTGTCTGAATCTTCTGATGCTGACAATGTTGTGGATATCTCATCAAAACGTAGAAGCTGGATGGAGTCGACAACGGCCAAGAACGTATCAGGCTCGAGGTAAGGCTTCAGGAGTTGACCGTTGACGACGAATGGTTTTGCGTCAGGCGACAATTCTGATATGGCAATACTTCCATTGTCACGCACTTCACAAACTTGGAATGGCCCTGTCCATTTACTCTTTAATTTGCCTGAGAAGATCCGTAACTTGGCATCAAATAACCACACCTTATGTCCAACTTCAAAGGTCTTTCGTCTGATGTGTCGGTCATGCCAGTGTTTCACCTTTTCCTTGTACATCAATGTGTTATCGTATGCATAGTCTCGAAACTCCAGGAGTCTGTTCAGATCATCTTTTCTTTTCTGACCACTTTTCCGTGAGTCCAAATTGCACATGTTAATTGCCCATAAAGACTTGTGAATTAATTCGACGAGCAGATGGCACGGCTTCCCATATACAAGACGATAGGGCGACATGCCCAAAGGAGACTTGTAGGCGGTTTTATAAGCCTAGAGGACTGAGTCCAAGAGTTAAGACCAGTTCTTTCTGTCCGGCCTCACAAGTTTCTGAAGGATCATCTTGATTTATCTATTCGACAATTCGGCCATGCCATTGGTCTGAGGATGATAAGGGGATGTGACGAAATGGTCGATGCCATATTCCTTCGTTAATTTCTTGACCTCTTTGTTGATGAAATGGCTACCCCCATCTGATATGAGAATCTTCGGAATCCCGAACCACGCAATAATGTTGTCTCTCAAGAATCGGCACACTGTTCGGTTGTCGGCGGCTCGAGCGGGAATAGCTTCAACCCAACGACTCACGTAATCTACAGCAAGAAGGATGTGCTCAAAACCCTGACTGTTAGGGAAAGGTCCCATGAAATCAATGCACCATGCATCGAAAACACCTGCTATCTGAATGATCTTTAGAGGCATCGAATCTTTTGCAGTGAGTTTAATCTCTGACAGTCAATGCATCGTTTGACAAATACTGTTGCATCCTTAAATAGTGTGGGCCACCAGAAGCCACACTGAAGTACTTTAGCTACCGTACAGTCTCCAGAGTGATGTCCACCAGATTCGAGCGAGTGAAAATACTCGAGGACACTCAAATGCTCCTCCTGCGGTATGCACCTACGCCAAATGCAATCCGCTCCTTCCCTGAATAAGAGAGGATCTTTCCATTAATAAAAACGGATGGTCGACATGAATTTATTCTTCTGATTTTTCGTCCAATCCGATGGTATCACCCCCGAAGCGAGGTAATTTACAATATCAGCATACCAAGGGAGGGAATCCACTGCTAAAATTGACTCATCTGGAAAGGTTTTTGTGATAGGTGCATTGTTCAGTGGAGGCTCTGCTCAATTCTAGAGAGATGGTCCGCTACCACATTCTGGACTCCAGGCTTGTCCTTGATTTCCAAATTGAATTCTTGGAGGAGAAGGATCCATCTAATCAGTCTAGGCTTGACATCCTTCTTCTGTTGTAGGTACCGGATAGCAGAGTGGTCTGTAAAAATGGTAACTTTTGATCAAAGCAAATAAGATCTAAACTTTTCCAAGGCGAAAACCACGGCCAGCAACTCTTTTTTTGTCACAGTGTAGTTTCTTTGCACCTCGTCTAATGTTTTGCTGGCGTAGTGAATGGCATAGGGTGCTTTTTCTTTTCTCTGTCCCAAAACAGCCCCGACTGTAAAGTCTGACGCATCAGTCATGATCTCAAAGGGAAGAGACCAATCCGATGACTATAGGACTAGAGCTTGAGTGATAAGCTCCTTCAGCAGATTGAAAGCAAGGAGAACCTGATGATCGACATTGAACTCAGTTTCCTTGCATAAAAGTTCTGTTAAAGGTCGGGTGATGTGGCTAAAATCCTTGATGAATCGTCTGTAAAACCCCACATGCCCCAGGAATGACCTTACATTCTTGATTGACTGAGGTGGCTCTAGATTGGCAATAACATCCACCTTTGCCGGGTCGACTTCCATGCCACGTTTGGAAACGACATGACCCAGCACAATTCCTTCGGTGACCATGAAGTGGCTCTTTTCCCATGAAAGCACTAAATTGACTTTACGACATTTCTGAAGCACTCTGTCTAGGTTCCCAAGAAAAGAATCAAAACTGTCACCATAGATTGAGAAGTCGTCCATGAACACCTCGAGAAAACTGCCTACCATCTCGGTGAAAACAGCTAGCATGCATCTCTGGAATGTCGCAGGTGTGTTGCATAATCCAAAGGGCATTCTCTTGAAGGCGTAGATGCCGAACGGGAAAAGTAAAGGTAGTCTTCTCTTGATTTTCGGGAGCGATTGCCACCTGATTGTACCCAAAATACCCATCCAAAAAGTAGAAGAACTCCTTGCCTACTAGTCTTTCCAAAACTTGATCAATGAATGGCAAGGGGAAGTGGTCCTTCTTAGTTGTTGCATTAAGACGGCGGTAGTCAACACACACCCGCCAGGATGTTGGTACCCGAGTGGATATTTCCTCTCCTTTGTCATTGGTAACCACGGTAAGCCATGATTTCTTTGGAACTACATGCAGTGGGCTTACCCATTTTGAATCGGAGATGGGATAGATAAAGCTTGCATCACACCATTTCGTGATCTCTTTCATGACGACGTCCCGGAGGTTTGGATTCATCCTTCTTTGGAATTTGCGGGACGGCTTGGCATCTTCTTCCAGGTAAATGTGGTGTGAACACAACGCTGGATTTATCCCATGGAGATCTGATATGCACCAACCAAGTACCTTTCGGTTCTTTTCTAGAACCTCGAGGAGTCGAGATTCCTGATCCGGGTTCATCCTGCTGCTGATGATGACTGGATACATGTTTTCTCCACCCGCAAGGAAAGCATACTTCAGGCCTGCAGGAAGTGGCTTGAGTTCTGGTCTTGATCTATCCAACTTGTTGATCACTTCAGACACTATACTGGTGGTGGGATGTACTTCATTGATGGAGCTACCATCCTCAGTATTCTGTTGAGGTCCCGATGATGTGCCGAAAGGTTCTATACTCAGCTCATGATGTTCGGGCTGGAGTGAATTTTCGAGATCACATAGTTGCGTCAGCATCTGAGAGTATGTCTCCCAAGAATCATCGGAGTATAGGTCAACTGTGCTTTCCAAGTCCTCCTCGAGAGTGAGGATTGCTCAGGCCCATGAATCATTCAATAAAGTGATGAGTCCCTAATCTCTGCAATAAAGTCACACTCTGCTTCTGATACTGCATGGCTCTCATCAGTCGTGGCATTCGGCTCTCTGATCATGTCTATTGTGATCTGCTTGCCGTTCGAGTGAAAAGTGATCTTGTCGGACCCGTAGTCAACCACGGCGCCTGAGGTACGCAAGAATGGTCGGCCAAGGATGATAGGGGTCTGGAGTAAGGGTGCGGGTGAGTCCATATCGAGGACCACAAAATCAACAGGGAATTGCATTTCCCGCACCTTCACCACAACGTCTTCCATCAGACCTTTAGGTCGCTTGGTGGATCGGTCAGCGAACTGAAGGATCATCTGTGTTGGCTTGAGCGGACCTAGCCCAAATTCTTGCATTAGGGACGAGGGCAAAAGGTTGATAGAAGATCTGCTGTCAAGGAGAGTACGCTCGAAGACCTGATCAAATATCTCACAATTGATAAGAGGTGCTCCTTTGTCTTGTTTCTTCTGAGGGAGATTGCTGATAGCTGCGATAGTGGCCATGGAAAGCACGTGCCTCTTGAACTGATTGTGTTTGTTCTTGCGTGCTAGTAGACGCCTGCTGGTGCATGCTTCTTTCAAACCTTTCTTCACAGCTGGCATATATTCCATGGCCTTCAGTAAAGGAATCCCAACAGTTAAGTTATATATTATTTCCACAACTCCAGGATCAGACAATGCACTTTTTCTTTTTGCATTTTTTTTGGATTTTTCGATTGCATTAGGAAAAGGAATATTTACATCACTGGAAGGCAAAATAGAGTTTTTATTTACATCAGAACGATCGCCCACAAATTGTTGTACATCCGGACTACAAAAAGGAGTATAAGTTGGATCCTGAGGTACTGGTGCTTATGGGCGAGCAAAAAGTAGGGTGTCTGCTCCGTCGGCTGGCGAGGGATCGGCTGCAACTGACTGCTCCTCCGAGGCTGGCGTGGCTTTGCTTCGGCTACAAAATTCTTTTTGTTCTTTTTGGTTTTGCTGATTTTTTTGTAGTTTTTGCTGATGAAGATGGTGGTGGATGATTGCTGGAATGGCTCCTCCTTCTTCTTCTTCCTCACCCATCCCTGTAGCTGGCTCGGCTGATGAAGATGACGATTTACCTGGTTCTTTATTCTCCCCATTCTTGATAGCAGGAGGAGGCAAGGCCCTATCGCTCCTGAGAGTGACAGCATTAGAACAAATAATAATATCATTTTCTGACTCTACAGACGCAGACAGGACGTCACATTCTACATACTCTTTCTTTTTAAAGCTATTGGGGTTGGCCTCGGCCTGAGCTGGGATAGTGGTATTGGTGGTGGTCAGCTCGTCGAGCCTCTTGGTCATATCTGCTAGCCCTTTGATGAGTTGGGCCAAGAAATCCATGGTCGGGTTCACGGGATTTGCCTCAGTAGGTTCAGCATGCAGACCACGCTGTTGTTGCATGTGTTGGTGCTGAGGTTGTTATTGGTGGTGTTGGGGTGGTGTAGGAAGCTGAAGCTGTTGGTAAGAGGAAGGGGAATATTGTGGGTACTGCTGAGGTGGAGCGGCTGCATACTGATGGAAAGGCGATGGCTGGTGGTACTGCGGCTGCTGATAATGTTGATTCTGCCTCCATTGATTTGTATATGAGGGAGGCTATTGATACTGTGGTGGCGGCTGTGAGGACTGTCCAAATCGACCACCCTGAGGTTGGTGGTATTGCCGGTTGGCTGATAGTTGACCCTGAGGTTGTCTCATAGGACGGGTCGACTGTGCTTCATTGCTCCAAACCCCGTTGACTTCTTGAATCAGAGTTGGTGGTGGGAAGAGTGGAGCGGATCCTGTCAAAAACTCTGGTTGGTACATAACCATCTGCTGTTGCGGCTGGCCCTGGTCGGGCGCCTGCACGTAGTACACGTGCTGGACTGCCGGTGGCTGCTAGCTCGGCTGAGGCTGATGTGGCGGTGGTGGATCATCCTTCCTCTCAGCTGGAGCTTCCGATGGTGCTGCCGACTGGACAGAGTTGATGGTGCCCACCAACAGTTCTAGTTGTTTGGTGATCTGATCCAGTTTGTCAAGGTTCTGAGTCCTCTTCTCGATCACAGCAAGTTTCTCCAGGTCCTGTGATCGCTTCTCGATGATATCAACCTTCGAGACATGTCCCCCGATGATGCTGAGGTTGGAGCTCTCATCTCTCTCCGCCTCGCGGGACGCTGCCATGTGTACTTATTTCTGGAGGATCTGGGGCTGCTTTTGGTATGCCTTAGATGAAGAGAGGGTGGCCTCTCCTTCGGCCATTTCTTCGAATATCTGCCAGACTACATCTTCATCCTTGTTGAAGTGTGAGCCCCCCACATGTTGCGTCAACGAGCCTTTGGCTTTCAATGTTTAGGCCCCCAAAGAAGTGTTGGACCAAGCTGGTCTTCGGGATCTCATGATGGGAGAATTTCTCCTGCAGATCTGTAAACCTCTCCCAGGCTTCATGGATAGATTCATGGGCTCCCCGAGAGAAATTGTTTATTCGTGCTCGCATCTGGTTGAGCCGACCGAGAGGGTAGAACTTATGCAGGAAAGCGGACTTCAGTTCCTCCCAGGTAGTCACAACCTTCCCCGGATGGTTGACCCAATAAAGGGCCTTGTCTTGCGGGCTAAAGGGGAATGCCATCATTTTGACAATGTCCAGCAGAACATTGGGGTAGTGAGTAGTATGGCAGATGTGTGAGAACTGCTGCAGGTGGATATACGGCACTTCATTGGTGTTTCCATGGAAAGACGGAAGAAGAGCGAGGAATCGGGGCTTCATCTCAAAGTGAGCATGCACCGGTGGAATGAGGATCCACTCGGTCATCTGGCTGTCTCCAGGATTATAGGTCTCCTTCAGTGTAGGTTTGGGTCTCCCATTTCCCAGCTCTTCCTCATCATCGGGTGGATTACCACCTCCTCGTCCTCCTCCTCCCTCAGCTCTGTTCATTACGTCATTCAACATATCCTGGAAAGCGGTCTGTGCTAGGGCCTGCTCTGTCAGCTGTTGTTGGATATCTTGGATGGATGCCAATAGTTGTGCATTAATCTGATTCTGATCATGCATCTGTCCTTCTGGTTGGGGTGGCTGCTAACCCTTGCCATTCGCTTGAGGAGCCATGTCAGGGTCTGAGTCTGATGAAATGAATTCTGGATTAGAATACAGGGCTTGGTTTGTCTTCTATCTTCAGAATGAGAGGATCCTAATCAGACCACTTGCAATATTATTCAGTCGTCATGATGAATCTGGGATTAAGGTCAACCCCAGCATGTTGTGAACGGAAAAAGATGTGGACTGTGATCGACTTCCATTCACAACGGCGAGAGTGGGACAAAAGTGATCTCGGTTTATTGGGTGGTAAAAAGAAAGGTAGAAGACGAGGAGTCTAGAGATCGATCCGCAAAGTCCGGGTTGGGTTCTCAGAAATCGCCTCGAATTTATTGGCGAAGTAGAGTCTATGGAATCGATGTGGGTGTCGGCGAGATCCCGACGGAAACCATCCATGGATTGACTTCGTGAAGCACAAGGAGGATTGTATGTTGGTCGTATGTTGGAAGAAGGAAACGATGGTCAACGAGGAATGAAAAGGAGTGTAAAACAGTAGGAAGGCTCGACTGAGCGGGGGTCAAAGGAGAATGGTACAACAAAATTTGCGCAAAGGCACGGGACTTGATCTTTGAACCTTAATCTAGATCCATACAAACGCAATACAAAATTGGGTTCATCAACTCACGCCATGTGAATCCATGAAGGTTCAGCTATTTATTATCTTTTCAATTTTAGAGTTGTTATTTCAGGCATATCTTTTAACAAGTCCTTAGCACGCTAACCATATAGGAGAGAGAGTACTGCCAGAAAAGAATATCGTACTTGTTCTCCTCCTTTGTAACCTGTAGTCTGTACTTTTTGAGGTCCTTTTAACCTTTCCTGGATTCCTACTCAGCCAAAGAAATAGAGAGAGGAAGCCGATAGGCGAAACCAATACTTCGGTTCGCGCTCGCAACGGAATTACCCGTGAGCGTGCAAGAACCTACTCGGATGCAAATCGATGAGACAGACACCCCTGTGAAGGCGTGTCCTATGCTCAGTACTTCAGACCATGTCGATGTTCCACACAAGGCGGGAACACCATTGCTGACAAGGCCCTACTCGGTCACGTACGATAGAAGCGCCATTACTTTGGAAATCCAGGCGATACACAAGGCAGTTGCAGACTGGGATTTTGGCTCTATTCCTTATGGGACGTGCCTCGCTCATGGGAGTAGGGTTTTGGTCCCCCTCCAAAGGTACCTGAAAACAATGAGGGCTTTATGAACCCAGTACAATGATAGTCCATTATAAATTTTAATTAAGGTCAAAGTTTATTTAGCAGTCCCCTTGTTTTAATTTTTTTTTTGGTTTTCACTTTTTTGAGTCTGTTTTCATACCAGCGCCTAACGTTTTTGTAGATTTTCATTTATGTCCTAGGTGCTCAAAATCAGAGGGAGATAGCGGAAAAGTCGTGCAAGTTGGTTCCATGATGGAAATCTCACCATTGAACCGAATGGTGCATGCTGAGTTAGAAGACTTACAGCGCATCCCAGCTCTCTCCATGCGGTATGCAAAACAGAATTTTTAAACCTAACTACATGACGGTATGCAAGAGACAAAATCACCCTAAACATTAGTTGTTATTAATCGTGAAGAACCAATGGACTTTGACTAGATCCATACGCAAGAAACTATAGGAACAGGCATTCTTATTAATGTGTGGACCTAGCTACCGAGTCAAGTGAAGAATCCACATTTCATCATCTTTATTCTATCATTTTGGCCTCAAAAAAAACTAGCAAATGCATGTAAATAGCATTAAAACCATCATCTTAGCATTCATGCAGGTGCATCCAATTAGTGTATAAAATACTGTAATTAAAGCCAAAATTATAGAATAAATAAAAGAAAAGAAAAAGAATAAAATATTGTAAATATTTTATGACCCAAAACCCTGAGACCTAGGCATCTTGATGGATAGGTCGATAAGGAAGAAAGTAGGAGGAGATAAGGGCCAAATACAATACTTTTTAATTCATTTTTTATTCATTTTGGGACCTATTTTTGGTTCCACTTTTTATACATCAAATAAAGAAACTTTGTACATGAAAGTTGTAGATAATTAAATAAAGAAAAATATAAAATTGATTTCACTGAAAAATAATGTACAGATAAAAAGTTATGGTCTGAATAAAAATCCAGAATCCCAACTTCCCAGACCCGTATCTCACAACTGAAAACTCCAAATGCAGCAAACTCACATTTAATTGTATATAGAATAAAATAAGCTATTTAACGGTGGTGCTTCGATTAGCACACTACCCTTCTCGTTGGTACAGTCTCTTCACTTAGGGCCTCTCAAGAAGACCAGGATGATCGTACAGTTTGTTGATGCATCAATCAAGAGGCTGAAGGGTATCCTTGAAAATGCCGTCATTTCTATTCAGGGCACAAACCACCATGTTGATTTTGTCGTGTTGCCCATGGAGAACTCCACAGGGGAGCCATCTCCAATCATCCTGGGACGACCATTCCTCGCCTCTGCGAGGGTCGTTATTGACTATGGGTCAGGAGAGATTCGCTTCCGTCCTGTGGACGAGAGCGAAGTGTCGATCATCGCACCCACAGTTGACCAGAGACCTGCACCTGATGCACCTTCACCGATTCTAGCTGACTTCGAGGCCTATGACCGATCTGATGCTATTAGAGATGTTTGCTTAGCGATCCCTAATGAGACCCGAAGGATTCCCCAAAAGGGGAGGAAATCGGAAAGCATAGACCTCGCAGTTCCTCCTTCTGGTGTGTGGCGATGTGTTGATGAAATCCAAAGCATTTACGTGATTGATCCCATTGAGCGGCGGGCAGATAGCAAGACTAGACAGGACGGACCTGGTTTGACTACTTCCACTGATAAGCCTGTGCGTGGCCCTTCACAAGTAAAGATGATTGAGGTCGGTTATGATGCGGCCATGTATTTTGATAGATTTAGGCCTCTTGATGGAAATGATTCAGGTGAAACTCTTGAGGACGATCTGAGTTTGTATACTTCCACTAATGATTTCGTTCCTTTTGACTTCGACCTGGACGACAACTCGCAGGACGACTCCGATCACACTTCTTCCGAGGATGATGAGTTTGTCCCATTCCACTTTGATATCGGCGAGACTTCAAAGGCCATACCTGACTACACTTCTTCCACTTACACGTTTGCGCCTTCATACCATAGGACCACCAAGGGAGAACCTAGCCATACTGCTTCCATTGACCAGTTTGTCCCTTTTCGATTTGACTCCATTGAAGGCCTTCTCTGTGTCGACCATGATTGGCTTCCGTCCACTATGGACCCCGATGTCGACATACACCACACCAGATCTATCCCTCAGCGGTCTCGCAAGAAGGTTAGCTTTCGACCTTCTTGATCATATGTACATCCACCTCTGTTGTACATTCTCCTTTGTTTGTCTCTGTCTCTCCCATATTGCTCGTCCATCCATTCTCGTGTTTGCCTTGCTTAGGACGCACTTTGTCCTACGTATAGGAGGGGTGGACGAGCCGAGTGTTCTCTTTTCGTTCTGTGTCATCACTCCTGTTGTTGCCTATACTTAGGGCTTCTTTTACCCTAAGTATAGGGGGAGCGATGTGTATATCCCCCGATCTCTTCTCCCATGTTCATCTGTATATATCATGTTTTCATCTGTTAATCTCTTTTCTTCTTTTTTTCTTTTCTTCTTTTCCTTTTCTATCTTCTTGTTGTATCAAAAAGGTATCGCCCTTGTAGATAGTTTTCCATACTTAGGACGTACTTTATCCTAAGTATAGGGGGACGTGCACCCTGAGTTTCTCTATTCTTTGATCCTCTCCATTGTCTCCTCTTCTTATCTATACTTAGGGATATTTTACCCTAAGTATAGGGGGAGACAATCCGAGTACGATTTGTTCATTCCCACCCTTGACCCTCCCTGTGTTGTGTACAGTCTGCTATACTTAGGATTATTTGATCCTAAGTATAGTGGGGATGGTCAACTTCTCATTGATTCAATCATTTATTCTTTAGACTTGTCTATATTTAGTACGAGTTATGTCTTCTCTTTTCTCTCCGATCTATGAGGACATAGCTCAAGCTAAGTATAGGGGGTCATATATACTGCGTATATACTTTAGCCATAACTCGTACTTTTGTATTTTCCTAATAATATGGCTAATAATTCTTTAAAAAATCATTAAAACCCATTAATGAAAAGGTGTTTTGTTCCTCAAATTCTTTTTGTAATTACTGATTAGTAAATCAGATGAAAATGTTTTTTGCAAAATATTTGAAAAATAGTTTGAAAATCTTTGTGAACATTTATTGAAAAACTATTTTGAAAATTATTTTTTACATGTTTTCAACCTTTGTAAAAATGTGTGATAAGGAAAATTTCTTTTCTTTGTGTGAAATAAAATGTTTGAAAAATGATTTGCAAATGGTTTGAAAAATGGTTGCAAAAATATTTTGAAAAATCTATATATATTGTTTTGAAAACCTTTGCGAAGCGAGCCAGCTTGTCTATAAGCCTTGGAAGCTGAAAAATCAGCAGCATCAAAATCAGGGTGCGACGAGAACAGTTGACTCCGTGAGTCAGAGATGTAGTCAACGTGTACATGTTTGCGAAAATGTTTGTAAAAATTATTTTGGACTATAGTTTTTAAAAATTGTTTGAAAAACATGTGTCAAATAAGTTTGAGGAAAACATACATCTCACCAAAATCCACTATATATATGTCTATAAATTTGATCACTTACCCTTGTACATTCTTAAAATCCACTTCTTGTAGATATAAGAAGCACTCCCGTGTACATATTTTTCACCTAGTTTTCAGCCAAAATCTTTTTTGTTTTCAAAAATTCCAAAAACATTTGCAAAATTAAAATCCAAAAACATTAAAAAACTTTTTGAAAAATCAAAAAAAATTTGCATCTGCATATGCATCATCATCTTTTCAAAAAAATCCATAAAAAGTTCAAAATCTTTGAAAATTGCATCACAAAAATATTTTCTACATTGCATTGCATAGCATTCGCATTTTTCGGATTGAGTTTGATAGTTGAACGAGTCTAAGTAAAATCCGGAGATTGGAGCTTGATTGGACCTTAAAATCTACCTAATAACAGGAACCTTATAGGAACTGGGTGTGAGGTACTTCAGGTCTAGTTGACTTAATTCTTTGAGGATCACGGGACTTGGTTCAATGGATTCTTGACTGCCTAAGTAGAGTATTTCGGAGCACACGCACGACTCTTGTTGATAATGACCTAACTTGGACACCTGCACCTTTCACATGGCTCAACTCAGTTGGAGTGGTGAGGGGATTGGATTTGCCGGTATGAGACGCACACAAGTGAAAACATTTGTCTTCCTCTAGGGAGGGAAGTGCACCCCAACCCGTCCAGTGATGAGGAAGTCTAAAGACAGGAGGCTGTGGGTTGCGATAAAGCTTCAAAAGAGGGATAGTCTACTGGCTCAAGAGGAAAAACTCCTTATGTAAATGTTGCTGTGAATAGTATTCAAAAAAAAGTTCAGGCATGTACAAAAATAAAAAGCATGCAAAGTATGTACAAATGTTGTAAAGTCAATAAGCAAGCTTGAGTTCCAAAGTCAAATATGTGAGCCTGCAGTAGGATGACTTGACTACACTGGTCTTACATCCAGGGATAGGTAGCTGCACTGGCTACTGTCCATTCTTCTCTTCACCCCCTCCTCTTGAGTTGGTTGCTACTTGAACTTAGGGGAATACCCCGCTCCTCGAGGATGGAGTTGTTGGATTGGGGAATCATTGGGTTGTCGTACTGGAGAAGTCAGTTTCTTTGCCATTCTAGTTGGGGAGAGCCACTATCACTTACACTGTACGAGTCAGATTCATAGTCATAAGGGTTTGCGTATGAGTTGAGATATCTCTGACCTGGCTATTGAGGAGACTTGAGCAGAGTTTTGGGATTCTCAAGGACTATTGGATTTCAAATTCGGTTCTCATTAAGGTTCCGCCCGTACTAAAACTCCAAAGGTCCGACTTAAGCTCCAAACTTTGATTTTGTGAAGACAAGTTTGATGATCAAATAAAATCCAAATTTCTTCTTTTTCTTTTCTTTCTTTTTCTTTTTGCAATTATTGCATAAGTGTTTGCTAGGGACTAGCAAAGGTAAAGTATAGGGGGATGATGAATCCACATTTCATCATCTTTATTCTATCATTTTGGCCTCAAAAAAACCTAGCAAATGCGTGTAAATAGCATTAAAACCATCATCTTAGCATTCATGCAAGTGCATCCAATTAGTGTATAAAATACTGTAATTAAAGCCAAAATTATAGAATAAATAAAAGAAAAGAAAAAGAATAAAATATTGTAAATATTTTATGACCCAAAACCCCGAGACCTAGGCATCTTGATGGATAGGTCGACAAGGAAGAAAGTAGGGGTAGATAAGGGCCAAATACAATACTTTTTAATTCATTCTTTATTCATTTTGGGACCTATTTTTGGTTCTACTTTTTATACATCAAATAAATAAACTTTGCACATGAAAGTTGTAGATAATTAAATAAAGAAAAATACGAAATTGATTTCACTGAAAAATTATGTACAGATAAAAAGTTGTGGTCTGAATAAAAATCCAGAATCCCAACTTCCCAGACCCGTATCTCACAACTGAAAACTCCAATGTAGTAAACTCACCTTTAATTGTATATAGAATAAAATAAGCTATTTAATGGCGGTGGTTTCGCATTTGGCGGAGCTACAGTTTGAAAGTTGAGTTTTGGACCCTCATTGTATACTTGTACAGAATAAAATAATCAATTTATTCTTTATTCATTATTTTTATAATTTTATATTTTTATAATTTTTTAATTAATATTATAATTTATATGTACATTAAAATCAGGATAAAACTCAAAAGAAGTTCAAAATAAAATATATGTATATATATCATACATAGGTAAACTACCTATACTTATACCTGTAGAAAACATACTTATATTTTATTAAATATACAAAACACATCAATAAAATAAAATAAAAATATAGTTGTGTGTAAAAAAATATTTTATGATTTTATAAAATACTAAATAAAAATAAAAAAATTAAAATCACAAAATAAAAATCAATTAATAAAATATATAGACATTATACCTATATGAGCTTTAAAAAGTAACTTGTAAAAATATGCCTCATAAAAATAATTAAAAATCATAATAAAATAATTTATAAATTAATAAACATTTTTTTATAAGTTTAATTTAATAAAATCATTTCATAATTCTTTTTGATTTTACAAATCTTTTCAGATTGTTTTTTTCTTGGTTGGTCCACGTGGACCAACCAGGTTGCGGCAAAGGTTGACTGGGGTCAACTCTCTGCCCAACATTCTGAAGCCGTGTCAGAGTGGATATTGACCTAATTTCTCTCTTTTTTCGAGGCTATCCTTTACATTTTTTCATGATCCACTCTTTAGGACTTTTGTAGCCCTACCATAGGGCATACACGCCCTTAGCTCTCCTCGAGTGTTGGATCATCGAGCCACCTGCTATCACCTCGTTTACCACGCCACTCGACCACTCCATTCAAAATCCCCAACCATGTTCCTTTGACCTTTGAACCGGTTTCGAGAGCCAAAACCTCTGGGAGCGTGTAGAGAGGGAACTCCGATGACAGGGGAGAGCCCCCACACCCCTGTTGAGGTGCGGCAAGGCTCAAGGGTCGCGTTCCAAGCCACCTTCGGCCACTTGGCCATCGAGGTCCATCTCGAGCATTTAGCTCTGAGGTTCTGCGTTTCGATCTCTTTTTCTTGTGTTTTCTTCATTAATATGGCCTTAGGATTAGTCTAGCACCTTTCATTTCGAGCCATACCCACTCCTCCGCCAAATCCACCTCTCGTCGGAGCTTGCTCCAGGGAGCCACCAACTTCCACCATTCCATTCCGTACTCACCCTGGATATCTCTGTTGTTTTGCACTTATCTTGCAGGGTCCAGGAGCGAAGAGACCCCCTCCTGGGGTCATTTTTTATAAAGGTAGACGTCTTGGGGGCTGCTCTTCTTCGCCAACGTCGCGGCGGACTTCCGGCCGTCGTTGGGCCATTTTGTAGCCGCAATCACCTTTAGGAAGCTCCCAGGCATCTCTTGAAGCTGTCGAAAGGAGGCCCACCTCTCCGAGTGGCGAGATTTTGCAGATCAAAAGTCGTTGGAGCCCAGTTCTTCCCGTGTTCTTCCTTCATCATCCGGAGCCGTCGATTCTACAGTCGTTCTTCCAGCGCTTCAGGGACCGTCGGATCTGGTGCGCTCAGAGCCGTCCATCGCGATAAGATCATCTAATCTTGAGCGTCCAGATCGAACCGGTATAGCGGCGCGGATTACTGACACGTGCTAAGTGGGAATCATTCCACCGTCCGATCGCCAATGCCCTAGGTATTTTGCATGTTTCCCCTGACCACTTTGTGTATTTTAAATTAAAGACTTAAATATTCATTTGCCTTTATTTCGTTTTGTAAAATTTGCAATTGGACCCCTGCAGGTTCTGTTATTTACATTGGTACCCCTGCCAGGAGCACGTGCGGCGCACGTGTTTTTGGTGTTTTTGCAAGGGTGCCCCCGCGGGTTTTAACATTAATATTTCGTCCATTAATTTGCACGAGCAGTTATAATAATTCGGACTTTTTGCACTTAAGCCCCAAGGTTTAGTATATTTGCTTCTTAGCCCTTCTCAGGCGCGTGCTAGTCACGCGCCCTGGAGGGCCTTTTATAGGGATACCCTTGCAGGTCTGGGTATTGGTGTCTGGTCCAGTAAAGATTTTGTTTAGCTATAAATTTTGGGTGAAAATTGCATACGTGTCCTGGATATTTTGACTATTGCAAATAGGCCCCTACTAGGCTTAATATTTTTGTGTGCTTTGTCTCATTTATTTCATGCATTTCTAAAAGCCCAAAAATTCTACAAAAATTTATTTAAGCTCATGTTAACTTGTACTTTCACGCGATATTTTTAGTTTTTATTTTTGTTGCATTTTTATATTTATTAAAAAAACATGCCATTTCATCACTGTCTAAATTAGAAAATACCAAAAAAATATAAAAACACTTCGAAAATTCCAAAAAAAATTACTTACTGTCTATTTTATCATATTTTAGTGTCAGTCCAAAAATCACTCAAAAACTCAAAAGAAAAACCTTAAAAATTAGAAAATACCTAAAAACTTCAAAAAAATCTAAAAACTTCTAGAAAACTCTAAAAAATACAAACTCTATTCCTGTAGTTTCTATATTTTATTATCTTTCTTTTAGTTTGGAAAATTTTCGTAGCTGTTTGATATTTTTCATTCATCTTTTACTCACAGCCAGTACCTTATTCACTGTTTTCATTCATTTTGCCTTTTAAAAATACCAAAAACATTTTGAAAATTACCCAAAAATCCCAAAAATAGTAAAAATTATAAAAACACCAAAAAGATTTTATTTCTGAATTTTCGACTATTTTTCCATATTTTTCTAAATATTCTATCCCCTCTTTTATTATATAGCTTATAAATTCCAATATTGAAAAAGAAAAAAATATAAAATATAAAAATATAAAAATCAGAAAATTAAAAATCAAAATACAAAATTAAAAATTAAATAAAAAAATTAAAAACCCACAAAAATCTTTGCTTTGCATTAGTGTAGACAACACTTCACACTCACACGCATACACACTTGTTTGATCTACCCTGTTTTGCTCCCTGTGTTCGAACTCTCTGCATACTTGCTCTATACACCATTTATGTAGAGTTAAAAATAAATTTTAACTTCACATTTATTTCTTATTGCTTGATCTATAGTGTGGGTTAATTGTTGATTAAATTCAAATTTTGAGTGGTCAGCACTTCGACTGTGTTCCCGCCTTGTGTGGAATACAAGACCATTCGATTTTTGGGTTTATCATCAAGCAACCTAAGTCTAGGGGCTCCATGCACACAAAACAAAATAAATAAAATGCGGAAAGCTCAAAACAGCGGAAAACAAAGAAAAGAAAGCGGGAAAACACGAAAAAACAACGACGAGGCCCCCAGGTGAACAGACACCCGAGCACTGGACCTCTTGTGAAGAGTAGAGTCCAAGTTATTACATGCCAAAATTGTCTCTCTCTCTCATAAAATTACACTTTTTTTAAACTAGCTAAGCCTTCTTCTTGCTTCCTTGGTGCTTGCTCCAGCTGGTCAAACAGACGTGACCCTCCTTCATGCATGGCTGCACCGGCCTCCTAGAAGACCGTCCTCGCATGGCGGACCCTCGCATCAAAGTTGCAAGAAAAATGGGATGAGCACATATAATCACAGAATATAAACAGAGGCAATAAATATTTACAGGAAATTCATGAATATAAGCAAAAATTATGCAAGTACTTACAACATGACAAACTAAAGTAAGCTACGCTCATTGCTCCTCGATAACGGTGCCATCTGATAATCGAGATTTGGCGAGGATCTAAAGTAGTCCACACAAGGCGGGACTACAGTGGCGTTGAGCGACCGCTCACGAAACCTCAATTGATTAGAGATTAACCCACAACAAAGAATAAAGCAATTAAGTCCCAAATATGTGAATTAAAATTTATTAATTCTACCATAAAATATGCACAGTGCGTAACTATGTAGAGGTCAAATCATAGAGAGCAAAAACTGGTAGCTTACAGTTATTTATAAACAGGCTAGTCATGTATGCACACAGAGGTCTTTTTGCGGGTTAATTTTTATCTTTTTTTTATTTGATTTTTTAATTTTATATTTTTGTATTTTGTGTTTTAATTTTCTGATTTTGTATTTTTTATAATTTTTATAATTTTTTTATTTTCTTTTTCTATAAATAGAATATATACACAATATAAGAAAAGAGACGGACAAGGTATTTATAAAAGTAAGTAAAAATAAGCAAAATCAGGAAATAAAATATTTTTGGACTTTTTATATTTTCCTAATGTTTTTATGATTTTTCTAGATTTTTTGACTTTTTTGGTATTTTTAAAGTCAAAAAATACTAGAAAACAGTGAACTAGGTTGCTGGACGAAATTAAAATGAGGATGAAAAATATCAAAAAGTGTCAAAAATTCCTCAATTAATTTTAAAACAAAGATAATAAAATATAAAAAATTTAGAAATAGAGATTACATTTTTATGATTTTCTAGGGTTTTTAATATTTTTATGAAGGTTTTTGGGGTTTTTTAATTTTTAGGAGTTTTGTATTATCTTTTTCAGTGATTTTTGGGTAGAAAATCAAACACACTAGAAGGAACAACATGTATTTGATTGGGATTTTTCAAGAAGTATTTATATATTTTAGGGTTTTCTAATGCAAACAGTAGCAAAAATGCATGTTTTTGAATTTTTATAAATATGAAGATGCGATAAAAATGCAAAATAAAAATATACCATGATAATATAATGCAACAGGAACCTTTGGTAATTTTTTGGAGATTTTTGGAATTTTAGATATGCATGCAATAAATAGGGAAAACACAAAGAAATTCTAACACTAGCAGGGGCATTTGTGCAAATAAAATAAAGTCCACGGGGTTCTGTGCAAATATACCAAAAATATTGAACGTTAACATGAAATTCCAGGACCAAATACATATTCAAAACCTGCCAGGGGGTCATTGCAATTTTTCCAATCACGTGAGACTACACGTGACTCACACGCACAGGGACTAAAACACAATTTCATAAAATGTAGGGGTATGCATGTAATTTTCACAAAAATATAACACTGCAACTTTTATTTAATGAACCTTTACAAAATACAAATAAGTATAAGGGCATCCATGAAATTTTTCCAACACGCGTGGGACCTCACGTGATCTGACGTGGAATGGACCTCGATGTAAATACCAAAAACCCAAGGGTCTTTTAACAAAATACCCACTTTATTTTAAACATTACACAATATTTAATGGAATAAATAATAAATACAAAAAGGTAGTGGCTTAAAGTGTAAATTACCCCTTATTAGGCGCGGATGGACGGCGGATCTTCATTCCCTTATACACGTATTGCCCATCTGATGGTTGATGGCGTTTCGTGGTTGGACGCACGAGATTAGATCTCCTAGCAAGATCTGACGGTCACGAGGCTTGGCATCCAACGGCTGCTGCTACGCCTGGGGCCTTCGTCTTTATCGGACGGCAATGGAGCAAGGTGGACGAACAGGGACGAAGCTCGTGCGCGGCGAGCTTCGATCGAGAATAGCCAGCGCCTCTAGCCTTCCCCGTCAAATCCAATGGTCTCTACACGTTCCTGGAGGGTCCCCGCGTTGGCCGATGGTCTTCACTTGGCCCCTGGAGGTCCCAGTCGTTCAGACAAGCTCAAAGAAGGGGAGGACCTCCAGGAACCTCTTCCTGGAATCAATCAAGCCCAGAAGGGCTCCGTTCACTTCAGACCTGCACAAGAAGAACCAGAGGCTCGAGGCAAAGCTCCTCGACCTGGGATTTGAAGCTTTAGCGCAAAAACGAAGGTGGGTGGCGAGGTTCCGGCGAGCGGCGGAGGCGAACCTCGAATCGCGGAACCACGAGGGATCCGGTTGATCAGGGGTGTGTGGATGATGTAGAACACGATAGGGGAGGATGGTACGAGTGTCGGAGAGTCACTGGATGGGACGGGAGTCGTCACCGGAGCGGAGCTCCGGTGAACTACTTCTCGACCGATTCACGGTGATTTACTGAGCTAAAGACTAATCTAAATGCGGGAAATAAATGTTGGAATAAAAATCTATCTAATAAAGCATGAAAAGGTGCTCAATACCTGGTGGGGAACCAGGGAGCATGGCGTCGCCGGAGCTCCGTCGTGGGTGCAGCTCCCACCTCCTCTGACCGATTCAAGGCGCCAAAGACCTCCTCCTGTCACGAGGAAACCTCCAGGACCAAATACGGGGAAGGGAGAAGACAAAGACTGACCAAATTTGCAAAGGAGGTCGGAGCTTCTTATTTATAAACATCACGAGGCACCCTTATTGACCGGCTAAAATCAAAGAATCTGATGTGTTTACGAGCAATCCAAGATGTTGGTGTGATTGTACAATGATCCGGCAACAATTCTTGTGAAGGAAGCGAATTCGATCGATGGATAAGACGCCCATGAAAAATGCAAGAAAATCGAGGATTCACCAGGTCTGGCGGGTCAGAGACGCGGATGGGACAGTTGACCAGAGGTCAACGGTCCGCTGCCCCTGATTGGTCCACGTAGGGTGCTACAAGAACAAACAAGGATTTTTATTCGAAAATAATTAATTTAAAATAGTAAATGATTTTATTATTTTTTGAGTATAAAATAAAAAATGTTTATTATTTTATGTAGTATTTAGATATGATTTTTATTTATTTTTTGGCTTTATTTATTAGTAATTTATTTTTATGAGTGTATTTATAGGTATATTTACCTTTGTTTTGTGTATTTTTATTTTTATTTTATATATTTTATTTTATTATTTCATTTTCTTATTTTATTTATTTATAACTTATTTTGCGAGTATAAATATATTTTTATTTGATTTTTATGAGTTTATTTGCATATTTAAATAAATAGGTGTATATAATATGTAGGTATACTTATAGGTATTTTACCTATATTTTATACATATTTTATTTATTTAATGAATTTTATTGGGTTTTATTTTGGATTTACATTTTGAATGGAATATAGATGATATTTACAATTTAATAAAAATATAAATGAATAAAAGAATGAAATCCCCTTTTTATTTATATATAAGTAATACATAGGTATCTTGCCTATGTAATTTCATAGACTTATTTTATTTGAGGTTTTTTTTTGTTTTCTTTTAATTTCAATATGTACATGTATTATGTATATTATTCACAAAATTCTAAAAATATAAATTTATAAAAATAATGAATATTGAATATAATGAATATTTTAATCGGTATTATGTACAATAGGAGCCCAAAACCTATCTTTTGCACAGTAACTCCAAAAAATATAAAACCACCATCATTAGATAGCTCATGAAAAGTTATATACAATTAGAGGTGATTTTGATAGATTTTGAGTTTTTATTTGGAAGATATGGGTCTGTGAAATTTGGTTTCTGGCTTTTTATTCTGGTTATAACATGTATACTATATTATTTTTGTACAAACTCAATTTTGTATTTTTGTTTACATTATTATCTACAACTTTTATGTACAGAGTTTCTTTATTCGATGAATAAATAATGAAGAATAAAATAGGAGTCAAAAAATGCATAATTAATGCATGAATAAATGAGGTATTTATTGTATTTTTGGCCCTTATCTCCCCTACTTTATTCCTTGTCGACCAATTCCATTCTGGCCTTGGTCTCGGGGTTTGGGTCATAAAATATTTTCAATATTTTATTCCTTTTTCTTATGTTCTCACTATTCTATAATTTTAGCATTAAAAACCTTATTTTATGTACAATAAATGCAATGAATAATGAATGCTATTATAGACAAATTAATGCTATTTGTGCATTAGCTAGGGTTTTCAAGGCCAAAATGATAAAATAAAGGTGTTGAAATGGAGATTCATCACTACCCAATCAATTCAATCTGTTAAGGACGTCACGGGCCGCTTTACCGGCTATCGGAGAGATCCTCACTGGAGAACGACTAACCCAAGATAGTAGTCTGAAAAGAGGTTGGGCATGGCTCTATCCTAGTGTGTGGGTCACTCTCTCGCTCAAGCAAACCAAACAATGACGGGGTTACTCTCCCCAAAATAATAATTTTTCCATGTATTTTTTAGGGTTGAGTTTTCTTTAGCAAACCCGATTTTAACAGTTATCACTTGGTTAAAATATTTTCAACGAATCGTCTACCGAGTGTACAGTTTCCTTTTTAACTTATGTGAGTGAAAACAAGGAAGGAGATCGGAAATGCCAATGCGCGATTAAAAACAATGATGCATGCAGAGGTTAGAGATGCGTACCTTGTCGCCAGCACTCTACATGCAAGTGATCTGCGCAAAATTGAAATAAACTATCCTATATGAAAATACAAGTGAACCACCCTAGATGATAGCTTCTATTAACGGGCAAGAATAAGTTAATTTGACTAAGTCCAAATTACGCTATACTCTATAGGCACAGAAATTTCTTGTTTAGGGTGTTTAGACCTAATTAATTACCTGGCTCAAGCAATTTCATTAAAGCAATCAAGAGGTATCTCACGAAATCCGCGGGAAACAAAGAAAAAAAAAGGCGATGAAAACAAAATCGATGAAATCCCCCAAGTGCACCGGCACTTGGCGAAACAGACCCCGCAACAAATGAATGTCCTTTTACAGAGTTCAAATGGAAAAGAAAAACTATCTCTCTCTCTCTTTCTCTTTTTAAATTTTTTTCCTTCAATTCTTTCTCCTCTTCCCATGATATCCTGCGGCTTGGTGAAGAATCAAGCCGCCTCCATGTCGCTTGGGTACTTCGGCTCTCCTAGGATCGCCCCCTTCACTCTGCGGGCCCTTGTAAGAAAAAGAAAAGAGAATGTGTAAGAAATACAATTATCAAATATGAGAGAAAAAATGAATCAAATGCAGTGATATGAACAATGAAGTGAATGGTAAAAATGTAAACAGATATTTACAACCAAGAATAGCAGGGCAAAAGAGAAACCTAACTACCCTCGTTGTGCCTCCCCGGCAACGGCGCCATTTTGTTGACACGAGATCTTGAGGGGTCAGATATTTTAATGGTAAACAGTTTGTTGTTGCTATCCCCAAAAATCTCATGTCAAACAAAAAAAAATTCTTTTTAATATTTTTGCTACTTATTAACCTATATCGCGGACAGGGTCGAACTCAGGGAGGCTACAAATCCTGAGGGTTATTCAATTAATTGAAAATCAATTAAGAGAAAACAAGAATCTCAAAGGACAACTATCCTTGGTTTTGTGAATTTTTTTATCTTCTTAATTTTTTTAATTTTTTATTTCTATTTTTTGTATATTTTCTGATTTTCAATTTCTTTAGTGATTTTGATTTTTGCAATTTTTTTATTTTCAAAAATAACACGAAGTAATATTCACAAGATCAAAAATATGCACACCAATTATTTTTGTAATTTTCAATTAATCAAAAATACTCGGGAAAATCCCAAAAAAATATTTTTGGGTTTTGAAAGTTTTGAAATATTTTTGAGAATTTTTGTGGAATTTTCAAATGTTATTTATTTTTTTCTAAAAATCAAACAGTAAGAAAATGTAAAATTATGCACATCCTGGAGTAATTTGCAACGTAAAAATATTTTAAGTGCTCAAAACTCTTGACAATTATTTTTATGACAAAGTAGAAGCAATTATATACAAACAGTGACTGAAATCACAATTTTTTCGATTTTTGCATAATTTTCTTTGATTTTATAAGATTTTAAGTATTTTTCAATTTTTTGTTGTTTTATAAAGAATCAATGTGTGAAAATTGGTCAGAAATTAAAAGACAATGAAATAAAATTACCCTACTTTTTTTGGAATTTTTGGAACAATATTTGGATTTTTATGAATTTTTAAATTTCAAAAGGAAAAATGAAATGTTTTTTATTTTTTTAATTATAATAAATGAAATCAAAATGCAATGAAAAATTTACGATAAAAAGATAATGACATCACTAGCCTAGCATAATATTTGTAAGATTTTTAGACGGATAAAAACATTTATTTCAGTAGAAGAATCATACAAATTTAGGTCTGGAATCACAGGGGCCAGAATGTCAATTGTTCTTGTTTTGCGTAGAATAAACAATAGTAATAAAAAGGAGGCATGAAATACAAATTACCCCTGTGAACCGCATGTGTCGCACATGATAGAGCTGGTGGGGGGCTCTTTCTGTAATTTCTGAAAAAAATTAAGGGGGCACTGCAATTTTACCAAATTAGATTTCCCCCTTTTTAGGGTTATACGTTTTCTTCTCAAGAGGATCCAAGGGGGCCGCCGCCCCTTGTTCTCCCTCCCCAACAAGCGGCGGGCGCGGTGGTCCTGCGCGTGGAGGGAGGTGGTGAACGCGGCCGGAGCGACAGACAGGTGATGACTTGGAGTAGCGCCTGGAGGTGGTGTAGGCGAAAGCGGTGGCCAGAGGCGTGCAACGTGGGCCGAGCGGCTGGAGCAGGATGGCGGGCACCGTCGCCACGTGGTTTCACAGCAGGTGCCCATGCGGGTCGCGGGGCGGATGAGGCGACGCTACGCGATGGGTTGGAGGAGGTGTGGCAGCGCCGCCTGGCATGGCTGGAAGGAGGAGCGACCGCAGAAATGTGGCCTGGGGCGCGGAAGTCAGTTGTCGACGGAGGGGGTGCTTGCGCGCGGGCGGGCGGGTGGCGGCAGGGCGTATGTCAGCTGAAGGGCATGGCTCAGGCGATGGGAGGGCGATTGGAGGTCGTCTTCGAGTGGCGCCGGACCTCGAGGACAAAGTGGGGTGGGGCGCCTGGAAGGCAGTCGTCCCCTTTTTTGTTTTTATTTTAATTTGTAATTTTTTTTATTGTTTGTGATGTAAAAAGAAATAAAAAACTTTGTTTATTTATTTTTTTGTAAATCTGAAAATAGGAATTAAAAAAATAGGCTATAGAAATTCTTTTTTTATTTTTTTATTTTTTTATATGACCTGCAAAACAAATGTTAGAGAAAAATAAGAAACAAATACCCTTTTTATTATTTTTTATTTATTTACAAATCGGAGAAAATGAACGAGGATTCGGCAAAATTGAGAGATTCGAATCCGATCTCCGGCCACCGTATGCGGTCGGAGTTGAGAGATCGTGGACGATAGAAATAGAGCGTGGAGAGATCGAGAGAATGAGGTGAAAACTCGAGATCGATGTCGAATCAAAAACGTGATGGATTTTAAGATCTAGAAAAAAATGACAACGAGATAAAAGTGCGAGAAATAAAATTATGATTAAACTAAGATAAAATAAGAAGAAAAAGGTGGATCTCACCTTAGGAGCGGAAATGGACCGTGATCGCCTCGACAAGGCCGACTCGCTATCACCGGAGGGCTTGGAGGCTAGGCACTATTCTCGATGAAATTTTCTCTCGGAGATCGGGCTCCTCTCTATAAAGATTGATCAAGTTGAAATGGGGGAGAAGGAGCCATATAAATAGAAAGATAGAATGATATTTGAATTTTTGATTTTTTTGGATAAAGAGATAAGAGAGATGAAAATTGAAATGAATTTTTGAATTTTTTGGTGGAAGAGATAAGATATATGAAATGAGATAAAGTAAAAGAGATAAAACTATTTACAAAATTATCTAATTTTTTTGAATTTTCATCACTTTATTTATTTGAAATAAAAAATGTTATTTTTTTATGGTGGTTAATTAAAAATAGCAACTATATACATATACTATATACATATATGACATTATATACAAGGGTAAATGAGGAAATTAGCCCCTTTTTGTTTTAAGGATTTTATTATTTTTTTATTTTTATTTTTATTTTTATTTTAAATAATTAGTAAAATTATTTACAAATATATACAAATACAATATGCACAAAATACATGGAAAAGTTACACAAACCACCTCGGAAAACTGACTTTTCAATCGTAACTTCAAAAATTATGAAAATACATCCATTTTAAATATAGTTTAATTTCGAATCTAATGGAAGTGAGATTGATTCAATTTGAGCTCATATGGAGCCGGAATTGGTCTTTCAATTAGTGCTTAGTGGCTTTTTTCAAGTGTGGTTACTTTTATATACAAGATTTAATTGTGCAATCATTTTTATTAATTAGGACACATTTTTATTTACAACTTTGGTTTAGAAAGTTATTTGATTTGAGGTCAATTGAGGCACAAATAAATTAGTGTTAGTTTTATACAGATATATTCAAAATTAGTGAGAAGTATTTACAACAACACACATATTTTTTTGATTTTCTGCTAAAGGACCCTTATCTCCCCCTACTTTATTCCTAATCGATCAGGTCAAGTCTTGACCTTCTCTTGGGGTTCGGGTCAGCCTGTATACAGTCTTTCCTTTATTTTTTTTCTTTATTTTTCCTTTCGTTCTTTTCTTATTTATTTTAGGTTAAAATTAGTAAGAAGTGTACAATATTTACACAGATGCAAGTTAGTAAGAATATGAATTTAGTGTTATATGTAGGTGTTTTGTAAGGTATTTTAAGCTAAAATAAATGAATGAAGATAAAGAATCGCAGATTCATCATCCCCCTATGCTTTACCTTTGCTAGTCCCTTAGCAAACACTTATTTGAAAGAATAAGTTAAGAAAGTGAAAAAGAAAGGGTAAATAAAGAAAGTAGGACAATATTGAGTATTAAACTTATCTTCGTAAAATTGTAGTTTAGAGCTCTGTCGGACTTTTGGATTATTAGTGTGTCGGAACTTCTTTGAGACTTAGAATTTTAAAATCGACGGCCTTCAAGTTCTACACATCATTGTCACAGTTTCGGCTCAGAAGTCATCTTATATCAATCCTCTTCCCAAAGCATACCCTATGAACATTAAACAATCGACTCATGTGTGTGAAAGGTTTTAGCTCTTCCCATCCAGAATGCCGGACTGCCATGCAAATCTCCTCTCCAGTAACTCATCCTCGGGGAGTCAGGTATTTCCTTCTAAGGTCTGTCGCGTTGTGTTCACAATCGAATTGGGGGAGAAGTTAGAAGAAGGAGAAAAGAACTGGAGGGTGGCCAGTGTAGTCACCTCTCCTTGTGAAGCTGGCCAGTGTAGCCGAGTCTCCACCAAGATCTGCAGGTTTTCTTGAAGCTTGGACCTTTTTTGTCAGATATCTATTTGGTAGTGGCTTCTTTGTATTTGGATTTTTGGTGTTTCTGCTTGGATCTTGTTGTGACCTTACAGATATAGAATCTTTTTATTTCTGTACATTTTTTGGGGTCTTAGAAAAAAATTGTGCCCAGCCATCCATCCCTTTTTCGAAGCTTTATTTCAGCCTGTACTCTGGTCTTTAGATTTCCATGCTATCAGAAATGAAACTTGCACAGTCTTCCAACATCCTGTCTGAGTTGAGCTAAGTGCATAGTGCGAGAGTACAGATTGATTCCCTATTCCAGAGTTATACCCAGAATGAAGAGACCAGGTTAGACACTAAGAGTCAAACGCTGCACATTGTCATATGGAACTCAAAGAATTGAGTCAAAGACCTGAAGCTTCTAAAATCCTATTTCTCGGTGAAGTTCCTCTGAAAATTAGGTTGATTAAGGTCCAACTTTTATTCCAGACATAGTTTAAATATCAATACTATCCTGAAAAATGCACACGCAAATGCAAAATATGAACAATGCAGAGAGTTTTTTTTAAAAGAAATGATGCACATGTGAAAAGAACATTTTTTTAAACAATTTTCTAATTTTGAACTTTTTATGGATTTTGGTGAAAGAAATGTTTTTTTAAGGAAAAGGGGTTAGTAAAATATATACAAGTATATACAAGATTTTTTGTTTGTTTGGTTTGTTTTTTTATTTTTTTTTGTTGTTTTTTTGTTGTTGTGATTTTTTTGTGTTTTTTTTTGTTTTTTTGTTGTTTTTTTCACACACGTGGATTTTACAACATAATACACATAACCCCCCAAATAAACGCATTTAAAAGTACGAGTTATGTCTAAAGTATATATACAATATATACGACACCCCCCTATACTTAGCTCGAACTATGTCCTCATAGTGATCAGAGAGCGAAAAAGGAAGACATAACGCGTGCTAAGAATAGAAAAGTGAAAAGAACTCCTATGCTACAATGATTCAAAGAAAAGATAAAAAAGAAGAGAAGTTGGTGATCCCTCCCTATACTTAGTATCAAGTAATCCTAAGTATAGTAGAGTGTACAAAAGGGGAAAACCGATGACGAGAATGTACATACTCAAATATAAAAACACACGATATGAACAACACAGATCATTCACCCCCCCCCCTATACTTAGGATAAAGCACATCCTAAGTATTTCATATACACACACACACGGAAAAGGGGTGAATGATAAAACGAGAGAAGAAAGAGTGAAACGAAAGGATGTACAAGAGGAGTGGAGGTACAAAGGTCAAGAAGATCGAAAGCGAACCTTCTTACGGGACCGTTGAGGTATGGATTTGACAAGGTGTAGGTCGATATTGGGATCATCATTAGACATAAACTGAGTAGGATTGACCAGGAATGTATCCTCAGCGGTTTCAGATTGTGCAGGCCTAAACTGGTTATTGGAAGTAGTGTGGTAATGTCCTGCCTAAGAAGCCTCGCAAACATCAAAGTAAAATGGCTCGAAATCATTATCAGAAAATTTAGGATCAATTTCAGCCTGGCGAGCCTCTACTGGATCATCTTTATCAAAAGGCCCAAATTCCTTTATAAATGCAATCAAATCAAATTTGGTCTGATCGGTCTCATCTGAAATAGGGAGAATAGGAACAGACTCATTAGTGGAAGTAGTCGAATCATGTACGTCCTATCTAATCTCAGATCCTGCCTTCCGCTCTAAGGTGTCTATCGTGTAAATTCCGTGAATGTCATCAATGCATCGCCACATACCAGAAGGGGGAACTCCAAGATCTATGCTTTCTGAGTCTTTCTCCTTCAAGAGGAATTCTTGGGTTTCATTATCATCCAATATATAACAAGAATATCTGATATTATTATCGAGGTCAAATTCCTTGGAGTTAGCTAACACGGGCGGGTTCTCATGAGATGCAGATTTCTAGGCAGTAGTGGGTGTAGTGATAAACACGTTGCTCCCTACATCAGAACGGAAGCGAATCTCTCCTGAACCATAATCGATAACGGCTCCCGTAGAGGCGAGGAAAGGCCATCCCAGGATGATTGGAGGGTGCTCCACAGGGGCGGAGGTCTCCATGGGCATTACAACAAAATCCGAAGTAAAATTCATGCCCTGAATTAGAATGACAGCATTTTCTAGAATACCCTTCGGCTTCTTGATAGATCCATCAGCAAATTGAACTATCATCCTGGTTTTCTTTAGAGTCCCAAGATGAAGAGATTGTACCATAGAGAAGGGTATTATATTGATTGATGAACCGCCGTCAAGGAGAGTGTTATCACAAGAATAGTCAGATATGGAGCAACTCACCAGAGGTGTGGTCGTGTTTCCTTTCTTAAAATACGGACGGTGAGAGATGGCATAGGTAGTGGTCATGGTCAAGATGTGACGCTCAGATCTTCTCCTTCGCTTTCTCTTCTTGTGTTGAGGAGTAGATAAATATGTCATGGCATGTTGAAGTGGGGATTTACTGATCTCATGAAGGGTGGCCACCGCATCGGGTTCAGTCAACACTTTTTTTGAATTTTCGAACCTCATCCATACAAGGGAGGAGGTCGGAATCAGCATTTACATGAGGATTTCCAAGAGCAGTATGTATAATGGAATCCTCAGGGTCAAGGTTGGGATATGATGTGAATAGATGTGTGGGTAAATGATCAAGCATTTGGGTACTCTCCTCACAAAATGAATCAATAATGTGCCTCCCAGAATCTTTTTGGATTTTCAAAATTTTCTCATTTTCTGTATTTTGGGCGATTGCAAGCTCTCATGATTATCCTCAAGTGAATCCATATCCTCAAATAGTGGAGCAGTGTTCTGGCTCATATTTATGTTAAATAGATTGGAAATCCTCAACATATGCTCCATTATCTAGTTCGGTGTCTTAAATGTGGAAATCATGAAAGATGATTCCAAAATCCTAGGATCGGGTGGGTTGAATGAGGGTGGGTGAAAATCATCATCCGGTTCCTGAAATAATGGGTTAGGCGGATATGCACAAAAAGCAGGAGGAAAGTCCTCCTGGAAAAAGGAAGGTGGATCGTCTGGAGGGTACGAGGTATCCGTGAAGATCGGATTAAAATAACTCCACTCGGCCATCTCCGAAACAAAAGACGGGATCGGGAGAGCATGAGGGTCAAGTCAAAAGATATGGAGAAAAATGCGCAAATACATAGAAGGATCAAATAAGCACACAAACAATCAAACACAATACAAACCCCCAGTTCACCAACTCAACTCAAAGTGAAGATCATGAAGGTTCGGTCAATTATCTTGTAAATTTTAGAGTTTGGTGAGAATACAATATATCAGAGCGGTTAGAGCGAGCTGTTAGGAACCCAATGCTCTCAGGAGACCGGACTTATCCCAAAGTTAGATCTTTCCCAGCCAGTATGAATTGCGGACCGCTTACCGACTACCCGATCAATTCAATCTGTTAAGGATGTCACGGG
Organism: Ottelia alismoides; assembly: GCA_037367405.1. Lineage (NCBI taxonomy): Eukaryota > Viridiplantae > Streptophyta > Magnoliopsida > Alismatales > Hydrocharitaceae > Ottelia > Ottelia alismoides. Next base: position 494,099 of record JAZKJV010005970.1, on the reverse strand, counting down.
CCTCTTTACCGGCTATCAGAGAGACCCTCACTGGAGAACGACTAACCCAAGATAGTAATCTAAAAAGAGTTCGGGCGTGGCTCTATCCTAGTGTGTGGGTCGCTCTCTCGCTCAAGCAAACCAAACAATGACGGGGTTACTCTCCCCCAAACAATAATTTTTCCATGTATTTTTTAGGGTTGAGTTTTCTTTAGCAGTCTCGATTTTAACAGTTATCACTAGTTAAAATATTTTCAAAGAATCGTCTACCAAGTGTCCAATTTCTTTTTTAACTTATGTGAGTGAAAACAAGGAAGGAGATTGGAAATGCCAATGCGCTATTAAAACAATGATGCATGCAGAGGTTAGAGATGTGTACCTTGTCACCATCACTCTACATGCAAGTGATCCACGCAGAATTGAAATAAACTATCCTATATGAAAATGCAAGTGAACTGCCCTAGATGATAGCTTCTATTAACGGGCAAGAACCAGTTAATTTGACTAAGTCCAAATTACGCTCTACTATATAGGCACAGAAATTTCTTGTTAGGGTGTTTGGACCTAATTAATTACCTGGCTCAAGCAAATTAATTAAAGAAATCAAGAGGTAACTCAAGAAATCTGCAGGAAACAAAGAAAAATAAAGGCGATGAAAACAAAATCGGTGAGGTCCCCCAAGTGCACCAGCACTTGTCGAAACAGACCCCGCAACAAATGAATGTCCTTTTATAGAGTTCAAATGGAAAAGAAAAACTATCTCTCTCTCTTTTTCTCTTTTTAATTTTTTTCCTTCAATTCTTTCTCCTCTTCCCATGATATCCTGCGGCTTGGTGAAGAATCAAGTCGCCTCCACGTTGTTTGGGTGCTTCGGTTCTCCTACGATCGCCTCCTTCACTCCGCGGGCCCTCGCAAGAAAAAGAAAAGAGAATGTGTAAGAAATACAATTATCAAATATGAGAGAAAAAAATGAATCAAATGCAGTGATATGAACAATGAAGTGAATGGCAAAAAAGTAAACAGCTATTTACAACCAAAAATAATAGGTCAAAAGAGAAATCTAACTACCCTCGTCGTGCCTCCTCGGCAACGGTGCCATTTTGTTGACATGAGATCTCGAGGGGTTGGATATTTTAATGGTAAACAGTTTGTCGTTGCTATCCCCAAAAATCTCGTGTCAAACAAAAAATATTTTTTTGATTTTTAATATTTTTGCTACTTATTAACCTATATAGCGGACATGATCAAACTCAGGGAGGCTACAAATCCCGAGGGTTATTCAATTAATCGAAAATCAATTAAGAGAAAACAAGAATCTCAAAGGATAACTATCCTTGGTTTTGTGAATTTTTTATCTTTTTTAATTTTTTTAATTTTTAATTTCTAAATTTTTGTATATTTTTTGATTTTCCATTTTTAGTGATTTTGATTTTTGCAATTTTTTATTTTCAAAAATAACACGAAGTAATATTCACAAGATCAAAAATACGCATACCAACTCTTTTTGTAATTTTTCAATTAATCAAAAATACTCAGAAAAATCCAAAAAAAATGGGTTTTGAAAGTTTTGAAATATTTTTGAGAATTTTTGTGGACTTTTAAAATGTTTTTTTTTATTTTTCTAAAAATCAAATAGTAAGACAATATAAAATTGTGCACAGCCTAGAGTAATTTGCAACTTAAAAATATTTTAAGTGCCCAAAACTCCTGACGGTTATTTTTATGACAAAGTAGAAGCAATTATCTACAAACAGAAACTGAAATCACAATTTTTTTGATTTTTGTATCTGTGATTTTTATAAGATTTTTAGTTGTTTTCAATTTTTTGTTGTTTTATAAAGAATCAATGCGTAAAAATTGGTCAAAAATTTTAAGACAATGAAATAAAACTACCCCAATTTTTTGGAATTTTTGGAACAATATTTGAATTTTTATAAATTTTTAAATTTCAAACAGGGGAAAATGACATGTTTTTAATTTTTTAATAATAATAAATGAAATCAAAATGCAATGAAAAATTTACGATAGAAAGATAATCGCATCAATAGCCTAGCATAATTTTTGCAAGATTTTTAGACGAGAATAAAAACATTTATTTCAGTAGAAGAATCATACAAATTTAGGTCTGGAATCATAGGGGCCAGAATGTCAATTGTTCTTGTTTTTGCGTGGAATAAATAACAGTAATAAAAAGGAGGCATGAAATGCAAATTACCCTGTGAACTACATGTGTCGCACGTGATAGAGCTAGTGGGGGCTCCTTCTGTAATTTCTGAAAAAAATTAAGGGGGCACTGCAATTTTCCTAAATTAGATTTCCCCCTTTTAGGGTTATATGTTTTCTTCTCAAGAGGATCCAAGGGGGTCGTCGCCCCTTGTTCTCCCTCCCCAACGAGCGGCGGGCGCGGTGGTCCTGCGCGCGGAGGGAGGTGGTGAACGCGGCCGGAGCGGCAGATAGGTGACGGCTTGGAGCAGTGCCTGGAGGAGGAGGTGCAGGCAGAAGCGGTGGCCGGAGGCGTACGGCATGGGCCGAGCGGCTGGAGCGGGATGGCGGGCACCGTCGCCACGTGGTTTTACATCAGATGCCCACGCGGGTCGCCGGGCGGATGAGGCAGCGCTGCGCGATGGGTTGGAGGAGGTGTGGCGGCGCCGCCTGGCACGGCTGGAAGGAGGAGGGACCGCAGAAATGCGGCCTAGGGCACGGAAGGTGATTGTCGACGGAGGGGGCACCTGCGTGCGGGCGAGCGCGTGGTGGAAAGGCGGACCCCGGCTGAAGGGCGCGGCTCAGGCGATGGGAGGAAGATTGGAGGTCGGCTTCGAGTGGAGCCAGACTTCGAGGATGAAGGGGGGCGCCTGGAAGGCAACCGTCCCCTTTTTAAAAAAAATATAATTTTTTTATTGTTTGTGTTGTAAACAAAAATAAAAAAAACTTTATTTATTTATTTTTTTGTAAATCTGAAAATAGGAATTAAAAAATAGGCTATAGAATTTTTTTATTTTTTTATTTTTATATGACCCTGCAAAACAAACGTTACAGGAAAAAAAGAAATAAATACCCATTTATTATTTTTTATTTTTTACAAATCGGAGAAAATGAACGAGGATTCGGCGGAAATGAGAGATTCGAATCCGATCTCCGGCCACTGTATGCGGTTGGAGTTGAGAGATCGTGGACGATAGAAATAGAATGTGGAGAGATCGAGAGAATGAGATGAAAACTCGAGATCGATGTCAAATCAAAAACGTGATGGATTTTAAGATCTAGAAAAAAATGACAATGAGATAAAAGTGCGAGAAATAAAATTACGATTAAACTAAGATAAAATAAGAAGAAAAATGCGGATCTCACCTTAGGAGCGGAAATGGACCGTGATCGCCTCGACAAGGCTGACTCGCTGTCACCGGACGGCTCGGAGGCTAGGCACTATTCTCGATGAAGTTTTCTCTTGGAGATCGGGCTCCTCTCTCTAAAGATTGATCAAGTTGAAATGAGTGAGAAGGAGCCATATAAATAGAAAGATAGAATGATATTTGAATTTTTGATTTTTTTTGGATAAAGAGATAAGAGAGATGAAAATTGAAATGAATTTTTGAATTTTTTTGGTGGAAGAGATAAGAGATATGAAATGAGATAAAGTAAAAGAGATAAAACTATTTACAAAATTATCTAATTTTTTTTGAATTTTCGTCACTTTATTTATTTGAATTAAAAAATGTTATTTTTTTATGGTGGTTAATTAAAAATAGCAACTATATACATATACTATATACATATATGGCATTATATACAATGGTAAATGAGGAAATTAGCCCCTTTTGTTTTAAGAATTTTATTATTTTATTATTTTTATTTTTATTTTAAATAATTAATAAAAATATTTACAAATATATATAAATACAATATGCACAAAATACATGGGAAAATTACATAAACCACCCTGAAAAATCGACTTTTCAATCGTAACTCCAAAAATTATGAAAATACGGTCATTTTAAAGATAATTTAATTTCGAATCCAATGGAAGTAAGATTGATTCAATTTGAGCTCATATGGAGCCAGAATTGGTCTTTCAATTAGTGCTTAGTGGCTTTTTCCAAGTGTGGTTACTTTTATTCTGTACAAGATTTAATTATGCAATCATTTTTAATAATTAGGACATATTTTTATTTACAACTTTGGTTTTGAAAGTTATTTGATTTTGAGATCAATTAAGGCACAAATAAATTAGTGTTAGTTTTATACAGATATATACAAAATAAGTGAGAAGTATTTACAACAACACACATATTTTTTTGATTTTCTGCTTAAGGACCCCTATCTCCCCTTACTTTATTCCTAGTCGATCAGGTCAAGTCTTGACCTTCTCTCGGGGTTCGGGTCAGCCTGTATACAGTCTTCCCTTTTTTTATTTTCTTTATTTTTCCTTTCTTTCTTTATTTATTTATTTTAGGTTAAAATTAGTAAGAAGTGTACAATATTTACACAGATGCAAGTTAGTAAGAATATGGAGTTAGTGTTATATGCAGGTGTTTTGTAAGGGATTTTAAGATAAAATAAATGAATAAAGATGACGAATCGCAGATTCATCAGTATGGAGAAGATGGGAAATCGGATGGAGTTTCGACCTCCCAAGAGAGTGGGCGGGATTGATGGGCTTGAAATGAAGAAGCCACAAAATTTGGCTGAAATGAAAAGTGGCCCATCATGACGAGAGTGAAATGAAGGGAGGGAAGGTAGGTTAGAAGAGAGACGGAAGGTAAGAAGGAAGGGAGAAGGTGACTGCTAATGATCTCGTGAAGATGAACGTAACCGACTCACACCAAAGACATACAAATGCAATGCAAACCACCAATTCACCAACACTACGCAATGTGAAGACCGTGAGATTTGGTCTTCTATCTTTTCAATTTTGGAGTTTAGTGATCAGATAAAAGTTGTACAAACACTTAGGAATCTTTAATAGGATTTGGGTACTACTCCTTAGTGTGTACGTGAGCAATTAAAAACGCAAAGAATGAGGGGGTTGCTCTCCCAAAACAATGAGGAATTAATTACGTTTAATTTTAATGATCAAGTTCAATTAGTAGTCCCAATTTTTAATTTTTTGATTTTCTATTTTTTATTTTTTTCAAAAATATGTCTAACGAGCTTTCTGATTTCCTCTTTGATTAATTTTGAGTCCAAAAATAGGGGGAGGGAGTCGAGAAAGCCAATGCACGGTCAAACACGATAATGCATGCAGAGATAGAAAATGTGTACCTTGCTCCAGCACTCTACATGCAATATGATCCATGCATAAACTAAATACAGAAAGTAAACTAACTATATGATGCACGAGGAAATCGACCTTAGACGAGCAGCTTCTATAGATCGCGAAGAAGAGATAGCTAACTAATCAGAGAGAGAGGCCCGGGTTCGGTCTCAGATGTCGATCGATGTCCGCCACAACGGATCCTGCACGCGTTGTATACGACCTCTAGCGGTACGTGGCCTCTCAACCGATTAAGTTAAGTTTTTAATTTTAAGTTTTAGCAAGGTCCAATTACGTTATATAGGAACAGATAATCTATTAGGTGTTGGGCCTTAGCTAGTTACGTCACAATCAAGATAAAATCCTAAGTCTAGGGGCCAAATTCTGCGTGAATCAAAAATAAAATAAAGATGCGAGAAAACAAAACCGACGAAAAATAGCGGTGAGGTCCCCCAAGTGCATCGCACTTGGCGAAACAGACCCCGAGAAATGTCCAGGTCCAACTACAGTTCATAGTTCTAAATTATTACAATAATGTCAAATTATTCTCTAAAATATCAAGACTATCTTCTTCTCTTCTTATGCTCTTCCTCCAGCGCGAGCCCTCCAAAAAGAATCCTAGTCATCCTCCAAGCAGTTCCTCGCACAAAAATCAAAGGAGATGATGGTCAGAAAACAATTATAATATTTAGAGACACAATTGAGCAAAAATGACTACAACGTCGTGCTCCCCGGCAACGGTGCCATTCTGATGAGTCGAACTCCGACGCAGTTAAAATGTAAATGATAAATCACAATTGAGTCCTTGTTCTCAACCACTCGAATCGTTCAATGAAAAAAATAATTGTTAACCATTTAATGAAATAAGAATCAATGAAATGCAAATGTAAGTGGTTTCGCTATTCTATTTACCTGGTATAGCGACCAGCGTCGAACATAAGGAACTTATTTAATACTATGCAGTAAATTTTCAGAATTAATTTTTAGTGGGTTTTTTATTTTTTTATTTTTTATTTTTATTTAAATTTTCAAATAAAGCACACGGAATAAAACACACACCATACTATTTTTGTATTTTTCAGACTAATAAAAAATACTCAGAAAATTAAAAAGAAAATGTTTTTGTATTTTATATATTTTTTAATATTTTTGGTAATTTTTTCATAATTTTCTAAAAATTTTACGATTTTCAAAAAAATCAAACAGTGAAAAATGTATAAAATGATGGATAGCTAAGAATTGCAACTTAAAAATACCGTAAGTACCCAATATTCTTGGAAATTATTTTTACTATAAACTACAGATAAATATCTAAAAAAGAGACCAAGATCTGATTTTTTAAAATTTTTCTATAATTATCTAAATTTTTTTAAATTTTTCGTATTTCGCACATTTTTTTTATTTTTATAATGAGTTAATGCATGAAATTTGGATAGAAATAAAAGGATAACAAAACACATCTGCGGTAATTTTTTGGAATTTTTAGACTAATTTTCGATTTTTCACAATTTTTTAAAGTTTGGGCAAGCAAAAAGACACTATTTTATTTTTTTAATATGTCAAACGTCAACAAAAATTCATGGAAAATTTATATAAAGATAAAAACTACAACAGGGACATACACAATTTTTTTGAGATTTTTTTTCGAACAACAAAAATATTTATTTTCATCAGAGAGATCAAACAAATCGATGTTCTAGAAATTTAGGGACCAAATTACAATTATTCAAAAGTTTTCCAACAAAACATAAAAATAATAAACAATGGGGAGGATGTCACAATTTACCCACTATGTGTTTGTTGCGCACGTGACTTATGAAGCGGGGTTTATTTTGCAATTGTTGAATCTCGCAAGGGGCATAATGTAATTGTTACTTTTTTTAATTCCCCCTCCCCCCTAGGGTTTCTTCGTCTCTCTTTTCAAAGTGGGAAAGGGGGCCACTGAAGGGACACGGGCCGCTACCACTATTGTCGTTGTTACTGTGTGACACGAGCGCGTTGGTGGCACCGGAGATCGGCGGAGGCGCGGGGGTCCGAGGGGGAAGCGGGAGGTACTGGAGAATGTCGCGTCGCGCGATGGGGGACAGCACTGCCGGTGCTGGGCGGTGCCGCTGGGCTCGACGGCGGTAAATCACGGGCGGCCTTGGGGTCGCGGCACAGGGAAGACACAGTCGTCGCGCGACCCTTTGGCGGAGCTCGGGCTGGCGTGGGAGCAAACCCGCGCGCGGGGGCGCGAAGGACAGCGTCGACAGGCTGAGAAGTAGATTCTTCAGGCGGAGAATTGGCAGCGGTCGGTAGCCGGGCGTGGAGAGTGGTCTGGAGTCACGGGGCACGACCGGAGGTGGGTTGCGGCATTTGCCGCGGGCTGGATGTGGCGGTGCCGGGTGGACAGCGACGGGTGGACTGCGGCGCCAGCCGCGGAGGGAGGGCGCTCACGGGCGATGGTGACCTGTGGGGTTTTTTATTTTTATTTTATTTTATTTTTTACAGTAATCAGAGAGTGATAAAAAAATAAAAAAAATATGTTTTTTTGTTTTGTTTTTTATAGTAGAATAAATAAAAAGAAAAGGGATGTTTTTTTTGAAACAAACAATATAAGCAGGAATAAAAATTATTTTTTTAATTTTTTATTATATTTTTTATTAATTTTCCTGCAAAATAAAGATTAGAGAGAAAAACAAATATTTTTTTATTTTTCTTGCAAAAACATATGTGAGATAAATAGGAAAAATAATTATATATATATTTTTTTTATTTATGCACAATAATGGGATGTGTGAACGGGTGGATCTTGCGATATGGAAGAGAGATCCGTGTCTCCGACCACCATACGTGGTCGGAGGTGAGAGGTTGTGCGAGGTTGAAAAGAACATGGAGAGATCAAGATGTGGCGTAGAAATTGATTTTGGATCGAAAAATGTTTGGTGGAAAATTTTTTTGGATTTTAAGATCTAAACATTAATCACGAAAACAAAAATTTAATCTACGATCTACCTAAGAATAAAAATGACAGGAAATAAAATGGATCTCACCTCGGAGTTCAGAAATACCGTGATGGCCTCGACGAGGGCTGAAGCGCTATCACCGGACGGCTCGAAGGATGGGTACCCTTCTTCGACAAGATCGCTCTCGGAGATCGGGCGCCTCTCCACAAAGAAGAGGAAATGAGGGAGGAGGAGCCCATTAAAAAGAGGAAGAAAATCAAAAAGGAAAATACCTACAAATGGGGAAGGTTTTTATTGGTGAAACTAATAAAATAATTAATTACAAAATTCGGAATTAAATAAATTAAATAATTTATAGGAATCAATTAGTCACTTTAATGGTGGCCATTAAAGGTAAGGAATCAAATATTGTATGCATGGTAGGTTATAAAATTAAATAATGAGTTAAATAATTAAATCTAAATATATTTTTTTAATTAAATTAAATGAATTAATTAATGTGAGATATTTTATTTTTTTGGTGATTTGTATATAAGGAAGTTAGTTGTATGCAAATATTATGTACATATAATACACTATACACATGTACAAATAAGGAAATAATTTTTATATCCTTTTTTAATTTTTTTTATTTATATTTTTTATTTTTTTTAATGAAAATAATATTCACAATTATATACATTATATAAAAATAAATCTAAATAAAATATATACAAATAATGGTGAAACTACACAAAACACCTTAGAAAAACGACTTTTTAATCGTAACTCCCAAAATTATGAAACCATAACCATTTGAAAGATAATTTAAATTAGAGTATAATGGAAGTGAGTTTGGTTCAATTTGAGTTCGTATGGAGCAGGAATTTCAATGATCGATTTGTGCTTTTTTTGAGGGTGATTAATTGTAATATGTACATTTTTTATTTGGCAATTATTTTTATTATTTATAACACGTTTTTATTTACAACTTTTGTTTACAAAAATAATTAATTTGAGGTCAAATTATGTACAAATAAAATAGTACATTTTATACAAATATACAAGGAATTTATGTAAAAATTATCTTTGGATTTTTGACATAAAACCCTATCTCCCCCTACTTTATTCCTGGTCGATCAGGTCAAGCCTTGACCTTCTCCTAGGGTTCGGATCAGTCTTCATTTATTGCATAAATACATCCTTTATTTTTCTTTTCTTTTTTTTCTTCTTAATTCTTTTATTTATGTACAAAAAGTGTTAAAATACATATTTAACAAATGCATGCAAAACAGTAATTTTATGCAATTAGTGGGTATTTACAGGTGTTTAACTACGGAAATGAAGCTAAAATAAAAGAATAATTGCAATGAATAGTGGATTCATCATTCCCCTATACTTTACCTTTGCTAGTCCCTTAGCAAACACTTATTTGGAAAATAAGTGAAATCAAAAATAAAGAAAAGAAAAAGGAAAGAAGTTGGAACAACATTGACTTTTAAGCTTATCTTCATAAAAATGTAGTATGGAGCTCTGTCAGACCTTTGGATTATTAGTGTGTCGGAACCTTAATGGGAAATGGATTTAAACGTAATAACCTCTAAGTTCCATAAGAATGCGATTTAGGTCTCCTCAAAAGTTAGATCAGAACAAGTCTACATACACAAATTCTTATGATTATGAATTATTACTTGTACGGTGTAAGTGAAATATAGCTCCTCATCTCAAAAGTAGCAAAGAAACAACCTCTCTCAACAACGTAACTCTAATCCCCCAGTCTACCAACTCTTTCCTTGAGGAACGGGGATATTCCCTTCTAAGTTCAAGTACAACCAGCTCAAGAAGAGGGGATGGAGAAGAGAATGGACGGTAACCAGTGTAGTTACCTATCCTTGGATGCATGACCAGTGTAGTCATGTCACCCGCTGCAAGCAAACAAACATTTGACTTAGAAGCTCTTATTCTTTTTTTCACTTGTATATACACTCCGGCAGACATTTTACTTTTCTATCAGGCATGTCCACTTTTGAAGATTTTGCATTTTTTATCTTTTTTTATCTTTTTTTGACAATATATACAAGGTGCGATGTGTACATAAGGAGTATTTCCTCTTGAGCCAGTAGACTATCCCTCTTTTGAAGCATTATTGCAACCCCACGACATCCTGTCTTTAGACATCAACATCGCCAAACCAGGTTGAGACGCATTTCCCTCCCTAGAGGAGGACGAGAAGTTCTGCCTAGATGTACTACCCTCGTATGCTACCCCTAGCCAAAAGATTCTGCCCCCTCACTACCTCCTCCATGAAGAGCTACGTGTAGAGTACTTTGTCCAAGGTAAGCCACGGTCTGAAAGAATCATGGGTATGTTGTAAATATTCTACTTAGACTAATCTAGACAACATGTTAACATAGTCATATGGACTCAAAGAATTAAGTCACTCGGATTCGAAAAGGTCTTAACTCCAATTCTTATAAGGTTCCTCTGAAATTAAGTGGATTAAGGTCCAACTAAGATCCATTCTTCAAATTTATTCCAGACTTAGTTTAAATATCAATATCATCCTGAAAAAAGCTCATGCAAATGCAAGAAAATATGTACATGCAAAGAAAACAAAATCTTTTTTTGAAACAATTTTCTAATTTTGAACTTCTTATTGATTTTTGAAAAATGATGCTCATGCAAAAAGAGTTTTTTTATACAAATAGTTAGTAATATATACAAGTATATACACAATTTTTTTAAGTTAGGGATGAGATACATATTTACATAAGAGTGAGTTAATTATTTACAAGAATAAGATGAAAGGATTTATAACTTGAGTAATAGGTAGATAGATACAGCTGGATTTTTTTGTCATGCATATATTCCTCGAATTTATTTGAAAATAATTTTACAAATAGTTTTGAAAACAATAGTCCAAAATAATTTTTCACGCAATTTTACAAACATTTACACACATTTGAAAACTATTTTGCAAACATTTTTCAAACAATATATATAGATTTTCAACATAATTTTTCAACCATTTTCACATCATTTGCAAACAGTTTTTACAAAATCATTTTATTTCACACAAAGAAAAAATTTTTACAAATCGCAATATTTTACAAAGGTTGAAAATATTTTTCAAATATTTTTCAAATAGTTTTCAGAAGATTTTTCAAATAGATTTTCAAGCTATTTTCAAACTATTTCAAAAATATTTAATCAGATTTATTAATCATTATATACAAAAAGAATTTTGAGGAAATATCTTGCATCTTTAATTAGTTAGTTGATTTTTTTACCTAGTATTTTATATATTACTTTAGACATATTAAAAATATGAAAGTACGAGTTATGGCTAAAGTATATATACAATATATACGACACCCCCTATACTTAGCTCGAACTATGTCCTCATAGTGATCAAAGAGTTGCAAAGGAAAGACATAACTCGTGCTAAGTATTGGGAAGTTAAGAGAATGTTACGCTACAATGACGAATATAATCAATTGGAGTCGATAATCCCCTATACTTAGGATCAAGTAATCCTGCGTATAGAAGATTGTACACAAGGGGAAAACCAAGGAGTAGAATGTACAGAGTCTACCTCCCTATACTTAAGGTAAAATATCCCTAAGTATAGGCAGCAAAAGCAGAGGTAAAAAGAATCAAAGAATCATCACAAGTCTGACACCCCCCTATACTTAGGGTAAAGTACACCCTAAGTAATGGAATGCTCATGAGATGGAGATGGGGTGTGAGACAAAAAGAATGTATGATATGGACAGATGGATCTATACAGTTGTGAGTAATGTTGAGGTGCCTCTCAACAAGCGCTAGAGTTTACGCCCCCTAGCTGGGTGCAAAATGTTAGGATAACGCAGTATCGAGGTTCCCAGATAGCATCTTAATGCAAATATCGTAATGTTTTCGTAATCTCGGTGGGAGAACAATGACTAGAACAACAAAGTAAATGATGACACCTAAGTAAACAATCAGACGGGTGTCTGCTACCGGGTAAAGATATGAGAAGATGAAATCAGGCTCCGGTAGCACAAAAGAAATCGTCACCTCAGTCCTGTATGGAGTGAAAGGGCAAAGCCGAAGTAGTCGAACATGGAGAAGGAAGGATCTATCAGGGATCCTCCACGTCAATCATTGTCTCGAATAGATATGGAAGTCATGATCATGAGACTCACTAGAAAGGCTTATATCTGATGTATGTAATGTAGAGAAATCAATAAAATCGTAGAATACCTCAAAGATCAGCTCATCCTCGCGAGGGTCATTGAGGAGAGAAACCTCAAACTCATGATCACAAATATCAGAAGACTCGATCTCGTGATCCGACTCCCAGAAAGTGAAACCGAGTACACATGGTCCATAGCATCCTCCCGCAGATAACCCTCAGGGAGTAATGTCGAATCATTAGGAAATTGGGGATCTATGCTATCAAATATCATGTCCTCCAAAAATGTATCAACCTCATCAAACGGGAGGACACATGGCTCGAATACGGGATTATGTAGATCTGTCAAATCAAAAATCAATCCCTCATCAAGCTCTTTATGCTGAGATGGATCCAAATGTATCTCTAAATCAGAGAAGATCACCTGAAGAAAAGACACTTAATCAACTGCGTTGGACACTGGAATGACTCAAAGGATGGTTGAGATGTGGACTCCTCCTCTATTTCTTGGGATACTAGCAGATCTAGAATCCAAGAATCCTCGATGTGAAAGTGCGGGACTGGCTCAAACTCCTGGTTGTAAATCCAACGGGAACTCGGCCAATTTCCGGCTCTGGGAATTCACAATGGTAGTCAGCACATCCATCATATGAAAAGTAGTAGCATCCATATCCTCAGATTGGTGTGTGTTGTCAAAATCGGGATGATGTGTCACACACTCATCTGGTGTCATATATCCCCCGTGTGTTGTCCCAAATAAATCATCTCGTGAATATGGGATGTCTGAAAGAGTTCCCAAGATGGTCTAAAATAATCCAGGTCGAGACAGTGGTGCGAACCACCACAAGAGGTAATGGCATATGCAATCTGCTCTGCGGTCCTCCCCCTCATGGGATGTAGATAAGGTTAGTCATCGAAAAACCATGATCTGGAAATCGCCTCAAAAGATCACGTAACATCAACCATGAATCTATCAATGTCTCCTGGGGGTCAACTGAAAAATCACAAATACAAGATCGCATCATCTCTGCTCTACGCTGGGGGTAAAATCTCCGCAAAAACCATGATCGTAAATCTCCCCACGTAGCAATCTTCCTTCCCAATCATCTGTGCCAACTCTTGGCTCTTCTTTTGAAGTGTAAATGGGAAGATAATCGACATCATGTCCTCAGAAGTGATATAGGAATATGATTGTGATCCACAAATATCCTCAAACTCATCAATATGCAAAAAAGGTTCCTCATGCACTTTCCCTGAAAACTTCGACAATAGATCAATGAACTATAAATCCAGAATGAAGGGTCTCAAAGTAGAAGCGGACTGTGCTTCCTGATATGTGTACTCATCCATCATGTCAGGATAGAAGTCATCTAAAGCTTGCAAACTGCTCCATATGATTACCTATTGGAATGCACTCTCATCTCAGTAAGGTAATTGCCCAGGTCTCGTATTTGGCCAACCTAGTCTCCTCGGGCTTCACTCATAGCATGTCCGGAATGGGAGGGTGGGTAGGGAGAAGATGGGAAATCGGTACGGAGTTCCGACCTCCCAAAAGAGTGGGCGGGATGATGGGCTTGAAATGAAGAAGCCATAATATTTCAGCTGAAATGGAAAGTGGCACATCATGACGAGAGGGAAATGAAGGGAGGGAAGGTGGGTTAGAAGAGAGACGGAAGGTAAGAAGGAAGGTTGAAGGTGACTGCGAATGATCTCAGGAAGATGAACGTAACCGACTCACACCAAAGACATACAAACGCATTGCAAACCCCCAATTCACCAGTTGTACAAACACTTAGGAGGCTAATAGGATTTAGGCACTACTCCTTAGTGTGTACGCGAGCAATTAAAAATGCAAATAATGAGGGGGTTTCTCTCCAAAAACAATGAGGAATCAATTACGTTTAATTTTAAGGATCAAGTTCAATTAGTAGTCCCAATTTTTAGTTTTTTTTAGTTTTTTATTTTTTTGATTTTTTTCAAAAATACGATTAACGAGCTTTCCTATTTCCTCTTTGATTAATTTTGAGTCCAAAAATAGGGGGAGAGAGTCGAGAAAGCTAATGCACGGTCAAACACGATGATGCATGCAGAGATAGAAAGTGCGTACCTTGCTCCAGCACTCTACATACAATATGATCCGTGCATAAATTAAATACAGAAAGTAAACTAACTATATGATGCACGAGGAAATCGGCCTTAGACGAGCAGCTTCTATTGATCGTGAAGAACAGATAGCTAACTAATCAGAGAGAGAGAGTCCTGAGTCTGGTCTCAGATGCCGATCGGTGTCCGCTACAACGGATCCTGCACGCGCTGTATACGACCTCTAGCGGCACGTGGCCTCTCAACCGATTAAGTTAACATTTTAATTTTAAGCTTTAGCAAGGTCCAATTATGTTCTATAGGAACAGATAATCTATTAGGTGTTGGGCCTTAGCTAGTTACGTCACAATCAAGATAAAATCCTAAGTCTAGGGGCCAAATTCTGTGTGAATCAAAAATAAAATAAAGATGCGAGAAAACAAAACCAGTGAAAAATGACGGTGAGGTCCCCCAAGTGCATCGGCATCCTCCAAGTGATTCCTTGCACAAAAATCAAAGCAGATGATCATCAGAAAATAATTATAATATTTAGAGACAAAATTGAGCAAAAATGAAAAATGACTACAAAACCGTGCTCCCCGGCAATGGCGTCATTCTGATGAGCCGAAATCCGACGTGGTTAAGATGTAAATAATAAATCACAATTGAGTCGTTGTTCTCAACCACTCGAATCGGTCAACGAGAACAATAATTTTTAACCACTTAATGAAATAAGAATCAATGAAATGCAAATGTAAACGGTTTCGCTATTCTATTTACCTGGTATAGCAACCAGGGTCGAACATAAGGAGTACGATTTAAAAACTACGCAGTCAATTTTCGGAATTAATTTTTAGTGGTTTTTTATTTTTTAATTTTTAATATTTATTTTAATTTTCAAATAAAGCACACGGAATAAAACACACACACACCATTATTTTTGTATTTTTCATACTAATCAAAAATACTCAGCAAATTAAAAAGAAAATGTTTTTGTATTTTATATATTTTAAAATATTTCTGGTAATTTTTACAAATTTTGTGACGTTTTTATGATTTTATAAAAATCAAACAGTGAAAAATGTATAAATTAGTGGACAACCAAGAATATTTTGAAACTTAAAAATATTATAAGTGCCCAATATTCTTGGAAATTATTTTTACTATAAACTACAGATAAATATCTACAAACAAAGACCAAGATCAGATTTTTTTGATTTTTCTATAGTTTTCTACAATTTTTTAAGATTTTTCATTTTTCGCATTTTTTATAAAGAGTTAATGCATGAAAAATTAGGTAGAAATTAAAGGACAACAAAACACATCTACAGTAGTTTTTGGAATTTTTAGACTAAATTTCGAATTTTTATGAATTTTCAAAGTTTGGGCATGCAAAAAGACACTATTTTTTATTTTTTAATATATCAAACATCAACAAAAATTCATGAAAATTTTATACAAAGATAAAAAACTACAGTAGGAACATACACTATTTTTTTGAGATTTTTTTCGAACAACAAAAATATTTATCTCATCAGAGTGATCAAGCAAATTATTATTCTAGAAATCTAGGGACCAAATTGCAATTATTCAAAAGTTTTCCAACAAAATATAAAAATAATAAGGAGTGGGGAGGATGTCGCAATTTACCAAGTATGTATGTGTTGCGCACGTGACTTATGAAGTGGGGTTTATTTTGCAATTGTTGAATATCGCGAGGGGCATAATGTAATTGTTCCTTTTTTTTAATTCCCCCTCCCCTTAGGGTTTCTTCGTCTCTCTTTTCAAAGTGGGAAAGGGGGCAGCTGGAGGGTGATGAATCTCGTATTCATCATGCTAAAAGCCACTTATTAAAATCCCTGCTTAAACAAGCCAATAAAAATACCCTCTAATTCTTTGTTTTTATCTTGTATTATATTGTGTATAAATTACCATTAATTTATTGTTTTAATTCCCTTTATTCTTCTTGTAATTATTTTATTATTAAAAACCCTTAAAAATTAGGTAGATAAGTTGTCTATAAATCACTGACCCTTAAAAACACTAAAAAATACAAAAACAAATCAAAACCACAAAATCGGTGTTTTTATCACCTTGAAAATACCCCCAAAAATAGCCTTTCTACAAATGACCTCTTTTGGCTTTTTGACCAACATGAAAGTTGTAGATCTCATCGAGACGAGCAACTTTCATGTTTTGACTTTTTCCAAATTCTGCCTCTAACTATTTCTTTTATATCTTTCTTTATATTTTTATTCTGAATTTTCTTATTGGGCCACGTGACGCCCTTTGGGCCGCCCACGTGGCCCGCTTCTCCTCGCGCCACCCGGCACCCATCTGGGCCGCTGGATCATCTCAGCTTGCCCTCATCACCATCGTCCATCACCCGCTTTATCTTCGGCCGTCAGATCAAGCCACCAGATCTGATCTCGACCTCTCTTTAGCGCCTCGACGACAACCGTTGGATCAGCCTCCATCCTTTGCCTCTCAATGCGCCACGTCTCCCTTCGACCTCGGCCGTTCGATCATATCCATCATCTAATGCTCCACAGTACTCCACGTCACCCCCTTCGCCCTTGCCCTTGGATGGACCCGTCTCTTCATCTGAACCACTCATCACCGCCTCAACGCCACCCGTTCGATCAGATCCTAAGGATCTGATCACAGCCATCCGCCCGCGCTCGTATGCGGGCCGTTGGATCACATGATCCAACGGCTCGCAGCTCATCTCCCTCCTCCGAAAGCCTTGTTCCCAACTGTTACTCCTCGCCTAACCCCCGCTCCCCCTTCCTTTTTTGGCCAGCGCTCCGACCATCCCCTCGAGCTCGTAACGCCTCCCCGACATTACACGAAGATCCACCTTCTTCGTGCCTCCATTGATGCACCTCCATCATCACTGCTCCACCATTAAATCCCCCTTCGAAACCCCCCTCCTACCACATAACGCCCGGCTCTCTCTCCGCCTATTTAACCTCCGCCGCCGCCACCGTAGCCCCGGGTCCACCAATTTGGGCCCTAGCCTAGCCTCCCCCGCCCCTCCGGTGACAGCGGAGAGGGTGGGATGTCGAGGTGACGATGGCTTTCGCCTGGTGTCGACCCGCGGCGCCTCCGCCGCTTATCGGTGACCTTCGGTCACCTTCGAGCCCCCTGCCAAGGCCGGGTAGGGTATGGCGAAGACCTAGAGCTCCATCGGAGCTCAATCCTAGGCCGCCTCCTCCGCCAACACCTCGCTCCGGCGAGGTGATGTTTTCTTTTAATTTTCTCCTATTTATTCCGCTTCCTACAATCATCCTCACTGCCATTCGACCACCCTGTACTTGGTCCGAGCCTCGCGCCGAATCTCCAGAAGGGTCCACGTGGCCCGAAGCTGAGCCATGTTCCTGAGCCTGAGCCCTCACGTGCAGCGCACGTGAGGTTTGGGTAATTTGCAAGAAAGACCCCGAAAGAATTGATATTTACACTTGGTCCCCAGGCACGTGCCTCACGTACGTGCCTGGGTTATTTACAGGGATCCCCTTTAAGTTTTCTGAAATTACAAATATGCCCCTGCACGCAAATGGTGAAATTGCAACTGGGCCCAAGCGGGTTTTCATAATTGCATTTAGTCCTTCCAGGGACCTAAATGCAATATTTATCCTTTATTTTTATTGCATTTTTATTACAATTATGCCCTTGCACTGTTTTTAGCATAACTTGAGCATCGTAGGTCCAAATTGCATGATTTTAGTGTCGTTTTGATCCTTATTCTGTCCTCTACATTTTAGCATACTTATTTGTCTCATTTGACACTGTTTTAATTTAAGTGAATTTTTATGTGGAAAATGGACCCTGCTCTTCTTATCTTGCTTTGATCTGATGACCGATTTTTATTGATGTGTTCAAATTGACTCTAATTTGATTCTATATTGTGTTGCTCACATTTTAGGGTATAATTGTAGTCTTTAATCTGTAAATAATTTTCCCTTGCATATTTGCTCATGCATCGCTTTATAATTGCATAAAAAAGGAATTAAAAAAATGCATACATCCTATCATCGCTTTGTATTTTGTATAAATTGCATGTGGACATGAAATTGAGATTAAATTACTCTGAGCTTAATGAATCAAAATTCAATAGCTGAATTAGGCAGCAGTATCCCTGTGTTCGACCTTGGTACACTTACCAAGTAAAATATTCCACAGCATTCAAAATATGTGGTTTTTGCTGAACCATATTCGCCTCCTGTACTACGACATAATTTCACAATATAAGGCGGAGGTCCTCGAGGGCTCGGGAGGCCCAGCCAGCCCCAGAACCATAGGCTCGGACGCCCGAGCCTCCTACTCTGGCCCCGAGCCTCGAGCCTCCCCGCCCGAGCCTCAGCTCCGGGCCCTCCAAGCCTCCGCCTCGCGTACAACCCTCCAGGTGCACGTGCAACGCACGTGTGTGGCTGGAGAAATTGCAGTAAGCCCCGCGTGTTTCCAAAATTTCATTTATACCCCCACCTGGGGTAAATTGCAGAGGAGCCCCTCAGATTTTCTATTAAATTACACATAGCCTCCAGGGACCTCTTTGCAAGGAAAACTTTACTTTTATTTACAAATTTAGTCCCTATAATTTCATTTTAGCATATCTTCTCCATCTGAACTCCGATTTTAGCATATAATATGTCGTTTCGAAGCTAATTCTGTGCTCTACCTTTTAACAAAGCTTATGAATAGATTTGAGGCTGTTTATTATCAATTATTATTTGAGGATCATCATTGACCTCTGCAGGCTTAAATTTAACATTTTTGTAGTACATTTTCATTGATGAATCAATTTACACAGGGGTGCTCTTTTGCAGAATAGATATTGATTTTCATCCTTTTATAGGGTACTTTTATTGAGGCTTCAAATAATGATCTAAGAAAATTGCAGGATTGCCTCTCAAAATTATTCTCCTTCTACCTGCTGCTGGATTCATTTGATAAATAATTCTGGACTTAACTCTTTCGATCTGTGATGTGCTTTTGAGGATTTATTGATCAGACTGTTGAAGGATTTAATACTTTTCTATTCACAGATCCTGAGCTGAATTAGTGTTTCAATCTATTTCCTTGCATCTGCATTGCATTTTTATTGCATTATATATTTTCTCAACACAAGAAATTAATCGAGCACTCATTAATTATTTAATTAGATTTAAAACCTTGCAACTAAAAATATTCGTTCCCTGTGTTCGACCTTGGTACACTTACCAAGTAAAAATACTCCACAACATTCGAAGATTGTGGTTTTTGATCGACCGAAATCCGCCTCCTATACTACAATTCATCGATATTAAAGAGGAGGATTTTGCGTTCATCAAATGGCGTCGTTGCCGGGGATCGAACCCGGGTCACCCGCGTGACAGGCGGGAATACTCACCACTCGCATTTGATGATCACCAAATTCACCTCTATAATATTGTGAAATGATGTCGTAGTACAGGAGGCGAATTTGGTTTAGCAAAAACCACAGACTTTGAATGCTGTGGAATATTTTACTTGGTAAGTTTACCAAGGTCGAACACAGGGATACGGCTGCCTAATTCAGCTATTGAATTTTGATTCATTAAGCTCAGAGTAATTTAATCTCAATTTCAGGTCCACGTGCAATTTATACAAAATACATAGTGATGCTAAGATGTATGTATTTTTTTATTCCTTTTTTATGCAATTATAAAGCGATGCATAAGCAAATATGCAAGGAAAATTATTTACATATTAAAGACTACAATTATACCCTAAAATGTGAGCAACACAATATAGAATGAAATTAGGGTCAATTTGAACACATCAATAAAAATCGGTCATCAGATCAAAGCAAGACAAGAAGAGTAGGGTCCATTTTCCACATAAAAATTCACTTAAATTAAAACAGTGTCAAATGAGACAAATAAGTATGTTAAAATGTAGAGGACAGATAAGGATCAAAACGACACTAAAATCATGCAATTTGGACCTACGATGCTCAAGTTATGCTAAAAACAGTGCAAGGGCATAATTGTAATAAAAATGCAATAAAAATAAAGGATAAATATTGCATTTAGGTCCCTGGAAGGACCTAAATGCAATTATGAAAACCTGCTTGGGCCCAGTTGCAATTTCACCATTTGCGCGCAGGGGCATATTTATAATTTCAGAAAACCTGGAGGGCATCCCTGTAAATAACCCAGGCACGCACGTGAGGCACGTGCCTGGGGACCAAAGTGTAAATATCGATTCTTTCAGGGTCTTTCTTGCAAATTACCCAAACCTTACGTGCGCTGCACGTGAGGGCTCAGGCTCGGGAACAGGGCTCAGCTTCGGGACACGTGGACCCTTCTGGAGATTCGGCACGAGGCTCGGACCAAGTACAGGGTGGTCGAATGGCAGTGAGGATGATTGTAGGAAGCGGAATAAATAGGAGAAAATTAAAAGAAAACATCACCTCGCTGGAGCGAGGTGTTGGCGGAGGAGGCGGCCTGGGATTGAGCTCCGGTGGAGCTCTGGGTCTTCGCCATACCCTACCCGGCATTGGCAGGGGACTCGAAGGTGACCGGAGGTCACTGATACGTGGCGGAGGCGCCGCGGGTCGACACCAGGCGAAAGACATCGTCACCTCGACATCCCACCCTCTCTGTTGTCACCGGAGGGGCGGGGGAGGCTAGGCTAGGGCCCAAATTGGTGGACCCGGGGCTACGGTGGCGGCGGTGGAGGTTAAATAGGCGGAGAGAGAGCCGGGCGTTATGTGGTAGGAGGGGGGTTTCGAAGGGGGGTTTAATGGTGGAGCAGTGATGATGGAGGTGCATCAATGGAGGCACGAAGAAGGTGGATCTTCGTGTAATGTCGGGGAGGCGTTACGAGCTCGAGGGGATGGTCGGAGCGCTGGCCAAAAAAGGAAGGGGGAGCGGGGGTTAGGCGAGGAGTAATGGTTGGGAACGAGGCCTTCGGAGGAAGGAGACGAGCTGCGAGCCGTTGGATCATGTGATCCAACGGCCCGCATACGAGCGCGGGCGGATGGCTGTGATCAGATCCTTAGGATCTGATCGAACGGGTGGCGTTGAGGCGGTGGTGAGTGGTTCAGATGAAGAGCCGGGTCCATCCAAGGGCAAGGGCGAAGGGGTGACGTGGAGTACTGTGGAGCGTTGGATGATGGATATTATCGAATGACCGAGGTCGAAGGGAGACGTGGCACATTGAGAGGCGAAGGATGGAGGCTGATCCAACGGTTGTCGTCGAGGCGCTAAAGAGAGGTCGAGATCAGATCTGGTGGCTTGATCTGACAGCCGAAGATAAAGCAGGTGATGGACGGTGGTGATGAGGGCAAGCTGAGATGATCCAGCAACCCAGATGGGTGCTGGGTGGCGCGAGGAGAAGAGGGCCACGTGGGCGGCCCAGAGGGTGCCACGTGGCCCAATAAGAAAATTCAGAATAAAATTATAAAGAAAAATATAAAAGAAATAGTTAGAGGCCGAATTTGGAAAGAGTTAAAACATGAAAGTTGCTCGTCTCGATGAGATCTACAACATTCATGTTGGTTAAAAAGCCAAAAGAGGTCATTTGTACAAAAGCTATTTTTGGGGGTATTTTCAAGGGGATAAAAACACCGATTTTGTGGTTTTGATTTGTTTTTGTATTTTTTAGTGTTTTTAAGGGACAGTGATTAATAGACAACTTATCTACCTAATTTTTAGGGGTTTTTAATAATAAAATAATTACAAGAAGAATAAAGGGAATTAAAACAATAAATTAATGGTAATTTATACACAATATAATACAAGATAAAAACAAATAATTAGAGGGTATTTTTATTGGCTTGTTTAAGCAGGGATTTTAATAAGTGGCTTTTAGCATGATGAATACGAGATTCATCATACCCCTATACTTAAACCATGCTCGTCCTCGAGCATCTAAAGAATGAAGGAGTCGTATTAATTCCTGACAGTGCGCGTGAAATTTTCAAGGCTTGCTCTTTCAAAGACTCTTGACCTAGGTGATCCTAAAATTCCAGGTTTCCCAAGCCTTAGTCAGAAGGAATCTAACTTCTCTGATTATCAGACTCTCTTTTTGTACATATAATATAAGGATATGACATCTAGTGTACTGCATTTCATGAGAGCCGAGTCGATGCATCACTCAAAGTTCCAGTCCCAAAGATCCTCCTCTAGACCTAATCCTCAATACTAGGGAATAAGTCTGTTCTTGCTTCAATCGACCGTCTCTATAGTTTGTCAGACTTGAAAGTGTAGATGGACGGCCAGATGATGGAGGGACAAGGGATTGTGTCTATTTTTCTCACCCTCACATTGGAACAAGGGGCCTCTCGTGTGCCTTTACTCAACACATGTAAATTATTATTTTGTTGATCAATGTGTCCGTCAAGAGAGTTGGAGTCGTCTCCACTTGTTTTTCTGGGAGTACACCGGGGTGTGTCTTTTCTGAGTATCTAAGATACCTTTGACACCCAGACTTGTATCGCTTACGATGCAGAGCCCTTTTATGGTGTCAGCCTGACTCCTTGGTCCTAATTAGCGCTTGGTCCAAGTGGACACTTTGAAAATGTTTGGGAGCGCTCGCCATTGGTGGAAGCTCATTTGGAATTTGACTTTGGATTTAGAGCTTGTCTTTGACATTTCATTTTTTTGTTGGCTAGCTCCACTACTTTTACCAAGATATTGGCGCACACTGATCAACAAGTTCCTTTAAATTTCATCACACCCTGGCACATAGGTAAATATCAAAGAGATAGCATATGAATCTTGTTCACATACTGGCTAGGGTTTTTGCTGACACTCAGGTTTTCTGAAGCCTTCATTAACTTTATCCCATCCTCGAATCTCATTAGATCGGGTCTAAACTCAAATCTATGGTCCTAGTTCCTTAAGTGATATCTCATCTCAGCTCATCAATCATGCAGTTGTGGAAGTGACTGTGCTGATCATATTTTCTTGAAAGTAGAGATGAAGAGTGCAATATAGCACTCAAATCTTTCAAACTAGAGGAGTGTGGATATTTAAGTCATGAAAACCCTGATGACTAAGGCATGTTAACTCAGACTCTCAAGATCTCAGAGATCCAGTGTCCTCAAAATCCTCAAGCCTTGTGTGAGTGTGAATGTGTCAGGAATACACCAACTCCTTGGGTTAGTGAATTTTTGTGTGATTTTTATCTTTTGCAAATTTTTATGGGTTTTAATTTTTTTTTTAATTTTTTGGAAAGACAATGATTGGCTCAGGCTCAAATAAAAGTATTCACTCTCAGCCAGTATGGGTGTAAGTATGGGTCGAGGCCCGTGTTACTAGAGGATGGGGCCGTATGTGATGTCCTCTAAACCACCCACTCTGCTAAGGGAGACCGAGGTTCCCTCACTGAAAATGCCTACTAAACCTAGTAGTCAGAGTAAACATCCAAGAAATATTTTTTTAATTTTTTATTTATTTTTTTATTTTTTAATACAGGAATATTTACAAAAAATTAATCCCTCGAATTTTAATTTTTACAGGTTTTTACTCAGTTCCTAAGGTTACCAAAAACCTAGCCCGAAAAATAAAATTTTTTTAAAAAAAGAACTAAACCGCGAGCTAAGGCTAAAGTAAATATACAATAATATTGTGAAATTCACCTCTATTATATTGTGAAATTATGTCGTAGTACAGGAGGCGAATTTGGTTCAACAAAAACCACAGACTTTGAATGATGTGGAATATTTTACTTGGTAAGTGTACCAAGGTCGAACACAGGGATACGGCTGCCTAATTCAACTATTGAATTTTGATTCATTAAGTTCAGAGTAATTTATTCTCAATTTCAGGTCCACATGCAATTTATACAAAATACAAAGCGATGCTAGGATGTATGCATTTTTTTAATTCCTTTTTTATGCAATTATAAAGCGATGCATGAGCAAATATGCAAGGAAAATTATTTACAGATTAAAGACTACAATTATACCCTAAAATGTGAGCAACACAATATAGAATGAAATTAGAGTCAATTTGAACACATCAATGAAAATCGGTCATCAGATCAAAGCAAGACAAGAAGAGCAGGGTCCATTTTCCACATAAAAATTCACTTAAATTAAACAGTGTAAAATGAGACAAATAAGTATGCTAAAATGTAGAGGACAAAATAAGGATCAAAACGACACTAAAATCATGCAATTTGGACCTACGATGCTCAAGTTATGCTAAAAACAATGCAAGGGCATAATTGTAATAAAAATGCAATAATAATAAAGGATAAATATTGTATTGAGGTCCCTGGAAGGACCTAAATGCAATTATGAAAACCCTCTTGGGCCCAATTGCAATTTCACCATTTGCGCGCAGGAGCATATTTGTAATTTCAGAAAACCTGGAGGGCGTCCCTGTAAATAACCCAGGCACGCACGTGAGGCACGTGCCTGGGGACCAAAGTGTAAATATCAATTCTTTCGGGGTCTTTCTTGCCAATTACCCAAACCTCACGTGCGCTGCACGTGAGGGCTCAGGCTCGGGAACAGGGCTCAGCTTTGGGCCACGTGGATCCTTCTGGAGATTCGGCGTGAGGCTCGGACCAAGTACAGGGTGGTCGAATGGCAGTGAGGATGATTGTAGGAAGCGGAATAAATAGGAGAAAATTAAAAGGAAACATCACCTCGCCGGAGTGAGGTGTTGGCGGAGGAGGCGGCCTGGGATTGAGCTCCGGTGGAGCTCTGGGTCTTCGCCATACCCTACCCGGCCTTGGCAGGGGACTCGAAGGTGACCTGAGGTCACCGATACGCGGCGGAGGCACCGCGGGTCGACACCAGGCGAAAGCCATCGTCATCTCGACATCCCACCCTCTCTGCTGTCACCGGAGGGGCGGGGGAGGCTAGGCTAGGGCCCAAATTTGTGGACCCGGGGCTACAGTGGCGGCGGCGGAGGTTAAATAGGCAGAGAGAGAGCCGGGCGTTATGTGGTAGGAGGGGGATTTAATGGTGGAGAAGTGATGATGGAGATGCATCAATGGAGGCGCAAAAAAGGTGGATCTTCGTGTAATGTCGGGGAGGTGTTACGAGCTCGAGGGGATGGTCGGAGCGCTGGCCAAAAAAGGAAGGGGGAGCGGGGGTTAGGCGAGGAGTAACGGTTGGGAACGAGGCTTTCGGAGGAAGGAGACGAGCTGCGAGCCGTTGGATCATGTGATCCAACGGCCCGCATACGAGCGCGGGCGGATGGCTGTGATTAGATCCTTAGGATCTGATTGAACGGGTGGCGTTGAGGCGGTGATGAGTGGTTCAGATGAAGAGCCGGGTCCATCCAAGGGCAAGGGCGAAGGGGGTGATGTGGAGTACTGTGGAGCGTTGGATGATGGATATGATCGAACGGCCGAGGTCGAAGGGAGACGTGGCGCATTGAGAGGCGAAGGATGGAGGCTGATCCAACGGTTGTCGTCGAGGCGCTAAAGAGAGGTTGAGATCAGATCTGGTGGCTTGATCTGACGGCCGAAGATAAAGCGGGTGATGGACGGTGGTGATGAGGGCAAGCTGAGATGATCCAACAGCCCAGATGGGTGCCGGGTGGCGCGAGGAGAAGCGGGCCACGTGGGCGGCCCAGAGGGCGCCACGTGGCCCAATAAGAAAATTCAGAATAAAATTATAAAGAAAAATATAAAAGAAATAGTTAGAAGCCGAATTTGGAAAAAGTCAAAACATGAAAGTTGCTCGTCTCGATGAGATCTACAACTTTTATGTTGGTCAAAAAGCCAAAAGAGGTCATTTGTACAAAAGATATTTTTGGGGGTATTTTCAAGGGGATAAAAACACCGATTTTATGGTTTTGATTTGTTTTTGTATTTTTTAGTGTTTTTAAGGGTCAGTGATTTATAGACAACTTATCTACCTAATTTTTAGGGGTTTTTAATAATAAAATAATTACAAGAAGAATAAAGGGAATTAAAACAATAAATTAATGGTAATTTATACACAATATAATACAAGATAAAAACAAAGAATTAGAGGGTATTTTTATTGGCTTGTTTAAGCAGGGATTTTAATAAGTGGCTTTTAGCATGATGAATACGAGATTCATCGTACCCCTATACTTAAACCATGCTCGTCCTCGAACATCTAAAGAATGAAGGAGTCGGATTAATTCCTGACAGTGCGCGTGAAATTTTCAAGGCTTGCCCTTTCAAAGACTCTTGACCTAGGTGATCCTAAAATTCCAGGTTTCCCAAGCCTTAGTCAGAAGGAATCCAACTTCTCTGATTATCAGACTCTCTTTTTGTACATATAATATAAGGATATGACATTTAGTGTACTGCATTTCATGAGAGCCGAGTCGATGCATCACTCAAAGTTCCAGTCTCAAAGATCCTCCTCTAGACCTAATCCTCAATACTAGGGAATAAGTCTGTTCTTGCTTCAGTCGACCGTCTCTATAGTTTGTCAGACTTGAAAGTGTAGATGGACGGCCAGATGATGGAGGGACAAGGGATTGTGTCTATTTTTCTCACCCTCACATTGGAACAAGGGGCCTCTCGTGTGCCTTTACTCAACACATGTAAATTATAATTTTGTTGATCAATGTGTCCGTCAAGAGAGTTGGAGTAGTCTCCACTTGTTTTTCTGGGAGTACACCGGGGTGTGTCTTTTCTGAGTATCTAAGATACCTTCGACACCCAGACTTGTATCGCTTACGATGCAGATCCCTTTTATGGTGTCAGCCCGACTCCTTGGTCCTAATTAGCGCTTGGTCCAAGTGGACACTTTGAAAATGTTTGGGAGCGCTCGTCATTGGTGGAAGCTCATTTGGAATTTGAATTTGGATATAGAGCTTATTTTTGACATTTCATTTTTTTGTTCTCTAGCTCCACTGCTTTTACCAAGAGATTGGCGCACACTGATCAACAAATTCCTTTAAATTTCATCACACCCTGGCACATAGGTAAATATCAAAGAGATAGCATATGAATCTTGTTCACATATTGCATAGGGTTTTTGCTGACACTCAGGTTTTCTGAAGCCTTCATTAACTTTATCCCATCCTCGAATCTCATTAGATCGGGTCTAAACTCAAATCTATGGTCCTAGTTCCTCAAGTGATATCTCAGCTCAACTCATCAATCATGCAGTTGTGGAAGTGACTGTGCTGATCATATTTTCTTGAAAGTAGAGATGAAGAGTGCAATATAGCTCTCAAATCTTTCAAACCAGAGGAGTGTGGATATTTAAGTCATGAAAACCCTGATGACTAAGGCATGTTAACTCAGACTCTCAAGATCTCAGAGATCCAGTGTCCTCAAAATCCTCAAGCCTTGCGTGAGTGTGAATGTGTCAGGAATACACCAACTCCTTGGGTTAGTGAATTTTTGTGTGATTTTTATCTTTTGCAAATTTTTATGGGTTTTAATTTTTTTTGTTTTTATTTTTTTTTAATTTCTTGGAAAGACAATGATTGGCCCAGGCTCAAATAAAAGTATTCACTCTCAGCCAGTATGGTGTAAGTACGGGCCGAGGCCCGTGTTACTTGAGGACGGGGCCGTATGCGATGTCCTCTAAACCACCCACTCAGCTAAGGGAGACCGAGGTTCCCTCACTGAAAATGCCTACTAAACCTAGTAGTCAGAGTAAACATCCAAGAAAGATTTTTTTAACTTTTTTTACTTTTTTATTTTTTTTAGTACAGGAATATTTACAAAAAAATTAATCCCTCGAATTTTAATTTTTACAAGTTTTTACTCAGTTCCCAAGGTTACCAAAAACCTAGCCCGAAAAATAAAATTTAAAAAAAAAAGAATTAAACCGTGAGCTAAGGCTAAAGTAAATATACAATAATATTGTGAAATTCACCTCTATAATATTGTGAAATTATGTCGTAGTATAGGAGGCGAATTTCGTTCAGCAAAAACCACAGACTTTGAATGCCGTGGAATATTTTACTTGGTAAGTGTACCAAGGTCGAACACAGGGATACGGCTGCCTAATTCAGCTATTGAATTTTGATTCATTAAGCTCAGAGTAATTTAATCTCAATTTCAGGTCCACATGCAATTTATACAAAATAAAAAGTGATGCTAGGATGTATGCATTTTTTTAATTCCTTTTTTATGCAATTATAAAGCGATGCATGAGAAAATATGCAAGGAAAATTATTTACCGATTAAAGACTATAATTATACCCTAAAATGTGAGCAACACAATAAAGAATGAAATTAGAGTCAATTTGAACACATCAATAAAAATCGGTCATCAGATCAAAGCAAGACAAGAAGAGCAGGGTCCATTTTCCACATAAAAATTCACTTAAATTAAAACAGTGTCAAATAAGACAAATAAGTATGCTAAAATGTAGAGGACAGAATAAGGATCAAAACGACACTAAAATCATGCAATTTGGACCTACGATGCTCAAGTTATGCTAAAAACAGTGCAAGGGCATAATTGTAATAAAAATGCAATAAAAATAAAGGATAAATATTGCATTTAGGTCCCTGGAAGGACCTAAATGCAATTATGAAAACCTGCTTGGGCCCAGTTGCAATTTCACCATTTGCGTGCAGGGGCATATTTGTAATTTCAGAAAACCTGGAGGGCGTCCCTGTAAATAACCCAGGCACGCACGTGGGGCACGTGCCTGGGGACCAAGTGTAAATATCAATTCTTTCGGGGTCTTTCTTGCAAATTACCCAAACCTCACGTGCGCTGCACGTGAGGGCTCAGGCTCGGGAACAGGGCTCAGCTTCGGGCCACGTGGACCCTTCTGGAGATTCGGCGTGAGGCTCGGACCAAGTACAGGGTGGTCGAATGGCAATGAGGATGATTGTAGGAAGCGGAATAAATAGGAGAAAATTAAAAGAAAACATCACCTCGCTGGAGCGAGGTGTTGGCGGAGGAGGCGGCCTGGGATTGAGCTCCGGTGGAGCTCTGGGTCTTCGCCATACCCTACCCGGCCTTGGCAGGGGGCTCGAAGGTGATCGGAGGTCACCGATACGCGGCGGAGGCGCCGCAGGTCGACACCAGGCGAAAGCCATCGTCACCTCGACATCTCGCCCTCTCTGTTGTCACCGGAGGGGCGGGGGAGGCTAGGCTAGGGCCCAAATTGGTGGACCCGGGGCTACGGTGGCAGCGGCGGAGGTTAAATAGGCGGAGAAAGAGTCGGGCGTTATGTGGTAGGAAGGGGTTTCGAAAGGGGATTTAATGGTGGAGCAGTGATGATGGAGGTGCATCAATGGAGGCACGAAGAAGGAGGATCTTCGTGTAATGTCGGGGAGGCGTTACGAGCTCGAGGGGATGGTCGGAACGCTGGCCAAAAAAGGAAGGAGGAGCGGGGGTTAGGCGAGGAGTAACAGTTGGGAACGAGGCTTTCGGAGGAAGGAGACGAGCTGCGAGCCGTTGGATCATGTGATCCAACGGCCCGCATACGAGCGTGGGCGGATGGCTGTGATCAGATCCTTAGGATCTGATCGAATGGGTGGCGTTGAGGCGGTGATGAGTGGTTCAGATGAAGAGCCAGGTCCATCCAAGGGCAAGGGCAAAGGGGGTGACGTGGAGTACTGTGGAGCGTTGGATGATGGATATGATCAAACGGCCGAGGTCGAAGGGAGACGTGGCGCATTGAGAGGCGAAGGATGGAGGCTGATCCAACGGTTGTCGTCGAGGCGCTAAAGAGAGGTCGAGATCAGATCTGGTGGCTTGATCTGACGGCCGAAGATAAAGCGGGTGATGGGCGGTGGTGATGAGGGCAAGCTGAGATGATCCAGCAGCCCAGATGGGTGCCGGGTGGCGCGAGGAGAAGCGGGCCACGTGGGCGGCCCAGAGGGTGCCACGTTGCCCAATAAGAAAATTCAGAATAAAATTATAAAGAAAAATATGAAAGAATTAGTTAGAGGCCGAATTTGGAAAAAGTTAAAACATGAAAGTTGCTCGTCTCAATGAGATCTACAACTTTCATGTTGGTCAAAAAGCCAAAAGAGGTCATTTGTACAAAAGCTATTTTTGGGGGTATTTTCAAGGGGATAAAAACACTGATTTTGTGGTTTTGATTTGTTTTTGCATTTTTTAGTGTTTTTAAGGGTCAGTGTTTTTTAGACAACTTATCTACCTAATTTTTAGGGGTTTTTAATAATAAAATAATTACAAGAAGAATAAAGGGAATTAAAACAATAAATTAATGGTAATTTATACACAATATAATACAAGATAAAAACAAAGAATTAGAGGGTATTTTTATTGGCTTGTTTAAGCAGGGATTTTAATAAGTGGCTTTTAGCATGATGAATACGAGATTCATCAGAGGGCCACGGGCTGCCACCACTGCTGCCGCCGTTGTTGTGCGACACGGGCGTGCTGGTGGCACTGGAGATCAGTGGAGGCGTGGGGGTCCGAGGGGGAAGCGGGAAGCGCTAGAGGATGTCGCGTCGCGCAGCGGAGGGCAGCGCTGCCGGTGCTGGGCAGCGCCGTTGGGCTCGATTGAGGTAGATCACGGGTGGCCTCGGGGTCGAGGCACCGGGAAAGCGTGGTCGTCGTGCGGCCCTGTGGCGGAGCTCGGGCTAGTGTAAGAGCGGGCCCGTGCATAGGGGCATGAAGGACGGTGTCGACGAGCTGAGGAGATATGCTTCAGGTGGAGAATGGTAGCGGTCGGCGGCCGGGCATGGAGGGAGGTATGGAGTTGCGGGGCACGGCCGGAGGTCGATTGCGACGTCGGTCGCGGGCTAGCTGTGGTGGCGCTGGGTGGACAGCGGCGGATGGACAGTGGTGCCAGCTGCGGCGGGAGGGCGCTCGCGGGCGATGGTGACCTGCAGGGTTTTTTTGTTTTTATTTTATTTTATATTTCACTGTAATCAGAGAATGATAAAAAAAATAAAAAATATATGTTTTTTGTTTTGTTTTTTTACAGCAGAATAAATAAAAAGAAAAGGGTTGTTTTTTATTTTTTTTGAAATAGACAATGTAAGCAGGAATAAAAATTATTTTTAATTTTTTATTATATTTTTTTATTAATTTTCCTGCAAAACAAAGATTAGAGAGAAAAACAAATATTTTTTAATTTTTCCTGCAAAAACAAATGTGAGATAAACAAGAAAAATAATTATATTTATTTTTTATTTATGCATAATAATTGGATGTGTGAATGGACGGATCTTGCGATATGGAAGAGAGATCTGTGTCTCCGACCACTGTGTGTGGTCGGAGGTGAGAGGTTGTGCGAGGTAGAAAAGAACGTGGAGAGATCGAGATGTGGCGTGGAAATCGGTGTTGGATCGGAAAATGTTTGGTGGAATTTTTTTTGGATTTTAAGATCTAAAAATTAATCACGAAACAAAAATTTAATCTACGATCTACCTAATAATAATAATGACGGGAAATAAAATGGATCTCACCTCGGGGTTTAGAAATGTCGTGATGGCCTCGACGAGGGCCGACGCGTTGTCACCGGACGGCTCGAAGGCTGGACACCCTTCTTCGATAAGATCGCTCTCGGAGATCGGGCTCCTCTCCACCAAAGATTGATTAAGAGGAAATGAGGGAGGAGGAACCCATTAAATGAGGAAGAAAATCAAAAAAGAAAATATCTACAAATGGGGAAGGTTTTTATTGATGAAATTAATAAAATAAATAATTAATTACGAAATTCAGAATTAAATAAATTTAATAATTTATGAGAATCAATTAGCCACCTTAATGGTGGCAATTAAAGGTAAGGAATCAAATATTATATGCATGGTAGGTTATAAAATCAAATAATGAGTTAAATAATTAAATCTAAATACAATTTTTGTAATTAAATTAAATTAATTAATTAATGTGAGATATTTTATTTTTTAGTGATTTTTATATAAGGAAGTTAGTTGTACACAAATATTATGTACATATAATACACTAACATGTACAAATAAGGAAATAATTTTTATATCCCTTTTTTAATTTTTATTTAATTTTTTTATTTTTATTTTTAATGAAAATAATATTTACAATTATATATATTATATAAAAATAAATCTGAATAAAATATATACAATAAATAATGGTGAAACTGCACAAAACACCCCAGAAAATCGACTTTTTAACCGTAATCCAAAAATTATGAAACTATAGTCATTTGAAAGATAATTTAATTTAGAGTATAATGGAAGTGAGTTTGGTTCAATTTGAGTTCGTATGGAGCAGGAATTGGTATTTCAAGGATCGCTTTGTGGCTTTTTCTGAGGGTAATTGATTGTAATATGTAAATTTTTTATTTGGCAATTATTTTTAATATTTATAACATATTTTTATTTACAACTTTTATTTACAACATTAATTAATTTGAGGTCAAATTATATACAAATAAAATAGTACACATTTTATACAAATATACAAGGAATTTATGTACACATTTTTTTTGGATTTTTGACAGAAAACCCTATCTCCCCCTATTTTATTCCTGGTCGATTAGGTCAAGTCTTGACCTTCTCTCGGGGTTTGGATCAGTCTGCATTTATTGCATAAATACATCCTTTATTTTTCTTTCCTTTTTCTTTTCTTCTTTATTCTTTTATTTATGTACAAAAAGTGATAATAATGCATATTTAACAAATACATGCAAAATGGTAATCTTATACAATTAGTGGGTATTTACAGGTGTTTAACTATGGGAATGAAGCTAAAATAAAAGAATAAAGGCGATGAATCGTGGATTCATCAGGGGGCACCCACTTGGAGTCAGATATGGGGTATATAAATCCTACTCCGCATCAATTTTCAATTTCTTTTTTTCAGTGTCTTTCTTAACTACTTCCTGAAGATTTGTATTAAGTCTCCTCTAAAATTCATGAGAAGGCCTAGAATTTTCCTCAACATAAATGTGGTGTGAGCAAAGAGAAGGATTAATACCCACTAGATCTAACATTGTCCATCACATGGCCTTGTGATTCTTCTCCAGCACTTCTAATAACCTAAACTCGTGTTCTACAGTCAGCTTAGAACTAATGATACATGGAATCTATTCTTAGGTTTGACAAGAAAGGAATACTTGGGTGTAGGAGGTAGCAGCTTCAGCTCTGGCAATGAAGTATCACCAATCAAATCTGGTTGAACTGTCATTGAATCTGGTTCCGAGTTGCATGAATATGGTACTAACTCGATAATGTTGGCCACCAACTGTACTGAACAAGGAGTCAAATCGCCAAAAAAATATGTAGTAGTAAAGCCTTGTATGACTCTAAATCTAACTCCTATGAATGTTCCTTAGGAGTAGGACTAAGATCTGTTGAGAATTCTGAGCCATCAAAGGAGTAGATAGATGATCCTCTTCTCAAGAAACTTAGCAACACCTCGCAAATTGCATCATGCACACTATCCTCTTCATATGAGAGGATCTCGTTAAGTCCTATTGGGTTTTGTTTCCATACCCCAACTATGCTAACAAATATGCAATCTGCTTCGGAAAATGAAGATAAATCTGTACTTGACTCGGAGTCAGGTCAATGTTATTTTATCTGCTTCATTTTAAGTTCCACTTCTCTACCTGGAGACTAAAACTTCATCATTCCCATTTGATAATCAAAGGAAGCTCCAACGGTCCTGAGGAAAGATCATCCAAGTATGATATGCGATTCTCTCCAATAATTGGGGATATCCATTTCAAGGACGGTGAATTCCACTATGTAATCTTGTCCCTCAATCGAGATGATAACGTCACTGACCTCTTTCTTTGCCTTCTTCAAAGATTTATCTGCAAACTAAAGTAATGCTCTGGATTTACGAAGTGGACCCAACTTCATTTTCTCATACAAGGTAAAAGGAAGTAAGTTGATCGAAGAACCATTATCTAGGAGAGTGTGTACAAATGCTATGTCATCAAAATGACTCACCACATAATGTGTGCCTAAATCTCTCTTCCTCATTGGTAGTTATTGGTTCTTGAGACAATATGTAGTGGCAATCGACGAAACATGTGTCTTGACATAACTATTCGGTTTCTCCCTGTTAACCATGTTCGGTGTACAACATATCTTCAAGTACTTATGGAAGCACGATGACTTGCCACATACTCGTCAAATGTCACTTTCACCATAATGTTGTCTTTACACATGTGATAAAGACAGGTATTCCACGAGGGTCACCATGAAAAAAAATAAAAGTGTTGTCGCTGAGGCGACCACTCATAGAAGACCGGTGTTAATCAGCAATTAACCCACAATCCAAAGAATACAACAATCAAGCTCAAAAATAAATGTGAATTAATCTTTATTTACTCTACCATAAAATGTATAGGGAACAAGCATGTAGAGGTCGAACCACAGAGAGCAAACCAAAATGCAATAGCCTACATGTAACTCAGAGTCATCCTTGTGTGGGTTTTTTATTTTTAGAAAATATTTTTTTTATTTATTATTATATATTTTTTTATATTTCTTCTTATAATAATATAATTAGGTAATATATATATATATATTATAAATATAAAGATATGTATACCCATAGAGGGTTAGTATGTAGCTTATAATACATACAATATATATATATAGGTATATATAAATATAATAAAATAAATATATTGTTTTTCTTTTTTTATATTAAGGTTAATAAATAGATATAAGAATACATATAAATAATTAGATGTATATATATATATATTTCTTTTTTTTGGAAATACATTTATATACATAAAGGGGTACTATTGCAAAAATACTAAAAAATGGTCAAAAATTCAGGAATAAAGTCTTTTTGGGATTTTCATGGTTTTTTACTGTTTTTGTGATTTTTGGGCATTTTTGCAAATATTTTTAATATTTTTAAATAGCTAAATAATAGCAAACAGTGGAATAGGTTCTGACAGTCACAAAAATAGACCTTAAAAATAGCTAACGACCTCAAAAATTTTCCACACTATTTTTCTAATAAAGATAATAAAACAAAGCATAAATAGGGCCTGAGTTTATAATTTTCTGATTTTTCTTTGATTTTTTATATTTTTTTGAAGTTTTTGGGTATTTTTGAATTTTTAAGGTTTTCCTTTTGAGATTTTTAGGGATTTTTGGATTGACACTAAGATAGGTCAAAATACACCATAGGGAATTTTTTTTGGAATTTTTCAAGGCATTTTCATATTTTTTTGGAATTTTATAAGTTAGACAGTGAATAAAAGACATATTTTTGATTTTTAATAAATGAAAAAGTGCAACAAAATGCAAAACTAAAAATATAGCGTTCAAGCACAACTAAACAGGAACTTAAGTCTATTTTTGCAAGATTTTTCGATTTAATATGGAGCACAAAATAAATAGACAAAGCATTCAAAAATTAAATGGCCTGGCAGGGGTATTTTTGCAAATAAAATATCTCTCAGGGGCATACATGCAAAAATCACAATAAAAATACATGTGAACTTTTATTTTCAAGACCATTTAATAATTACAGGAACCCGGCGGGGTTTAAATGCAAATTTCACGCGCCTCACGTGGGTGCTGCACGTGAAGCGCGGAGGGACCAAAGTGTAAATATGAAAACATCAGGGGGTCCAACTACAAATTATACAATTTATTTACAACTTGACTTTTTATTTTAGGTATTAAACTATAAATACAAAAAGGCGGGGGTGAGATGTGAAATTTACCCCCAAATAAGGCGTGTCATCCAACGACGCTGGAGGCGCCACTTATCCACGCGTCACGCATCCGACGGTGGATACCGGTTCGGCGATGAAGGGCCTGGATTAGACGATCCGGGCTGATCTGACGGTTGGCACATGGCTTCATCGGACGGCTCTCCTTTGATATGGGCCTCGCCTCCTGATCCGACGGCGCTAGAGCTCCCTGGAAGAACAGGGAAGAAGCTCGTGCCTGGCGAGCTTCGATCGAGAAGCTCGGGCTCCTCCGGGGATCTCCAGCACGTCTGAGGTGTTCTGAAGGTAGCTGGAAGCATCCCGCGTCGACTGATGGTGCTTTCATGGCTCCTGGGGGTCCGAGTCGATGGAGCGAGGTCAGAGAAGAATGGGGCCCCCAGGAACCTCTCCCTGGTTCAATGCAAGCCCAGAAGGGCTCTATTCCTCGATGTACCTGCACAGGAAGAACCGCGGGCGAGAGAGCTATCTCCTCGACCCGGGGTTTTGAAGCGGAGGGACTCCGGCAAACGGCGGAGGGGGAGTCCCGATTCGCCAAGACCGAGGATCCTGGGTTGGTCCAAGATGATAGAACGATGGAGAAGGCGACGAGGAATGAGATGGGATGCGAATGGCGGGCGGAAACGGTGGGGTTTACGGTGAAGAAGTCGCCGGAGCTGGGCTCCGGCGAACTTCGAATTTTGATTTTTAAACTACAGGAATTAACTAAGACCTAATCTAATGACTGGAATGGAAAACTAACATTAAAAGCGAACTAAAAATGCATAAAAGAGCAGCTCTTATACCTGGGGGCCTCCAGGGAGCAGGGCGGACGCCGGAGCTCCGCCGCGTCAAAATTCTCCGTCCTCCGGCCAAGTCGAGGCGCTGGGCGACTCCCCTGTCACGAGGAATGGTCCAGGAGCAAGATCAAGGCGTTTGGGTGGAATGAAAATGGCCCAATCTGAGGAAGGAGGCGGAGCTAATTATTTATAAACATTGGCAAGAGGCCTTATTACCCGGCGATTATTGGCTGATCCAATGAATATCTCGTTGATCTATGATTTTGGCGGGCATCATGCATGATCAGAGGACAAATCTTGTGAAGGAAGCGAGCCAGGATGATGGAAGGGATGGCCACGAAAAATGGAGGAAAATCAGGGATTTGATAGTTCAGAGGCGCCAGGCGAGGGATGGGACAGTTGACCAGGGAGTCAACGAAGGCCGGTGCCTCATTGGGCCACGTCAGCCGCTACAAGACAAAACAGAAAATCTAATGGAAGATTGATTTATTTGACACCCTAAATGATTTTATTAATTTTTTCTTATAAAATAAAAATTGTGTATTATTTCGTCTAGTATTTATTTATGATTTTTATTGAATTTTTCGAGGTGTTTTATTATAGTTTTATTTGAATAATGTGTATATGTATGTATTTACATGTATTTTTGTGTATTTTATTTTTAATTTGTTTATTTTCTTTTATTATTTTATTGGCTTATTTTATAAATTTATAATTTATTTTTGTGAGTATAAAGGTATTTTTGTTTGATTTTTATGAGTTTATTTATATTTTTAAATAAATAGGTACAGGTGTATGTAGGTATACTTATAGGTGTTTTACCTATGTATTTTATATACTTACTTTATTAAATATATTTTCTTGATTCTTATTTTGGATTTACATTTTTAATGAGTTATGTATAATGTATGCATTATTATAAAAATATAAAAGAATAAAAGAACCAAGGAATAAAATCCTTTTTATTTATATATAGGTATATAGCATAGGTATTTTATCTATGAATTTGTAGACTTATTTTATTTTACAAATTATTTTTGGTTTTCTTTAACTTCTAATATGTGTATGCATTATATATATTATTTACAAAAATTCTAAAAAATGAATTTATACAATCAATGAATATTGAATAAAATGCATATTTTAATCAGTCCTATATACAAGGAGGGCCAAAAACCTAACTTCTGCATATGGACTCCAAAAATTATGAAACTAATTTTATAAAATAGTTCTTGGAATGCTATATACAATTAAAGGTGAGTTTGGGTGATTTGGAGTTTTTATTTGCAAGATATGGGTCTGTGAAGTTGAGATTTTGGCTTTTTATTCTGTGTATAAAATGTACACTGGGTATTATTTTTGTACAAACTCAATTTTGTGTTTTTATTTACATTATTATCTGCAATTTTCATGTACAAAGTTTCTTTATTTGATGAAGAAATAATTATGTACAAAATAGGTGCCAAAAATGCATAAATGAATGAATGAATAAATGAGGTATTTATTATATTGTTGGCCCTTATCTCCCCCTACTTTATTCCTTGTCGACCAATACCATGCTGGCCTTGGTCTCGGGGTTTGGGTCATAAAATATTTACAATATTTTATTCCTTTTTCTTTTCTCCTCTTTATTCTATAATTTTGGCATTAAAACCTTATTTAATGTGGAATTAATACAATGAATCATGAATGCTATTATATACAATTTGATGCTATTTACATGCATTTGCTGGGGTTTTTGAGGCCAAAATGATAGAATAAAGGTGATGAAATGGAGATTCATCACCCCACTATACTTGCCTTTGTTAGTCCCTAGCAAACACTTATGCAATAAGTACAAAAAGAATAAAGAAAAGAAAAAGGAAAATGAAAGAAAGATAGAGTGAATAAGGGTGCTTTCAGTGCAATGCATGTCCTTACAAAATCTGAATTTGGAGCTCCTGTTAGACCTTGGGCGTGAATGTGTGTGGAACCTAGTAGGGAACCAGCTCTAAAACACAACAACCTTCGATAGTCACAGAACTCGGTTCAACCCACCGCAATAGCCGGGTCAGAACTAGTCTACATCTTACGCAAACCCTTATAACTATGAAGCTGACTTGTACGTGTAAGTGATAGTGGCTCTCCCCAACTGAAATGTCAAAGAGACTGACTTCTCCAGAATGACAATCCAATGATTCCCCAATCCAACCGCTCTTTCCTCGAGGAGCAGGGTATTCCCTTCTAAGTTCAAGTGGCAACCAGCTCAAGAGGAGGGGGTGAAAAGAAGAATGGACGGTAGCCAGTGTAGCTACCTAACCCGGGATGCAAGGCCAGTGTAGTCAAGTCATCCAGCTGCAGGCTCACATATTTGTCTTTGGAACTCAAGCTTGCTTATTGACTTTGTACATACTTTGCAGGCATTTTATTTTTGTACAGGCCTGACCATTTTTTTTTTCAACATACTATTCACAGCAGCATTTACATAAGGAGTTTTTCCTCTTGAGCCAGTAGACTATCCCTCTTTTGAAGCTTTATCACAACCCACAATCTCCTGTCTTTAGACCTCATGGCTATTGGACCAGGTTGGGGTGCACTTCCCTCCCTAGACGAGGACGAATGTTTCCACCCGTGTGCGTCTCAGACTGGCAAATCCAACCCCCTCACCACTCCAACTGAGTTGAGCCAAGTGAAAGGTGCAAGTGTCCAAGTTAGGTCATGGTCGGCAAGAGTCATACGTGTGTCTCGAAAAGTTCTAGTTAGTCCACTGAGGTGACTTGAACCCAGCCCTGATTTCTCAAAGAATTAAGTCTGTATAGACCTGAAGTACCTTAGATCTAGTTCCCATAAGGTTCCAATGCAAGTAGGTGCGGTAAGGTCCAACCAAGCTCCAATTTGAGACTTTATTAGACTGATTCAATCATCAAGCTCACTCAAAAAGAATATGAATGGTATGCTTATGCTATGCGCAATGAATGATGCAATTTTTCACAAAAAGTTTGAAAGAATCAAAGAATATTTTTACAAAAAGAATTTTTGCAAGTAACCAAGAACTTGACATATACAATTATTTACACGGGCGTGCCGCTTTATTTACAAAATATATGAGTTTCTAAAAACTTTACAGATTTGAATGAAGTAGTTTTTTTTAGAGTTGTACAGAAAGAATTGTATGTGTCTTGTTTATGATTTACAAGTATTTGCAATGGTGTTCTTATTAGTTTTTGAAAATAATTTTGCAAACTATAGTACACAATAATTTTCGCAATCATTTACACAAATTTAAAAACTATTTTTGCAAAGATTTGTCACACTATATATGTATAATTTTCACAATAGTTTTGACAAGCATTTTTAAAAACATTTGCACATAGATTTTTCAAATACTTTCTTTCACACAAAGAAAAGTTTTGCAATCAAAATATTTTCACACATTTGAAATCATTTCACATCAAATTTTTCAAAACTGGTCACACTATTTTTCAAATCACACTGTATAGGTATCTGATTTATTAATCAGTAGATACACAAGAAGAAAATTGTATTTGATGTACAATATGGTTTTGGTTCTTTTAGACTTTGTTTGGGCTTATTCATTATTTACAAATGAGAGATTTTTGTGCGGACTCCTCAGACTTAATCGAGAATCATTTTCACAAGGATTTTGAAAACTATAGTCCAAGATAATTTTGCAAACATGTTCACGCATTTGAAAATCCTTTTACAAATGTTTTATACAACCTAGATAGATTTTTCAAAACAATTTTGTCAATCAAATTTTCACAATCATTTGCACACTGATTTTCACACATTTTGATTTCACTCAAAGAAAATAAATTTTACACACAAAACTAATTTTTCAAACGTTGAATACTTGTACACACTATTTTGTCAAACATTTTTCACAAGATTTTTCAAAAGAGAATGTTTCGCACAAAACATTTTTCTGATTCAATAATCAGTACAATTACAAGGAGTCTGAGGAACTCACAATCATCTTTCATTATTATAAAGCTACTTATTACATTTTAATTTATATTGGGATGATATATTTTATTTTTCAGTATGAGTTATGGCTTATAGTATATACATGGTATATACGACCCCCCTATACTTAGCTTGAGCTATGTCCTCATAGATCGAAAGGAAAAGAAAAGACATAACTCGTACTGAGTATAGACAGCTCTAAAGAATAAATATGAATGAAATGAATGAATGAGAAGTTGACCGTCCCCCCTATACTTAGGATCAAATAATCCTAAGTATAGCAGACTGTACAAAAAGCAGGGAGGGTCAAGGGTGGGAATACACAGATCGTACTCAGATTGTCTCCCCCTATACTTAGGGTAAGATACTCCTAAGTATAGACAATAAGAGGAGACAATGGAGAGGATCAGAATGAAATGAAAAACTCTAGGTGCACATCCCCCCTATACTTAGGACAAAGTACATCCTAAGTATAGAAAACTGTCTACAAGGGTGGCACCTTTTAGATAGAAAAAGAAAATAGAAAAGGAAAAGAAGAAAAGAAGAAAAGGAGAAAATCAGAGAAACAGTGGTTGGAGTACATCGTCTGAATCTTTTGATGCCGCAGGTGCTGTGGAGATGTCATCGTGGTGCACTAGCTGAATAGAGTCTACAACGGCCAAGAATGCATCTGGTTCGAGGTAAGGCTTCAGTAGTTGGCCGTTGACGACGAAGGGCTGTGCGTCAGGGGACAATTTTGATATAGCGATGCTTCCATTGTCACGCACTTCACATACTCGGAATGGCCCTGTCCACTTACTCTTTAATTTGCCTGGGAATATCCGCAACTTTGCATCAAATAACCACACTTTCTGTCCAACATCGAAGGTCTTTCGTCTGATGTGCCGGTCATGCTAGCGTTTCACCTTCTCCTTGTACATTAAGGTGTTATCGTATGCATAGTCTCGGAATTCCAAGAGCTTGTTCAGATCATCTTTTCTCTTCTGACCACTTCTGCGTGAGTCCAAATTACAACTGTTGATTTCCCAAAGAGATTTGTGAATTAATTCCACGGGCAGATGGCATGGTTTCCCATATACAAGACGGTAGGGCGACATGCCCAAGGGAGACTTGTAGGCGGTTCGGTAAGCCCATAGAACTGAGTCCAAGAGTTGAGACCAGTCTTTTCTGTTTGGCCTAACAAGTTTCTGCAATATGGTCTTGATTTCTCTGTTTGATAACTCTGCCATGCCATTGGTCTGGGGATGATAAGGAGACGCTACACGGTGATCGATGACGTACTCCTTCGTTAATTTCTTGACCTCTTTGTTGATGAAGTGACTACCCCTGTCTGATATGAGAATCTTTGGTATCCCAAACCGCGAAATGATGTTCTTCTTCAGAAACTGGCAAACTGTTTTGTTGTCGGCGGCTCGGGCGGGAATAGCTTCAACCCAACGACTCACGTAATCGACGGCAAGAAGGATGTGCTCAAAACCTTGACAGTTAGGGAAAGGTCCCATGAAGTCAATGCCCCATGCATCGAAAACGTCTGCTATCTGAATGATTTTTAGAGGCATTGAATCTTTGGCAGTGAGTGTACCTTTCAGTCGCTGACAGTCAATACATCTTTTAACAAACTCTGTTGCATCCTTGAATAATGTGGGCCACCAGAAGCCACATTGCAATACTTTCGCTACCGTACGATCTCCAGAATGGTGTCCACCAGATTCGAGCGAATGACAATGCTCGAGGACACTAGATTGCTCTGTCTGAGGGATGCACCTGCGCCAAATACAATATGCTCCTTCTCTGAATAAAAGAGGATCCTCCCATTGGTAGAAGCGGATGGTCGACATGAATTTGTTCTTCTGATTCTTCGTCCAATCCGAAGGTATTACCCCAGAGACAAGGTAATTGACAATATCAGCGTACCACGGGAGAGAATCCACAGCTAAGATGGCTTCGTCAGGGAAGGTTTCTGTGATAGGTGCATTGCTCAGAGGAGGCTCATGCTGCTCTATTCTGGAGAGATGATCTGCTACCATATTCTGAACTCCAGGCTTGTCCTTGATTTCCAGATCGAATTCCTGGAGGAGAAGGATCCAACGAATCAGTCTTGGCTTAGCATCCTTCTTCTGCTGTAGGTATCGGATAGCAGAGTGGTCCGTGAAAATTGTGACTTTTGATCCCAACAAATAGGATCTGAACTTCTCTAAGGCGAAAACCATAGCCAGCAGTTCTTTCTCTGTCACTGTATAATTTCTTTGTGCTTCATCTAATGTTCTGCTGGCATAGTGAATGGCATAGGGTGCCTTATCTTTTCGCTGCCCAAGAACAGCTCCGACTGCAAAATCTGACGCATCGGTCATTATCTCAAAGGGAAGAGTCCAGTCAGGAGGCTGCAAGATTGGAGCCTGAGTGATAAGCTCCTTCAATTGATTGAAAGCAAGGAGAACCGGCTGATCAACAATGAACTCGGTTTCCTTGCACAAAAGTTCTGTCAGAGGTCGGGCGATGCGGCTGAAATCCTTGATGAATCGTCTGTAAAATCCCACATGCCCCAGGAATGACCTCACATTCTTCACTGATTGAGGTGGCTGAAGATTTGAAATGACATCCACCTTTGCTGGATCGACTTCCATGCCACGTTTGGAAACGACATGGCCCAGCACAATACCTTCAGTGACCATAAAGTGGCTCTTTTCCCGTGAGAGCACTAGATTGACTTCACAGCATTTCTGAAGCACTCTGTCTAGGTGCTCAAGACAAGAATCGAAACTATCACCATAGACAGAGAAATCGTCCATGAACACCTCAAGAAAACTGCCTACCATCTCGGCGAAGACTGCTAACATGCATCTTTGGAAAGTTGCAGGTGCGTTGCACAATCCAAAGGGCATTCTCTTGAAGGCGTAGGTGCCGAACGGGCAAGTGAAGGTGGTCTTCTCTTGATCCTCAGGGGCGATCACCACTTGGTTGTACCCGGAGTACCCATCCAGAAAGCAGAAGAACTCCTTGCCTGCTAATCTCTCCAAGACTTGATCAATGAATGGCAAGGGGAAGTGGTCCTTCTTGGTTGCTGCATTAAGCCGGTGGTAGTCAACACACACCCGCCAGGATGTCGGTACCCGAGTTGAAATTTCCTCTCCTTTATCATTTGTAACCACGGTAAGCCCATATTTCTTTGGAACTACATGCAGTGGGCTTACCCATTTTGAATCGGAGATGGGATAGATGAATCCTGCGTCACACCATTTCGTGATTTCTTTCATAACAACGTCCCGAAGGTTAGGGTTCAGCCTTCTCTGAAATTCGCGGGACGGCTTGGCATCTTCTTCTAGATAAATATGATGTGAACACAGAGCTGGATTTATCCCTCGGAGATCTGATACGCTCCAACTAAGTGCCTTGCGGTTCTTTTCTAGAACCTTGAGAAGACGAGACTCCTAATCCGGCGTCAGCCTGCTGCTGATGATGACCGGATACATGTGTTCTTCACCCGCAAGGAAAGCATACTTCAGGCCTGCAGGGAGTGGCTTGAGTTCTGGCTCTGATCTGTCCACTTTGTCTGTCACTTCAGATACCATGCTGGTGGTGGGGTGTACTTTGAGGCTACTACCATCCTCATCATCCTGTTGAGATCCCGGAGATGCACCGAACGGTTCTGCGCTAAGCTGATCATGTTCGGTCTGG
Organism: Ottelia alismoides; assembly: GCA_037367405.1. Taxonomy (NCBI): domain Eukaryota; kingdom Viridiplantae; phylum Streptophyta; class Magnoliopsida; order Alismatales; family Hydrocharitaceae; genus Ottelia; species Ottelia alismoides. The sequence goes on along the minus strand of JAZKJV010005970.1, from coordinate 449,715 downwards.
AGTGAATGCTCAAGAAGATGCGCCTGCATCTGAGAATCTGTCTCCCAAGAATCATCGGAGCATATGCTGACTGCGCTTTCCAAGTCCTCCTCAAGAGTGAGGATTTCTCGGGTCCATGGATCGTCCAATGATAACTCTGAATCTCTGATCTCCGCGATGAAATCATAGTCTGCTTCTGATGCTGCCTGGCTCTCATCAGTCGTGGCATTCTGCTGTTTGTTCATGTTTATCGTGATTTGCTGGGTGTTCGAGCTGAAAGTGATCTTCCCAGACCCGTAATCAACCACGGCACCTGAAGTACGGAGGAATGGTCTGCCAAAGATGATAGGGGTCTGGAGCAGGGGTGCAGGTGAGTCCATATCAAGGACTACAAAGTCAGCTGGGAATTTCATCTCCTGCACAGTAACTGTCACGTCTTCCAACAGACCTCGAGGCCGCTTGACGGATCGGTCAGCGAACTGAAGGATCATGCGTGTCTGCTTGAGCGGTCCCAGCCTGAATTCTTGCATTATGGACGAGGGCAGAAGGTTGATGGAAGAACCACTGTCAAGAAGAGTACGCTCGAAGACCTGGTCAAAAATCACACAACTGATCAGAGGTGCTCCTATATCATGCTTTTTCTGGGGAAGGTTGCTGATAGCTGCAACTGTGGCCATGGAGAGAACGTGTTTTTCTACTTCTCGACATCTGTTGTCTTGCGCTGGGCGACGCATGTTAGTACATGCCTCTTTCAGTCCTTTCTTTACAGCTGGCATGTATTCCACGGCCTTCAACAAGGGAATCTCAACAGTCAATTTATCCAAAATATCCACAACACCTGGATCAGACAATGCATTTTTTCGTTTCGCAATTTTTTTGGATTTTTGTATTGCATGCGGAAAAGGAATATTTACACCACTGGAAGGAAAATGAGAGTTCTTATTTACATCAAAATCATCGCCCACAGAATGTTATACATCTGGACTACAAAAAGGAGTACAAGCTGGATTTGAAAATGCTAGTGCTGCGGGGCGATCAAAAAGGGTAGCGTCGGCTCCATCGGCTGGCGAGGGATCGGTTGCTGCTGGCGGCTCCTCCGAGGCTGGCGCGGCTTCGCTTCTGCTACAAGCTTATTTTTGGTGTTTTTGCTTTTGCTGATTTGTTTGTATTTTTGGCTGAGGTTGCTTCTGTCAAGGCACGACGGCTGGACTGGCTTCTCCTTCTTCTTCCTCCTCACCCGCCCCTGGAACTGGCACGGCTGATGCAGAAGATGACGATCCACCTGTTTCTTTATTCACCCCACTGGTAGTAGCAGGCGGAGGCAAGGCCCTACCGCTCCTAAGAGTAACAGCATTAGAACAAACAGTAATATCATTATCAGACACGGACTGGACATCACATTCTACCTGCTCTTTCTTTTTAAAATTGTTGGGGTTGGCTTCAACCTGCGCCGGAATAGTGGTTCGGGTGGCGGTCAGGTCATCAAGCCGCTTTGTCATCTCCGCTAGCCCTTTAACAAGCTGGTCTAGACACTCCATGGTGGGATTTGCAGGGGACATTTCAGAAGATTCAGCGTGTAGACCACGCTGTTGTTGGGTAGATGGGTGGGGAGGCTGTTGCTGGTGGTGTTGCTGTGGTGGTGCAGGAAGTTGAAGCTGTTGGTAAGACAGAGGAGGATACTGCTGATATTGCGGAGAGGGGGCAGTCGCGTACTGGTGATACGGCTATTGGTGGCGGTACTGCGGCTGCTGCTGATAAGGAAAATTCCGCCTCCACTGATGTGTAAACCAGGGAGGCTGCTGGTGTTGCTGGTGAGGTTGAGAGGTTTGACCAAAACGACCACCCCGAGGTTGGTGGTACTGCCGGTTGGCAAATTGCTGACCCTGGGGTTGTCCTTGAGGATGGGTTGGCAGTGCATCATTACTCCATACCCCATTGACTTCTTGGATCAGGGGTGGTGGTGGGAAGACGGGATCAGGAATAGAAAGGAACTCTGGCTGGTATACGACCATCTGCTGCTGCGGCGGGCCCTGGTCGGGCGCCTGCACGTAGTACACGTGCTGGACTACCGGTGGTTGCTGGCTCGGCTGAGGATGATGCTGTGGTTGCTGCTCGTCCTTCTTCTCAGCGGGAGCGTCTGATGGTGTAGCCGACTGGACAGAGTTGATCGTGCCGACCAACAGTTCGAGGTACTTGTTGATCTGATCTAGCTTATCCAGGTTCTGGGTCCTCTTCTCGATCACAGCGAGTTTCTCAAGGTCCTGTGATCGCATCTCAATGATGTCTACTTTAGAGAGATGGCCCCCGATGATGCTGAGGTTGGAGCTCTCATCTCTCTCTCCTTCTTTGGATGCAGCCATGTGAACTTGTTTCTGGAGGATCTGGGGCTGCTTCTGGTATGCCTTGGATGAAGAGAGGGCGGCCTCTCCTTCGGCCATTTCTTCAAAAATCTGCCAGACAACATCTTCATCCTTATTAAAATGGGAACCCCACATGCTGCGTCCACAAGCCGTTGGCTTTCAATGTTCAGTCCCCCAAAGAAATGCTGGACCAAGCTGGTCTTCGGGATATCATGATGGGGACATTTCTTCTGCAGGTCAGTAAATCTCTCCCAAACTTCATGTATCGACTCGTGGGGCCCTTGGGTGAAATTACTGATACGGGCTCGCATCTGGTTGAGCCGACCGAGAGGGTAGTATTTGTGCAGGAAGGCGGACTTCAACTCCTCCCAGGTCGTCACGACCTTTCCTAAATGATTGACCCAATAGAGGGCCTTGTCCTGTAGGCTGAAGGGGAAAGCCATCATCTTTACAATGTCCAGAGGGACATTGGGATAGTGTGTGGTACGGTAAATGCGGGAGAATTGCTGCAGGTGAATGTACGGCTCTTCGCTTGTGTTTCCATGAAAGGCAGGGAGAAGGGCTATGAACTGGGGCTTCAGCTCAAAGTGAGCGTGTACCGGTGGAATGAGAATCCACTCGGTCATCTGGCTGTCTCCCGGATTGTATGTTTCTTTGAGTGTCGGCTTCGGTGGTGGTAATTCAAGGTCATCATCAGGAGGATCACCACCTCCACCTCCACCTCCTCCTCCCCTGCCTCCTCTGCCTCTGCCTCCTCCTCCATCATCACGGTTCATCATGTCATTCAACATATCCTGGAATGCGGTCTGTGTGAGGGCCTGCTCAGTCAGCTGCTGCTGTATTGCCTGGATAGATGCCAGCAACTGTGCATTGACTTGGTTTGATCTGGCACCTGTCCCTCTGGTGGTGGTTGCTGACCCTTGCCCTTTCCTCCTGGAGCCATGTCAGGGTCTGAGTCGGACGAGATGAACTCCGGAGTAGTCTCCAGGGCTCGCACTGGCTTCTATCTACAGAATGAGATAGTCCGAATCAGATCACTTGCAATTAACTTTCAGCTGCCGTGATGAAGCTGGAATTCAGGTCAACCCCAGCATGTTGTGAATGGAAAAGGATGTAGACTGTAATCGACTCCCATTCACAACGGCGAAAGCGGGACAAAAGTGATCCCAGTTTATTGGGTGGCCAAGAGAAAGGTAGAAAACGAGGAGTCTGGAGATCGATCCACAAAGTCCGGATCGGGTTCTCGGGAATTGCCTCGAACTTATTGGCGGAGTTGAGTCCATGCAATCGATGTAGATGTCGGCATGGTCCCGATGAAAGCCATCCATGGATCAACTTCGCGAAGCACAAGAGAATGTCGGATTGTTGGAAGAATGATACGACGGTCAACGAGGAATAAAAGGAGTGTAAAATAGTAGAAAGGCTCGGTTGAGCGGGGTGGTCAAAGGGAGAAACAACAAAATGTGCGCAAATACGCGGGACTTGATCTTTGATCCTTAATCTGGATCCATTCAAACACAATACAAAATTGGGTTCACCAACTCACGCCATGTGAAGCCGTGAAAGTTCGGCTATTTATTATCTTTTCATTTTTAGAGTTGTGATTTTCAGGCATATCTTATAACAAGTCCTTAGTACGCTACCCTATAGGAGAGAGAGTACTGCCGGAAGAGTATCTCGTACTTGTCCTCCTCCTGTGTAACTTGTAGTCTGTACTTTTTGGAGTCCTTGTAACCCTTCCTGGATCCCTACTCAGCCAAAGAAAAGAGAGAGGAAGCCGATAGGCGAAACCACTACTTCGGTTCTCGCTCGCAACGGAATCACCCGTGAGCGTGCAAGAACCTACTCGGACGCAGGACAATGAGACAGACACCCCCGTGAAGGCGTGGCCTATGCTCAATAGTTTGGACAGGGTCGATGCTCTCACAACAGAGAGTCACCATTGGTGACCAAGTCCTACTCGCCTACGTACGATAGAAGCGCCATTACTTCGGAAATCCAGACGATACACAAGGCAGTTGCAGACTGGGTTTTGGGCTTTAATCCTTAGGGGTCGCACTCACTCAAGGGAGTAGGGTTTTGGTCCCCCTCCAAGGTACCTAAAAACAATGAGGGCTTTATGAACCCGGTACAATGATAGTCCATTACAGATTTTAATTAAGGTCAAAGTTTATTTAGCAGTCCCCTTGTTTTAATTTTTGGGTTTTCACTTTTTTTAGATATGTTTCATACCAGCGCCTAACGTTTTTGTAGAATTTCATTTAAGTCCTAGGTGCTCAAAATCAGAGGGAGATAGCGGAAAAGCCGTGCAAGTGGTTCCATGATGGGAATCTCACCATTGAACCGAATGATGCATGCTGAGTTAGAAGACTTACAGTGCATCCCAGCTCTCTCCATGTGGTATGCAAAACGGAATTTTTAAACCTATCTACATGTCGGTATGTAAGGCACAAAACCGTCCTAAACATAAGCTGCTATTAATGTGAAGAACCATAAGTCGCTCATTCATCTCTAGCCCGAAGGGTCCGGTCTTGGCTCACCCCTCCTCTGTACTCAACACACTTGAGCTTAGGAGAAAGCGCTTTACAGGGCTCGCTGCGGCACAAGGGCTAAGAGATAAATGAACGGCTTGTTTAAGTTTGACTAGATCCAAGCGAAGTAGACTATAGGAACATGCATTCTTATTAATGTGTGGACCTAGCTACCGAGTCAAGCAACCTATATCTAGGGGCTCCAAGCACACAAAACAAAGTAAAAGAAAGGCGGAAAGCTCAAAACTTCGGAAAACAAAATAAAAGAAGGCGATGAAAACTCGAAAAAGTCGCGATGAGGCCCCCAGGTGAACAATCACCCAGGCACTGGATCTCATTGTGAAGAGTAGAGTCCTGTTTAATTACATGACAAAAATCTCTCTCTCTCACCATAAATTACAAAATAAGTAATCCTAAGTGTCTAGCTCTAACTAATGCATATCCCCTTGATTCTTTGGTGTACTCTCCAGATGGTCATGAGAAGAGAAGACCATCCTCCTCCAAGCTCGGCTGCCTTGGCCTCCTAAGAAGCCATCCTCGTGTGGCGGACCCTCGCATCAAAGCAAGGCCTTAAATGTCGGTTTCGGTCACCATTTCAGTATCGACCAAGACAGAATTTCGATGGAATTTCGGTGGAATTTCGACCGAAATTTCGGTCATTTCGGTCATTTTTTGTACTAGGACCCCCATATTTCGGTCATTTCAATCGAATTTCGGTTTCGACTGGATATCGATATTCGACAGAAAGTCGATCGAATTTCGTTGAAATTTGAGGCCATGCATCAAAGTCACAAAAAAGATTGCATTAGAATAGCTCAGTCAATCAAATAGAGCAGATAAAAGAATCACAATGAATGAATAAATGAAGCATGGTGATTAATAGCAATAAAAATAGCTGCTCACAAAAAGGAATGATAAATCAAGAATTTTTTTATACAAGAATAACAACATGAATTAGGCTATGCTCATTGCTCCCCGGCAACGGCGCCATCTGATAACGACAGGTATTCCACGAGGGTCACCATGAAAAAAAATAAAAGTGTTGTCGTTGAGGCGACCACTCATAGAGGACCGATGTTAATCAGCAATTAACCCACAATCCAAAGAATACAACAATCAAGCTCAAAAATAAATGTGAATTAATCTTTATTTACTCTACCATAAAATGTATAGGGAACAAGCATGTAGAGGTCGAACCACAGAGAGCAAACCAAAATGCAATAGCCTACATGTAACTCAGAGTCATCCTTGTGTGGGTTTTTGATTTTTAGAAAATATTTTTTTATTTATTATTATATATTTTTTATATTTCTTCTTATAATAATATAATTAGGTAATATATATATTATAAATATAAAGATATGTATACCCATAGAGGGTTAGTATGTAGCTTATAATACATACAATATATATATAGGTATAGATAAATATAATAAAATAAATATATTTTTTTCCTTTTTTTATATTAAGGTTAATAAATAGATATAAGAATACATATAAATAATTAGATGTGTGTGTATATATATATATATTTCTTTTTTTTTGAAATACATTTATATACATAAAGGGGTACTATTACAAAAATACTCAAAAATGGTCAAAAATTCAGGAATAAAGTCTTTTTGGGATTTTCATGGTTTTTTACTGTTTTTGTGATTTTGGGGCATTTTTGCAAATATTTTTAGTATTTTTAAATAGCTAAATAATAGCAAACAGTGGAATAGGTTCTGGCTGTCACAAAAATAGACCTTAAAAATAGCTAACGGCCTCAAAAATTTTCCACACTATTTTTCTAATAAAGATAATAAAACAAAGCATAAATAGGGCCTGAGTTTATAATTTTCTGATTTTTCTTTGATTTTTTATATTTTTTGAAGTTTTTGGGTATTTTTGAATTTTTAAGGTTTTCCTTTTGAGATTTTTAGGGATTTTTGGATTGACATAAGATAGGTCAAAATACACCATAGGGAATTTTTTTTGGAATTTTTCAAGGCATTTTCATATTTTTTTGGAATTTTATAAGTTAGATAGTGAATAAAAGACATATTTTTTATTTTTAATAAATGCAAAAGTGCAACAAAATGCAAAACTAAAAATATAGCGTTCAAGCACAACTAAACAGGAACTTAAGTCTATTTTTGCAAGATTTTTCGATTTAATATGGAGCACAAAATAAATAGACAAAGCATTCAAAAATTAAATGGCCTGACAGGGGTATTTTTGCAAATAAAATATCTCTCAGGGGCATACATGCAAAAATCACAATAAAAATACACGTGAACTTTTATTTTCAGGACCATTTAATAATTACAAGAACCCGGCGGGGTTTAAATGCAAATTTCACGCGCCTCACGTAGGTGCTGCACGTGAGGCGCGGAGGGACCAAAGTGTAAATATGAAAACATCAGGGGGTCCAACTACAAATTATACAATTTATTTACAACTTGACTTTTTATTTTAGGTATTAAACTATAAATACAAAAAGGCGGGGGTGAGATGTGAAATTTACCCCCAAATAAGGCGTGTCATCCAACGGCGCTGGAGGCGCCACTTATCCACGCGTCACGCATCCGACGGTGGATACCGGTTCGGCGATGAAGGGCCTGGATTAGACGATCCGGGCTGATCTGACGGTTGGCACATGGCTTCATCGGACGACTCTCCTTTGATCTGGGCCTCGCCTCCTGATCCGACGGCGCTAGAGCTCCCTGGAAGAACAGGGAAGAAGCTCGCACCTGGCGAGCTTCGATCGAGAAGCTCGGGCTCCTCCGGGGCTCTCCGGCGTGTCTGAGGTGTTCTGAAGGTAGCTGGAAGCATCCCGCGTCGACTGATGGTGTTTTCATGGCTCCTGGGGGTCCGAGTCGATGGAGCGAGGTCGGAGAAGAATGGGGCCCCCAGGAACCTCTCCCTAGTTCAATGCAAGCCCAGAAGGGCTCTATTCCTCGATGTACCTGCACAGGAAGAACCGCGGGCGAGAGAGCTATCTCCTCGACCCGGGGTTTTGAAGCTGTGATGCAAGATGAAGGTGGGCGGAGGGACTCCGACGAACGGCAGAGGGGGAGTCCCGATTCGCCAAAACCGAGGGTCCTGGGTTGGTCCAAGATGATAGAACGATGGAGAAGGCGACGAGGAACGAGATGGGATGCGAATGGTGGGCGGAAACGGTGGGGTTTACGGTGAAGAAGTCGCCGGAGCTGAGCTCTGGCGAACTTCGAATTTTGATTTTTAAACTACAGGAATTAACTAAGACCTAATCTAATGATTGGAATGGAAAACTAACATTAAAAGCGAACTAAAAATGCATAAAAGAGCAGCTCTTATACATGGGGGCCTCTAGGGAGCAGGGAGGACGCCGGAGCTCCGCCGCGTCAAAATTCTCTGTCCTCCGACCAAGTCGAGGCGCTGGGCGACTCCCCCTGTCACGAGGAATGGTCCAGGAGCAAGATCAAGGTGTTTGGGTGGAATGAAAATGGCCCAATCTGAGGAAGGAGGCAGAGCTAATTATTTATAAACATTGGCAAGAGGCCTTATTACCCGGCGATTATTGACTGATCCAATGAATATCTCGTTGATCTATGATTTTGGCGGGCATCATGGATGATCAGAGGACAAATCTTGTGAAGGAAGCGAGCCACGATGATGGAAGGGATGGCCGTGAAAAATGGAGGAAAATCGGGGATTGATAGTTCAGAGGCGCCAGGCGAGGGATGGGACAGTTGACCAGGGAGTCAACGAAGGCCGGCGCCTCATTGGGCCACGTCAGTCGCTACAAGATAAAACAGAAAATCTAATGGAAGATTGATTTATTTGACACCCTAAATGATTTTATTAATTTTTTCTTATAAAATAAAAATTGTGTATTATTTTGTCTAGTATTTATTTATGATTTTTATTGAATTTTTCGAGGTGTTTTATTATAGTTTTATTTGAATAATGTGTATATGTATGTATTTACATGTATTTTTGTGTATTTTATTTTTAATTTGTTTATTTTCTTTTATTATTTTATTGGCTTATTTTATAAATTTATAATTTATTTTTGTGAGTATAAAGGTATTTTTGTTTGATTTTTATGAGTTTATTTATATTTTTAAATAAATAGGTACAGGTGTATGTAGGTATACTTATAGGTGTTTTACCTATGTATTTTATATACTTACTTTATTAAATATATTTTCTTGATTCTTATTTTGGATTTACATTTTTAATGAGTTATGTATAATGTATGCATTATTATAAAAATATAAAAGAATAAAAGAAACAAGGAATAAAATCCTTTTTATTTATATATAGGTATATAGCATAGGTATTTTGTCTATGAATTTGTAGACTTATTTTATTTTACAAATTATTTTTGGTTTTCTTTAACTTCTAATATGTGTATGCATTATATATATTATTTACAAAAATTCTAAAAATATGAATTTATACAATCAATGAATATTGAATAAAATGTGTATTTTAATCAGTCCTATATACAAGGAGGGCCAAAAACCTAACTTCTGCATATGGACTCCAAAAGTTATGAAACCAATTTTATAAAATAGTTCTTGGAATGCTATATACAATTAAAGGTGAGTTTGGGTGATTTGGAGTTTTTATTTGCAAGATATGGGTCTGTGAAGTTGAGATTTTGACTTTTTATTCTGTGTATAAAATGTACACTGGGTATTATTTTTGCACAAACTCAATTTTGTGTTTTTATTTACATTATTATCTGCAACTTTCATGTACAAAGTTTCTTTATTTGATGAAGAAATAATTATGTACAAAATAGGTGCCAAAAATGCATAAATGAATGAATGAATAAATGAGGTATTTATTATACTGTTGGCCCTTATCTCCCCCTACTTTATTCCTTGTCGACCAATACCATGTTGGCCTTGGTTTTGGGGGTTTGGGTCATAAAATATTTACAATATTTTATTCCTTTTTCTTTTCTCCTCTTTATTCTATAATTTTGGCATTAAAACCTTATTTAATGTGGAATTAATACAATGAATCATGAATGCTATTATATACAATTTGATGCTATTTACATGCATTTGCTGGGGGTTTTGAGGCCAAAATGATAGAATAAAGGTGATGAAATGGAGATTCATCAACATGCCATTTCAGGATCATCTTTTTGAATCTTTTTGATATTCCACTTCCATACCATTAGAGCACGGGGGAAAGGGATTGAACAAGTAGATGAATGGAAGAATCCGAATCGTAAATAGAAGCATGCTTTTTATTTTTTTGGAAACGAGTTCTTCACAACTGATTATTTTACAAATAATTTGGAATCAGAAATACATGTATCTACTACATGTTGGGGAATGTTTGTTGAAGGTACACTCTCCTCAACTGAAGGCGCAAGGTCCTCCATAGACTCTGAATCTTCTCCGTGTTGTAGTGATGCTCTCATACTCCTTCTTTTTCTTCTTGCAGATGTCTCCGTCTCATGAGGAAGATGTTGCTGGTGATGTCTGACCTCATCGTCCTTTGAAGTCTCATCATGATGAGCTTCATAAGTCCTTTCCATATCCATTTCCCAATTAGGCACAACCACAGTCCTTCCTCTCATGATTGACATGTTATTAATACACTCGAAAGGAAGGATCTCATGATTAGATTTGTATGAATCTGAGTAGTATTCTTGATCATATATATATTACTGTTGAGTCTTGTTCAAATCATTGGGGTTAGCATGAACTTGGGTGGGAATGGATGTAGAATGGAAGTCTTCTCATCATGCAAGTGGGGTAAGCAGTTGAGATCAACCCGCAAATCCTATATCTCGTTCCTGTAGGAACATAACTCCTCGAGTATATGCCGCTGAAAGTCTGTGGGATCTGACGACGACGTCTGCTACTGTGAAGAATGGTGAGAAGAACGTGAAGACTGGCCCTGATGGCCATGGTATTGTTGTTGTTGGGACTGATGTTGCACATGCGGGCCCTGCTGGCCCTGGTGGTACGTCTGTTGATGGACGTGCGACTGTTGTTACTGCCTCGATGCCTGAGAATGATACGCTCCAATGCTCTGCAGTGCTATAAGAGGTGGAGTAAATGATGTGTTGTAAAAAGTCTGGAGACGTTGGTAAGAGAAACAATCCCCTAAACTCCCCTGCCTGGCAGGATGGTGGGTATACCGCATACCATTTACCTCCCACACATGGGAAGGCTCCTCGATAACTGTCTCCACATATGGTGGCTGCTGCTGAACAGGAATGGGTAAGAATCTGGTCCTCTACCCGCAACTAGGGTAGCCCTCGGGTGCTCCTGAATGTTGTGAACATGATACACTGGAGCAATAAATGCAGTCACGATAGGTATTCTGATCTTGGGTACCTTCTTAGAAAGCTCTACCATCTACTCTGGAAGTTTGGATCAGTTGTTATCCAACTCATCCATCATTCTGCTAATACTTTCTATGACAATTAATTTATCTGCTATGATACCCATGTCAAATGGAGCAACTGTAGCCCTCACTCCCCTTTAGGTAAGAGTGGTAATGTAAAGCCTTGAACTTGGCATATCTCGAATCCTATATAATAAGATCCGGCTCGTCAAGAGAAAACCAACGGAATTTATTTCGTGTGAATCGGACTTCGTTTTGATTTGTTATGGTTTTTGGAAGAAAGAGAAGTAAGCAGGGTTAAGAAGTCATTAACCCATAATGATTGTCATTTAGACTAATTAAGTGTGATTAAAGAAACTAATGATGGATTGAAAACCGCTAATGATCATTAGCAAGACTAATCAATAGTTAGCAAAAGATAAGCGTAAACCGCGAAAGTTAAATCACGATTAGTGAAAGTTAATCACGATTAGTGTTAATTAAGCGTCATTAGCGAATCTAGAATCATCTGGAATATTCGAACTTAAGCCCCAAGTTTAGGATAGGTTTTGGCCAAAACCATGGGCTGCTAAATCATGGTTAAGGCCTAAACCATGGTTTTCTAACCATGGTTAGTGGTTTTCTGGAGCCTATAAATAGACCCCCCCTACCCATTCATTCTCTACGATTTCCACTACCACCACCACCACCCTAAGGGCTAGGGTCGAGAGGTCGGGAGGAGGAGTGGGAGGCGAGGGAGGAGCGCTAATGAAGCGCTGCCGGGAGAACGAGGAGGAGAAATGTATGATCAGCTCTTAGTTTATTTCGTAAGCTAGGATTTCAATTCATCATTTTTCTTCCAAGCTTTGTTCTTGATTCATCTTTCTTTCCGATTCGTTTTTTGTTGTGGTTCAAGGAAAAATCTGTGTAACACCCTACTTAGGTGCGGGCAGCTATGCATGTTAGTGAACCCTGTGATTCATCACACATTCACTCATCTAAGACGTGTGGTGTCTACTGATTCTCCATCGCTTATGTTTCTATTCTTTCAATTATGCTTTTACAGTTATTTTGATGGAGAAATCTGTGTAATACCCTACTTAGGTGCGGGCGGCTATGCACGTCAGTTAACTATGTGATTTGTCACACATTCACTCACCTAAGATGTGTGGTGCCTACCGATTCCTCATCTCTTGTCGTTTGAGTATATTCTTTCAGTTTTGTTGTTGTTTTCCTCACGATTGATTTTATAGAGGAAACTCTTTTCGTTTTTATTTTGAAATATGTCTCGATATAAGGGGAAACTCTGTCAAAATTTTCTGAGAAATATGTCCCGATACAAGGGGAAACTCTGCCGAAATTTTCCGAGAAATATGTCTCGATACAAGGGGAAACTCTGCCGAAATTTCAAGAGAAAATATGTTCTTGGTGTTCTTCGTGTTCTTATGTTCTTCGTGTTCTTCGTTCGTTCTTTGCGTTCTTGACACGTTCTTAGTATTTTTGATACAAAAGTGAAGTTCGATCTTTTCATGAGCCTTAAAACATCCTTTCTTAAAACGAAACACGATAAAGCCTTGCATACACGAGAGAGAACTCGATTAGGTAATGAAATCCTTCCTTTTGATGTTGGGTTTTCAAATGAGATTATTGAAATTCTTGATTTTATGTTTTGTGCTATAAATAATCCTAATTTGGCTATTTTTGATAAGGTCTGAACATTTGCTTGATGATTCCCACTAAAATAAGGTTTAAGCATCAAATCGATGCGGTGGCTTTGAAAGTTAGGGTTTGGGAGTTAAAATAGGCATAAATACGAGTATATATGCATATTGAATAATATATATGCGAGTCTATACTAATTATTGCTGATTATGCAAATCGAAGATTTAACGAAAGAATTACATCATGGGAATTGATGTGGTTTGAGTTGGATATTGAAAAGGATCATGTGTCACGTTAAGGATGACTGGGAGTAGAACTACAGGTCAGGCATGCAACCTGTAGGTTTGTCGGAAGGAACCTGTATTGATGTTTCCCTACCTAGGTGGTACACAGTTGCCCTATTATGATAAGTACGCACGAAATGAATGTTTTGCAACGCGTGGTACCGGGAGCCAATATCTTCGGGTTGAACGACGGAAGATGTGGTCGTGCCATGTGGAGGCACGGGTGGTTCAATAGCGGCTGGGATACGATAATATGTATTTCAAGCCGCTAGGTTATTTGATGAAATGTTAGTATGAGGTTTTAAGCAACCGAGTCCTCGAGGACGGTGTGCTCATTTGTTTTCCGGGCTGAGGGTTTGAGACCCTATTTAATAAAATAAAAGAAAATTGTCAGGGTAGTATTGGAGGATTGGTTGAGGCGACGTGCGGTGGCATAAGCTTACCAAGATCAACTCAATCTCCAATCCCGAAGTGTCCACAGCTTCGGAGTCCTTATAATGGTGAGGTAATTCCCTGGACTAATCCCTGACGTGGAATAGAAGGGAATAGGACTTAAATTAATGAGAAGGAATGAAATTTTTTGTGATAACAAGTTTTGAAAAATTACCCATTTGTTTGCTTTTCACTTCTTCGTTACTTAGCATTCGCTAATTTTTATCCTATGATTTATGGAAAACCCAACAGGTATCGGTGAGCCAATGCAAGGACCTTAGTAGACATCCAGCCAGCTACAGTAGCTTTACTTTGTAAGGTAGTTAGTAATCTTTTGTATATTTTCCTTTCAAGCTGATGTATATGTAAATGGTTATAGTAGGACAATATATCATCTGAACTTTATTTTGTGAATGGAAAAGTGTTGAAATACTTTCTTCTGAATATACTTTATTTGTAGTCTGTTTCTGAATGTTAGTTGTGATTGCTCAATAAATTATCGCTGAGTAACCAGATCCGATTATGGGAGGATCCGACGGCCTGGAATTAGGGTCGCAAAAGATTGGTATCAGAGCTTGGTTACTACAGTAATTTATTTAGTAGTTAATAATTATGAGCGGTATTCAGAAACTAAGGTTGTACTAAGATCCTTTGATCTTAATAATTGACTGTAGTACTATTCACAAGTCATTGTCCCTTATGTACATCATGCTAAGACATATAGGATCTGATCTTTAATTTTGATTCATTCCATGATTATGGCAGACCAAGATGTGTCTAGGCAATTAGCGGCTATGATAGTTAGGACCATGAGATGGGCCAAAGGTAATAAGTATTAAAGTGAAGACTCAATGCCACAATGAGAGATCAAAGCCATCCAGACTCGTGGATTCTAGAGTTGAGGGCTCTATTCACCCTCATAAGAAAGAGTCTAGATACCATCAGTCCATAGAATTTGTTTGCTCGTACTCCATTCGGAAGAGCAGTGGAGAAGGCGCTTGGTAGGCACACAAAAAAAAAGAAGAAGAAAATAAGAAAAGAAGAAGAAGAATATTTGATTCCTATTGTAAGGATAAGATTTCGATTAAAGCACAAAACTATTATCTGAGTAAGAAACCAAGAGGTCAATTATAATTCAAGAAGATCTTAGACGACTGTGTGAGACAGATTGCAGGACATCAGTCACTTGCTTATCTGCTACTTATTGAAATGAATTATTTTGATCTCATTCTTGGGATGGATTGGCTAGAAAGGCATCATGCATGCCTTGATTGTTTCCGGAAGACAATAACTTTTCACATTCCTAACTCGATAGAGTTCCAATTTATTCGAAAGACATCCAGTGATGATGTCAAGTACATATCTACTTTAAAGGCTCGACAACTGTTAGAACAAGGGTGCCAAGGCTATTTAGCTTATGTATCCACTACATCAGGGTCAGAAAGAATGATAGAAGATGTGCCTATAGTGTGCGAGTTTCCTGATGTATTTCCAGAGGAACTACCTGGATTACCACATGAGCGAGAGATTGAATTTGAAATCTCTCTTATACCTGATACTCAACCTATCTCTATCCCTCCATATAGGATGGCACGAGCTGAGTTATGAGAGTTAAAGGCACAGTTGCAAGAACTATTAGATAAAGGATTCGTTCATCCTAGTACTTCACCATGGGGAGCACCTGTCTTATTTGTCAGGAAAAAGGATGGGTCAATGCGGCTGTGCATTGACTATAGACAACTAAACAAGAAGACCATAAAGAACAAGTATCCTCTGCCAAGGATAGATGATCTCTTTGACCAGTTACAAGGTTCGACTGTGTATTCCAAGATTGACTTAAGATCTGGATACCATCAGTTGAAGATAAAAGATGCGGATATCCCCAAGACAGCCTTTCGAACTAGATATGTACATTATGAATTCTTAGTTATGCCTTTTGGACTAACAAATGCCCCAGCAGCTTTCATAGATCTCATGAATAGAGTATTAAAGGAGTTCTTAGATCACTTTGTAGTAGTTTTTATTTGATGATGTGCTTATTTACTCCAATGATAAGTATCTGCAAGAACATCATCTCAGGCAGATACTTGAAACTCTAAGGAAGAACAAACTATATGCTAAATATAGTAAATGTGACTTCTGGCTATCTGAAGTATCCTTCTTAGGCCATGTTATTTATGGGGAAGGTATATCAGTTGATCCTACAAAGGTTAGTGCGGTGATGAGTTGGGAACGCCCGAAGACTGTCACAGAAATACGATCTTTTCTGGGATTAGCTGGATATTATAGAAGATTTGTGAAGGACTTTTCACGAATAGCATTGCCAATGACTAGGTTGACCCAGAAGGAAGTTCCATTCATATGGTCAGATGCATGCGAAATTAGTTTCCAAATACTGAAAGAATGTCTAACATCTGCACCCATCCTTACTCTACCCTCTGGGAGTGAAGGGTTTACAGTGTACACTGATGCATCTAAGGAAGGACTTGGGGCAGTTCTTATGCAACATGGTAAGGTAGTTGTGTATGCATCACGATAGCTCAGAACACATGAAAAGAACTAGCCAACATATGACCTTGAATTAGCTGCTGCAGTTTTTGCCTTAAAGATATGGAGACATTACCTCTATGGTATTACTTTTGAAATCTTCACTGATCATAAAAGCTTGAAATATCTATTTGATCAGAAGGAACTCAATATGAGATAGAGACGGTGGCTAGAGTTGTTTAAAGACTATGATTGCACTATCTCCTACCACCCTGGTAAGGGGAACGTCGTAGTAGATGCCCTTAGCAGAAGAACTTATTCACCTGAGTTGGTGAGTGTTGTCCACTTCTGGGGTTTACTATCAACGTTAAGTGAATGGAAACCATTTGATAGTAGTGCCGATACTATAACTATTCCTCACTGATACAAACCAGAGATCTGGGATAGAATAAAGAAATGACAGGAGGATGATCCAGTCCTTAAAGACTTAATACAACAACTTGAGAAGAATGAGATAGAGGGATTCCAGATACAAGATGGGTTACTGTATAACCATCATAGAGTTTGTATACCAAACACATCGGAACTAAGGAATGACATCTTACGTGAAGCGCACTGCTCAAGATTATCTATTCATCCAGGAATTACAAAGATGTATAAGGATCTTCATTCATACTTTTGGTGGTCGGGAATGAAGAAAGATGTTGCTGAGTTTGTGAATTCATGTTTCACTTGCCAGCAGGTAAATGCTTCACACCAAAAGCCAACAGGATTATTGCAACCCCTCCCTATACCTGAATGGAAATGGGAAAGCATTTCCATGGACTTTGTTACTGGCTTACCTCAGACGACTGGTAGTAAAGATAGTAATTGGGTTATAATAGATCGTCTGACAAAGGTAGCACACTTTATTCCGATAAGCTTATCTTTCACTCCAGACCAGCTTGCTGAGTTATATATTACACATGTGATTCGCCTCCATGTATTCCGAAGGAAGTAGTTTCTTATCGAGATTCACGATTCACCTCATACTATTGGGAGAACTTCATGAAAGCCCTAGATACACAGCTATGCTTGAGTACAGCATATCATCCACAAATAGATAGTCAGTCAGAACGTATGATTCAGACACTAGAGGATATGCTACGAGCATGTGCCTTAGAATGGAAGGGATCATGGATTAATAATTTACCTCTTGCAGAATTCACATACAACAACAGCTACCATACAAGTATTGGCATGGCACCATTTGAAGCACTTTATGGACGTAGGTGTACTACTCCTTTGTGTTGGCAAGAGGTCAGGATAAAGAACCTTTATGATTCAGATACACTGCAAGAGATACGGGAAGCTGTAGAGCTTGCTCGAAAAAGACTATTGACTGCTCAAAGTTGCCAGAAAAGCTATAGTGATACTAGGCAAAGAAACCTTGATTTTGAGGTAGGTGACTTTGTATTTCTCAAAGTATCACCTATGAAGGGAATTCAAAGGTTGGTGTGCATGGGAAGTTAGCACCCAGGTTCGTGGGTCCCTTTGAAATTATTCAGCGGATTGGAAAAGTTACCTATAGACTTGCGATTCCTCCACATCTTTCGGCAATACATGATGTTTTTCATGTATCAAATCTGAGAAAGTACGTTAAGGATCCAGAGCATAAGATAAGTTATGATGATTTACATGTTGAGCCAGACTTGACATACCAAGAGTTACCTGTGCAAATACTTGACAGGGATATCAAGAAGTTGAGAAACAAAGAGGTGCCTCTAGTTAAAATATTATGGCGGAACCAAGAGTTTGGAGAAGCCACATGAGAACCTGAGGAGGAAATGAGAGAGAAATACCCCTACTTGTTTGAGTAATAACACTATGTATTGTATATCTTCTTTATAAATGAAATGGCGTTCATTATCTTTAAGGTTGTTATGGTTCCAATCCTCTTTAAGGTTGTTATGCCTGCATTTCTAGTCTCGAGGACGAGACTTTCTTTAAGCTTGTTATAATTGTAAAGCATTGAACTTGGCATATCTCGGATCCTATATAATAAGATCCGGTTTGTCAAGAGAAAAATAACGGAATTTATTTCGTGTGAATCGGACTTCGTTTCGATTTGTTATGATTTTCGAAAGAAAGAGAAGTAAGGAGGGTTAAGAAGTCATTAACCCATAATGACTATCATTAATACTAATTAAGTGTGATTAAAGAAACTAATGATGGATTGAAAACCACTAATGATCATTAGCAACACTAATCAATAGTTAGCAAAAGATAAGCGTAAACCGCGAAAGTTAAATCGTGATTAGTGAAAGTTAATCACGATTAATGTTAATTAAGCACCATTAGCGAATCTAGAATCATCTGGAATATTCTAACTTATGCCCCAAGTTTGGGATAGGTTTTGGCCAAAACCATGGGCAAAAACCATGGGCTGCTAAACCATGGTTAAGGTCTAAACCATGGTTTTCTAACCATGGTTAGTGATTTTCTGGAGCATATAAATAGACCCCCACCCATTCATTCTCTACGATTTCCACTACCACCACCACCCCAAGGGCTAGGGTCGAGAGGTCGGGAGGAGGAGTGGGAGGCGAGGGAGGAGCGCTAGCGAAGCGCTACCGGGAGAACGAGGAGGAGAAATGTATGATCATCTCTTTGTTTATTTCGTAAGCTAGGATTTCAATTCATCTACTTTTCTTCTAAGCTTTGTTCTTGATTCATCTTTCTTTCCGATTCATTTTCTATTGTGGTTCGAGGAGAAATCTGTGTAACACCCTACTTAGGTGCGGGCGGCTATGTACATTAGTGAACCCTGTGATTCATCACACATTCACTCATCTAAGACGCGTGGTGTCTACCGATTCTCCATCGCTTATGTTTCTATTCTTTCAATTATACTTTTATAGTTATTTTGATGGAGAAATCTGTGTAATACCCTACTTAGGTGCGAGTGGCTATGCACGTCAGTGAACCCTGTGATTCGTCACACATTCACTCACCTAAGATGTGTGGTGTCTACCGATTCTTCATCTCTTGTTGTTTGAGTATATTCTTTCAGTTTTGCTGTTGTTTTCCTCACGATTGATTTTATATAGGAAACTCTTTTCATTTTTATTTTGAAATATGTCCCGATATAAGGAGAAACTCTGCTGAAATTTTTCGAGAAATATGTCCCGATACAAGGGGAAACTCTTCTGAAATTTCAAAAGAAAATATGTTCTTGGTGTTCTTCGTGTTCTTCGTGTTCTTCGCGTTCTTCGTGTTCTTCGTTCATTCTTCGCTTTCTTGACACGTTCTTAGCATTTTTGATACAAAAGTGAAGTTCAATCTTTTCAGGAGCCTTAAAACATCCTTTCTAAAAATGAAACAAAATAAAGCCTTGCATACACGAGAGAGAGCTCGATTAGGTAACGAAATCCTTCATTTTGCTGTTGGGTTTTCAAACGAGATTATTAAAATTCTTGATTTTATGTTTTATGCTACAAAGAACCCTAATTTTGGCTATTTTTGATAAGGTCTGAATAGTTGCTTGGTGATTCCCACTAAAATAAGGTTTAAGCATCAAATCGATGTGATGGCTTTGAAAGTTAGGATTTGGGAGTTAAAATAGGCATAAATACAATTATATATGTATATTGAGTAATATATATGTGAGTCTATACTAAGTATTGCTGATTATGCAAAACGAAGATTTAACGAAAGAATTACATCATGGGAATTGATGTGGTTTGAGTTGGATCCTGAAAAGGATCATGTGTCACGTTAAGGATGACTGGGAGTAGAACTACAGGTCGGGCATGCAACCTGTAGGTTTGTCGGAAGGAACCCGTATTGGCATTTCCCTACCTAGGTGGTACACGGTTGCCCTGTTATAATAAGTGTGCACGAAATGAATGTTTTGCAACGCGTGGTACCGGGAGCCAATATCTTCGGGTTGAACGACGGAAGATGTGGTCATGCCATGTGGAGGCACGAGTGGTTCAATAGCGGCTGGGACACGATAATATGTATTTAAAGCCGCTAGGTTATTTGATGAAATGTTAGCCTGAGGTTTTAAGCAATCGAGTCCTCGAGGACGGTGTGTTCATTTGTTTTCCGGGCTGAGGGTTTGAGATCCTGTTTAATAAAATAAAAGAAATTTGTCAGGGTAGTATTGGAGGATTGGTTGAGGCGACGTGCGGCGGCATAAGCTTACCAAGATCAACGCAATCTCCAATCCCGAAGTGTCCACAGCTTTGGAGTCCTTATAATGGTGAGGTAATTCCCTGGACTAATCCCTAACGTGGAATAGAAAGGAATATGACTTAAATTAATGAGAAGGAATGAAATTTTTTGTGATAACAAGTTTTGAAAAATTACCCATTTGTTTGCTTTTCCCTTCTTCATTACTTAGCATTCGCTAATTTTTATCCTATGATTTATGGAAAACCCAACAGGTATCGGTGAGCCAACGCAAAGACCTTAGTAGACATCCAGCCAGCCACAATAGCTTTACTTTGTAAGGTAGTTAGTAATCTTTTGTATATTTTCCTTTCAAGCTGATGTACATGTAAATGGTTATAGTGGGACAATGTATCATCTGAACTTCATTTTGTGAATGGAAAAGTGTTGAAATACTTTCTTCTGAATATACTTTATTTGTAGTCTATTTCTGAATGTTAGTTGTGATTGCGAATAAATTATTGTTGAGTAACCAGATCCGATTATGGGAGGATCCGACGGCCTGGAATTAGGGTCGCGAAAGGTAAGGGGTGTCTATCTGAGCTCTACTCGTAGTCCGTGCTCGGCTTGTCTCGACCATCCTCTCGAACACCTTCCATACGTTGTCTGCACAACGTGAAGTGTAACTGCTTCCACAAGCAGCACTAACCAAACCCTGCACCTCAGGGTTGAGACCGTGATAAACCGACTGGACCAAGACGGTAGGCTCTAAACCGTGACAAGGACACTTTTGAAAAATACCTTTGAATCTCTCCCATGTATCACATAATGCTTCATTGAGAAGTTGGGAGAAACTAGTGATGCATGAGCGCATCAAGTTAGTTCTACTCAAAGGGTAGAACTTCTTCAACAAAAGATCCTTGAACTGCATATAGGTAGTTATAACTACCCCAAGTTCTTCATCCAATAGTACACCTTATCTTTCAAGGCAAACAGAGGGCTTTGAGCCTAATGTAGTCTTGGTTAAACCTAGGATGCCTAAGGTTGTACATACCAACTCAAAGTCCCTAAGGAATGCATATGGTTCCTCATGTGCATTCCCGTGAAAGTGAGGCAACAAACCGATAAATTGTGGCTTCAATTCATATTTTACTTCAGGTTCAATTGGACTTAACATTTTATCATTTGGTATTGTCTGTGGTTAGAAGTTGCGTCCATAGGTGCATCTAATCCCTAATTCAACTGGCCAATCTGCATTCTCAATAATGTTGCATTCTTCTTAGAGGCTATTAGCCTAGCCAGTACCATTTGCATTGGGTCTTCACTCTCTTCCTCCTCTCCGTTCTGCCTCTTTGGAGGCAATGTGAATGAATATTCTTAACCTTCATCAAAAAGAGGATTGGAGTGAGATTTTGATGAAGACATTGAAATCAAATCAATCTCACCAAGGTAATTATCTTCCTCAGGGAGAAGAGAAGAAAAAAAGGGATATATTGGGATGTAACCGCTCCCTAAGAATAAAACTTGATACACCGGATCGAAATAAGGGTTATTTAGAATCTGAGAAGGTCTAGGGAAGGAGATGGTTGGACCTTGGAAGATGTGATATTTGGACGGTTCGACGAAAGGTTCGCGAAGTCCGAAGAAAAATTTGGCCAGTTATCCATCTTCAATTTCAAGGAGGTTACGAGAAATGAGCACGATTGATTCAAAAGACACCAGCACTACGGTGCAAGTAAATGTGTGGGATCAACTCACACAATACAATGCAAACAAACCCCTTTGAATAGAATCACCAAAAATCGGACCTGGAGACTTAGGGTTGAAGTATAGGGTTTTGATCTCTAACCTTAGGGGTCCGTCCTCGCCCACTCTGTTTGGGGGTAAGTACATGCATACATGAGGGTTTTACTGCATATAATATGAGGTGAATTTTATTCCAAATTATATAAAGTTAACTTGCATTAATTCAGTCCCAATTTTATTTGTTGGTTATAACTTGAATTAGGTGACCACACAATTATCACCCAACACAATCTCTTTTTCGTTCATCCTTAGGTTGATAAAAACCGAGGGAGAAGACGGAAAACGAAATGCAATATGAAATCAATGATGAATGTAGTTATTTAAGAATACTTACAATGATTCCTAGCACTCTCTATGTGGATGCAAGAATGAATATACAAATATTACTCTAAATGATGCAAGTCAAACAATCCACACCTAGCATGACTTCTATTAGCGATGAAGAAGATCAATTATTTTTGACTAAGTAGAGTATAGCTTAAGTGCATCTTAAATGAATCTCCTAAGAATGTAGTGAATCTTATGAGACAAAAAATATGTTTTAAGTAATGAGATAAATCAAGCAAAAAGGACCTAAGATATTTCTTTCTTAAGCGTAGTGCCTTGACCTAAATCGCCACTCAAGTTGAGAGTCACTCTCGACAAATCACACAATTGATACGAAATAAATAGAGGCCTTCTTTACACAAGTGAGAACTCAATCGAGAACCGATGTAAATTTGGCAATTAATTACAAAATAATTAAATATTATGGAAGAACCTTAAGCGTGTCACGGAAGTGTGAAGATCGCATCATATGCGATCGGCAGCGACTAGTCGCACTAATTGCTTGGTGCAATGGAATATATATTTTTTATAAAAAAGCGATGAAATCACATGATCCAAGAACACTCTCCAGATCGCTTCATCTAAACCACAAAGTAGATATTCAGAATATTTCTTGAAATGTGGTTGTTATCGTATCTCTAAAGTAAGAGACCTCTTGTCTCAAGTCCGGTCCAATGGATTAGATGCTTGCGAGCGCGTTGATGAAACACGTGCTCCTCGTAATCCAAGTTGATAATCCAAGTGGTAAAGCTCATGATCTCATCACACGAGATCCGACATCTTCTTCACAAATGAGGTGCGCCGAAGGAGATGGAGATTCACGAGCGGTCGAAGCAACGGCACAACGACGTGGAGACGATGGCAATTCGCTCTAGGGATTAGAGTGGACTGTCACTCTAATGAGAGAGAGAGAGGGATAGGAGACATGTATGATGATGAGAGAGAGAGATGTTATTCAATTGCTGTATAAAATGAAGAGCTAGGATTGACTCTTCTTTTGTAATATTTTGGGAGTCCATGGATCTCAATCCATGGACAATACAAATCCAATGGTTGACATTTATTTGTATTCCTTTCAATGGCCATGATATTGTTGTCAAAATACAATAACAATTCATTTAACTAAATTATAATTATATTGAATAAATTATCAATATAAAAATTAATTCAATCAAAACAATAAGTAAAGAAGGAATATGAAGGAGACAAAGCTCCTTTCTAATGAGGAGTGAAGGGCCACACTTGACTTAGGACTCAAGGTGGTCGTTCACCCTCCTCATGAGGAAGGTTCTTTTCTCTTCCAATTATGTGAGATATGGTATTTCACATAATACTTCAATATTTACAACAATATTTGTTGTAAATTATTTTACAAAAATAATTCTAAATTGATTGTGAAATATCAATCATGCCATTTGAAATTTGTGAATCATATTCACAACTCAAAATAAAATGTAAACTACATATTCTATTAACTATCCAATGTGAATCCATTTCACATCAACGTTTAAATTGTAAATGATATTTACAAATATGTCTCTCTTATGTATTATAAATCACTTTTATAACATATATGATTAATATGAATAGTACTATACATATGATTCATGTCCATAATAATTAAATCATATTTAATTATATTGGATCACCATTCTCATGCATCAAAAAAGTATGAATCAAATTCACATTATTTGTGATAATCACATCACATTTAGTTGTCTTTTCTCAATGCTTGGATACATATTTTTTAATGGAATTATATTGAACTATTTCAAGAATAATGCGCTTTCTCTGCAGATACTTGGATATAAGGACATGGCGATTGTATATTCCATATATAGTGACTTGGATATTGAGATCACTTCTCAAATCTAGATCTCGGGGACCTCTCATAGATGCTTGATTAAATCAAGACCGTAGATCTAATCTTCTTATTGCATCTGAGTCACATTCAGATCAATGTCTAACATTTAGACTGAGATCAGATTACTTCTCTAGTAAGAGGAGACACTAAAATCCAGACATGTTTCATCACTCCCTCTAAAATGGAAGCGTTGTGATTATACAATCGTTTATGATCACATCACCCTCAGGTATTCCTAATATCTGTACATCCTACATACTAGAAGACCTATAATAAACCTGAAGATAAAGATCAAGTTCACACTGTCATCTTCAGGGTTTTATCATTAAGTTTCTCATTCTGTCATGGGAGTTGGTATCGATCATATGCTTTCCAAAAACATATATCATACCTACACATTCTTGTCATGCTTCCAAAGCAAGACGACCATGCATGGAATTTGATCTGTTCCAATACCTCATGAGTGAGCTCATGTCTTCCGATTCACAAGTGAAACTGTATGATCCCTTTGAGAGGTTGTATTACTCATATACCCTTGTATGTACACCAGCTCGTCGGTATATAGACCTCGATTAGGACATCAACCTACCAGTATGTCAAATATACATACTTAGACGTATAAAAGTACATCTATCTCCAGTCAGAGGATATACGACATAGGACTTGATTATCTCGATCTTGTTAAGTCAGCTCTTTAACCTACCTAATTTGACACCTCCAAATCCTTATTCCGGTGCAGTGGAACTACATCAAATGTCAGTCAGATATCAACCAATTGGGAATGGATTGCCATCTTCTTCTCAAACTGGAGATCATCTTTTAATAATCATTTGACGGTGCTTGACGAGTTCTCAATCTAACTCTTTAGATATTCATCCAAGCACCCGCTTCTATGATTAACAATTGAATCAACAACTATATGATCATCAAGATGGCCATGGTATATAACCCTAGTTGTACTAAGGGACCTTATAGTGTATTTTTTTCACTTAATTCTTAGACATAGAGTGAAATAAACCAATAACTTTTGTTGATATATCAAACATTACAATAACATCTATTGTTGGAATGGTTTACCTCGTGATCACATGGCTAACATTAATTACAGAACAAATTACAACAAATACTACACAACAAAGTACAACACATATGTTATTTAATTAAACTTAAATTTCTTCTAAGGAAATTGCTTTGTGCTCTCCTTAGCTGGAGCTCCGATCTCCTCATCTTCACAGTCCTCTGAGTTTCGTCGACTCCGTGATCCCTACCACAAAATAGTAAGAGTGTCAAAATTATTCTCAGAAGAAATTTAGCCAATCAAATAATTACAAACCACAGAGAAAATCAAGATAAAATTAATAAAACAACATCAACAATAACTTAACCTGAAAGGCTCTAAAATTAACTAAAAATAAACAATCGACTCTAAATAAAAATAAATTATGTCTTGCATTCCCAATAACGATGTCATCTGATGAATCATCAATCAGCCAAAATAATATGCTCTCGTTGTAGCATGGGCCAATAACCAATCACCCAGAACCGAGAGAAGATCTTTGTGAAGAGCCATCGACTTTAATTTTTTACCTGGGAAAGTTCAGGATCGAACACAAGGATACATGCAATTATCTAATTAAATTTAAAGGTTAATTATTTAATTATACAATTTATAGGTTCTAGGTCAAGAAATATGCAAAGAAGCACACAATATGCATTTTTATACAATTTTTGTATGCAATTAGTTTACATGACAAATAAAGATGTAATATACTCACAAAGGCATATAACTCACAATTTTCTTCTGATTTAATTAAAATAAATACTTACGAATTCAATTAATTAATTAATGTTCAATCAATGATAAGAGGAGAGGAATTCAACTTTAATTAGAATATATATTTAATTAATAAAAACAATGAATAGTCAAAATTATCCCTTTAAAATTAATGCAAAAAATTATAGATTAAATTAGTGATTTAATTGCAATAGATTAAAGAGCACAGAATTTACTTTCCATTGACATCAGTTTCATTAAAAATGGATAATTGATTCACAAGTTATTAAGAGAACATTACATGGGCATAAATACAATAAAACACAATTTATATAATTACTAAAAGGTCCAATTTGGACTAAAAATCAAATATAGAATCCATCTCGAGCATATTACATTTTTTCCAAATGAAGTACTTATATGCAAATTTGAGTCTTTTTTGGGCTCGTATGCAAAATACTTAGCATCACGTGCTCCTTGCACGTGACAGAAAGGAGGCTTGGTGGAGAGGATCGGTCCACGCGTTAGCTGCTGGCGCTTCGTGTCAGATTCAGACGCTCCATCCCTTAGGCTTGAAACAATGCCTCGGAGTAAGGCTCGGGACTGACGTCAACGTCAGATCTAATCTGGGGGACCAGATCGAAGGGGCTATTGTACTTTGCGTTCCTCCCTCTCCTCCTTGGACGGTGGTGCTCGGGCAGAGCTCCAGCAGAGCCCAAATCTCTCCTCCGCTCTGTTCCATCACCACTGAAGGTCGAAGGTGTGGTCTAACCTTCCTGCAAAGTTGTTGGGTCGAATTGACGTAAGGGATTTAAGGAGTCGAGTCGAGATCGGAGCAACACTTTTGTTTCTGATCATTAAAAATGAAGAACTCCTGCAAAGATTAGTCCAATAGCCAAAGCATGGGTTCATGTCTTCGAGGAAAAGGGGCGCAATGGAGGCTCAGTAGCAATAATAGAAGAGAGCCCTAGGTGGGTTATTCTCTCTTGTAGTGAGGAGAAATGAAGGAGATTAACAACACAACGGATAATCGATCGAATTGCATAGATAGGAATGCATAGATTGATGTTGATTGGGGAAGGTAGAGGTATATTCTGATCATAAATTAATGGCAAACTATGGAAAGATTAATATGTCAAAGATGAAGTAAAACCAAGAGCAGAGAATTTTACCTGAGATGAAATGAAAAAGATGATGGTTTGATGGTGAATCTTGTGCCCAAGCGAAGCTTAAAAGCTTCACTGATCCTCGCTTGAAGTTCTAGGACACGAAACCAAGCTCAAGTAGCTTTGAAAATGGCTACTGCAAGGCATGATAGCCTTGGATCTCATCGTAATTAAGTCTCAATCGACGCTCTATCTCACCAACTCTCTCTGTCACAGAAACGTCAGAGATGGCTAGGGTTAACTCCAAGAATGGCAAAAAGGTAGAGAAGTTGCTGGAGACGAGGTTTTGATGGTTGGGAAAATAGTGGTTCCAGGTGGTTGACAGGGTGGTTTCAACCACCTTTATCCGGTGAAGGAAATAATCTTAGGTTGAGATGGATCATCGGTGTGGGAGACGATAGTTGGAGTGAGAAGAAGGTGGAGGAAGTTGGATGAGTGGTTAATGGAGGTTGTCGGAGGAATTTGGAGAAGTTGGAGGTGCGCGAAGAGACACGTCCCTTGGAGGCTAGACTGGAGGCTACGAAGGCATTCCAACCGTTGGATCGAGTGATCCAACGACCCAAAGTGGGGCGGATGGAAAAGAAGGAATGAAGTCACGTGATGCGCTAAGATGGCGCCATGTGGCCCAACGAGAATTAAAACAAATGCAAAAAAGGTAGAAAATAGAAAATACATAAAAAGCGAAGTAGAAAGAATGAAAAATACAAAAGTTGTAGATCTCGATGAGATCTACAACTTTCATGTATAACTCATAGAGAGATAAAATCATCTATATACAGAAATTATTTTTGCAGGAAATTTAGAGTAATAGATTGCTTAATTTCTTTTCTTTTTGGATTTTTATTTTATAAATTATGTTAAGTTAATTGTGTACACTATAATACTATTTTTGTTTGTTTTTTAATAAATAATAAACACATAAAATAATAGCACAATAATATGAATAATGAAGGATATGGTGAGATCCTTAAGCACATTACGGAAGCGTGAGGATCGCATCGTATGCGATCGAGAGTGACTAGTCCTAGTCGCTCGAGGCAGCGGAAATTAAAAGTTTTCATGTGATGAAACCACATGATCCAAGAACACTTCTCGGGTCGTTTCATCTAAACCACAAACACGTATTAGGGATACCTCTTGAAGCATGGTTGCGATCGAATCTCTAAACGAAGAGACCTCCTGTCTCAAGTCCGATCCGACGGAAGAGACGCTTGCGAGCACGTGGATGAGACGCGTGCTTCTCACAATACATGTTGATGATCCAAGCCGTGAATCTTCAGATCTCGTGACACGAGATATGACGTCTTCTTCACGAGCGAGGTACACCGAAGGAGACGGAGATCCACAAGCAAACGATCTGGCAGCATAAC
This sequence comes from Ottelia alismoides, assembly GCA_037367405.1. NCBI lineage: Eukaryota > Viridiplantae > Streptophyta > Magnoliopsida > Alismatales > Hydrocharitaceae > Ottelia > Ottelia alismoides. Next base: position 421,194 of record JAZKJV010005970.1, on the reverse strand, counting down.
GACGACGCTGCGGAGATGGAGACTCTCTCTAAGGCATCCATGGTGGATGACCATAAGAGAGAGAGAGAGGATGTGTAGAGAGAGAGAGAGAGCTTTATGTTCTCTTGTTGTAACTTTGAAGAGCAAGGGATGCCCTTCTATTTATAATATTTTGGGATCCATGGATCTCAATCCATGGGCAACACAAATCCAATGGCTCTCATTGATTGGTGTTTCTTTTAATGGTCATGATCTTGTTGTTAAAAATACAACAATAATTAATTTAATTAAATAAAATATATATTGAATATAATTTGATTTATATTAAATAAATCTTCATTAAAGAAATAGGACGGAGGTAAGCTTCCTTCCATAAGGAGGGTGGACGACCACCACATTCCTTTTAGGAATTGTGGCCGTCCACTCTTCCTATTTGGAAGGTGGATCTTTCTTCCTTATTACATGAGATTACATTATCTCATGATTCTCTCCAATAATTTGCAACAACTTTTGTTGCAAATTATTTCACAAAAAAAATCCAATTTAGCTTGTGAACATTGCAATCATGCCATTGGAAATTTGTGAATTACATTCACAACCCAACATAAAATATAATTACATTTTCAATTTATTGTCCAATGTGAATCCAATTCACATCAACATTTAATTAACAAATGTAAATTACAAATAGCTCTCTCTTATATATTATAAATCACATTTATAATATATATATGATTAATATGGATATTGTTATCCACATTATCCATATCCATGATAATTAAATCACATTTAATCATATTGGATCTCTATTCTCACGTGCCAAAATAATGTGAATCACATTCACATTATTTACATCTTTGATAATTAAATCACATTTAATTATCTAAGATAAAACTCTTTATAATATGAATCAAATTCATATTATTCATGATAATTAAATCACGTCTAATTATCTAAGATAACTCTCCTTGTAATATGAATCAAATTCATATTATTCATGATAATTAAATCGCATTTAATTATCCATTTTCTCAATGCTCGGATACATATATCAACAATGAAATTATCATGAACTCTTTCAAAGATAATGTGCTTTCTCTGCGGATACTTGGAGATAAGGATAGGGCGATTGTATTGTTCCACGTATAGTGACTTGGATATTGAGATCACATCTCAAATCCAAATCTTGCTGACCTCCCATAGAAGCTTGATTAAATCAAGGTCGTAGATCCAATCTTCTCATTGCATCTGAATCACATTCAGATCATTGTCCAACACTTGGACCAAGATTAGATCACTTCTCTACTGAGAGGAGTAACTAAAATCCAGACCCATTTCATGACTCCCTAGAAATGGGAGCGTCATGGTTATACAATCGTTTATGATCACATCACCCTCAGGTATTCCTAATACCTGTACATCATGCATACTGGAAGACCCAGAATAATTCTGAAGTATAAGATCAATTTTATACTGTTTACTCCAGGGATTTATCATCAAGTTTCTCATTTGATCATTGGGAGTCGGTATCGATCAAATACTTTCCAAAAGCATATATCATATCTAATTGTTGATCATATACTTTCCAAAAGCATATATCAAACCTTACAAATTAAGTCAAGCTCCCAAAGCGAGATGACCGCACGTGGAATTTGATTCTTCCCAATATCTCATGAGTGAGCTCGTGTCTTCCGGTTCAGTAATGAACATGTATGATCCCTTTGAGAGATCGTATTACTCATATGCCCTTATATGCACACCAGTGCGCCGGTGTATAGACCTTGATTAGGTCATCAACCTATTGGTCTGGCAAATGTACATACTCAGACATATAGTAACACATATGTCTCCGGTCAGAGGATGCGTGCCTACGTGACAGCATACGACATAGGACTTTGGTTATCTCGATCTCGTTAAGTCGACTATTTGACCTAACTTATCTAACACCTCCGAATCTCTATTCCTATGTAAATGACATGCATTAAGAGTTCGGTTAGATATCAACCTTTAGAGAAAAGATTGCCATCTCTTTCTCAGGCTGGAGATCCTCTCTTAATAATCATTTGACGGTGCTTGATGAGTCCTCAATCTAACGCTTTAGATATTCATCCAAGCACTAGCCTCTATGATTCAATAATTAAATCAACAGCTGTATGATTATTAAGAGGTCATGATACATAACCCTAATTATACTAAGGGACATATTACGGAAATTAGTTACTCTACATTTCAGATCAGGGAATGATATTTGTAATAATATTTATTGCATAGTGGCTCACCGTGGGCTCGCATGTCCAATAAATAATAAATTATAAGTATTTATTTAGAACACATAGTAAGTTAATTAATGATAATTGTCCGTGATTTTTATTGACATTATCAAGTAAGAAAGATAATAAACAAGAATAATATAGATAAATCTGGAATTCATCAATCCCCCTCTTGCAATAGCCGAAGAGGTTTTGAAAAATGTTTAAGCGAGATAATGTCGAGCCAAAGGCGAAGAGGAACTCAACTTTGAAGACTCGTCAGCCAGTTGTTTGGGACTCAAAGCTTTGTAAGAGTCATCACCTAAGAATCTTTTTTATTTCAGGAAAACTGTCAGAGGTCTGGAAATCATGTTCAGAGAGGAGGGAGCTCGTTAATTGGGTCTGACCAAAAGAGTCTGTCTTGGCCATTATTCAAAATTTTGAAAGAGGCATCACAACTAGCTTTGTACCCCGCCTTAATTGCCTTCCAAACCATGGAGTCTTTACAGTTATGATTTATATGTATGGGTAATTGTTTATTTCAGTCATACAAAGCTTTCGTAAGGATTGAGGTAAGCAGTTTCTCCCTAGTCTAGATTGGAAGAAGTTTTTCACGAGCAATGCAACATTAAGTTTATTTAGGTTTATAATGCCCCATCCATCACTTTCCTTAGATATGAAATTTTGTCTCTAGCCACCATATGCCGCTTTTTCTCGTCCAAATATTCGTTACAAAGAAAGTCCCAGCATACTGTCAATTCGGTTAATGCTAAATTTTGGAATTTTTTTAAGAAGGAGATGAGATAGAAGGCAAGAGATATTAAACTAGAATTTATGAGCATAACTCTTAGCAGGAAATGAGAGAAGTTTTACTTTCACCCACTTAATTTTGATGTAAATTTGTCAATGAATGGTTGCCATCCACTCAGGGTAAGCACTTAATTATTAGACGGAATCCCCTCTAAGTAATGGGAAAAGTCCTCTCACGTTAATAAAAAATGTTTTTTTAAACCCTCATTCCTCGATGTTTTAGTTGATGCTGAAGAAAGAGGGTTTTCCCGTATTGAAAATTTAAAGAGTGGTCTCGTGTATCTAAGCTCTTCTGTTTAGAAATTGATGAAGATGAGGAGATCAATGATGAATTGGACATTTATATTGAAATATCAAACCCTAGAATTTTGATACTATGAATAAGACCGAGGATCCCAAGTTTTTAACATGAGGTTAAGTACATTCGCAGAGTTTATGAATACAAGAGGGGAAAAGGGTTCATACTGCCTAACCCTACAGAGGAACTCTCATTGATTTTCAGGGAGATTCTGGTGGTGTAGAGTATACCAATAATCCAAAATATGAATTTAGGTGGACATCCTGTTACCAGTAAGGCTTTGATCATAAAGTTTCATTTAAGTCCGTCAAATACTTTATGAAAATTAACCTTGAAAACAATCCCTTTGGTACCATCAAGAGACAAATGATTAAGAATTTTCGATGTTATGAAGAGGCAGTCATGCACCAATCTATTCTTGAGGAAGGCACAGTGGGTTGGAGGAAAGATCTCATTTAATTTTGAGGACCCATCTTAATGCCGATATTTTTGAAATGATCCTCATTGGCAAGTTTATCAGGCTTCTAGATTTAAAATTTGAGATATCTTCCCTATTTCCACTCTTATAGATAATTGAAGTGATGGAGTTTTTTATATACTTAAGATATTGTAAATCTTCGTTATGATTCCAAAAGAATTCTAGCATACCCTTAAAATTTCTTTTAAATGTGGGCCAGAAAGCAGCAAAGAATTCTGCAATGAAGCCATCGGATCTGGGATAATTGTGAGGTTTGAAGGATTTAATGAAGGCCTTGACCTCCAAAAGAGTAAAGGGGGCAATCAAATCCTATGAGTTTCGGATTGATTTCATAAAATCTGAATTCAGATCGTATTACAAAAAGTTCAACCTAAAGAGGATCATTAAAAAGGTTTTCATAAAAGGAGGCAATCTTTGTTATGTTAGAGGGGTCATCAAATCGCTGACTATTTTGATCCTTGTTGGAAAAGATAGAAGTTTTTGCTTCATTTGCGAAATCAGAGGAATGAAGAAGATGGGTATTTTTATCAACCTCTGTAACACTCATACCCCCAAACATAGTGCCACATCTAAAACTCACGAACTGTGGATGTGATTTATAAGTGATGGGGATTACGACTTGATAACTTGGGCTTAAGCATTTTGGGTGGTTGTCAACATATCCATTTGGGTCTGAACCCAACAAGTGCCAGGGCTAGTTTTCCTCGATAACGAACCGAGGACGTAAGATCGAGATGTTACAAATGGTATCAGAGCCAATTTCCCTCTAATAGTGGAAAGGGCTACCCGAGAGGTGGAGCCACCCCTACAAAGAGGTAGGAGGAAATGGCTACCCAGAGCGTGCAACCGCCACTATCATTGGGAATAAGTGATGGGCCATGTCACAACGAGGACGTTGCGAATATAAGTGGGGGAGGTTGTAACACCCATACACCCATAAGATAGTCCCACATCTAAAATTCACAAAGTGTGAGAGTGGGTTATAAGTAGTGGGGATTACTACTTGATAACTTGGGTTTAAGCATTTTGGGTGGTTGTCAATGGGTCCATCTGGACCCATACCCAACAAGTTGTCAAAGCCAGTTTTCCTCGATAACGGACCAGGGAACTAAGCCCGGAACGTTACAAATGGTATCAGAGCCAATTTCCCTCTGATAATGAAAGGGTTACCCTAGAGGTGGAGCCAGCCCTACAAAGAGATATGAGGAAATGGCTATCCGGAGCGTGCAACCGTCACTATCACTAGGAATAAGTGATGGGCCATGTCGCAACGAGGACGTTGCGAATATAAGCGGGGGAGGTTGTAACACCCATACCCCCAAACATAGTGCCACATCTAAAACTCACGAAGTGTGGATGTGGTTTATAAGTGGTGGGGATTACTACTTGACAACTTGGGCTTAAGCATTTTGGGTAGTTGTCAACGGATCCATTTGGTCCGAACCCAACAAGTTGTCAGGACCAGTTTCCTCAATAACGGATCGGGGACGTAAGACCGGGACGTTACACCCTCCCTCAACCATCATATCTTTGTCCTTTGTTTCCACATGTCGAAAGTATTATGCTGCATGGACTCAAGCTTGTTGTACATACCATTTTGAGTAGCCCTAGTTAAAGGATCAATTTGATCCGATTTCTTCTCAAGCTCTGAAATATGATCAGATATGTTGCAATTTTCAGCTTGGATAAGAGGGATGTTCGACTTTCTCCGAGCTTTGATGCCAGGCTTGAGGCACATTATTTTTTTTGTCATTGATGAAAAGGATTATCGGAGTAGAGGGGCTTGTTCCAACTTTCTCTGGTCAAATCCCAAAGAGGGCTTTTTGATCCAAAAGGCTTCCACTTGGAAGTAATTTTGTTGGATGCAAAAAGGGCCCACTGATAACAACAATGGATGATGATCCGAAAATGTTCGAGGTAACAACAAGGTTTGTACCAGAGCCATTGTGATGAAAGAAGGGCTGCAAATCACACAACCCAAAATCGTCACAAGGTTTGTATATGAAAGGTGTGATTTCGACCAATCCAAGTGAGGGTTACATAAGTAAAAAAATCAAAACGGGATATGTCCAATCATAATAAATGCTTTATTCCATCATGTGATAATAACCCAAGACCCGCAACTGGTGTTTGCATGCCACTAGAGCATATCATACCCCCACAGGGGCTCATGCTTAAGAGGATATCTAGAACGAGTTTCCTGTAGTGCCAAGAGATGGAGCTTGGGCAAATTCATACTCGAATTATGTTCAAAGTTTAATTCAAACAATTGCATTTGACATCTACTCCTTTGTCCATTGCTTCCGGCACGATGTAGACTTTAGTGAATTAACACTGATTGAAATGTTCTCGAAAAAATACTTTTAGTATGTATATATTAGAAAGGTTTTACAACAATCACGTCAAAATTTACACTTTACAATGCATATAAAAAGGTATAAGAAAGAACAGAGAAAGAATTGTGCATCACATGTGGACATTCTTCACCTCTCCCAGGAAATACGACTTATTACTTTAAAAATAAGGGTAATTTATAATTTAGGTCCCCATATATGAACCCGATCCCATAATGAGTCCCATCTTTGAATTGTAAAGAATAGAGTTCCAAGTCCGTTTAGAAAATGGCAGACTATTGTGCCATTTGATAATATACGTGACTTGACCTAAATACCCCCTGAGTAAAATATAATTCCAATACCCTCTCCCTCTTTTCCCCTACCATACTCAGTTACGAAACAAAGGTGCATACCCATTATGGGATCAGGTCTATAGATGTGAACTCAAATTGTAAATTACCCTACAAAATACATGTCAAGCTTGTAATCGAGAACAGAGATGTTATCACGTACTCAATGCATGTGTCACTTGGTTACTTAACTTGATCATCACATCTCTACTAAAACAGTACCTCATTACCATGCATATGGACACTTTTGTACACATATCTTGCAATAACACATTCACGCAAGGGTGCAAATACTCAGTCAAGCATACTTCTTTTCAATTCAAATTTGTCCATGCAATTTTTAAAACTCTCATCATGTTAAATATTAAACACACATGTCCCACAAAAGTCTCGTACAGAGTTGCTCTTATCCTCTTCCTTTGTCATGCCATATACCCGCACAAACCAACAAGTTCTTATTACGTTCCTAACAAGGAAGTAATGCAGCCTTTGTTTCGTACTCTATCCAGGTAGGCTACATTTTTCTCTTCTTTATTTTTTCTCTACAAGTCAAGGCTTGACCTCAAAGCAGAGGATTTTTATGCATGATTTTTGGGTTTTCATTTATCTAAATAAATCTCTATTGATTGCAAACACTGCCTAATTTGCTTTTACACATTCACGTCCCTCCCCGTACTTTAGAATGCGTGCACAGGGAGTCCACCCCTTTTCCGTCCTGCCTGGAGAGAGGAGAGGTCGCGTTTAGGGTTTCAGGGAGGGAGAAGAGTGACCTCCGGCGACTGGCGCAGAGCAGTTGGCTACATCCTCCGAAGAGGTCCTCCTCTCTTTGCTAATCCCTCCACACCTATTTTCGGGGTTTGGGGTTTAATGACTCCTCCTCCACTGATTTCTTTTCTTCGAGTAAATATTGCTGCTTTTTTACTTGCTTTGCTCGTTGTTTTACTTCCTTTATTTGTTTTTTACTTCAATAATTTTATCTTCTCCATATCACCATATCGCTAGAGTTGATGATTTCTAGGAAGAATTATTCCCTACTATAAATATAACTTATCTCCTATCAAAAAACGTATCAATAACAAAGCAGAGAGTCGAGAATGTTGCATACATGTTATTGGTTGTAGACCATTTGCTTATTCGATCACGGTGCATGCTGCCATCACTAATTTTTAAATCATCTACCACTGATGAACATATTTGTAATCGATCATTTGGTTTTACTTTAAAAAAAATTGCTAAACTGCATACTCTGTCTATCAGATTTCTGCACGCGTCATCTTTGCTTTGGACTATCTGGCTGGATAGTCGCTGCGTACTGAGTTTTTGTATTTTGGCCAAGAAAGATGGATTGATTTCGTGGCTATAAACCTAATAGCTTTCTCACACAATCCAATCAAATGAATTAATTTGTCTCAGGCAATATTGAATGATATCGTTAGACTGGTCCTGCAGCTTGATGTTTCTCTTGCAAACAACATAATATGGTTATTGCAATGTTCACACTTTACACGTTGCTATCTTCCGCATTTACATTTAAATGGATCCATTTATGTCCTTTGAAATTTGAAATTGCACGAACATGCATTGGAAACTGCACTTGTTTCAATGCATTTACCTCAATTGAAGGCAAGGAATTTATTTGCAGATATGAAATATTCATTATAAGAGTTTATAACTTTTTTGTGTATGAAAACAATTCATTCACGTGTTCTGACATACTTGTGGTGATTTTGTGGGATTGAGTGATTACATGTTAAATCCACATACATCATTTACATTTTATGTTCTAGGATGCTCACATCACCATGTAATCAAATAGTCCAAGAAGCTTTGTTTTTTATATTGTTATGTATTCCAGTCAAGGTTTGAAAAAATGAAAGGTGGAAGAGATGTTTCCCTTGAAATTGAGGTGAGGCATAGCCTCGAGGAATAAGCCTAAGTTTATAGAGAAAAACATGTATAAAACTATGCATGTCAATGTAATTATATGCTATATGCCCAACATATAATACTTAACACTATAAAATATGATGAATTAATAGAGATAAGAACACCAAAAGAGAAGATAGAACAACTTCATATCTCTTTCTACACATTTTCATTCAATCAAAAAGGAATTTTGTTTATAAATGTTGCGAAAGAATAAACAATACATATCTGTCTTTGAAATATTATTGTAATTAAAAGATAATTTAATATATGCCAAAGGAATTTAATGTTATGTGTCTAACATATAATATATGACAACATGAATCCGTGAATCCTATCCATTTTGTTTTGCTCGATACATTGCAAAGCTCGTTAAGTTTATGACTATTGTTGGATTTGATATCTTTGAACTCATTCATTAAGAGTGAAATGACAAGAGCTCACAGAAATAATTGGATACAATTAATGGTAAATACAAAGTTATGGATACGAAAGAGACATTATATATATGCATTCATCTTGTATAATCATTATCTTAACCAAGCATATATTTATAAGCTTCTCAAACTGCCAAGCAAATCACCAATCATAAAAAAATGCTTCAAAAAAGCACAAACGCCTCACAGTATTCCTCGACCGCCTCAAGGTGTTCTGCCTCGAGGTTACTTTTCAGGTGCGCACTCCTCGAGGCTATATGAGACTGTCTTGCCTCAAGGCAAGTTTTTTTCAAACCATGATTCTAGTTTGACATCAACTTGTTCATTGGCATTATCATTAGTTATTGAAGTTGTTCTTTGTGGCAACTCATTTTATTCTGTCTTATGAGATCGTTTCGGTGTTTTAGGCAGTTTTTTTCTCTGTTCTATATCTTCGTATATCTATCATCTATTTTTTTGATACCATTATTCAGGTAGATATAGATTTTAAATGGGTGGAAGTTCAATGGAGGATGATTGGGATTTTGGCGTGGATCCTAGTTCTTTTAGTACAGTGGTTTTAGTGGGACGGACTGGGAATGGAAAGAGTGCTACAGGGAACAGTATTCTTGATAGGAAGGCATTCAAATCGCGGGCTAGTTCCTCGGGTATAACAGGTACATGTGAACTGCAGAGGACAGTTTTAAATGACGGACGGACAGTGAATGTCATCGATACTCCTGGTATGGCTCCTTGCTTGGTTCTATTTCATTGATTGCAAAAAGAGTGATGATATTTTTGTATTTCATTTCATTTTGGCTAGTTCTTTGCATATCTTGTGTATCCAGATCCATTATGTCTTTATTGGTGTCCTACTTCTTGTTTATATTTCAGTAACTGATTTAGAACTTTTAATGGGGTTCTGATGCCGAAATTCTGAAGTATGTTTCATCTTCTTTTGAAGTATCCATGATTTATCTTTGACCAGGAGCTCACACTTGCTTAAATATAAAGACTTTTTTTCTTCGAAATTCACAATGCACGTCCTGCAGTATATAATAAATCAATACAAATGCTGTCTGAGTCTTATGCTTGCTAACTGCATTTGGAGCTTCATGCAATTGTTGTATCATGCATCACTGCGAGGTCTTCTCGTGCATATATTGCCACTCCTTGGCTGCTGATTATGCGATAGTTATCCAGAATCATGTTTTATGAATCAAAGCTATTGGAATCCACAATCTCGCCACCACACGCTCCCCTTTTGGCTTTAGCATTTGTGCACAATTTTTCAATTGATCAGGTTAAGAAACCTGCGAGTGCAACTGCTCTAAGGTTTTCAAGGGAGCACTGTGGCTGTTTGCGCTAGGTGTTTTCTTCTAGCAATGTGGCTGTCAACACTAGATGTGAGTCCTGCCCCCAAGGTGTATCCGAGCATTTGTGCAACATAAGTTTGTGCATACTATGGGTTCCAAATGTGCATAAATTTGCTCTATGGAAATATTAGCTGTAAATGGTTTTAAAAAGCGATGCTTCGAGGTGCCGCTTTTTAAAACCAGGCGCAAAGGCGTACGCCTCGAGGCGAGGCGCGCCAAAAGCATCCCGAAGCGCACACCTCGGGTCTGGTTGGTGGGGCGTACGCCTCAGCTTCGTCTGAGGCGCTCAAGACATGAGGTGCTCGAGGCGAGGCAGAGGCGTAAGCCTCGAGTACGAGGCTTTTTTTTACGTTTTTGATTTTGTGTTTTGCACATCCCTATTTTTCCATAAGCATTATATTTTTTTATGTTTGTATTTTTGTTTCCATGTTAAACCTTGTATATTTCTATATATAGCTCCATGCAAAGAGAAGAGATCACTTGAAACACGCGAAGCTCCATGATCTTGTATACATCATATTCAATTGATCATACATCTACACATACTAAGTCTATTGCACACAGATTTTTGTTTGAATTATAATAAAATGTTTTATATTAGTTGCTAGTTTGCAAGTTGATGTTATTTGGTTGTATAAGTTGTGAATCTTAGAATAGTTATCACATATATAAAGAAACAAGGTTGAAAAATAAGCATGTGAATTAAAATAATTATTACGTTTTATTGTGAATAGCTGAATAAAAATAATATCGTTATGATATGGCGAGACCCCCATCTTGTTGGGGTATGGTATGGCAGGAGGGGATGCATATGACGATTCTCTAACTACGTCCAGCAAGACTGGTTGTGATTCAAGGCATATTAATTTTTTTTACTTCGAACACTAAAAAATGTGTTTTCTATTATACTTTAGTATTAAGATAGACTTTAGTTCAATACTCGTATAGAATAATTGAAGTTGGAGTTGGAACTTGATATTCCGTATATTAGCGGCTTAGTATTAGTTTTTTTGAACTTCAGTTCCTTTATCGCTTATGTGTTGTATCTTTTACTAATTTAAGATTATTCTTGAATGTGCTATTGGAAAAGCATAATATTATTATATACCTTTTTTCAATGTATTTTGCTTTAATTTTTTTCCAAAAAATCGAGGCTTACGCCTCAACCGTCTCGAGGCTTAATTCGGAAAAACGCCTCGGACAGCCTCACGCTTTTTTAAACCTTGGTAGCAACATCACTAGGAAGTTTGAAAGGGTAATACAGCTTGCCTGATACATTCGTTTTGCTATTCACAATGCATAATAAGATATCTAAACATCCTTTACCTTGATGACTGAATTGTATGTTTCGGCAGGCCCTTCTTTTTCAAGCTGGTTGTCACAAATTATCTCAACGAATGTGCCTTTTCACTAAGGACCAAGGGGAGAATTTTCATGATGCGTCAATCTCAATGAGAGAGATACTTCGTCCCGTACTCAAACTGACATCACAACCACTTTACCCAATCACACACCTATCATGGATGATGGATCACGAGAGTGAAACCTCAAACTATTGTCAATCTGATATCTTACTGCCATGGAATCTATATTGGGTGCATAATCATATTTTTTTGCACAGGTTTTAGTTCTTTTGCAACTGGCCAATTTAGTAGCACCAATATTGGTCTAAATATGTGAGGTGAGTGCAAACCAATGTTGTGATCTTTTGTCACGAGCTTGGTACAACATGGCCAACTTAGGTTTGTTAATGAGCTTAGTTGATGCAGCCAATTTAACCAAGTTAGATTAGCAACTGGATTTTTTCCTTTCAGAGGGGGCAAAATGTAGCTTTCAAAATGTAGCTTTCAAAACGTAGCTTTCAAAATTTAACCAAGTTAGATTAGCAATTTAACCAAGTTAGATTAGCAACTGGATTTTAACCAAGTTAGGTCTTGTTTGCTGAATAATCGCTGTCATTGGGGATTAATGGCCTTAATTTTTCTCATAAGTATGATGTTTTAGGGGTCTAGGCATCTCCTTTATTCCATAAATGTAAGTGACAAGAAGAAAAATATACGTACTACAAGTACTTGCAAAACTTTATGTCCTTAATTGATGCAAATGGAACTTCGAACGTGGCGCGGAAAATAAATTTTTGGTAGAAATTTTGGTGGAGAAAAGTAGAGGGATTGAGAAGAAGAACTCGTCGGTAATACGAGAGGTTGAGGGAGAAGAACGCGGAGATCGCGGGAGGAGAGAGGAGAGACAGAGAGAGATAATGAGATAAACTCAAATTTTCTTAATACTTGACTCCCTAAAAACATTGGACCCTCATCCCTTTATATAGGAGGGATGCTATTACAAAAATAGAAATTAATTTAAATTGACAACTAAATATCCTAATTTGACTCTAACTAATTAACCGACAAATTTAAAATTCAAATTGAGATCACACGCGATCTCTTTATTTAAATTAAAATTACGACAACTTAAAAAACGTAAATAAAATTAACGGCCATAATTTAATTAAATAGACGACCCTATGTGTCGAGTTCATGCTGCATCAACTCTCCGCTTTAAAAAATTCCTCTCCCGACGAATTGCTTGATCGGCAGGCTTGGAGGTCGAATCGGCGTGCTCCACCATCTTCTGGAAGAACTGGTGTGGGGCGATTGGCGGACTCCATATGCGGGCGGGGGTGACGCGGCTTTCGTTGTGGAAGAACATGTGTGGCGCAAACGGCGGCGTCTTCTGGAATTTTGTCTCCTCATTGTGATGATTGAAAAATTGATGAGGCATGAACAACATGGCCTTCGGAGAACCCATAGTGAAGAAATGACACAAGGAGAGGAGGGGAGGAGATGTGGCCAAGGAATGAAGCCATGAGGTCCTTATAGGGGAAGCCCAAGGCCCTAGTCCTATTTGGATAAGGAGGATCCTCAGATTCCTGATTTGTAGCATGCTTTTTTAAATATTTGTGCAGCCAGGGGCCAGGGGCTCGAAGGGCTCTGATACCAAATGATGCAAATGGAACTTCGAACGTGGCGCGGAAACTAAATTTTTGGTAGAAATTTTGGTGGAGAAAAGTATAGGGGTTGAGAAGAAGAACTCGTCGGGAATACAAGAGGTTGAGGGAGAAGAACGCGGAGATCGCGGGAGGAGAGAGGAGAGACAGAGAGAGATAATGAGATAAACTCAAATTTTCTTAATACTTGACTCCCTAAAAACATTGGACCCTCATCCCTTTATATAGGAGGGATGCTATTACAAAAATAGAAATTAATTTAAATTGACAACTAAATATCCTAATTTGACTCTAAGTAATTAACCGACAAATTTAAAATTCAAATTGAGATCACACACGATCTCTTTATTTAAATTAAAATTGCGACAACTTAAAAAACGTAAATAAAATTAACGACCATAATTTAATTAAATAGACGGCCTTATGTGTCGAGTTCACGCTGCATCATTAATTGATGATGTGTTAGGGTTAATGATATAAAGAGGGATCTTGTGCAAGTCGAGAACAAGTCGTGTAATAGAAACAAGTTGCCCACTAATCTTTTTCTTAGACTTTCCGTCACCCACACACTCTTCTCCTTATTACTTATTCCCCTCCATAACTCCTAATAACTCTAAACCATTTCTCCCCCCTTCTACTCCATTATCATCCCCACATTCTCACCTCTCCCCTTTCAATGCCATTGTACGCCCATTATACGTCTTCGATCACCCTCCTTCTCTGTACCTTCTCTCCTACTGCCCTTTACCTCCACCACCATACTTCACCTACATTTTTGCTAGCTCCTCAGAGTTTAACAAACTTGCTACTTCCACTTCATCTCGTTGTCACTGCTTCTTCTTTTCCTTGCTGCAATCACCACCTTCTCACCCATTGGAGCCACCCATACACCATTAATGTCGACCACCCTCTCCTTCAGTCCTCGTTGGATGCGATCATCTTTGTGATGCTACCATCCTAGCCTAGATGTTTTCTTGAACATGAATTTCAAGGTGGCCGTGGATAGCACATGCGGAGGCGGATTCCTCCTTAAGATGGAGAAAATTGTATGGAATTTATACAAGGAAATGGCGGAGGCATCATTGAACAAAGCATCCCTTGATCAATATAGGCGTCATAAGAGACTTATTGGGCAAGGGGAAGATTCCCAAAGTCGATCTGCAAGTACTACAATTGACCTCCAGCTCACGCCTTTTTTTGAAGCCTTGTCGTAGATTATGCAGATTTATATAGTTTCGGACCCCTCTATGTTTGTATCCCATACGACGTCGGGTCAAGCCAAAGAGCTCTCAACCTCAGCTTTTAAAGAGCAGAACGGGCCTACGAGGGATCAAGCCTCATTCATCACTGACTTTCTTCAATGATCATAGTGGAGAAAGAGCCCACACATCCATGCTGTGATGTTACCACTATTGTGTCATCTCGTCATTATACCCGCACCATGGATTTAGATGCTACATTATGTCGACGATATGCCATTTACCCAGTTTTTCTCGTATCGTTATGGGTGTAGTGCTCGCATTCCTATATATCCAAGGCATTATCTATGGGAATGTTGGTCGCTTCAATGATGTAGGTGAAATTAAGGAATGTCTTATTAGATACTCTGAAATCTCGATCGATATGGGCAATATTAGGGGGATACTGCTGATACTGGCTGTTAGAATAATTATGTTATTTTAGTTTTTAATCGTCCTGTTTCTGTAATTTACCCATAGAGCTTTTCTCCTATATAAGAGAGCTCTAGGGTTTGATTAAATCTTATCTTGCTTATTCCCTTCAACATGGTATCAGAGCGACTGTCCTAGACCGGAGTTCTCGAAACCCTAACCCTAACCTACCCCACCCGCCGGCCTCTCTCCTTCCTCTTTTCAATCGGCGCCGCCACCCTCCCTCCGTCGCCGCGCGCGCGGCTGCGCCGCTCCTTGCGCGCCTCTGCACGCCGATCGCCGTTTAGCCTCGCGCACGCCGTGTGCGTGAAGCCTCTTCCACGAAGTCTCTTCACGCGCTAAGCCTCTTGCGCGAAGCCTCGTGAAGTCCTGTGCGTCTTGCGCATCCTGTAGCGCATCCTTATTCTTGCGCGAGAAGTTCCTGTAGCGCACCTGCTGGAGCCCTGTTGCGCATCATGTAGCGCATCCTGTAGCGTGTGCTGTGCTGGAACCCTGCGCGTGAATTGCTCGATACCCTGAAGCCCTAGCGCGTGAAGTCAGTTCCTGCTGAAGCCTCGTGCGTGCCCTTCTGATTAAGGGTGCGCGTGTGCTAGCGGCTCTTCTTTCGTCCGTGGTATGGAGGGCGTTGTGATTTGAGTCTACGTTCACAACGGCCTTCCTATATGTTCACGTAGACATTATTGTCTAGTTGTTTAACCCCAGTTGCAAAGTATTGTTGTCATCATGTCAGGCAACAAGGTAGATCTCCCGTCTCTGGGTGCCTTTAAAGGTCCAGCACCCGTTGTGAAAATGGACGGCACGAACTATGAACTGTGGGCCATGCAGTTCATGAGTCTTATGCAATGCAATGGCAAGAAGCACATCCTCACACAAGAGGAACCTGTTGAGAAGACTGGGGTTAACGCCTCATGGGAGGCGGACGATGCATATGCACGTGTATGGTTATCAGGTACCGTGTCCATGGAGATAGCCAACGACATTCTGAGTCAACCCACTGCGAAGGCTATGTGGGATATCCTCGCTACCACATATTCTCCGGCGAAGAACGAGTCCAAGATCTTGCAACTCCAGCATGACATCTTTACTATGAGACAGAACGGCCGTCCTCTTCATACCCTGTATACCTCTCTGAGGGGTATGTTTGAGAAGCTTCACGGGTACATCCCATTGACAGCCACACCAGAGCAGTTGAAGGCATATAGGGACTCAGTGATGACAGGGGTATTTCTAGCTGCCCTTGATCAGGAATATGACGCCGCCAGAGCACAGATTCTTACAAATGCTACCATACCTCCTATGGAAGAGGCCTATCGCAGGTTGAGCAGACTCTCCATATCTCATGGCGGATCTCAGACGTCCTCTGCCATGGCAGCATCTCGTGGCAGGGGAGGATCTCCACAGTTTCGAGGTAGAGGTGGTCGTGGAAGAGGAGGAGTGTACAGACCTCCTCGACAGCCGTGCACTTACTGTCGCAGGCCTGGTCACACTGAGGAAACATGCTATTCTAAACATGGGTTTCCTCCTACTACATCACGTGTGGCGGAGCAGACTCAGCAGGATGGGGGTCCTTCCCATGTACCGAATCAGAGGTTCGAGGAGTTTGTGGCGCGACTTAGAGAGATCATGCCAGATTAGGGGCAAACAAGTACATCAGGACCTTCAGAGATAGCAGGTTCGGCATCAGCATCCACGTCAGGTACAACATATGCTCTCACTAGTTGTTACAGAGCAGATCTATCAGAATGGATCATGGATTCAGGAGCATCTCATCATTTATGTGGTGATAAAAAGCAATTGGATGTTTTTAATGCAACTCAGACTGGACGATCTGTGGTGATAGCTGATGGGACACACTCTTCCATTACTGGTCAGGGGGAGGTGCAGTTGACCCCTGCGATACGGCTCCAGAATGTTTTTTATGCTCCGGATTTTTCAATGAATTTATTGTCGATTAGTCAAATCACTAAAGATTTACATTGTCGTGCCATATTTGACCCATCTGCTCTTGTGTTTCAGGACATCCTAACGGGCAGAGTGATTGGAACTGGCCGTGAGCAAGGGGGTCTCTGTGTCTCTTCTGTTCGTGCTGGATCTGTCTCTCCTTACACATGGCATCTCCGCTTTGGTCATCTTCCGTTGCAAAAGATGGTCCATATCCTTCCACAGATTTCTCCCAGGTCTACTTTTCAATGTGAGGCGTGCCAGCTTGGGAAACATCACCGGTCGTCGTTTCAGAGTCGTCTAGGTCCAAGTCGTCATGGTCTGTTTGAGTTACTTCACTTTGATATTTGGGGTCCCAGTCGTGTCCCTGATCTTCAAGGGCACAGGTTTTATCTTGTTGCTGTCGATGATTTCTCTAGGCTATCTTGGGTCTTTCTTCTTAAAAATAAATCTGATGCTGGTCATGTTATTCAGTCTTTTATTATTGAAATAAAAAATATTTTCTCTGCTAAAGTGAAGTACATACGGTCTGACAATGCTCTAGAGTTGTGTAGTACCCAACTTTCAAAATTTCTTATGTCTCATGGGATTGTGCATCAGACGTCTTGTGCTTATACCTCCCAACAGAATGGGGTGGCTGAACGGAAACATTGTCATTTGTTGGATATGACCGGAACCCTCTTGATTCAGAGCCGTGCCCCTCACTCATATTGGGGGGATGCGGTTCTAACTGCCTGCTATCTTGTTAACCGTATGCCTTCGACAGTGTTAGGGGAGAAGATCCCGTTCTTGACTGCGTTTCCCGAGAGGGATCTTTTCTCCCTAACACCGCGTGTTTTTGGGTATGTTGCGTTTGTTCATTGTTTTTCTCCTGGTCTTGACAAGCTCTCTCCCAGAGCTGTTAAATGTGTTTTTGTGGGTTATTCCAAAACCCAGTAGGGATATCGGTGTTTTGATCCAGTTAAACGAAGGTACTATGTCAGTGCAGATGTCACCTTCTTTGAGTCCATTATGTATTTTTCTCCTACAGGTGACAGACTCACTCACTCAGAGGAAGGAGACGATATCTATGTGCCTCCTCCTCCTCCATCTGTTCCATGCTCTACTCCACCACCACAGCCTACTCCACCACCACCACCACAGCCTACTCCACCACCACCACCGCCACCACCAGCTACTATTTTTTATCCTCAGGTCTATCAGCGTCAGCCCTCTGCTCATGTGCCTCCTCCATCATCCAACACGCCCGAGGTATGTACTGATCATTTGAGTTCTACTGATGGCACAGGTGATTTGCATGCGCAGATGGATGTACAGGGTACTGATGGTACTTTCACTCCTCCAGTCGATGACCTACATATCCCTATTGCTCATAGACGGCAGAAGCGTGCGCGGACGATGAATCCCAAATATGGGATGGATTTTGGATCTCAAGCTTCGTTGGAGCGTTTGTCTCCGGACTTTCGCCAGTTTGTTGTTGGGTTATCGGCAGTAGACATCCCACGGTCTTATCAGGAGGCCCTACAGAGCAGTCCATGACGTTTAGCTATGGAAGAGGAGATGGCGGCGTTGCAGTCACGTGGTACGTGGAGTATTGTGCATCCTCCACCAGGTGCGTCAATAGTCGGAAGCAAATGGGTTTTTACTGTTAAGCATCGGGCTGATGGTACGGTTGATAGATACAAAGCCAGGTTGGTTGCTCGTGGGTTCACCCAAACATATGGGGTGGACTATCAGGTTACGTTTTCTCCAGTAGCCCGTCATTCTACCTTACGGATTCTCATTGAAGTTGCTGTTGTCCGTGACTGGCCCCTGTTTCAGTTAGATGTCAAGAACGCTTTCTTGTATGGTGACTTGCAGGAAGAGGTCTATATGCAGCAGCCACCAGGGTTTGCTGCTGAGGGGGAGTCCAGTATGGTGTGCCGTCTTCATAAGGCCATATATGGCCTGAAGCAGAGTCCACGGGCTTGGTTTCAGAAGCTCTCGGAGTTGATTGGACAGAAGGGCTTCGTCCGATCTACAACAGATCATACTCTCTTTGTAAAGAGAGACCAACGAGGTATTGTGATCATCTTAGTGTATGTTGATGATATTGTTATCACTGGTAGTAATGAGCAGGGCATTCAAGCAGCAAAGGATTTTCTTAGTGAGCAGTTTGTTACGAAGGATCTGGGTACACTTCGTTACTTTTTGGGATTGGAGTTTGCACGAAATGAGCAAGGCATGGTAATGATACAAAGGAAGTATGTTACTGATCTGTTATCTGAGACAAGAATGGCAGGGTGTAGACCAGCTACTACTCCTATGGATCCTAATGTTAAACTTTATGATGATGATTCTGAGGAGGTGGACAAGAGACGATATAGAGAGCTCGTGGGGAAGTTGTTGTATGTCACCATTACCCGACCAGATATATCCTTTGCTGTTAGTAGGGTAAGTCAATTTATGGAGCAACACAGACAGGCTCACATGAATGCTGTTTTTATGATCTTGAGATATCTGAAGTCGTCTCCAGGTGCTGGTCTTCTGTTTAGAAAAGATACCTCTATATCTGTCACAGGTTGTGCTGATGCAGACTATGCCGGGTGCCCTAATGATAGAAAGTCTACTTCAGGCTTTATTGTATTTGTTGGCAGCTCACTAGTAGCCTGGAAAAGTAAGAAACAAACTGTCGTGGCTCGATCCAGTGCAGAGTCAGAATATAGGGCAATGACCCAAGGTAGTGCTGAGATGATGTGGGTCAAATCTGTTTTGACTGATTTAACTATTGAGGTACCTCTTCCTATGCATCTTAAGTGTGATAATCAAGCAGCCTTGTTTATAGCCAATAATCCAGCCTTCCATGAAAGGACAAAGCACATTGAAGTGGATTGTCATTATACACGGGACTTGATTCAAAAGGGGCTTATTTCGACTTCTTATGTATCATCGGGAGAACATATTGCAGACATGTTCACCAAGGCTCTTGCTAGAGGTCCTTTTCATCTATGTTGTTCCAAGCTGAGCATGTTAGATATATATGCTCCAGCTTGAGGGGGAGTGTTAGAATAATTATGTTATTTTAGTTTTTAATCGTCCTGTTTCTGTAATTTACCCGTAGAGCTTTTCTCCTATATAAGAGAGCTCTAGGGTTTGATTAAATCTTATCTTGCTTATTCCCTTCAACACTGGCAATGCTCAAGAGATGTCAATAGATGTTCCAACTTTGTAATGGGGAACTTTTTTGTCATTCTTGTTTTTCCCTTGCTTTTTCTTACTTTTGTTATCAATTTTGAACTGAAAAAGGTTTTCCAACTTTCAATATATAATATTCTACTTTTATTGCTATTCATTTCATGTTAAATAATATAGTAAATTACTAGCATATATTATTTATATATGAAATTTTGTGTAATGTTATAATATAATAACTTCTGATATGGTAAAGGGACGTGTTTTTACATATCAATTTTCGTTAAACTCTCAAAATGCAAGATGACGGTTGGATTGCATTGTTTATAAATTCAACCACCAGTAGAAGATATTGTATTTAAAAGAAATTGATTTTAATTAAGTTTTGACGTGATTTTGGGATTTTGTCCGCATGCCGAACAATACCTGGGAAATGCCATTGATATATGCACTTAAAATCATGTTTTCATCATATTACTTGATTGATGCCATTTACCTTCCATGTCTCTCTCCATTACAGGGTTGCGAACACCTTCCTTGCTAACGCATCGCCGGATTCATTCCCTTGTCATTGTTTGAAATACTATCACACATCAGCCACAACTTCTCATTGTCTTATAACGATTGTATGCCAACGATGTTGAAACAAGTTGTGCTTGGCAGCAACTCCCTTTTATTAATAAATTTGGAAAGAGATACTGTGGATATATCACATACATAAGTGGAATATAGTAAACAACTAAAAAATATTTTTTACGGATTAAGATTTGCATAGGCCTTAAATCAACGAGTAAGCTATAAATACACTCTTATAAGCACAAGGAATGTGTATTTAAGACAATATTAATATACTGCATCACATAATACAAAATAATATGAAGGATATCAATAAGCAATTAAACAAGCAAGTAAGTACGTATATTATCATATAAATTATAGAGAATTATACATAATACTCACATGTTTTAAAAGGAGATGAACTAAAATAAATGAAAAATTGAAATCTCTTATGAACCAATGACAATCAATGCCACAATTCGTTATTGTATCCATATTACTTGACTAACAATACTTACTAAGTGTGAACAACAATATACTAACACATGAAATATGCATGTAGATATGCCTAGAATCTTAAGGTGATCAATTGCATGGGGACATAACTCGTTGTTTGAAAATGTTGACGTTGTTACTTTCGATGAGCATGGGAGTGGCATTGGCATTCATGCGCATCATCCCTAAAATAGGTCAAAAATCCATTTATTTATTCTAGTCATATTTGTTTTTATAGAATTAGTATTGGGAGTGTCTATACACTGTCTCTACAAATCAACATTTAAGACTTAAAAAACTGAATGTTACTCATCAAAGCTCCTTTATTCTCATCGACAAGCATCGTTTTAAAAAGCACACCTCGAGGCGGTGAGGCATACACCTCGAGGCGTTTTTTTGGCAGAAAAACACCTCAATGCAAAGCCTCACCTAGAAGCTAAGGCATGCACCTGCGGGTGCTGGTGAGGCGACAGTGAGACACGTGGGAGTAATGAGGCGATGACGATGCGTACGTTGGGGTAAGATGATAGTTAGGCTCACGCCTTAGCCACATGAACTGATTTTATGGTATTTCGAGTTTTCTAGATTACAAATTCTCAAATGAAGAAGGTTCTCATCCTTGCAACATAGTAGAAGTTCCTAATAAGGTTTATGAAAGTAGTATGCGTATGCGTTCGGACATGTCACTGAATAGCGATTAAGCAGTATGTAGAGGCATATGCTGGGTATATGCGGTTCTACGTGGTTTTCTAATTTATATATATATATATTATAGTTTTTTGTAATTATCCAGAACAAAACCAAAAAATCAACATAAATAACATAGTAATATATTAACTAAAATATCATCTTGTAGCATATCATAAGAACTTGCATAATGTTAAGAGAATAACATATCTTATAACATTATCATCGTGTAACATTATGAATAATAAGTGCATTTAACCTTATATAAATAGTTTAAAGTATAACAAATTGTTTTTATAAATACGCCATATAATCCAGCAGTGTTTCCATATCTAAAATAATATTAAATAATATAACATTAATTATTTCAAGAATTTAAATAAAACTGTAGTAATATAAAACCAGTAATATAAAACCAGTAAAAAATAACTATTTCAAAAACAACTAGCATGAAAGCAGAGCAAACAATGCTTCAGTAAAAAAAATATAAGCAATACCCATAAGCTGCTGCACGAGATATAAGCAATACCCATAAGCTGCTGCACGATTCGCATAAGCGGCCGCACTATCCGCATAAGCGGCCCTCTTATGCGCATGGGGCGCATAATGCTGCGCTTGTGTCAAGGTGGCGTATGGGCATATACGGCCGCATATGCGGCCGCACATGCTGATTTCCTGAACACTGGTTCCTAATCTAATCTTTAATATTGATACTATTATGTTTTAGAAATGTAGGTGTGAATAACTCAAATAACTGAGTGTAAGTTTTAAACTAGATCAACACATACTGTCATTTGGCTAAACAATACATTCTGTCGTTATTACATATCAAATTTATTATCCATATATTTTACACATACCATTCATCCAAAATTTATGCAATCAACACAACAATGTTCATAACCTTTAGCAACAATCACAATAAGTAAGCACCTCTCCTTAAAATGTAGTTGGGATTATATGATCAGCTAGCTCTGTGTCTATTTTTTTTATTTTGGATTGTTCTTTAATTCTACCTCATGCATTGATTCTTGATGTAAGTACTGCTACGATTAAGAAGTATTTCTTTCAATATGTATGTGGAACTAAATAGAAAGTTTATGAGTTGGAAGTCAGAAAATGCGAGGTGCAATATAACAATAGTTAAATAAGTCGAGTTATTACATGATATGATGATGCTAAATAGAGAAAAATGATGTTTTCTCATAGTATGGTCTTAATTTCCACGATATCTGAATTTTGTTCTCTTACTGTCTTGATTGCCTCAAGGCTTAGCCTCGCCTCATTGATGGGAAAATCGTTTCATTACACCTCGTGCTTTTTAAAACCTTGATCTCCATGCAAGAGGTACTTATCTTTCAAAGGTATTTGTATAGAAGGCTGCCTTTAGTTTCTGCCATTGTGAGAAGTAACTCTAT
Organism: Ottelia alismoides; assembly: GCA_037367405.1. NCBI lineage: Eukaryota > Viridiplantae > Streptophyta > Magnoliopsida > Alismatales > Hydrocharitaceae > Ottelia > Ottelia alismoides. Next base: position 398,029 of record JAZKJV010005970.1, on the reverse strand, counting down.
CCAGATCGTTTTTAAAAAAATTAAAATCAATATGTATGGTAAGCAAATGGATTTTTTCCCCAATGTTTTCCTGTATGAGGCGTTGCTACATCATTAACTGTTTCCTCCATGATCATTCTTCGTGAGTGCTGTAAGCATGGAAGCTATTGTTTTTACCTAGTAGATCGATAAATCATGATCTCAAATGCCATCCGGATCTGTGTACCTTCATCGTCATCTTAAACCCCATCCAGACCAGTGTACCTTCTTACCAACATGATTCATGACATGTGCTATTACATCATTAGGTACAATAGGATGTGTGGTGCCCAAGATTTTAAATGTCATGTACTGTGTAAGTTGGCTTTCTTGTTTATTGTAAGTTTAGCATTGCATTTCAGTCTGTGTTTTTCCATTAGACCTCTTTGTTAATCATTCTGCACTTGTAATTTACGGATGATCATTAACCTTTCTAATGGTTGTTGAGATAATTATATGTCTTTCTCTTTATTTATATTTTTCTATTTTCCAGTCTTATTTATGTAATTTCTTTATAGAGTTTTTCTCCTATATAAAAGAGTTCTAAGGCTACGAGCAATACAACTTTTCTCTTCACGCCTTTCCACATGGTATCAAAGCGACGGTCCTAGATCAGAGCCTATACCCTAAAGCCCTACCCCACCAAACCCTAAACTAAACGTGCCGCGCACCACCCTTCGACGACCTCCGTCGCACCTGCACGACACCGCCTGCACCTTCCGCCTCCGCCATTGAGGGCTCTCTTCACCTCCACGCCTCCCGTGCGGGGCCGCCTGCACCTCCTGCGCCGTCGCTGCGGGCTTGCGCTGTGCATCCCTCGCCTCACGCGCCACCACGCGTCGCTGTGGGCTGCACCTGCGCGCCGCTGCTGCAATTGCCGCCCGCCATCTGATCGGAGCCGCCTTAGGTTGCTCTCGGTTGCCTTAACTTGGGTTTCTAAGGTGTAGCGTGACTATCTAAAACACATGTTACCTAAAGGAGTCACCAAAGAATGGAAGTGATTGTGGTATGAGTTTACACCTACAACTACAATCATCTTTCCATATGTCAGTGTCGACATTATTCTTATAGTTTGGAACCACAGTCTTAGAGATTGCTGCCATCATGTCAGACAACAAAGCAGATATTCCATCCCTGGGTGCCTTCAAAGGTCCAACACCTATTGTGAAGATGGATGGAACGAATTATGAATTGTGGGCCATACAGTTCATGAGTCTAATGTAATGTAATGGCAAAAAGCATATCCTCATACAGGAGGAACCTGTTGTCAAGACTGGGGTTAACGCCTCATGGGAGGCAGACGATGCTTATGCACGTGTATGGCTTTCTGGGACAGTATCCATGGAGATAGCCAATGGCATATTGAGTCAGGACATGACGAAGGTCATGTGGGACATTCTCGCCGCTACATACTCTCCGGCGAAGAACAAGTCTAAGATTATGCTACTCCAACACATCTTTACGTCAAAGCAAAATGGTCGTCCTCTCCATATCTTTTACACTTCTTTAAGGGGTATGTTTGAAAGGTTACATGGATACATTCCTTTCACTGCCACACCAGAGCAGCTCAAGGAATACATGGATTCAGTGATGACATGAGTTTTCCTAGCAGCTCTTGACCCTGAGTATGATGTAGCTAGAGCACCGATTCTTACTGACGCCACAATACCTCCAATGGAGGAGGCATATCACAGGTTGAGTAGGCTCTCCATATCTTCTGGTGGTACTCAACTGCCTGAGACGTCCTCAGCCATCGCAACATCTCGCGGTAGAGGAGACCTTGCACAGTTTTGTGGTCGAGGTGGCAGTGGCAAGGGAGGGGGTAGTCGACCCCCTCGTCAGCCTTGTACTTATTGTCACAGATTATGTCACTCTGAGAAACATGCTATTCCAAGCATGGGTTCCCAGCTTCAGCACGTGTTGTAGAACGGATTCAACAGGCTAGCAGTTCCTCACCTGCATCCGATTAGAGATTTGATGATCTTGTAGCGAGACTCAAGGAGATTATGCCTACTCCTGGGTTAACCGGCTCTCCTTCAGGATCCTCAGAGGTAGCTGCCTTCGCATTAGCATCTACATCAGGTATAGCATATGCCTTTGCTAGTTGTTATAGGGCATACTTGTCAAAATGGATCATGTACTCAAGTGCAACCCATCGTCTCTGTGGTGATAGAGGCCAGTTTAGTGCTTTCAGTCCAACCCAGCCCGGACGATCTATTGTGATAGCAGATGGGACACATTCTCCCATTATTGGTCAGGGGGAGGTGCAATTAACTCATGCAACGAGACTTCACTGGTTCTTTACACTCATGAGTTTTCCATGAATTTACTATCTATTAGTCAAATCACCAAAGATTTACACTGTCGTGCCATTTTTGATCCATCTACTCTTGTGTTTCATGACATTATAATGGGCAGGATGATTGATTCTGGCCGTGAGCAAGGATGTCTCTACAGATTGGTGTAGTCTCCTTATGCTGGTGCCTCTTCTCTTCGCACTGGATCTGCGTCTCCTTATATGTGGCATCTTCGTTTTGGTCACCTTCCTCTGCAAAAGCTGTGTCATGTTCTTCCACAGATTTCTCCTCGTTCTACCTTTCAGTGCGAGGCCTGCCAGCTTGGGAAGCATCATCGGTCCACTTTCCAGAGTCGTCAGGGTCGGAGTAGTCATAGTCTGTTTGAGTTAATTCACTTTGATATTTGGGGTCCTAGTCATGCTCCAGATCATCGGGGGCATATATTTTATCTTGTTGCTGTTGATGAGTTTTTAAGGTTGTCGTTGGTTTTTCTTCTTAAAAATAAATCCGATGCTGGTCATGTTATTCAGTCCTTTATTAATAAAATAAGGGACATTTTTTCAGCAAAAATCAAGTTTATACGTTCTGAAAATGCCTTGGAATTTTGTAGTACTCAGCTTCGCCAATTTCTTGCATCCCATGGTATTGTGCATCAAACATCTTGTGCGTATATCGCCAACAGAATGGGGTGGCTGAACGAAAACACTGCCATCTTTTTGATGTTACAAAGACTCTTTTGATTCAGAGTCGTGCTCCTCATTCGTATTTAGGGGATGCGGTTCTAATTGCTTTTTACATGGTAAATCGTACGCTATCTTTGATTTTGGGCGAAAAGATCTCGTTCTTGATTGCGTTTCCCGAGACGGATCTTTTCATGCTCACGCCTCGTGTCTTTGGTTCAGTGGCTTTTGTTCATCAGATGTCTTCTAGTCTTGACAAGCTCCCTCCTAGCGCTGTCAAATGTGTGTTTGTTGGGTACTCCAATACCCAAAAGAGATATCGTTGCTTTGACCCCGTTCGGCGAAGGTACTACGTTAGTGCAGATGTCACCTTTTTTGAATCTATTATGTACTTCTCTCCTACATGTGACAAGCTCATTTATTCAGAGGACGGGGAAGATATCTATATGCCTCTACCTCAGATTTCCATTATACCATCACCATCACCACATCCTCCTCCTCCTCCACCTCCACCACCACCTTCCACACTTACTTTCTTTCCCTAGGTTTACCGGCGTCGACCTCGTGCACATGTGCCTCCTTCATCATCCAACACACCCAAGGTATGTTCTGAGCATTTGAGTTCTTCTAATGGCAATGGTGATTTGCATGTACAAGTTAAGGTGCATCATGTCCAAGATGCTACATCTTCTGCAAGTACTGAAGACTTGGATGTACCTACAGAAGCGTGCATGTACTATGCATCCTCTTGCTTCCCATGTTTCATTGGACCGTCTTTCCGAGAATTTTCAGCGGTTTGTTGTGGGACTGTCAGTTGTGGAAATACCACGTTCCTATCAGAGGCACTGAAGTGTAGTCAGTGGCGTCTGGCAATGGAGGAGGAGATGGCAGCTTTACAGTCTCGAGGTACGTGGAGTGTTGTACAAGCTCCTCCAGGTGCGTCTGTTGTAGGAATCAAGTTGGTGTTTACTGTGTACCGAGCTGATGGTACTGTGGACAGATATAAGGCATGATTGGTTGCTCGTGGGTTCACGCAAACTTATGGGGTGGAATATCAAGATAATTTTTCTCCAGTTGCACATCACCCCACGTTGCATATTCTTATTTCAGTTGCCATGGTATGTGGCTGGCCGCTTTTGCAGTTAGATGTCAAGAATGCTTTCTTGTATGAAGATCTGCAGGAGGAGTTTACATGCAACAACCACCAGGGTTTGCTGCTGAGGGGGAGTCCAATATGGCGTTTCGACTTCACAAGGCCATATATGGCCTTAAGCAGAGTCCGAGGGCTTGGTTTCAGAAGCTCTCAGAGTTGATTGAATATAATGGCTTTGTCAGATCTACTGCAAATCATTTTCTTTTTGTTAAGAGAACTTAGAGAGGTACTATTGTTGTTATGGTTTATGTTGATGATATCGTTGTTACTGTCAGCGATGAATAGAGTATTCATGCAGCTAAGGATTTCCTTAGATGACAGTTTGTGACCAAGGGCCTTGGCATGCTACGTTACTTCCTTGGCTTGGAGTTTGCACGCAATCAACACGGTATGGTTATGATGCAAAGGAAGTATGTTATTGACCTCCTGGTCATGAAAGGCCATATCGATATCGATATCAGTACTGTATTGATACGATATATCGTCGATATATCGACGCCATATCGTCGATATATCGACGCCATATCATCGATATCGGACCGATTTCATGAAAAAATGGCATGCCAAGGCCAAATATCGATCATATCAGCAATATATCGGTCACCAGTCGATATTGATATATCGCGATATGGCCTTCCATGCTTCTGGCTGAGACATGCATGACATGATGTAGACTTGTCACTACACCAATGGATCCCAATGCTAAACTCTTTGATGATGATTCTGAGGAGGTGGATAAGAAACAGTACAGAGAGCTTATAGGGAAGTTGCTATATGTACTATTACCAGGCCTGACATATCATATGCTGTGAGCAGAGTCAACCATTTTATGGGGCAACCTAGACAGGTTCATATGAATGCAGTGTGCATGATCTTGAGATATCTGAAATCTTCTCCAGGCGCATGTCTTCTTTTCAGAAGAGATACGCCTCTCAGTTACTTTATGTGCAGATGTGGATTATGCTGGATGTCCCAAAGACAAGAAGTCTGCTTCAGGCTTCATTGTGTTCATTGGTAGCTCGCTGGTTTCATGGAAAAGTATGAAACAAACAGTTGTTGCTCGATCCAATGTTGAATCAGAATATAGGGCTAAGGCCCAAGGGAGCACAGAAATGATGTAGGTCAAGTATGTCCTGACTAACCTAACTATTGAGGTGCCTCTTTCGATGCACCTCAAATGTGATAATCAAGCATCTCTGTTCATAGCTAATAATCCAACCTTCTATGAGAGAACAAAGCACATCGAAGTAGATTGTCATTATACCTGTGATTTGATTCAAAAGGGGCTTATTTCTACCTCTCATGTTGCTTCAGGCAATCAGATTGCAGACATGTTTACCAAGGCTCTTGCGAGGGGTCCTTTTTCCACCATTGCTGTTCCAAGCTGAGCATGATAGATATATATGCTCCAGCTTGAGGGGGAGTGTTGAGATAATTATATGTCTTTGTCTTTATTTATATTTTATATTTCTCCAGTCTTCTTTATGTAATTTCTCTCTAGAGCTTTTCTCCTATATTAGAGAGCTCTAGGGCTACGAGCAATACTTTTTTTTCTTCACGTCTTTCCACAATGATCATCCTTTGTTTTTTCAAATAAAAATGTTGTACATCACATCCTCAGCCTGAGGGAGTATTTGGAGATAAGATATCTGAGTGTGCTGAGTTATTGGATACTTACATGATCAAATGATAATATTACTTTTATTTTGTCTTCAATCCCATCTTGTTTATCGGTAGCAGCTAGCCTATTTGTGAGGTACCTTTATATGTACTCTTGTACTACTTGTTTCGGTGGCTAGCCTATATGTGAGGCAGCTTTATATGTACTCCTGTACTACTTGTTTTAGTGAGAAGAATGTACATGAGTTTCGTCTATTAGGTTCCTTTCTATAGATTAGGCTATCTAATTATATCTTGGTACTGTGGTACCATTTCACAATTCTCTTATTATATTTTCAGTAGCTCTTCGTTATGGGGAAGAGATCAAGTGGTGGTGATAGTAGAGTTGTACTTATTTGCAATAAGATGGTTTTCTTATCAAACGTGTTGAGATGCGCACGGAGTATTGGCTGTAGAAGCTATGATTTACGGGGATGACAATAGAAGCTTTTCCCCATGCTCGACGGGTCAATTACATGAAAGCAGAGATTTTTATGTTGCAGTTGAAAGTGTTTGTAGAATAAACAGAGGCTAGGTGGGCCAACTACTTGATGGGGAAATCGATGGGGATGTTACTCAGAATAAATTCATGTAAGCGAAATTGTAAAGGAGCCTCTACTGCTCTATGTGATAAGAAAATTCCTCTTGAAATCAAAGGAAAGATTACAAAGCAACCATGAGACATGCTATGCTATATGGATAAGAATGTTGGCCTATAAACAATAGACGTGTGCAGAGAATGACTTTAGTAGAAATGAAAATGCTAAGATGGATGAGTGGTCGTATACGAAAAGATCAAATTCGGAATGATGCGATCATAAGGAAAGTTGGTGTAGCTCTGGTGGAGGATAAGATGATAGAAATCTGCTTAAGATAGTTTGGTCATTCGCAAGGAGGTTGGCTGATGCATCGGTTAGAAGATGTGAGATTAGAGATGTTGAGTTAGCTAAGAGAGGGTGCGGAAGGCCCAAGAAGTATTGGAATGAGACTATCCGAAGGGATCTTAGTTATTTGGATTTAAGCCTAGAATGACCCAAGATAGATCTGAATGGAGGCAAAGAATCCATGTATCCAGCCCTACATAATGTGGAAAATGCTTTGTTGCTGTTGTTGGTTGTTGTTGTAGTTGAAAGTATTCGTATCTTAAACTCTGAAGCTGACTTGAAATATGGAGGGACTGAGATCAATATCTACATGTTTAAACTGAAGTCTTGCTTTATTTTATGTGGCTCAGAGTTCATACAAAAGTCGGACCAGTAAACTGGGCTGCACTCCCTACTAGAGAATTCTAAATCCTCTTTGTGATTTATATGAACAATTGAGTTAGTTGACAATTTTGGTTGCTCGTAAAAGCTCAAGAAATGGAGCTTACCCTCACACATTCGTGGTACATCACTGAAGTATACTGCCAGCCTTGTTGCTTGGTTGGTGTCAGTGCATAAGTCATTATTACTAAATCATTTGCTATGAGATAAAATAGAGAATTTTTACACAAGGAGCACCAAAATATGGAGGAGGTGCGTATCATTAATTCTGATAATTTTAGCAAATCAAATGCCTTTGTTCATTTTGGATTCAGTTAATAGATCCAGAATGTATTTGTGCTAAGAAAGATTACATTTCTTAACTGATTCATTACTTAATGCACATGAAGTAATATAAAATATCATACAGCTTTTGCAATCTAAAACACTGTACACCATTGCTGGATGGCACTGCTGCTAGTTCAATGCCACTTCAATACTTGGGGATACTGCTTGGCTGTGGTAGATTGCACTTGCAGATTGTTTTTTAGCAGGGTCAGATTGGTTTTTTTAGAAGAGACAGATTGGTTGTTGAAAAATTAGCAAGAAAGCTGTCTGAGGCTCTGAGGGGAAGGTGTAATGTTTGTCACAAGGTGGACGGCTTGTGGTCGTCAGGGCTGTTCTTGTGACAATTTGTGTGTTCTTCATGTCCAATAGACTTTTGTCGGTAGGGATTACACAATGCATCGAAAAACTTATGAAATGATTCTTTTGGGGTTCCTCAATTTAGAGCTCTCAAAGTACACTTGGTGGTCTGAAAAACTGCGATGCTCCCGAAGGAGTAAGGGGGGCTTGGTATCCCTCACTTGGAGACTTTAAATAGGGTGCACTAGAACGGTGGCAAAAATTTGGGGGATAGTGAGGACCTCTGCTCCATGTTGATCTGTGAGATCTATTGTGTGTATGCCCAAACATCCTTGGCGCCTTGCCCTCATCATTCGGCTCCACCTTTTGTAGGGGGATTTGTTTACTCTTGCCATGACTCCCCACATATCTCCGTCTAGTTGTGGGTGACTGTTTGCTTTCTATAAGGATGACTGGACTTATGAGGAGCCATTTGGCTCTTGCGTTTATTTGATTGCATTGGCCTATGATTGCATTGGCTTTCTATAAGGATGATGGATGGTTCTTGGATCCTGACCTTGCAATCTGATGTTCTGGTAAAATAGTTTTAAGAGTTCTTCGAGATAGATTCCCTTAGCACTCTGGAGGGCCTAGTGGAGGGGCGGGATCACTGGAGTTGGCAGGATGGGAAGTTTTCGGTGGGATATGCGTACCAGGGGTTGGACAGACCTTTGACCCCCGTGGATGGTACTGTGATTCATGATTGTAGACTCATCTGGTACATGCACATTCCATAGCGTGTCAAGGTCTTTCTTAGGCTTTTGCAGCGCAGAAGGTTATTGACTAAGTAGCTTTGGATGAAGATTTGCTCAGAAACGACTATGTTTGCTCCCTTTGTAGGGTGGAGATTGAGATGGTGGACCGTCTATTCTTTACATGTGACAAGGCAAAGAATATCTGGCTGGAGGAGAATCTACCATGGCTGGATGCCGGTAACCTTGAAGGTTGTTGGGAGGCCTTGTACTTGTCTCGCCTCCAGTCCAGCATTGTGTTTCTAAAGCTGACCACTATGCTTTGGGCAACTAGCTCGCTTGGAATTGTGTGATCTTCCAGAGCAATTGTTTTTTGAGGAAAATGTACTGCATCATGCCATGACTCTTCCTGAGTCCTGACTTTGGTAACCTCTGTCTCTTTTTAATATAACTAGCTGGTGACCCGCACTTCGTTGCGGAAATAAGGAATATTTGAAATTTACATATATCAGCTCACTGTATTGTTTAATAATATTTAAATATTGTAACTCGATAATAAACTTATATTAGATAGCTTCGTGAATTTTACATATATCAGCTCACTATATTGTTTAATAATATTTAAATATTGTAACTGGATAATAAACGTTTATTAGATAACTTCGTATATGTTAGTCTATAATAGTTAAAGCCTTCGTTAAGAAAAGAATACATACTAAAATCATTGTAACAACATTGATTTATGTATAGCTTCATATATTTTGTAAAATTATTGTAACATCATTGAATTAGATATTACTTCATATATTTTGTCGTTGTCATTGTATATCATGTAGTTAAATGTATGTGAAAATAACATATATGTGGCATACTCATATTATGAAATTGAGTTCGCGAAGGATAACATATTTCGTTATATATTTAACATAATATTACATCGATGTGGACTCATTTTCTTGTCTTGTTAGTCTATTAACTCTTTTTTATTAATTGTCATTCATGTCCCATGCTAATATGATGTTCTAGCATCACGGATCAAATTTTATATAGTGCTTTGCACAAAGAGGGAAAATCATTTCGATCATTTTTCATTTCAATGCTAATGAATATGAATAGTTGATATCCAACAATTATAGAAGTGAGCCTAATAGTATATTAACCTTCATTCATTCGTATAATTTTGATATAAATATTTGTTTGTACCATGAGAACTTAATACTAACATTTGATTTTGCTCTAGAAAATATTTGACTTGATGATATGTGTGTATAAGATTTGATATAAAAAACATTATCCATACTTTATGTCAAGTTAAAGTTATATTTTTATATTGAGATGGTACATATTGAGCCATAGAGTTAAAATCTAAACTCAAATGCATTTTAATTTTTAGTTTCGAAATAATGTGGACAGATCAAGAATTCTCAGAGCATTCATATATCTTTATCTAAATAGAAATATACGACAATGAAAAATGATAATGATAAAATAAAAAATTGATTAGAATTTTAAAATTTTATTCGCATATTTTGTTATGATCATAAAGTCATATATTACATATCAAAGACGATTAAAAAAATACATGCTGATCTTCACTTATATATATCACACGAGTAATATATGAGGATATTAAAATAGTTAAGAAATTGTTAAGAAATTTAATCAAAATGAAATGGTATAACTATAATTTTTTTAGTAGGTGGGTGTAGTAGATGGGTGCATTGAGAGAGAAAAGATTGAGTGGGAGAGGAGAGAGAGAGCTAGTGGAGAGTGAGAGAGTATGAGTGGAAAGAGAGAGAAAGACATAAAGGGAGAGAGAGGGTACGCACACATAGAGAGAGAAAGGGGAGGAAGGGGAGATTGTGGGTAGAGAGAGGGAGGGAGTGTGAGAAGGGGAGAGAGAGGGTACGGAGGAGAGGTGTGGATGAAAGCTGGGAGTGCGCAGGAAGAGAGAGGGTGCGGAGCGGAATAGGAAAAGGACATGACAACGGAGAGAGAAAACACGAGAGGCATGCAGCAACGTGGAGTGCGCGGGAAGAAAATGCAAAGGAGGGCCGCTCATGAAACCACGTGTCGGGCAATGGATGAAAAACTCAGCTTTAAATAGGGTATATAGATTCTGGGGTGGACACCTGTGTGTGTTCCCCCTTTTTGCCTTAAAAAACCTTTTGCAATCACTAACACGTCCTTGCATCTGGGAGGTCACCGTCAACATGGGTGACTCCCTCCTTTCTATCAAGAAAACAAGTTCTTGCATTATCCTGGGAGTCAATAAGTATAATGATTTCGTATCCAACTTCTCTAACATTGACTGATTTGAGAGCGTCAAAAAAAAACATTGACTGATTTGACAGAGTAATTATAACCATAACTTCTAATTGTATTTGGAAGCTCTTACATTTTGCAGTTTGATACATCGTTCCTTTTTCCTTTCTTTTATTGAAAGTGGTTTACCTTTTACTGACTGATATACGGTTCTTATATTTTGCATTCCAGTAATGATCTATTATGAACGTAAATTGTGCAGGTTTTATTGCCATCATCTTTTTTATTTTGGGTTTTTACACAAACAACTACAACCCTATTAACAATCTCTACTGGTTTACCCCTGTTTTAAGTTTGATGTTTTTGTGAATAAAAAACTGATTAAATTACACAAAAGTCTTCGAACTATACACTCAATTTCACTGTCATATCTAAATTTTGAAAAGTAACACACGGTGTTCCATCGTTAAGATTTATTTCAATATGATCCACGACTACTGGAATTTAGTTGTTCGTTTTGTCTTTCTAACATTAAATCACATTAGCTCTAAACCAACATAAAACAAGTATTAAAGATCAAGTTATGATTTTGTTACTTTTAAATGTTCGGTCATAACATTGAAATTGGATGTATAGTTGATGACTTTTTTGTTTAATTTTCTATAACAAATTAGAAACATTAGCTTAACACCCTCCAATTTTCTAATTCTTTATTTAACATCTTCCAATTTTCTAACTCCGTACGAACATATCCTTTTTTCATTCCCTCCATCCTTTTTCATCTCCTCTACTGAAAAAAACCAAAACTTGAGGAGTTCAACTCCCTCCAAGCTTGAGACTGGTAAGGCCCACGAGTCCTCGACGATCGCCTCCTGGAGACTTGCCAGAAGCCCCTGAGCTGCACATTCCTGTGGGCCCTCTATGGGCGATGTGCTGGGCAAATCTCTATTCTGCACAAGGAATGAAGCCTTACTATTTTACTTTGACCTTTAACTTATTTTTATTGCATTCATTCTAATAACTTCTCGACCTTCTTACTTCAACCACGTCCTGCATGGAAATTAAGCCACAAAACAAGATTAAACTGACATTAATCTCCGCACATCAATTCCAAGATGTCAAAATGGCTTACTCTTGCTTGAAATTTCCACCATCATTCTGTCGATGGACATGCACCAAACGTTCTCCATAATAAAAGATTTATTGAAACCATTTAATCATGCTATACTTGATTGTAGGGGTGGCTATCGAGCCTAACGAGCTGAGCCTGACGTTGGCTCGAGCTCGAGCTCGATAAGCTTGGCTGAACTCGGGCTCGAGCTCGAGCTCGATCGAGCCCAGCCCAGCTGCTTCGGGCTCGACTGGCTCGAGCCTCTTATCGAGCCAGCTCGAGCTCGATAAGGCTCGAGCCGAGTCACTTATCGAGCCGAGCTCCTTATCGAGCCAGGTCTGGGCTCGAGCCAAACTCTGGCTCGTTAAGGAAAATGAGTTTTTTTGGTGGAAAAGTGCATTGCATAGGCTTGAACCCACAACCTCTTCTATGAAATCTATGTTCTTTACCACTAGGCCATTATCCAAGTTGTTCATAGAAGCTTAAATATAATATATAATGTAACAATGCATCTGCTTATAAAAAAAGAAAAAATCACCATTTTTTAAGTATATCCAGATTATTTTCTGCAATGCATATAACCCAAAGTGTGAAAAAAAGAATAACAATTACATGAGAAACACCTCTTAAAGAGAAGTTGTGCTCAACTAGATTTACACAAAAAATAAACAGAGAAAAGACACAAGATAAAATTGCAACGAAGTTCCTGTAACAACAAAGATGAATATGAATTTGATTTCATAATAGATCTTCAATCCCTATTGGCTCTCCAGTCTCCTGAAAAAATCCCTCTTTGGAGACATTGATGCAAACAGGGTAAAACTGAGTATTAGATCACTCCATAAGCCACACAGACACAGAGATAGTCTACCATTCACAATGTTGCAAAATTAGTACAAACAAAAATAAACATCATTAGAGTTTCACAAATAGAAATTCTGAGAACTAAAACGAAAATATTACATTCAATTGAATCGTCTCAACATCAAATCAAAATGACAGTCTTCTGAAATGATTGACTTCCAAAATAGTTGATGTCTGCATTAAAAAATAATTTATGTAAAGATCATTATTGAGCTATATATATGTAAACGAAGTAACAAAAAAAAGACATGATACATTAATACATTGCATTGTTACATACCAATGGTTAATCATCAGTTTTTGAGGAAACAACTTCAATTGTGTTTTCCTCTCCAATAGCATCAGTCTACAAAAGAAATAATAGTAAGTAATGACATATATATGCACGAACATATAAACATTACATTGTAAGGAAAGAAACGTTCTGAACATGCCAACAATATGTGCCCATCTTTGAATTCTTGTTTCAACCAATCTCCACAACAAAGCAAACTTTCAGTTGTGGCAGCACACAAAGAGCTCCTATTATCGAAAATCACACGGCCTCCTGTACTAAATGCTGATTCCGAAGCAGCTGTAGTCATTGGAACTGCAAGTATGTCCTTTGCCATCTTTGAAAGAATGAGATATTTTCCAGAATTTACCTTCCACCAATCTAAGATATCAAATGTATCACTATCTTCACAACATCCTTCTTTTAAGTAAATGTCAAGTTCCGACATTCTTTCTTCTTGTGCACCTCGATTCTTATTGGGGGAAGAAAGGAATTGACGATGTTTATCTCTTGCACCAAAAGTCGAACCCTTTTCTTTTTCCTCTGATTGATCTCGACAGAAATCCTTCGAACTAAGATCCATATGTGCCTTCTCATAAAACTTGAAAACGTCACGGCATGTATCATAAATCTTCCGAAGTTTTAACTCTATATCCATATCCTTATACAATAGATCAAAAATATATTCTAACTGCATTGTTTTTCCTCTTGGATCTAGGATTGCAGCAATGCACATCAAATTCAATGCATCACAATCTCCCCAATAATTACGGAATTTTACACGCATGTCCTCTAACATTGATGGAAGAGGAAATAGCCCAGCTTCTGCGTTCATCAGTGTTTCATTTACATTAGCAATGTGGAACAAAAAATTGTTAGAGGTGGGATACTGAACACCAGAAAATACATGTGTTGCATCATAAAAGATCTCTAACAAATCACAAATGGCTTCTGCATTTAACCACTCCACCGGCTCTGGTAAATCAGTATAAGAAGGCTCCCAAACTTTCAATTCAATGAAGGCTTTTTTGAATAAAAGTGCTGATTTCAACATCTCGTATGTTGAATTCTAACGCACAGGGCAATCCAAAACCAACCTTTTCGATTTTGTGCATAATTGTTGATCATCAACAATGTGCCTAAATTTTCGAAGCCTCGCTGGTGAATATTTAAGAAACTTGATACTCTCTCGTATCTTTTCAAGAGCCGGTTTGATATTTCGCAATCCATCTTGGACAACTAGATTCAAGATATGAGCAGCACATCGTGCATGGAATAATGAACCATTACAAATCAAGCAACCACTCTCCAGTAGAAGATATTTTAGTCTTCTCACCAAGACATTATTTGCACTACAATTGTCCAATGTAATACACATAACCTTCGTCTCAAGAGACCACTCTTTCAAAATATTATGTATAAAATCAGCTAGTCTGTGCCCTGTGTGAGGTGTAGGCATTTCTCTAAATGCAATGATCTTCTTTTGAAGTTTCCAAGAGTCATCAATGTAATGAGTTGTTAAAGCCAAATAACTCTTATTTTGGTTTGATGTCCACAAATCAGATATAAAGCTAAATCTACTATTAATGGTTAAGAACTGTTTTTTATGCCAATCTTTCGCTCTTCATAATCATTCTTGGCATCCAACCTAGCAGTTTGATGAGAATATGGCAGATATTGAGGGCATACGTAAGACATAAGCCTTCTGAAACTGTCTTTCCACAATAGAAAATGGCAACTCTGATCTATGATCATTTCAACTACCAATCTTCTAAAATGCATTTGATCAAATTTCTGAACAGTTAGGGAGGATTCTCCTGCTGCATTTTTCCCAAACTGCAAGAGCTTTTGTCCCTTCGTTCGTAACTTGATGGGGGCATTTATACTTCAAATGTCTACCAAGTGTACTAGTAGGACCTCCTTTAGTAACATAAAACATTTTACCACAATGAATACATTTGGATTTGAGAACTCCATTTTCTATGGTATCTACCATTTCACTCCAAACTTCAGATCTTTTTTATCCTTTTTTTGTTTCAACAGTAACACCAGGAACATCACTGTCACTGTTACTAATTGTTTGATTTTCAGTGATATCCTTTACAAGAGGATCGTTTGATTCTTGAATCTCCATATTTCCAGATTGTTTGTCATTATGCACTATTTCTAAAGAATCCAAAACAAATGATAATTATTAGAACACACATATTTCAAGAGCAAGCAATGAGAGTTGAACTTTAGAAATTTATAAATCACCTGCATTTTGGTCAATTGGTTGATATTGTTGCATTGCTTTCCCTTTATCCATGTCAAGCGATAGATCTGAGTCAGGATATATTGTACCTGGAAAATGGTAAACAAAAGATAGGCAATAGCATGTGTATCAATACAAATAATACTACAAGTATAATATAGTCCAATCACAAATCATAATCGCGCAATCACATATATACGCGAATATGAATTTTGCTAGTCAAATGTTTATGCATTTGTTTAGACCTTTCTTGTCTTATTTCCAACAATATTGTCACCTATTCTTTGTTGCCTACATATTTTTCAAAATAAGGATTGCCACCATGTGCTGGATATTCTTGTAAGTTGTAACATCATAACTTACATGACAAAACAAACTAACAAAATGGCCTAAATGACAGCCAAAGGTTTCACCCTTTCTACCCTTGATCATTAACTATGTCCAAAAACTTCCCTAAATTCAAGCATTGACTCCAAGCATTGATCTTTTCGATGTAATGGAAATATTAGCGGCAACGCACCTGCTGTGGAGGAGAGGACTCGATCGGGGACGAAGGAACGGCGGAAGGAGGTGCGCGGGTTGGTCGGGGATGGCGACCGCGGGCCGCAGTTGGTGGTGGGGAGGCCTGGGGGGTCGGGGATGGCGACCGTGGGTTGCACACCGCAGCTTCTGGAGGAGAAGGATGACGCCTGAGGGGGTCGGGTAGGGCTGTAGCCTCCGTCGGTAGGCTTGAGGGGGTCGGGTAGGCCTAAGGCTGAGGGCGAAGGGGGTCGGGTAGGCCCGAGGGCGACCGTGGGCTGCACTTTGCACGGACCGAAGTGCGCAGCGGTCGGGGATGGTGACCGCGACCTGTAGCGCGGGTTGGTTGGGGATGGCGACTGCGGCCGCGTAGGGGAGATTGGAGAGGGAGGGTGCTGATTGCTGAGGGAGTCGGCCGGTGGGTGGAGGAGTCAGGAGGCTTCGTGGAGATGGGGAAATGGAGGCGGTGGGGGTATCGTTTGGGTAGGAATTAGGGATTAGGGGTTACAGTGGTTAGGGTTCTGCATTTACTATTCCCAATTTCCCATTGATTTTTATTATGTATAAATATATAAAAATTCTATATAATTCTTATCGAGCCCCTTATTGAGTTATCGAGCCCAAAAATCTGGCTCAGGATCAACTCAATAGCCTAATGAGCCGGGCTCACGAGCCCTTATCGAGCCGAGCCTGAGCCTGGCTCATCAAGCCGTGACTCAATAGCAATCCCTACTTGATTGAGTTCAGAAATTTTATGCAAACGAGAAAAATCCAATCCAGAACATTAAAATGAGTTTAGGCATGTTAACATTGCCATACCGAGATTGTATCTCAAGGTTTTGGTTACATATAAGTTTTTACTTGGGAAAATGATTTTCTGATAATGCAGAACCATTAAAATGACTGAAGTGTTAGTGGCATTTTCGTGAATTCTGCCAACTGATCCTAACACATTTAGGATTAAAAACTTTAGCAAATTAGATTCCATCGTTGTTTATAAGTTCGAGTCATTGTATGTAACACCCACCATAATGAGGGAAAGTCTTGGGAGATGGCTTAGGGAGGAATGTAGGGGAGGGGGGAGAATAAGAGAGAGAGAAGGTTGACGAGGGCCACCATGATGAGAGGGATGTGTGGGTAAAGGTAGAATGGTGATGTCGTTCGACGCCAGTTCTTCATGGAATTGGGACTCTTCCATTTTTCCTTGGGTAGAAGGGTTTATTGTTGCTTTCCATTGCTCTATGTTTAGGGGGCAGGGTCGTTACACTTGTGTTTGTCATGATCCAGTTTTGTGTTTTTGTTGCGGGAAGATTGGACACTGTAGTTAGAGTTGCATGATTGTTGGTACGTGGCGGTGGAAGGTGGTAGATGCTAGTAGAGGTGTTGTTGGATGAATGTTGTGAGGAGGTTGTGATGTTAGAGGAGTGCCTAATTAGTAACCTTGTATATGGTTTGGATTCAAAGGATATGTGATTGGAGGTGTGATGGTTGGTGGACGTTGTAGTGGGAAGCTATTTTTGGGGGGATTTAGTTGGTCTTTCATATCCTGTTATATTGTTGATGGGTTCGAGGTTTAAAGATGTTGCCATGTTGGTCTCCTTGTGGATGTGGACTTAGAGTTGGACTATGAGATTGTTGTTCGATGATGTCTAATGTGTATTCTGGATGAAGCGTGTTATGGTATAGTCCTCCGATGACTTCTCTTTATTTTTGTTAAGACTCAAGAGTCATGTTTATTTGCTATGATGACAGCACCATTGTGGGTTTGATCTGATTCTTTGGAAAGCTTCACCACATCATATTGTCGAGAATGTCGCTACGCTCATCACCTTGGGTGGTGGTGGAGGTGGACTCTGACACCATTTTGTTGTCTTTTATTGCTCTTCGGGTTAGTGCTCTTCTCTTCGTGATTGCTATCTGGAAGGAGTGGTCTTGTGGGGGGTAAGCTTGGCTTATGGCAAGGTGAGTTAACTGTCGACGAGGCTTGATGTGGTAGCCCTTTCTCTATTTTCATCTCAGAGCTATGATAGTGAATTAGTGATTAAAGGGGTCTTTTGAGGAGGCATGCTAGAGCATTAGGGGGTTTGCCATTCTATGATGGAGCGAGGAATCCTTGGTGTCGTAACCCTACATGTTAAAGGGCACATATTTCATTGGCAGTGGAGGTCGAAATGTACTGGAGGAAAAGGAGGTGATGCATGAGTCTGGCAGGGTTGTGTAACAGGAAAATGCGCTAAGTTATAGGGTCTAACCTTTGTAAATTCTAACCTAGTGGGATTATAGAGGCTTTGAGTAGGAAAAAGGCAGTTGCTATTGTTGGGGAGGCAGGTAGGAAAACGGAAATGTTTGTAGTAGAGGGGTTGCTATGGTATCATTATGAAGTTATTGTTATGTAATGTGTGTGGTTTACGTAACCTTGACATACGTGTCAATGGGTTGACATTTGGCTTAGTGGGTAGTATATGTTTTTTAGATAAACTTAAGGTGCGGGACATCTGTATGTGATGCGGATCAGAGCTTTGGGAAGAATTGTTGAGGGGTGAGAAGAGAAGAAATTGAGGTAAGGGGATAGGGAGGAGCATGCCAAGCTGCGTTGAAAGGGAGAAAATAAAGGAGAGGAGTGGATTGGAGGATTTTAGATGAGAAAGAAATTCAAAGGGGAAAGGAGGATGAAGCCAGTTGCTACTCAACTTTTATTTCATTCCATGTTCCTATTACAAATGAGGAGGTTGCTTTATATAATATATAGAGATTTAAACCATTAAAAGATACAACCTTTCACCTAAAAGACACATCCAAATCCAAAAGATACATCCAAAGGTTGTGACCCTTGATTTTTACAAAATTCAAAAATTACAGTAAACTTTCAAGAAAAAAAATAAATATTTTGAATTGCATCAATATGTTTGCTTGAGCCTATTGATTAATAGGACGGACTGTGGTTATCAAGTGAGAGGAGCTTTACATGGAGTTGAAAAATACGAGATTATGTTTTTTTGCTTATACTGTTGCCTTTTGTTGCGGATTGTAATGTCACCTTTTTGGTCGATGAACCTAGTGGTGGGCAAGATCGTGGATTGTTTGAGTTTTTGGAATGCTGATGGATATCTTCAACTCAAGCATTTTGATGCGATCAACCGTAGGCATACTTGGAGGAACTTGGTTTCATGCTGGTGCATGGATTGTTTTTTCCATTCCACGGTGATTTTGCCATGCTTTTAGCTTTGTTTAGCGCACAATATGGATCATGCTTGCCTTGGACCACACCTTGTGGGTTTGGGAGTTCGGTGAGGGGCTTTTCCTTGTGTAATATTGCAAGTTTGAGTGGTCTTTTCTTGAGGACGGGTTTTATAGATGATAAAGTTCTCGTATTCTTTGGAGAACATGGGGTCGACTACTTTCAGGATAAGCATGCCGCTTTAAGAGAACATTTGTATGACTATTGAAAGTTGATTATATAGCAGAGTCTGGAGAAGTTATCGGTGTAGGAGGATGTCAACGACTCATCAGTAGGGATGAAAACGATCGGATACGGATACGAATATAGGTGTTATCATATCCTTATCCTTTTTAATATTCGGATACGAATACGAATACGAATATCATACGAATGTGTAAAATACAAAATCATATCCTCCAAATACGAATACGAATGCAAAACGAATGTTGACAATTCGGATACGAATATTTGACAAACGAATACGGATTCAAATACGAATGTTATAAATAACCTAATTTACTCAAAATCTATAAGAATATTAGGTTTAAAGTAAACTTCTATATATAACAAGTGCATTGACTATTTTGATAATGAAAATTTAACACAATAAAACTATGTAGTAAAATAAACTTACCAAATACCAAGCTTATTTGTTATAAGTGTGTATCTTCATCCATTATTAATATCGCACGCTCTTTACAATGTGAGAACCTGAAATTTAAGAAGATAACATGGTAAAATGGCACGACATGGCCAACTAAAGAGCAATTCAGCTTGACATGGTCAAAAAAATCTAATTCGGCTCAACATGCTCATCTAATTCCAATTTGGCTCGACATGGCCATAACATGAACATACCTGAGATATAGTTCTGTGGAAGAATATAATCATATCAACCATGTGCATCATGTCACCTACAAATAGAGTCAAAATACCCAAACAAGTTCTGCATATTCTCTTCAATAAGTCGTATAACAACCTAATTGTACTAGTTACTAAAACATGAAGTGAGATGGTATAGTCAAAAAGCAAATTATATAAATAAACTTGCTTCATGTCAAATGTTAAAAAAAGTATTTTGAAAAGTAAAAATATGTTTTCCACGGGATAAGGTCCATATGGACTACATCAAAATGAGCCATTCATAATTTCTACTTATATGTCTTCTCCTCAATACCTGTGCAAAAAAAATAAGACAAAGAAAAAAGTATATTAGGAAAAAATATTGAATTGATACATTGAAAATACAACAAAATGAACCATTCATTTACATTGATACATATAAAATACATTAACCATACCAGAATTCATCATCCATGAAATCTGTTTCATACCCTTCCACTTTATCCTTATCATTACTTGGTACTAAATGAATACAAATAAGTTATTAAATAAATTGATGAATAACTTATTATCAATATATGTTAGAAGATCTTACTCGAAGGAGATGCTTCTAGCCGTGATGGAGTCTCAACCACTTCATTCATATCAATGAAAGTATCATCACCTACATCTATATGTACAACATTATGTGAGTTATGCATATTATGGTTACAATAAAATGAGAAAATTGAAAGTAATTGCTTACCTTTGAATTCACCTTTCAACCAATCTTGGCTGCATATCAATGCCTCCACCATATCAGAATTCAGCCTGCTGCGGTATGCATCAACTACTCGGCCTCCAGTACTAAATGCAGATTCAGATGCAACAGTAGATACTGGAACTCCAAGAATATCCTTAGCTATCTTTCCAAGAATTGGAAATCTCCCGATATTCTGTTTCCACCATCCTAAAATATCAAATTTAAGTTCAGTTGTCTCCTTCCATCTCAAACACTTCTCTTCCAAATACTCATCCAATTCAGTTTTCAATGGTTGGGCATCTTCATCATCCATAAGCTGAGCAAATCTACTCTTTTTTTTCTCTGGTGGATTACTAAGAGGAGTAGATATGGTATGTGACACAGTCATTGGAGTCCCAGCAGAAGCATATGCTTGAAAAATATTGGTAATGATGTCACGTAGTTCCTCTACTTTTCTCATTCCATCGGATTGATATATGTCCTTGTAATAAAGGACAACTGCCTTCAATTTATACCGAGGATCCAAAATAGAAGCAACTGCAAGCAGTTGGTTGCACATATCCCAGTATTTATCGAATTTTTTTTTCATTACAGTCGCCATTGAAACAATAATGGTATCACTACTCTTTAACCATTCAACAAAGAGTAACTGAATCTCACAGAACTCAACAAAAAAAAGATTGGATGTGACATAATTTGAACCAGACAACAACTCTGTGGCATCATAGAAATGCTTTAGGCACTCCTCTAAAATTTTGATGTAGCCCCACTCATCATCACTTAATCCATGAATATAATTTACATCTCGGAATCCAAATCTTTTAAATACATCCTTATACTCCAAAGCAGTTGAGAGCATAAGGTAAGTGGAGTTCCATCTCGTGCAACAATCCAATGATAACGATTTTTTTGGACCAAAATCAATCTGTTTTGCAGTCTCCATAAAATTTGCTTCCATCTGAGGTGAACATGTAACATATTTAATGCTCAATCGTACTTTCTCTATCGACTTAGAGATCATCTTCAAGCCATCCTGAACAACAAGATTAATGATATGTGCTGCACAACGAACATGAAAAAATAGACCATGGGAAATTAATGAATCTCCCAACCGAGTTTTGATGAGCCTCAGTGCAACGTCATTAGCCTTATCATTATCAACTGTGACTGTGAATAATTTCTGATCTATGTTCCACTCAAACATGCGAGATAAAAAATAGTTGCTAATATCTGAACCTGTAGATCCATTCACATTGAAAAAATTGATGATTCTCTTTTGCAAGTTCCACGAATCATCAATGAAATGAGCGGTAATGCAAAGATAAGACTTGTTTTGTGTTGACGCTGTCCATTTGTCCATGGTAAGTGAAATCCGAGAAGATAAGTTCTTAAAGACAAGATATAGCTTTTTCTTCTCATCATCAAACACTGTCTTACACAGCTTCGCCATTGTTATGCGAGATGGAATCTTGTGCTGGGGACGAAGAGATAAAGCATATGCTCGAAAAGCAGAATGACATACCATATTAAAAGGATATTCATGAACAATAATTGCTTTAGCAAGGAGCATCTGACTCTTTTCATCATCAAAAGTATAATTCGTAATTATGCTGCTTCCATCTGATTTTAACATTGAAAGAATTTGTTGTTGACCATGCTCTATCTTAATTCTATTCAGACAACATTTTGAGTGATTAATCAGATGGGTTGTTCCCATGCCCGAACCATGACGCAATTCTTTGGTGCACCTCTTGCATTTGGCATATGTCATATCATGCTCGGATGTCTTCCCATCTATTATCACTTGTTCTTTTTTAACAATTCTATCAAAATCCAACCACACATCCGAGGTGAGTTTTTTCTGCTTCTTAAGTTTAGGATTTGTATCTTTTTTCACAACATCATTACTTGAAATTTCAATGGATGGATCGGTGCTCATTGTATCAAGAATAATCAAATATCTACACAAAAATAGATATATCAATTAAATGTGGTATATCAATTATACATATTACTTATTGAATTATAAATCAACAGTACAACAGTCCACAAAACTATATTATGCGGTGGAATAAAATGGGAAAGATATCGCTCATACCACAACCGCAAGAGAGAGTTTGCACGCTTCAAATCTGATCGGCTTGGCGGGGAACGAAACTGTTGCCGCGGCGATTCGTAATGATCTTGGGCCGCAACTTTCACTGGCTAACTTGGCTGCAAGCGGGGCACCGGTGCCGCAGTACTCACCGTGTAACTGGGGGTGAGCGGGACAGATGGGTGGTACAGGTAGCAGGAACTCGGCGTGGGAATCGGGGTGAAGCAGTGGGCGGCGTGGGAGTCGGGTCGCTGAAGAGGCGGGAGGAGTGCTGGGCGGAGGTGGGTCGGAGAAAGGGAGGAGAGAGTCAGGGCGGCGCGGGGCAGAGAGGTATCGCGCGGAGGAGATGCGAGGGCGTGACGATGTCGGCGGCGGCGGCGATAGGGCTGTTGGTGTAGGCAGCGCGAGGGATGACGGGAGGCGGCAGGCGGCGCTGGAGGACCAGAGGACTGGTCGCGCAGTGAAGGTGGGGAAGTGGCGTGGGAGGAGAAGGGGAAAAGAAAGGGGGAGGGAGGAGGAATCGGGGAGAGAGTAGGGGAGGCGGCGGCTGTATGAGAGCAAGGGAAGGGGGGAGGTTGGCGGCGATGGAGAAGTAGGAGGCGGCGCTGGGGTTAGGGCACGAGGGGAAGAGAGGGGTCGGGGAGAGAGATTGGCGCGGGATGGGAGAGGGGAGAGAGAGAGAGGTAGAGAGAGAGATAAGTGGAAATGTGGGATTTAAGTGCGTATCTTGTTAAGATACCCTTTGAGTTAATACTATTATACAAATTACTTATTGAATTATAAAAAAACGAATATTCGCATTCGTATCCGTTTAAAAAAAAACATTCGCATTCATATTCGTATTCGCAAAAATTTAGGATCTTAAGTTCGTATTCGTATTCATATTCGTCGGATGTTGGTTTATAACATTCGTATTCGCATTCGTATTCGCCAGAGATAAATAAATAACATCCATATACACCATTTTACGAATGCGAATATGAACGAATGCGGATATATTTGTATTCGTTTTCATCCCTACTCATCAGGTTGGACAAAGTTGATGAATTCATAGCTCTCTCAAGCGAGGAAGTTGAGAGGAAATGCCAATGCACAATTGTGGTTGTGGACATGAAGCATGAGGTTGAGTGGAGGCGACATTTACAACAAAAACGGTTGAAGGATGATGATACAGACTTAATAATTTCCTATATTGCAGATATCCGAAGACAATGTAGGAACTCTGTTCGCTTTATGTAGAGGTAAGCGAGAGGATTTAGGGTAAGGCTCATAGTGGGCAAGCATTAGTGGATTATTTCAAACTCTTTAGTAGGTGGAACACATATGTCTAATGTGTGGGGCACGGTTTTTAAAAAATGCACCTCGAGGTGCTGAGGTGTACGCCTTGAGGCGGTTTTCCAAGAAAACAACCTCGAAGTGCCCGCCTCAAGCAGCCCAGGTGAGACGTGCGCCTCAAGCTGCACAGGTTTGGTACCCAAGTTTTTATATTTTTATATTAATTTTTATGATATCTTTTCATTATTAACAATTTAATTTGTTATATACTCATATATTTATTCTATATTTAAAAAGTTGATGGTTAGGATAAGGTGTTGGCAGGGATGGTGTGACATGGGGACCCCCGTGCTGGTAGGGTATGGTGCGACATAGGGGTGCATAAATTAATTCTTCAACTGGGTTTAGCAAATCGGATGGCTAGAATTCAAAGCACATCCGTATATATGTTAGTCATATAACACATAAAACAATTTCTTGTATATTATGTATGTTAATAATATATGTTAGTCACATAATTTTGCTTTACCCATGCACATAAAGGGAAGTGTTGTATATCGACAAGAACTTCACCCCGCCAACATTAATGGAGATCATAATAAGCTTTGCATTGTATATGGATGACAATATGAATTATGATTCAAAGTAAATCATGCAAAGAATATCACATATTCTCATGTTCATAGCATATATGGTGAATATGTTGGAGAATATCTAAATTTATGATTATATATATAATTATGCTTAATTGTATTTTATGTATATTGTACTATATAAAGCGAGGCTTACGCCTCGCCTCGTCATGGGAAAACTACCTCGATCTGCCTCACGTTATTTAAAATGATGTTGTTGGGTTTTATCTTTTGAAAACTAATTGATGATGTATATGCATGAATCAACCTCATTGATCTAATTGGCGGTATTTTGGTAACTTCGCTTGTGCCTCCTTATAACCAACGATCGTAATATCATGGCATAAAAAGGCCCTTGAGGCAATCACTCATTATACTCCAAACGTATTCACGAGAATGCAAAGAGAGAGTCTGGTATAATCATGTGAGCAAGTGGAGTACGCGCATTGCTTATACACTATACATCCTTGTATTATACGATCATGTGCACTATTGATTGGATGCATTACTAAAATGTTGGCAGTGGTTTGGGGGAGGATCTATTGGGTTGAGGATTAAGGAGGTTTAAGATCTGATCTGTACTTTTTCTCAATGGAGGTGCATGTGACAGTTGAGTATCTTAAGATTCTTAACACTGAAGGCTCTTCTGCTCTGGATGGTTTTCATGAGTTCTTCTTTAAGGAATTTTGGGAGAGTATGAAAGTTGCATTATAATTTTCTTGGAGGAGTTCAAGCAAGATAACTTTGAGTTTGACATGCTGAATATGGTGCATGGACTTTTTGTTGCTTAAGAAAAGTCCTCATTGAGGGTTGGACTCTACATTTGATTATGCTCTCGAATGCGATTTATTTGTTCGTGGCAAAGATTATGGTTGTCATGTTGAGTTCTACTCTTTGAAATCTTATTTTCCACAATAAACAATGTTTGTGTCTGGCAGGTTGGTGACAGACAACAACGTAATGATGTCTTCAGAAATTATGCCATATTGAAGGAAGTGGATTTCATGTTTGCTTTGGAAGGTGGACTTCTCCAATGCTTATTGCATTGTTGATTGGAGATTTTTTGTAGTTATTCCTCGAGTAGGAGGGTTTTCGAGTGTTGTATCTTGTGGATTAAAAGATGTGTTCATTATTTTACCATGTGTTGGGTATGACCTCTTTTTTGGATATCAGTTTCATTTGACAACAACAAAACCTTTTCCCATAATTAAGTAGGGTCGGCTACATGGATATTTTGTCTCCATTCATATCTATTTTGGGTAATTCTCAAGTTTATATCCAAATAACTAAGATCCCTTCGGATTGTTTCATTCCAACACTTCTTGGACCTTCCTCGCCCTCTCTTAACCAGCTCTACATATCAAATCTCGCATCTTCTAATCGGTGCATCAACCGACCTCTTTTGCAAATGACCAAACCATCTTAAGCGGTTTTCTCTCTCCTCTATCAAAGTTACACCAACTTTCCTTCTGATCATATCATTCCGAATCCAATCTTTTTGTGTATGACTACACATCCACCTTAGCATTTTCGTTTCTGCTACTGTCATTCTCTGCACATGTCTATCTATATTTAATTGACATCGTTGGAACTCGGGGAACTGACTCCAAAATTTATCTTTTCTTCCGAAAATTAAGGTCTCATTGTTTTTCTAATAAATAAATCGGATAGAAATATACACTTGTTTGTTAAAATAGATTTGTTGCTACAAGCTGCTCAGTAGTATTGCATGACTGCTGCAATGTAAGATATATAGTATGTAAGACATGCTGGAGAAGTTTAATCATAGAGAACGCACAAGTAAGTTGAAGTACCCAATGCCATAGTTTCATAGACTTATAATATAGTAGTAACTACATCACTTTTTATCTGAGAATAGAGATTTGTCAAAATTACGCATTCTTTTGTGGATCCATGTACATGTGCTCCATCAGATTTCGATGAGGTACATTGAATCTAGCTTTTCATTTAGCTTGATGTAATTGTAGTCGGGTTCATGTTCATGACAATCCTCATTGGGCCCAAACAAAGATGCATGTATTATTCGAGTTGTAATAAGATGTATATATCAGAAGTCATTTAGATTAGTAACTATATAAGCTTTAAGATTACTGTAAATGATCATCTATAATTTAGCAACGGGTGACAAGCATACAAAATGTGGTTCCTATGCTTCTTATTAGAGAAAGATGGCTCATTAAAGGAATAGTTGAAAAATTATCTTTTTTGAAAAAAAGCAGCAAAGATAAGGTGAAATTTTGAAGATATTTTGACAAAATTAAGTGATGAGTTACTAAGGAATTTTTGCATGCTACCCATTTGTTTTTGAAATAGATGATATATAGGGCGAAATCCTGGAAATCAAAGGCATGTTGGGTTTCAAAATTGTTAATCTTGCGAAATCAAAATTTTGTCAATTTCATCGAAATTCGACAATATTTGATGCTATGATGGTGGGTGGATTTGGGTATTGAAACTTAAGGAGATGAACATGGTTCTTCTCATGAAGTGGTTGCTTAGAATCTAATGCTCTTGTTTGGATTTGTTGTGCAAACATCCAAGAGGTGTTTATGATTGCTCTTCCAGTATGGGAGTGCCACCTATAGGGATGGGCACATCACCTACTGTTTGATGTGACATTTGCTTAGTCATCCAACTCCTTTCACGCGGTATGGGGGAGGGGGGGGGTCTTCTTTCAGATTATGGAAAGACGATTGGATTGAGAATGGTGTGATGTGTAACTGTTTTTTGAGGTTGTTTTCCGTTGCGGCTGGTATAGGCACATTTGTGGAGGGTTGTTGGAGTACACATGGGGCGGGTGGTGGTTCCTTGTTCCCTATTTTTGCTTCTAGCTTATCCGACCAATAATCTGAGTAGTATACTCAGATGATGGCGGAGTTGGGCTCTTATGATGTCCTTTGGCAAGATCACTGGTGTGGTATGATGGCGAATTTAGGATGAAGAAGGCTTAAAGGCTCTTTGTGGAGTGGTTTGCAACCTGAACGTTGGTTTGGTTAGGGACTGCAGATGACGTAATAAAAGATGTTTATATTATTTGAATCTAATTTTAACAAAATATGTCCACAGACTCTATGATTATTATTTATAACAGTTTGTAATCTACCATATACAAATCATGGATCTTAAACAACATAGTTCTTTTAAGAAAAACAATGCAACGACTGTGAAATTTAGGAGAAACATCGACAAAATTAAGTGAAATCCGAGAAATTAGTGAATGAATTTTCACATTTTGACGACATCTGGCCATATTTAACAAAATTTCCCTGACATGGGGGCAAAGTCTTGGAAAGCGATATAGGGGGAGTTTTGCTATTGCCATCTTGGTGAACCCAAAATTTGGTGGCATCTCACTGAATTTCAGCACAATTGAAAGCCATGAGTGCAAGGGGGATTCAGAGAATATTAACCGCATATTCTTCAACTACGAATCTGCACGAGAAGTATGTACACTGGAGAATGGTGAGTCTTGAATGGGTTGATATCTCTTGTGTGGAAATGTTTCGAAAGTCCTTTGATGTGGCTAGGTATCATTCTAAACATGAAAGAGATGAGCATGTTGTGTTCATGTGGACCTTGTGGCTCTCAAGGAATGGGGTAGTATCCTGGGATAAGCTTTTTCATGAAGAAATTGTCGTGGATCATGCTGTATCACTTGTGGAGCCGTGGATCTTGTTTCTTAAATGTATATGTAATATAATTAAGGGATACACCCATAACCCTCTATACTTTTTAAATTACACACCGACTTAATTATAATTTTGAATTACACAGACATCCGGATAGCTGCTAACTGTTACATGACATAACTTTATGCTAACTTCCCTGTTTGTTAAGTTTAACTCATTCCATTAAAGTTTTTACATATTTGCCATTTCAAGTCCATTAAATCTACAAATGTTCCCCCTCCTTTCTCCTCCCCTCATCTCGCACATCTTCTTCCTTGCACAACGAAGGTCTGAGATCATGTTCTTCCCCTCGTGTTTCAATCGCCAATACATCTATACTTACACCATACATCCAATTACAACAATCATTCTTCTAAAACTTGATGGAAATCGAATAATAAACTTGATCTATGCATTTAGCAGCACAACGCAATGATCATGACCGACAACAAAAATTTAGATGCTTAAACAACAACACAAGTTATAGGAAATACTACACTTTTACGTGAAACCTAACCTACACAAGTTAGCCATGCAAGATGTTGGGTAAAATGCAAACGGATGGCCTTTTCTTTTCATGTTCGATGCCCTTGCCCCTTAGGTCTTCAAATGGTGATGGTGGCGGCTAAGCCACATGTTGCGGAGGGTGGTCGGAGAGTGACACTTGGTCACAATGAGGGTGTACGAAGCACGCGGAATGGTCCGGCATGGGGATGAGATGGAGGAAGGAGACAACTTCACATGGTGGCTAGGCGGTGGTTGGGAATGCCACTGTGGGGGGAAATGATAGAACATATACCATGGGGTGGTCTACGACCTGACAAGGATAGCAAATTGTGGGAGTATGGTGGACTAGAGGAAGCACATGCGAAGATTGGATCTTGAACTTGAGGAAGCAGTGGAGGCAAGTGTCACTCGCAGATGATGGTGAACTACAACGAGATGGGCCTTTCATGCGAGGGGCGAAGGAAGGTCAAGGTTGGATGGGGGGCACAACGTAGGAAGGAAGAGGTGGCAGGTGTGGGGATGGGTAAGGGGTTGACAGGTTAAGGGAGGGTGAGGGGAGAAAAATAAAAAATAAAAATACAAGCCATTTGATCTTGTTAGAGTTATTGTATTTTTATTTTATTTGAGTTCTGTAACCATTTGGGGTCTTATATGTAATTTTCCCTTTTTTTTGCTTTCTAGGGTTTCTCTATATAAGAAACTCTAAACTCATGAAATAAATACAACAATTCATTCTCTCCTCCACATGGTATTACTATTAAAGCAACGGTTCTGGATCGTGGCTCTTCCCTAAATCATCCCGTCGCCACCTACGAGCATCTCTGCAACCTTTGAGCGCATGTGCGTGTCCTTCTTCCTCGCCTTGGGCCTCATGTGAGACCCATCTTCCCATCTATGGTGCAACGATATCGCTAAGGGTGCTCTCCAGCACCTTGCTGCGTCACCTAGGGTGCGCTTCAAAACCTTGCAACACCTTCGAGGCTGCTTCAGCACCGCCTCCAGTGCCGTCGCAACACCGCCAGTGTCACCGTCGCACCACCTTCTCACCTCTAGCACCATTGCAAGTGCTCCTAATGCCACCTCCTCGCCTCCATAGTGCTCTTAGCATTGTTGAAGGCCATAGTGGACCACTTCCATGGCCTCCAACGCCGCCGTCAGTGACTGGAATCTCTTCTAGGGCTTCGTCAAGGCCTTTTGCACCTTCCAAGGTGCCACCATAGTCCTTGAGGGCCTCTTGATATGATGTGCTACGCTTTTTCAAACCTCCTGCACACACGAGCATGATTTCTAGGGTACTTTTCAGCCTCCATATGCATACTTGAACAACAACATGACCTTTTTTGATCTCTCTATCTTACCACCATGGCGTCTCTTCCTATTGAGACAAAGTCCTTGTACAGTATGTCTTCTATGATGGTACAAGGCATTTCTATAAAACTTAAGGCACAGAAAACTTCGTGCTCTGATCGTTCTTTTAAGATGTTCATTGGTGGTCAGCGGGAACTCTATATCATGACTAAAGATCCTCCAAATGAGACTAACAAAGACTATGATACATGGTTCAGAGAGAACTGCCATGTCATCTTCTGGACGGCCAACAACATTGAAGCACATATTGCATTGAACCTGCTTTTCAAAGACACGCCAAATAGACGTGGGATGATCTTGAGCAGACATACTCCCAAGTCAGAAACTAAAGTCCCTGCCTCACTGTTATCTACAGGCGGATCTGGTTTGCATCTTATGGTGACTCTACCCTATTGAGTACTAATGGCATCTTGCGATCTTTCAGCCTTCTTCTCGTACCAAATAGGTACATGAATGTTCAGACTGGAGGCTGTATTATTTTCTTGATGGTCCACATCCCTAGATATCAAGCAGTGAAGGAGTAATTTCTGATATCCGAGTATCCGACACCTTGCCATCAATGTATATCATATTTTGGCGATTCGAAGAACTGAAGACATCCTGCCACACGACCTTCTACTTTACTGCTTGCAGAGAACTCTGTTTACATAGCATCGTCCGGGAAAGGAGAACGACACAACTTCTGAGGAGGTCGTGGCCATGACTTTGGTCGCGGTCATGGACATGACTTTGACTATGGGCGTGACCTAGGACATGGCCATAGACGAGATACCGGTGCTTCTCAGTACACAATGCATTCACTATGATCGCTGGAATCATTGATCTGAACGATGCTGACATAAGTTCGGCTTCCCACTTTATCTAGCCAATAGTGCATATGAGAAAGGCCTTAAATGTTGGATTTCGATTTCATTTCGGTAAGTCTGGAAAGAGAAATTCGGTGGAATTTCAATGGAATTTCGGTGAAATGTTCGGAGATTGGGAAATTACTTGAAAACTATTTTTTTAATAAAGATTTGTAATATTCTTTAACTCAGTAAATGAGATAGAAGGATTGTTTTTTGCTAATAGTAAGATATTAATATGATATGTTACATTAAATTTCCATCCAATCGTCCCAATAGTCAAAAAGTAGTATGTTGTTTAGAAGCATAATCGGACTTGGAACGTAATTAGAAGCAATTGGTTTCTCCTCTTGAACATGAAGATAATGGTGACATGTGAGCACCTCTTCAATAAGAATGAGGTGACATATATGATAACTACTAATTAAAAGATATATATCAAAATAAAGAAAAGCAAAAAAATATAAATATCTTCAGTTAAAACTTTAAATTAACTCTTAAATCTTGTGTCTAACTTATTTGGTTTGAATTTAGATCTAAAATATGGACAATATTCAGGAAAGCGACCGAGTAAACCGCATACTCGTACTCGGTAGCCTTACCACTCCGAGTATGGTGATAATAGCTATGTATGCGGGTTGACCCGCCTACTCGACCGAGTATACCCCCTATGTGGCCGCCTACTCGGCCACTTTTCTAATAAATATTTTTTACTTAACCTAAACTCAAATAACCCTACCCGTATAATAACATAAAACCGCATACTCCCCACGTCAAACCGCATACTCTCCCGCATAAAATCGCATATTCCCTGCATACTCTCTCGACTGAAGATATTAACATAATATTAAATTTTTATTTATATTTTCTAATAATAAAATTATCAAACCACATACTCTCCTGCATACCGCATACTCTCTATGCAGTAACTCATCCGATTGAATACTGCATACCGTCTTCCTGAACATTGAATATGAAAACTAATTAAAGAAACTTCTTTAAACAATGTAAAGAACTCAAATAACTCAACACATTAATGAATAAATAAGTGAAAAATTCATTAATATATGTAAATTTTGATGAAATCGAAGGGTAGATTCCCTTATTGTTGTTGTTTCGCTGAAACGACATGTAATTTCGATGAAACTTCGCTGATATTTTGTTGAAATTCTGGAAAAAGAAATAAGGGAGCGTTTCGATTTTGGTGACATAAAGAAATAGAATTTTCGGTGGAATTTCATTGAAATTTGAGGCCTTGCCTATGAGAATGCCTTTGATGTTAGAGAGGCATCTTCTGAGTCAGATTCCAGTGGACAGACGGTCCAACTCAATACCGCTTACTACTCTCAAATGTTGTAGATCCTCCAGATCCCTGGGCTCGTTCCTTTTACCAATGAGACTACCATTGCTACTTTGTCTGCCACTTCAGGTACAATACAATATCCAATTATGCAACCACTATTGCTCCTGATTGGATTATTGACTTTGGAGCCTCTACTCACCTGACAGGAGAAGGCAATCTACTAACCTTCACCAAACCCAACTTCATCAGTGAAGTTGATTGTAGTCGTCAATGGGGTGTACTCACCTGTTACTAACCATGGAGTTCTCGTCCAAGCTCCGACTATCTAGGGTTCACTGTGCACCTGATTTCTCTCTCAGCTTATTATCTGTTCATAAGCTTTATGTTGAACTTAGTTGCCGTGTGATATTTGATGAATTCTGTTGTTTTTTTCAGGACATTTGGACGAGACAGATTTTTGGTGGGGGACATGAGAAGAATGACCTCTATTATCTTGACATACCCTTGAATTCTAAGTTTGTTGGTGATGTGTCCATCTCCAAAGACGTGTTCCTATGGCATCTGCGCCTTGGACATCTTTCTGCCAAGGCTCTTTTTTATGATGTTCACTGAACTCTCTACTATGAAGTCCTTTCATTGCAAGGCATGCGAGTTTGGGAAACATCATCGATCTTCTCCTATTCATGTTGAGTCACGCCGTACAATTCTTTTTGGCTTAGTTTATTGTGATATTTGGGGACCTTATCCGATCTGAACTTTGAATGGTTATAGGTTTTTTATTGTCACCACAGATCTTCTTGGTTTTATCTAGTAAAGGGATGTTCAAAGATTAATAAGATTGTCTAGAATTTCTTTCAATATGTCGAAACTTCTTTCTTTGCACATACTCAGATTATTCGAACTTACAATGCTCTTGAGTTCACCCAACATGATGTGACATCTTTCTTTGCCTCCCAAGGGTCTGCTCATCAAACATCCTATCTGTACACCTCTTAACAAAATGGACAACGGAAGGAAACCCAATCATCTTCTTGATATTTCTAGGCCTCTACTTAGATGAATGTTCCCAAGTACTCAGACATTTGTACCCCATTGAGTTTCCTTTTCCTTTACCTCTGAGGATTCTTGGGTACATTGCGTTTGTTCACAACTTCCATGCGACTAACAATTGTCTCCCAAGACCATCAAGTGCGTCTTCTTGGGTACTCTTGCACTCAGAAAGACTTATGATCCTGTTGGACATCAATACTATATTTTTGCGGATGTCACTTTCTTTGAGCAGAGTAGCTTTTTTACTCAGACTGTAGGTGACATCCTTTTGGATCTACTACCTCCACTAATCATCTATAAATGCAAGCATACCACTGCACTTGATTCTGTACCCTCTTCCGGTGCTCCTGTCATTGCTGCCTTGGATGTGCTTGAGGAGCTTCTGATAGATCTCCGCAAACAAAAAAGGCAATGTACTTTTCACATTGTCACATTTTACTTCAACTAGTGGTTCCTATAGCTGTGACAATAGGTTTGCAAATGCCCCGATGACCACTTATGTTCCTAGAGACCATCATAGTGCACCACAGGACTATGGTTGGCGACATGTCATGGTTGGGGAGATGGATGCCCTTACCTCTTGGGGCACACATGATCTTGTGCTGTGCCCCCCGAGAGTCTGTCCCGTGGCTTGCAGATGGCTCTTCATGACCAAACAGTCTCTTGATGGGTCCACTGATAGATTGAAAGCTAGATTAGTTGTAGAAGGTTTCACGCGAACTTATGTGGTTGATTACTTTGAGATATTCTCTTCGGTTGCCAGAATGAGGTTCATACGCATCATTCTTTTTGCTATCGCTAATAAAGCCTGGACCATCTTTCAACTTGATGTGAAGAACGCCTTTCTCTATGGTGACCTCGAGGAGGAGGTTTATATGATGCATCTACCGAGTTGCATAGTCGAAGTGTAGTATGTATGCCGACTACGTAAGACCATCTATGGTATGAAGCAGAGCCCTCGGGCATGGTTTGATAGACTTACCACTATGATCAACACCTCTTGGCTTTCCAGAGGAGGAGATCCGACTACTCTGTCTCCGTCAGGCGATGGTCTACTGGCATTGTTACACTTCTTGTTTATGTTGATGATATGTTGTCACTGGAGACAGTGAAGTCAGCATTTTAGAGACTAAGACCTTCTTCTAGAAGGTCCTTGCCATGAAGGATCTTGGCCAAGTTTGTTACTTTCTTGGCATTGAGGTGATACACGCTATAGATGTACTCAATCTCTCATAGAGGAAGTATTGCTTAGACATTCTTACTGAGCATGGACTACTTGGATGCAAGCCATTCGGCATCCTTGCAGAAGTGAGGGGGAAACATTCCATATACTGATCCTGTGTTCGAGGATACTGCACGGTATAGAAGCCTTGTGGGTAAACTTCTCTATCCCACTATTACTACGATAGATATATTATATGCTGTGAGCAGAGCCATCCATCATATAGCGAGATCCCGTTACAGTCATTGGCAATATGTTCTTCTGATCATTCGATATTTGCAGGAATCTCCCAGCCATGGACTCTTCTATGGGGTCAATGATCACATTGATGTCTCTGCTTATACAGATAATGACTATGCTAGTTCACTTGAGGACTGTCGATTCACTACATGCTACACCTGCTCGTTGGGGGCAACCTGGTTACTTGGTGAAGCAAGAAAGCTGACACTAGTCTCCAGATTGAGTGTAGAGGCATAATGCATGACAATGGCCCAAGCTACCTGTGAGATCACACGACTTGTCTATTTTTTACAGGAATTTGGACTTTTAGTTGCTACTCCCGTACCTTTATACTATGACCACATGTCTGTTACGTATATTGCCACAACCATGTATTCCATGAAAGGACCAAGCACATTGAGGTTGACTATCACTAATGTTTTTAAAAAAATGCGAGGCAAATCAATTTTTTTTTGTTATTGAAGCAAGGTGTAAGCCTAAGTTGGAGAATATATATGTAAAAGCTATTATTAAACATAATTATATTATCATAAATCCAATTTCAAATATTGACAGAATATATTATCATAAAACCTAAATTTGGATATTTTCAGATTGAATAGATATGCACAATATACAATACATGCTAGTTTGAATTTGTGATATGTAATATTAATATTGTAAACATGTGAATTCCTAATATTCTTACAAAAAATATGGAAAATATACTTTACTCATTGTAATGATACAAGCAATTGAATACCATTTTTATAGAAAATTTGGTTTATTCTAATTAGATTCAATCATCAGACATATGCATGATTTCTTTGATGCAACGATGATCGTATGAAATAATATATTTTGGGACTAACATATAATGCTACTATATTACATTTTTTGAGTCTTGTGACATATATGCGCGCGCTCCACACATATACGAGGAAATGTGACTAAAACATAAATGTACTACTTGGCATATATGTCTCATTCGATATTGGATGTTTGTTACTAGAAATGTGGACATTAATATTATATATATCGTGATTGTCTCGTATGTTTATGACTAATATATGCTTTATAGCTTTAATGTTATTGTAAAACTATAGTTTTTTATACTTTATAATTTATTTTTGCCCCCCAAATGCATATAGACCGAGGCAGCGTCTCGGTACCGCCTCGATATCTCCTCGGGGCTTTGAGGCTTGCACCTTGGCGCCTCGAGGCGCCTTTTTTTAATGCCATGATTGTCATTTCATTTGCACACATCTCCACTGAACTTCAGCTTGCAGACATCTTCACGAATGCACTGCCGAAGAAACACCTCTCGTGTTTGATTTCAAGTTGGACATGATTGACAAATGTGCTCCAACTTAAGGGGGAAGGTTATAGTTATTATATTTCTATTTATTTGAGTCATGAAACCCTTTGGAGTCGTATATGCAATTTACCCTTTTTTGCTCTCTAAGATTTCTCTCTGATAAGTAACCCTAGATTCATGTAATAAATATAACAACCTCCACAGATGTTCACTTGGTTTTATTAACTAAAGAAATGGTTATTTACTTGGTTTTGTTAACTAAGGGAATCGTTATGTTAGTGGACAAAAGTAACGGATGAGTCTATCTGTAAACTGAAGTTACTATCCGGGATTTTGTGTAATTCGGATTTATAGAGGATTCGACGCATATTTTTTTGAGAAGGATTGGAATGTGTTATTTTTTAGAAGGATTGGAACGCTTGGAAAGAGATCAACAATTACGAAAGTATAGAGGATTGTGAGTGTAAAAATTCATATAATTAGCAGGTAAACACTTTCCAAGTGTATTTACATGGACTCCTACGCATGGGCACACACAAGCATGAGAAAGCATACTACAAGAAACAAGATGCTATCCCTTGCACCAAGAATGAACATTAGAATCGATAGAAGTATCTCGACTGCATCTGTCTGCATCTTGATGTCTTCTGAAGTGTTTCTAGGGGACAAATGGCACCGACAAGGAAGCATTGGTGCTTGGCCTCATAAACGGGAGGGAGGGTCATTGTACTTGGTTTCGCATTCCGCTGCGATGTTGTCTGTCTCTTGGAGTTACGGTGGGGTGGGAGATAGAAAATTGAGGAAATGAGATATAGACATAAAAATGGGGCATGCTAAGTTAATATTACCAAATTTCTATTTATAAAAAATAAGACTTCACTATGGAACATCACAATAATAGAAGGGCATTTTTTTAGAAGTTTATATAAGTATTTTTGTAAGAGATTGGGGAGCCTACATCCATGTAAGAGATTAGAGTTAACTTTCCTACATCCACATCTTTTTCTCATTTTATTTATTTGTTTTGAAATGGATCCTTAGGGGATTTACTTAAAATATTAAGTAGAACGTGTTTCAAATTTCGTGTAAAGCATACCTTCCTAACATGTTCATCGGAAGGGGTCGATTTCATCAAATTTTAGCCCGTTAAAATTTGACTGTCTTGATGGATAAGTTAGAAGTCTCGAAATAACTTGAAATTTGAATGACATGACGATGATATATTATGATCTAAATCCTCCAAGGATTCAATTCAAAAAATAAAAAATAGAGAAAAGAGGCAGGTGCAAGAAATTTACGTACACCTGAGTGTAGGCTCCCTTTTCCTTTTTTGTAAATAGAATTGCAGGAGTATTTACAATATAGCAAGTTTATTTTTACGTAAAACCTCTTTTATTTTGAATTTTACGTTTTCTTTGATTGCTCTTGCATGATGTTGGAGTGGGCACGGTTTTTTGTTGGTGTTGGTAAGGTGAACTTTATGACATTGCAGGACTCTTTGATTTTTCGGTAGCTTCTAGTTTTATCGGGGAAGAGATTGTGAAGTGCATCAATCTAGCCAAAGATGGGATCCATGCAGTTCTCGTGGTTTTCTCAGTTAGAACTCGATTTTCCAGAGAGGAAGAGGCTGCACTTGAGAGTTTGCGAACTTTTTTTGGTGACAGAATCACGGACTACATGATTGTGGTTTTTACTGGTGGAGATGAACTTGAAGAAAATGAAGAGACCCTGGAAGATTATTTAGGTCGTGAATGTCCTGAGCCGTTGCAGGTTGACTTCTATGATCCTTTAATTTCTAAAAGGTTTTTCATACTTTGCATTCATGTTGATCCCTATTTAGGAAATTACAAGAGAGGGATTCCCTTGCACCAATTACTCATTATAATTATCATTTCACAGAAATTTCTCCAAGCATGCAACAACAGAGTAGTACTATTCGATAACAAGACTAAGGATCGTAACAAGAAAATGGAGCAGTTACAGCAGTTACTTTCCACTGTAGATATGGTTGTTGAGCAGAATAATGGCAAACCTTACTCGGATGAGATATTCACTGAACTTAAGGTAACAAATGTGATTATGTGTTTATCACCTATATATTTTGCATAAATCGTACTTATTCCAGACAATATTGGCAGGAAGGAGCTCTGAAGTTGCGTAACAGTAAGAAAACAATTGAGACTTTCGAGGGCTACTCGAAAAATGAAATTTCCGAACTGAAAGAAATGATGCATAAAACTTATGATGACCAACTTAAACGGATTACAGAAATGGTAATTAAGTTCATCTTTAATCTCGTTTTATTTTATACGACCTCTAATAGGCAGTCTGCATTATTTTTTTGTAGGGATTTTATCACTTGTGCCCCTCCGAGATGTTGCAATATCAGTTATGCCCCTATCTTTTTCGTAATATCAGTTGTGCCCCTCAAAAGTTTCTCCGTTATCAGTTGTGCCCTTCCGTCAGGTTGACCGGCAATGAATTGACTTAACCATGGTTTTTTCAAACCTTGGTGCATTTAAGAAGGGTATTATTGTTCAGGGACCTCTTCTTCCTCCTCCAACCTCCTCCTCCTCCCTCTCCGGCCTGAGCTCCGCCCCGAGCTCCCCTCCCCTCCCCGACGCCGCCCCGAGCTCCCCTCCCCTCCCCGGCGACACCCCGCAGCCCCTACCCTCCCCGGCGCCGCACCTCCTCCCCCCCGCACCTTCCAGCCCGCCGCCCCCTCCCCTCCCCGGCGCCGCCCCCTCCCCTCCCCGACACCGGGTGTTCCCAATCGCACAATGTTGTAGGGCGGCTTCATCATGTCGTGCATATTCGCCGGTGGCTCGCGGATCTCTATGGGCGGAAGTTGCTGGAGGCAAGACATATAATAGTGTGAATTCCCAAATATTGATCCTGTCTCAGACCAGTTCTCTGCATCTCTATTTTCCCCGATCTTTTTCCCTTCACATCTTTTTTTTCCACATCGTATCATCCACTGTTCATTTCATCATAAATCGGAACCCATTCGCAAGCACGGAAAGCTGGCAAGCCATGAAACCAACGGCGCCAACTACAGCGGGCTGGATCAGACAGCGGACGCCCACGCTACAGAGACAAGATTATAAAATATTTTTTTGATTTGCAAAAAGGTATATGCTTCGCCAAAGATCTAACATCATCATCGAATACGATTCGAAAGATGAGCATCATGAACAAAATTTTGATCTGAAACCGTCCTCAAGAATTTACAATACAAAGCAACACGCTGATGTTTTCCCTACATGTTAGCGAACAACAACGGCGCAGACTTGGGGAGGGGAGGGGGCGGCGCCGGGGAGGGGAGGGGGCACAGGGGGCGGTGTCGGGGAGGGGAGGGGGCGGCGGGCTGGAAGGAGGTGCGGGGGGAAGGAGGTGCGACGCCGGGGAGGGTAGGGGCTGCGGGGAGCTCGGGGCGGAGAGGGAGGAGGAGGTCGGAGGAGGAGGAAGAAGATGGGAAGAGGAGGAAGAAGAAGAGGTTGGGGAAGAGGAGGAAGAAATGACCATATAACCTTTTAAAAAAAAATAATTCCGCTTATGTCCTCAAAGTTAACGTCCGTTTGCACTGTAGATGGACGGTCACTAACCCGAGGGGCACAAGTGATAAAATAGCAAGTTTTGAGGGGCACAACTGATATTACGAAAAAGATAGGGGTATAACTGATATTGCAACATCTCGGAGGGGCACAAGTGATAAAATCCCTTTTTTGTATTTATTCATATGATTGTTGTTCTTTTGTTATATATTTGCAAATTACGCAGGTTGAAGTAAAGCTAAGAGAGACTACGCAGAGGCTGGAGAAGCAATTGGCCGAGGAACAGGCTGCTCGGATGAAAGCGGAAAAATTTGCGGAGGAAGCACATATGAGATCGAGCAATGAAATTCGCAGCCTCAGGGAGAGCTTGGAGAAGGCTCGGAAGGAGACGGAGAATCTACGCAGGCAGGCTGAGAGTGGAAAATGTGCTATCCTGTGAGGGAGCATACCTGTTGCCCTGGTCATATATGTACATGTCAAAAACCAGCACATAAGTTTGTCTAAATCTACGAGGCTTAGAATGGTGAACGGATTATTTAATGCTTAAGTATAGGCAGTGAGCATACGCTATAGTCTGAAAAGATAGTTGTTGGGACTGATTGTACCTATTTTTAATTGGTTTGTCTACATGGTCTTGCAAAGTCTTCACTTCTTCAGTGGTGGATAGATGGCTGACAATTATATTTGGCCAAGAGAGGGAGGGCATTGGTGAACAGTGCAAATTCTATGGACTGCCAGTGCGGTGAGGTCTATTTTACTGGCTTGACATAATACCTTTATAGGGCATTTTATATTGTGCGCGACGTGGTATGTTCAACCTGATCCAATCACAAGGATGACATGGTGTTCGTACCTTCTTGCAGTAGAGTTTTATCTGAAATCAGCCTTTCCTTTTTCTTTCGTGAAATCACCAATATACCTCTGGTATTTTGAAAATTTTATGCGGTTGTGCTGGCTACCAAAGAAGAGATGGACAAAAGTCGACGATAGCAGAAATGATTACATAAAAAATTTGTTTATTGATGACGCACAATGTGCCTACATGACTGAGATCTTCAGATTGATTTTTATTCCCAATTAAGCAACTTAACCAATTGTTGGATTGATTTTTATCCACCATCAATCAACCCTATAGCTTGTTGATTTGCATGTAGATCAAAGATTGAATAATGGGAAGCGGTTGGAAAATCCACAATCAAATTTCCACCTACTGTGTAACTTTATGTCCCAAATTTCCACGTCGAAGGCATTCATTTTCTAGCATGGCATATATATATATAGGAAAAATTTGAATTGAGGTGGTATCATTCCACGATTATGGTGCGACACCTCTTAGTAGCCCTCCGATTAGGATCAACGGTGGTTAACAAAATAACTAAATTAAACTCAAAATCATCGTCGAAATAACCTTCAAATCATCATTTTTAGAAAATTTTTGAATATTCAATTTGACTGCATTATTATCCCATTGCTTATTAATTAGTCGATTTAATTTTCTAAATATAGTAACCATCACGATTTTGGCTCTCGATTACTCGAATTTCCAAAAAAGTCGACGGATGTCTTCTCCCCCCTCTCTTCTTCGTCAACCCTCGATGTAGAGGCGGTGGCTACGTTTGGAGACAATGGTGTATGACAAAGACGACGATAATACATGACGACGACGGCAGTGCATTAAGTCATAGGATGTGGTGTATGCGTAGATGTG
Source organism: Ottelia alismoides (assembly GCA_037367405.1). Lineage (NCBI taxonomy): Eukaryota > Viridiplantae > Streptophyta > Magnoliopsida > Alismatales > Hydrocharitaceae > Ottelia > Ottelia alismoides. The sequence continues at coordinate 356,725 of JAZKJV010005970.1, read as the reverse complement.
CGTGGAGATGATGGTGGTGTATGACAATGGCGTTGGTGGTGCATGGCGACGACAACGACAATGCATGGAGCAGCAACATGAGGTGGTTGCACATGGAGGATGATGCGCGTTCTTAGTAATTTTCTCTTATTCTTTTTTATTCATCTATTAATCAAGTTCTGAGCTATTTTAGATTGCTTTTGTTTTTTATTTGGATTTTAATTTTTCTTCTGTTTTGATTACATCTCAATTTAATCATCAAAGTTTCTCATTTGTTTTATTTTTAAATCAGTGTTCCTGATTCACCAGTGGTTATGATTGGGTGTATTTTTTATACTTTCTCACTCATCTACGTCGGGAAGACCCCTTGACAACTAGAATCTTATTCAAAGCTCCCGTCGGTTCGACGTCTCAGTTCCGCTTGAACTTCGACCCTTGTTTTCTCTACGATTTTGTAATTTATAAACAATATTATAAAATATATCAATCTTTTGTAAATTGTTAACATGTATTTCAAAATACGAGCCTTTATTCAATCTTATTTTTTGGAATATTCAACGCACTTTTCATTCTTTTGACTTCAATCATATTTTCCGAAATATTCAATCTTTTGTAAGTTTTGGTTCCCCCATTCTTTTGAGTTCAACACACTTTTCATTTTTTCTTTTGAGCTTTGTTTACAGATTAAATTCTGTAGAATGAGAATGAAAATGTCACCTAAAAGAAAGAATTTTTGAATTCATAAATTCAAAAACAATTATACAATCAACATACATAATTGATTGTACAATTTACATTTTGATTCACTGATTTGCACTTCCGCATGTATTTTTACATGTTATCCTTTTTTGGAATAAATGATAAAGTAGTGATTATCTTTTTATTTTGTAGATTATTATATAATTATTACAACGAGAGCGTGGATTTTGCAAAATCTGCACAAACTTTACAATGGATGATAAATTTCAATGGACCCACGATATGAGAAACACGTTGGATGGACATACAAAATAATTTGTACAGTAATAATAAGCAATCTATTTTTACAAAAATCTAATGTATTTTTTACAAAACAGACCACAAAATTTACAAAATAATGTCACAATTTATAAACGTTACTCCCACACAATGTTCTTAAAAGAGATTACAAAATTTTTCAAAATAAATCAAATACGGTTTACAAAAAGACTACGAAATTTACAAAAAAATGCTGCAGTTTACAACTATTACAAATTCACCAAAAATATTGCAGTTTAATACCCTAAATTAATATGCATATGACATGTAACATATTTAACGTGTTTGCAATTTACCCCATCTAATATATTAGGAAATATAGTTGTAACAAAATCCCATAATTTTAGGAATATTTTCCACGTGTACATCAATTAATTAACATAGGACTAAAGCACCCTATATTTTAGGAAACACATGTATACAGAAAATATAATTTTTTGTCGGATTTGGTTTTTCTGTGAAGAACAGTGGTTATACTTTTGTAATTTATAATACAGAATTATAAAATATCTCAATCATTTGTAAATTGATAACAATTATTTCAAAACGTGAACCTTTATTCCATTAGATATTTTTGGAAAATTCTATACATCATTCGGCGTTATACCTAAATATAGAATGATCAATGAAGTGTATTTTACTAAATTAGCATTAATTTAATCTTCCTCCATATTCGAAATGTTAGTTGGCATGAAAATCACATATTGGTTTCAATCTCCCTCATACACTCATAATCCAACGACTTAAAATGACACCTTTCCATAATAAGGGAAATGTACCACCTCAATTCAAGTGCTCTCTCTCTCTATATATATATATATGGGTAAAATGGGGCTGCTCCCAGGGAGTAGCCAGCGGGGCTACTCCCACCCCTATTTTTTTCCAATTTTTTTTATTTTTTTTGGAAAATAAAAATTTATATATTCATTATTATATCCCTTTAACATTTTATTAAAATTTCGTCAGAAACAGAGACTCCTACAGCCTCCATCCAAACATAATTGATTTAAAAAATCCTGCGACCGTTAAGAAAATGACGTCCGGATGGAGGGCCTAGGAGTCTCTGTTTCTGACGAAATTTTAATAGAATGTTAGAGGGATATAGTGATGAATATAGAAATTTTTATTTTTCAAAAAAATAAAAAATTTGGAAAAAATAAGGGTGGGAGTAGCCCTGTTGGCTACTCCCTGGGGGCAGCCCCATTTAACCCTATATATATGGGGTTGATGGGGCTGCCCCCATGGCTGCCCCGCCCCATTTTTCGGCAAGTTTTTTTATTTTTTTTGAAAAATATCGCAATCTATATTCATCCATATATCCCTCCTATATGTCATTCGAATTTCGTCAGAAACAGAGACTCCTACGGCCTCCATCTAGACAGGGTCGATTTAAAAAATCCTGCGACCGTTAAAAAAATGACGTCTGGATGGAGGCCGTAGGAGTCTCTGTTTCTGACGAAATTCGAATGACATATAGGAGGGATATAGGGATGAATATAAATGGTGATATTTTTCCAAAAAAATAAAAAAATTTCACAAAAAATGGGGTGGGGGCAGCCCCATTTTCCCCTATATATATATGGATTTAATGGGGCTGCCCCCTGGGGGTAGCCAACATGGCTGCCCCGTCCACTATTTCGGCGTGTTTCTTTTATTTTTTATTGAAAAATAAAATCATGTATATTCATCCCTATATCCCTCCTATATACCATTCGAATTTCGTCAGAAACAGAGTCTCCTACAGCCTCCATCGAGATGGTGCCGATTTAAAAAATCCTGTTACCGTTAAAAAATGACCGTGTAGATGGAGGCCATAGGAGTCTCTGTTTCTGACGAAATTCGAATGACATATAGGAGGGATATAGGGATGAATATACATGCGATATTTTTTGAAAAAAATAAAAAAAAATGCCGCAAATGGCGTGGGGGCAGCCATGTTGGCTGCCCCAAGGGGGCAGTCCCATTAACCTCTCTCTATATATATAAGAGGAAAGGGATCCTATTCCATGGAGTAAGTAACTTACCTACTCCATTTTCATTTTTCCACCTTTTTTTTATTTTTTTTGAAAATGCTTCCATGGATATTCATAACGATATCCCTCTAATATATCATTTAAATTTCGTTAGAAACAGAGACTCCCATGCTCTCCATCCAGAACATGTAATTTTAACGGTCATAAACTTGTTGTAATTTACCTGTTCTGCATGAAGGGCATAGAGGTCACTGTTTCTGACGAAATTCGAATGACATATTAAAGTGATACAATTATGAAAATCCACGGAAGTATTTTTTCAAAAAGAGTGGGAAAAAATGAAAATGGAGTAGGTAAGTTACCTACTCCATGGAGCTGCGATAAGCTTGATCAATAGTGGGGCTAATAGTTATAAAGGAAAACACATAGATATCCAATATCACTATATACAAGATATAGTGGGAAAGAAAGAAATCACAGTAACCAACATACCTACTAGTGACATGTTGGCAGATTCTCTAACAAAGGGAATAACAACAAGAACATACATTAAACATTTTGGTTTAATGGGACTCAGGAATGTATGATTAAGGGAAGATGTTTCATGTATAATGATCCTCATCTGATGAATCTCCATATATATACTACAAGAATAGTGGGAGCATATATGTTTTGACCACTTCGGTCATAAAACGGCCTCCGTGTGACCAATGTGGTCAAGCAACCGCCTCCGGCGGTTGCGGCAAAGTCGGGTCTCACGAATACCCTAACCGTTTGGGCATGAAGGATAAGGGGCGGACATGGCTAGGGTTACGCCCTATAAATAACCTCCTACTCGGAAGGGAATGCCATCGATCTGAACTAACTTGCCTAACGAGAGCCCCTATCTGATCTCTCCATACCATATCACTCCCTCTCTCTCGTTCTCTCCACAATAAGAAGATAGAGATGACGCACCTTGACGATCTCACACAATAAAATTATCATTTTATGCAAAGTAAGATTAATTTGAGGATCTAATTAATTTAAAGCCCGTATTGTCTGACTACTTATATTAGTTGTAGAAAGTTAAGTGAACAAAGTTGATGGAACATATTAATTAAACAATATTTCATTGGGAACGGATTATGATATTGAATGGATGGTATTGATCGTGAATTCAGTAATTGCAAATGCTAGATAAGATCAATTATTTGTTGCACAAATTATATTGGGCAATAAAAGAGTTCAACAATGGATGGCCGCAAGGAAAAAGACAAAAGAGACACAGACTTGGATGAGCTTATGGAGATCAGAATTGTATGAGGACAATATTACAAGGAGAAGGTTAAAACATGATATGACAAGAACATCTTAGAAGATCTTGTCACATGGGTAGAAAGTGTGATTATTAAACACCATGTTTAAACTATTTTTAAGCAGATTGCAAACTGAGTGGACTAGACCATACCTAATAAACATGATGCATGAATACAGTTGCATTTATATATCCGAGTTGTTACTTGGTACATAATCATTCTTGGCTGTGCTAATGTTAAATCACTACGACAAATCGACAGGGGAGAAGATGTACTTTATATACGACTCTTGATTACGAAGTCTTGTATCCAATCATCTCGTTTCAGAAGATTCACTACAACAAAATTGAGCTATAGTGATGGTTTTGAAAAAACCCGTCACTAAATTAGCCGTTGTTATATATATATTGACGATATTATTCGTTGCAAAATGAGTTTTCGTACTCGAAATTTGCAACGAATATCATATCTGTCGTTATATCATTAGCAACGGTCTACATAGCGACGCTTATCCATTGCTATTTTTCAAAATATCAACTAATCGTCGCTATTTTTTTAGTTCAAAATTTAGCGACGATTAATTAAAATTTGAAAAAATAGCAACGGATAAGCGTCACTATGTGGACCGTTGCTAATGACATAACGACATATATGATATTCGTTGCTAATTTGAGTACAAAAACTCATTTCACAATGAATAATATCGTCATTATATATTTAACAACGGCTAATTTAGTGACAGATTTTTTTCAAAACCGTCACTATAGCTCATTTTTTTGTAGTGATTCAATCTAACCGACTTTGTTTCTCTTTTGTTTTTCCTTTCTTTTGTTCATTCTTTTAGTTCCCCATCGGTCTCAAACCTTGATATCATTCATGTACTTAGGATAATAAATCCCAAGTATAGGAAGGACTCAATGTACATTGTGATTATCTTGCTTCTATTCTTTCATATTCTTGCCATCGATCACCTCATTTTTTATTTCTATTATATTATACAGGATGATAAAATCTTAAATATGGGATGCGAACTTCTCATTCGTTCGATTCTTTTAACCCATGTGTACTCAGTATGTGCTATGTCTTAATTTGTTCTTCTACCTATAAGGGTATAACACCAGCTAAGTATAGGAGGTTGTCACATATGTAATATGTATAATTACCCATAACCTCATATTTTCTCGTATTTTTTGCAGATAAAGTTCAATAAAATCTGGGATAAGCACAAAACGTGGGTAAAATTCTTTAAAATTGTGAATAAAGCCCTTCTTTAATAAAAATTGAGAAAATATCGAAAAATTTGAAAATAAAAATAAAAATTACCAAACATCTAAAAATCCATAAACTTTTGAAAAATCTACATAAAATGAGCATAATAGAGGTTTACAAATATATGATCTGTTGAACACCGAGCCACTTGATTTAGATTTAAGTCCAACTTTGAGTATAGTAGACTCTTACTTAAGAAGGTTTTTGGAAAATTCAAAATCACTAAGATTTAAGACATGTATGCTAAATTGCATGTAGAGTCTCTAAATATAAAATAAAAAAATGAACAAAACTTCATGAAAATCAATTGCATAAATTGTGATGAGTCAAAAATTCACCTAGATATAGACGATATACATATATATACATATATATTGTATATATAAACTTTATCCATAGCTCATTTTTTCATGTACTTTTGCATATAAAATTCAATAAAATCTGGTGTAAGTATAAAAATTGAGTACAATTCTTTAAAATTATGAGTAGACGTCTTTTGTTAATAAAAATTAGCCAAGTAATAAACATTTGAAAATAAAAACAAAATAGGCAAAACACTAAAAAATCCATAGAAATTTGAAAATATGCATAACATGGACATAAAACATACTCATAAAACATAGAATCTATTGAATGCCAAGCCACTTGATTCGAAGTTAACTCCAACTTCGAAACATGTCACTCTTAATGAAGAGTGTTTTAGGAAAATTTCACACAGAATCTCTAAAAACCTGAAAAATGACAACCACTTCACGAAGCACGATTGCAGAAATTGGTGATGAGTCAAATGCTTGTATCATTATTACACGTTAATTGTATTGTTTTGGTGATAACAAACTTTATGAGTATATATATTAGCGATTTTTACACCTATAACCCTGAGTAATTTCACAATAACATTCATAATCCTGCATAATCATGGATTACATGAGAAACCCTGAATAGTCACTCCGTCTCACACCTATAACCCTTCGTTAATTTAATATGTTAACTCAACCATATGTATGAGTTAATCTAACTCATCCTCAGTCCAACGATTAGGAAATAAAAAAATATCCCTCTCCCTCCACCCTCCCCCTTACCCTCTGTCCACCTCAGCCTCCCCCTCCGACCTCCTCCCTTCTCCCGTCGTTGACCGATCATCTCCCTGTCAACCTCTCCCTTCCGACCTCGCACCTCAACTTGCATGGATGGCACGATTCGAGCGGCGAGCCAGAGGTGGTTGGCGGCGGGCTTCGATAGGGATACGAGAGGAGGAGGCGGTCGGTCGGGTGGGTTTTGGGGGTTCCGAAGGATGAGCTCGGGGAACTCGGGCGCTCGAAGGTCGGTGCGGGCGGGGAGGGGCTCAAAGTCCGATCGCATGGGGGGTGGGGGGTGGGGCTTCCATGGGGGGTCACTTCTATTGAAAGCTCGGGAAGGAGCGTTGCGTGGTAAGGCTGAAAGTCCGGGAAGGAGCGTTGCGCAGGAAGGGGGGGGGATCGCTGCTCAGCGGGGAGGGGGTGGGGGGCTTCGACAGGTCTTTGAAGCAGGGCTGTGGGAGGAGGGCTGAAAGCTCGGTCGCGTGGGGGCTTCGAGCAGTGAAGGAGAAGCTTGGTGGCGGCGGGAGGGAGGGGACCTTCGAGAGGGGCGGTCGTTGCCTAGGATGGGGGGGGGGTCACTGCTCGCCGACAGACTTCGAGCTCCGCTCGGGGGGGGGGGGGGGGGCTTCGACAGGTCTTCAAAGCAGGGCTGCAGGAGGAGGGCTGAAAGCTCGGTCAGGGCTTGGAGCAGTGATGGAGAATCTCGACGGCGGCAGGCTTGGAGGTGCCAGGGGAGGGGGCATGGTTTGCAAATAGGAATAAGTTTTAGGGTTTTGTCTTTTTTGATGGAAACTGTCACATATAATGGATATCTCAAACGGAATATAACAGGAGGTTATGTCATGTAAGAGTTAAGCATTACTCGGGGTTTCTCATGTAATTCGCGATTATACAGGGTTATGAATGTTATTGCAAAACTACTCAGGGCCATCGGTGTAAAAATCCCTATATACTACTACAGATTTAATGTCAACTTCATTCCACAGATGAAGGACAAAAGCCAAGCAAGTTAGTTGTCAAAGCACGTGATTGACTAGGATAGTAAAGCAAACGATGAAAGATAAACTAGATGTTGTGGATTTTTTTGTATTTTTTATGCAATAAAAATGCAAATGCACATATGCGGATGAATTAGGTTATTAAGAAAATAAGCAACTTAACCGAATTGATTTTAATGTGAAATTAATCCAAATTAGCCAAGTTATAATTTTCCTCGAAACCTAATCCAATGGTGAATGCAACATGTATTTTTTTGGATTAATTATACAATAATGAAAATACAAATTTTTAAGGGATTTTATGCAATTTTTCGTGCAAACAAAATGAAAATATTATGAAAAATTTACTGGAAGTGAAATATGATGAAATGAAGCTACACTATTTTTTTTAAATTTTTCTGACAAAATATGATTTTTTATAATTTATTTACTGAAAATAGAGTGACTGCAAGTATTTAATTTTCAATAAATCTACGAAATAAAATTATCCAGAGAGCGATTTATCTCAAATAGACATGTTAATAGATAATCAAGGAGACTGAAATTTCTAAAACTGATACTCTGGATTTAATTAAAAATCAACTACATAAATCACTCAACGTTTTATTTTATGCACAAGACATCTTCATTTGCAATGAAATTTGGATAGTAATTAAAAAGCACGTAGAGGCATCATATGGAGTTTTTGCACAATTGTTGGAGCAATATTTAATTAAATATGAATTACAGACCACATAATGGGTAAAATATGCAAAGTTTGGCCAAAATAATTTTATCTAATTACCCAATGCTCACAAAAATCCAAATAGATATCCAACATATAAAGAATTACATGTTCTACAATATATAATTTTTAGAATTAGAAAATGATGCTAAATGATGTCTCAAATAAAGTTCAAAGCCAGGAGTGTCTTTGCAATACAGAAGATAAAAGCTCAATAAACAAATTGTGCCTAAGGGAACTTTTGCAATTTTCAGAAACACAAAGGGGTCAACTTGCAGTTTTGCCAAAAAATAAAAAAATAAAAATAAAAATGGACATTCGTGGGTCCCTTTTCCATTCTAGGACTGGAGAGGCGTGTTTAGAGGGCGGCGCGACCACAAGGTGGGATGAAGGTGCGCGGTGATGCGGCCCTTGCTAGTGGAGGAGGAAGGCGCTGCAGGTGTGTACAGATGGTAGCCAACCGCACGGCAGCCAGGGAAGGTAGTGGGTTGCGCTGGCGGTGAGGGCGACCAAGGGCGGGCGCCTGCTGGAGCGGTCGGGCGACCGCAGATGGGCTGGCTGGTGGCGAGGGTGCGGCGCACGACCGTGCAGGGGATGAGCGGCTGCTGCTTCCATGTTTCCCTTTATTTATTTATTTTTATTTTTTTGAAATTTTTTTATACATGGAATAAAAATGTGAATGAATAGGTGGTGTTATGGTGATTGTGATGGTGGTGGTGATAATGGTGATTTGATGAAGATGAGACAACAAGAAAAAAATATTTGTTAGATAAAATAAAATGAAAAGATAAAGATAGAATATTTACCCGTGTAGTCGCCTGGAGAGTGAAGCAGCTATGCCGAACTCTGATCATCGCCTCAATTAGCTGGGAGAAATGCTGAGAAGCTGGGCAATTACCTCGTGGAGGGATGCTACACGAATAAAGCTCGTGGATCTCCCCAATAGCCGAAGATGGATGGAATTCATCGTCGCTCTACATAATAAGGTTGTCGCTGTCACATTGACCTCTCTGGAGCTGGAATTCTTCTTACGAAATTGGCGGATGAGGAAAAATGAAGTCAATGTGGGGAATAAAAAGGATGAGGGGGAAGTTGGAAATGAGGTGGAGAAAGTGGAGGAGTGGTGGAGGAAATGGCTTGGGTGGTGGAGACTTGGAGCGGGTAACAAGTAAAGAAGAAGTAAAAGGGATAAAATATAATAAAATAAAATAAGTAGGCTACTAAAATTAATGAAGAGAAAATAAAAGTAGAAAAAATATGAAAATAAATAAAGAAAATGTAAATACATAATTAATTAATATGAATAAAAAATAATAAATGAATAAATAAAATAAATTAAATTAAATCATGAAAAAAATAAAATAATAGAAAATGGGTTGATACGTGGTGGCTCCTGGAGCCGCCACGTGTTGCTCCTAGAAAATTCAAAAATTAAATGTAAATAAAAATAAAAAATAGCAAAAGAGGTCAGATCAAAAAGTAGTCAACACAAATTGTTCGTCTCGATGAGTTCTCCAACTTTCGTGAAGGACCAAAAATAAAAAAAGTCATATGTACAAAGTGTATTTTTGGCGTACCTTATAGATATAAAATACCACATTTTTATCTTTTGCAATTTTTGTCATTTTTTAAACAAGAGAAAGTCAAAATAAAAGTATAGAAAATATAAAAGAAATATTTACAACTTAATCTATTTTTTGATTTTTAATAATTAAGAAAATAAAAAGATAAAATAAAGGGTATTTTGGTCAATATATACAATATACAATAGGGGCTCAACACCCAAGTTTCACATGCGATATCCGATTTTTATGAAATTGGTTCTGTTTTGAAGGTCTTGTATATTACTTTAAAAGTGAGTAGACCTAAATCGCGTAGTGTATGAGAGAGATATTCACATTTTAAGGTTTTTGATCTCAAACTTGGATTTGGATTTTATTGGATAATTTTACAAGTTAGTATTTTTTGATATTTTTCTTTTATTAGTGTTAGTAATATATACAATATAGAGTTGAATTTATTGGATTTGGAGTTAGTATAAAATACATATAAATATGGGAATATATACAAGGAAATTCGGTTTCTTATTTATGCTAATATGAATGCTAAAATGCATATATTATTTACACATACATGAATGCTAATTATGCAATATAAGTGATGAAATGTAGCTATTACTCAGGAACAAAGCTCTATTTTCAACTTTTGGAGTGATGAATCACAGATTCATCATCCCCCTATACTTAAACCTTGCTCATCCTCGAGCAACTAAAATGAAATGCAATAGTGAAATGACTTTGGGTTCCATACCAAGGTCATGAACAAAACGTGAAAATGGAGCTTGACTTGAGCTTTGGACTAATAACGTGGTGAAAGCTTATTGGGATATGAATTTAAGACCTAACAATCTTTAAGTTCCACAATACTATTATTCAAGTCACCTCAACATTCAGGTCATAACAGATCCTCATACGCAAATTCTGATGACTATGATCTTACTTGTACTGTGTGAGTGGATTATAGCTCTCCACATCAGAAATGACAAAGAAACAGCTTCCTCTAACAAGGTAACTCTGATTCCCCATTCTAGCAACTCTTTCCTCGAGGAGCAGGGTATTCCCTTCTAAGTTCAAGTGCGACCAACTCAAGAAGAGGGGGTGGAGAGAAGAATGGATGGTAGACAGTGTAGATACCTATCCTAGGATGCTTGACTAGTGTAGCCAAGTCATCCAACTGCAAGCTTTGAAGTTCTTCTTATTTTTCTAAACTTGTATATACACTCCGACATGCATTTTACTTTTCAATCAGGCCAGTCCACTTTTGGAGATTCTGCATTTTTTTCTTTTTTTCTTCTTTTTTCTGACATATATACAAGGTGCAGCATGTACATAAGGAGTTTTTTTTCTTGAACTAGTAGACTATCCCTCTTTTGAAGTATTATTGCAACCCACAGCATCCCGCCGTTAGACGTCAACGCCACTAGACTAAGTTGAGATGCACTACCCTCCGTAGAAGAGGATGGATGTTTCCACCCGTGTGCTATTCCAAGACAAAGGATTCTTCCTCCTCACCATCTCATCCATGAAGAGCTACGTGCATGGTGCTCGTCCTAGTTAGGTCATTGTCTAAAAGAATCATGCATGTGTAGAAAATGTTATACTTAGACCAATCAAGATGACATGCGAACATGGACTTGCGGACTCAAAGAATTAAGTCACTTGACTTGAAAAATATTAACTCCAGTTCCCTATAAGGTTCATCTAAAATTAGGTAGATTAAGGTCAAATCAAATCCATCCTCAACATCTATTCATAACTTGGTTCAGAACTCACTAACTTTTCACTTTGCATATGCTAGATATGTAGATGACATGCTATATAGATGAAGTGCAATACTTTTTTTTGAAGGCAAGGATGATATGCAAGCGTAAATAAGAAGCCTATATTTTTTATTTTTTTAAATTTCCTGCTATACCCTTATTTTATAACAATTTTCACAAGAATATTATTTACAAGAATTTTACAACTTTTTATACAAGTATTATACATATTATACAATATACACACAATATAAGCATACAAGTATTTTACATTTTTTTTCAATTTTTACGCACCTCGTAGTTATTGCATAATATATATAAATACGCGAAAGTACGAGTTATGGGTAAAGTATATATGTAATATATACATACCCCACCATACTTAGCGTGTGCTATGTCCTCAGAGAACGAAAAGCGAGGAAAAAGACATAGCTCGTGCTAAGTGTATGAGAGCTAAAATAACAAAAGGTATAAAAGTCAATCCGTCCCCCTATACTTAGGCTCTGGCAACTTAAGTGTAGAAGAAGGTCAAAATTAGGGCATGCGAGGTTAAGAGGGGAAATGGATGAGTATATATACATAACGGGCATCGGTCCCCCTATACTTAGGCTCTAGTCAGCCTAAGTCTAGGACAGGAGTGAATGTGAGAATCGATGAGATCTGAAGAATGTACAAAGAATGATGAAGAGACTCTTATCACTTTCCCCCAGGATCCGGTCATCCTAAGTATAGCCATAAAATAAAATGATATGGAGCTGAGGTGAGTGATTCGAATCACTAGGGAGGAGGGAAAGAAAATATATACAAGGAGCAATGAGAATATACAGATAGATCGTGCTCTGAATCTTTTTGATGTTGTTGATGGCGAGAGATCAATATTGCAAGGCTTCATGCGCAACTCTATGTGTGTCTTCTAAGTCTACCTCACGTATGAAAACAATCTACTCAACACTGACTAACTGTTCATTTGGTTCGACAAAGTGTTTCATCAGTTGTCCATTCACTAGGGATGTTTATGCTCCATCTGTAAGATCTGAGATCTCTACACATCCGCTGTCACGCACAACATAGACTATAAGCGAACCCCATCCACTTGGATCTAAGCTTCCCTTGGAAAACCTTCAGCCTTGCATTGAACAACCATACCTTTTATTCAGGAACAAAGGTCTTTTGTCTGATAAATCTACCGCGCCAACACTTTACCTTATCCTTGTACACCAAACTGTTGTCATATGCTCAGTTTCTGATCTCCACAAGTTCATTCAGATCCATCTCTCTCTGTTTTTGCCCTAGGTGTGTGTTCAATTTGACTTCTTGATTGCCCATTCAGATTTATGCACTAACTCTGCAGTCTGAATGGGGAGGTTCCTAATGGTGTCTTGTAAGCTGTCCTGTACGCCGATGAGTCGAGGCGATAACTAGGAATTGTGCTTCATTGCTCCTGCAACGAAGATTGTATAACCTTATTTTACTCTCTACCTTCTCCTCCCATGTCTTCCGATCCTTTCTCTATTTTCCCTCCTTGTTTCCTGCCTTGGTGCTTCTACTCCCCTTCTTCTTCCTTTCCTTCGATCAAAAATTTAACCATACAAATTGATGAATCATAGTTTAAATAATGTGAGGTTTGATGTATTTTTAACCTGGGAAAGCCCCAGGGTCGACTCAAGGAGGCAAAGGAATAATTTCGGATCAACTTAGATGAATTAGCTCATGGTTTTCCAAGAAGATTTTTTTGTAATTTTTTATGCAATAAAAATGCAAATGCACAAACAAGGATGAACTAGGTTATTAAGAAAATAAGCAACTTAGCCGAATTAATTTTAATGTGAAATTAGCCAAGTTATAATTTTCCTCGAAACCTAATCCAATGGTGAACGCAACATGTATTTTTTGGATTAATTATACAATAATGAAAAATATAAACTTTTTAGAGGTTTTTATGCAATTTTTCATGCAAACAAATTGCAAAAATTATGAAAAAAATTATTGGAAGTGAAATATGATGAAATAAAGCTATACTATTTTTTTTAATATTTTCTGACAATATATGATTTTTTATGAATTATTTACTGAAAATAGAGTGAATGTGAGTATTTAATTTTCAAAAAATCCATGAAATAAAATTATCCAGAGAGCGATTTATCTCAAATAGATATGTTAATAGAAAATCCAGAAGACTTGAAATTTCTAAAAAATGATATTCGTGGATTTAATTAAAAATCAATTGCATAAATCACTCAACAATTCATTTTATGCACAAGACTTCTCCATTTGTAATGAAATTTGGATAGTAATTAAAAAGCATGTAGAGGCACCATATGGAATTTTTGCACAATTTTTGGACCAATATTTGATTGAATATGAATTATGGACCATGGAATGGGTAAAATATTCAAAGTTTGACCAAAATAATTTTATTTAATTACCCAATGCTCAGAAAAATCAAATTAGATATCCAAGAGACAAAGAATTACATGTTCTACAATGTACAATTTTTAGAATTAGAAAATGATGCTAAATGATGTCTCAAATTAATGCTCAAAGCCATGGGTGTCTTTGCAATACAGAAGTAAAAACTCAATAAACAAATTGCGTCTAAGGGGTCTTTTGCAATTTCAGAAACATAAAAAGGCTGACATGCAGATTTGCCAAAAAATAAAAATAAGAATGGACCTTCGTGGGTTCCTTTTCAACGCTAGGGCGGGAGGCGCATTAGGAGGGCGACGTGGCCGCAAGGTGGGAGGCGGCAGCCTGGAGGCGTGCGGCAGCCGTCACGCACGGGGAGCGGCTAGAGCGGGGCATGGCCGCATGCAGTCGCGGGCTGGAGTGGGCGGAGCGCTACGCGCGGGCGGTGCTGGAGGAGGTCACGACGACACGACCCTTGCCGGTGGTGGAGGAAGGCGCTGTAGGTGTGCGCATGTGGTAGGGGATGGAGGCCAACCGCGCGGCTGCCAGGGGAGGAAGTTGGTGGCGTTGGTGACGCGGGGGCCAGGGGCAGGCATCTGCGAGAGTGGCTGGGCGGCCACGACTGGGCTGGTTGGCGGCGAGGGTGCGGGGCACTGCCGTGCAAGGGATGAGCGGCTGCTGCTTCCCTGTTTTCCTTTTTTTATTTTTTTGAATTTTTTTATACAAGGAATAAAAATGTGAGTGAATAGGTGGTGTTATGATGATTGTGATGGTGGTGGTGATAATGGTCATTTGATGAAGATGAGACAACAAGAAAAAAATATTTGTTAGATAAAGTAAAATGCAAAGATAAAGATAGAATATTTACATGTGTAGTCGCCTGGAGAGTGGAGAAACTATGCTGAACTCTGATTGTCGCCTCAATCAGCTTGGTGAAAAGTTGAGAAGCTGGGCAATTCCATTGCGGAGGGATGCTACGCAAGCAAGGCTTGTGGATCTCGCCAATAACCGAAGATGACTAGAATTCATCATCACTCTATAGAATAAGGTTTTCGTTGTCACCTTGACCTCTTTGGAGCTGGATTTCTTCTTACGAAATTGGTGGATGAGGAAAATAAAGTCGATGTAGGGAATAAAAAGGATGAGAGGGAAGTTGGAAATGAGGTGGAGAAAGTGGAGGAGTGATGGAGGAAATGGCTTGGGTGGTGGAGACTTGGAGTGGGGAACAAGTAAAGAAAAAGTATAAAAGAAAAATATAAAATAAAATAAAATAAAATAAGTAGGCTGCGAAAATTAATGAAGAGAAAATAAAAGTAGAAAAAATGAAAATAAATAAATAAATGAAAATAAATAATTAATAAAATTGAATAAATAAAAAATAATAAATGATTAAATAATTAAATTAAATTAAATTACGAAAATAATAAAATAATAAAAATGGGGGCGACATGTAGCAGCTCCTGCTCCAGGAGCTGCCACATGTCGCTCTTAGAAAAATTCAAAAATTAAATGTAAATAAAAACAAATAACAAAAGAGGTCAGGTCAAAAAGTAATCAACACGAAAGTTGTTCGTCGACGAGATCTACAACTTTCGTGAAGGATCGAAAATCAAAAGAAGTCATATGTACAAAATGTATTTTTGGGGTACCTTATACATAAAAAATACTGTATTTTTTATCTCTTGCATATTCTTTGTCATTTTTTATATAGAGAAAATCAAAATAAATGTAGATAAAATATAAAAGGAAAATTTACAATTTAATCTATTTTTGGATTTTTAATAATTAAGAAAATAAAAAGATAAAATAAAGGGTATTTTGGTCAACATATACAACATACAGTAGGGCCCAAAGCCCAAGTTTCACATACGATATCTGGTTTTTATGAAATTGATATTGTTTTAAAGATCTTTAAATTTATATTATTTTAAAAGTGAGTAGACCTAAATCAGATAGTGTATGAGAGAGATATTCACCTTTTAAGGTTCTTGGTCTCAAACTTGAATTTGAATTTTATTGGACAATTTTACAAGTTAGTATTTTTTTTGATATTTTTCTTTTATTAATGTTAGTAATATATACATTATAGAGTTGAATTTATTGGATTTGGAGTTAGTGTAAAATAAATATAAATAAGTGAATATATACAAGAAAATTTAGCTTTTTATTTATGCTAATATGAATACTAAAATGCATACATTATTTACACATGCATGAATGCTAATTATGCAATATAAGTTTTGAAATGTAGTTAATTACTCGGGAACAAAGCTCTATTTTCAACTTTTAGAGTGATGAATCACAGATTCATCGCTGATTCCAAACACTTGTAAGAGATTGAGTTATCTGCAGTGAAGTAACTCGGACAATGGGATAATTAATTGACTTAGTTAATCAGAAATCCTAAGTCAGTGGACTTGTATCCTGATTTTTACCCATTAGGGTTTCCAATCTAAAATACTAGTCTCTTGTGGTTGTATTTGTTATTTAGATTACTTTTTATATCTATGGTGATTGTTATTTGTGAAATTTACTTTAAATGTCATAAATTATTGGATACTAATATTCCCCCTCCCCTACATCTAATAATTTAATCCTACGAGCATACTCATTTGGTACCAGAATTGGATCTGTGCAGAGGACAATAACTGAATCTGCACATATGATCTCCATCACCAACACAACCAAATGAAAATCCACGGTAAGACCTCCATTTTTTATGGTTCTGATTTTTCTTCCTAGAAAATTAGAATGCATATTTATTTACAAAGTTCGGGATAAAAAATCTCGGATATTGTACCATCCAAGTATCAAAAACCCAAAGGAACCATAATCATCGGCGAGGAGAAGATGGCAACGGAGAACTCGAATATGATGAACATTTTAGTTTGCAGAATGGCCATGGAAGTTTTCAAACAAGTCGATCGAATGCACAATAACTTACGAAATTTGGAATGAACTCACCATTCGTCTATATTGACACATTGAAAGATGAAGAAGAATCTCACCTCACATTCATGGGTAACACCAATTCCGGTTCAAGTGAAGAAAAGAAAGACATACATGAAGACGACAATGAGGTAAGTGTATCTTACAATGAATTATTTGAAGATTTTCAAGAATTTCATGGCTTGTAGAAAAATTAATCAAAAAAAATTAAAAATCTAAAGAAATTTAATAAAAGAAACTCACCACAAAGAAACTAATTCTTTTAAAATCATATTAGTATGCTAGAAATTAATAACAAACATTTAGAAGATGATCTTCCTAATTTTCCTAACGGCAAATAAAACTTAAATAACCTACAAGGTATTCCACACAGAACTTCAATACAGAATATGATATAATTCAACCATTATCATGGATCCAATTCTCTATTTACAAAAGAAAGGAAAAACGGATTCACAAAAGTGAAGTTGGGAATTTAAAAATTAATCTCGTTGGACCCATAGAAAAATGGATATCAGAAAAATTTTATTTAGGTAGATGGATATTAATACGAGAAGCATCATTGGAAAAAAGCTACAGGAGAATTCCAAATCACGCGCGGTATTATCCGAGAAGATCACATAGAATCTAAATGCAAGAAAGAAGGAACAACATTTCTATAGACAGAAAAGATCCCCATGCATCTTGGTAAAACTCGAATGGATGAGTGTTGCCATTGCCACCATACCACGGTTACCTTCCTTGATCATATGGTACAATCTTTCTACCTTATAATATTTATTACTAGTTTTTTATATATAATATAATCCATTACGAAAAAGGAGAGTAATGATTTTCAAAACTAACACCATCTTAAAGGGAAAAAATATTAAGAGAGATATACGTTTTCAATATAAAATGGTCGTAGCATTTTATATTTCTAAGGATTATAAAAAATATTTTGTATGAAAATATTTTTTAAATGAAATATTTTTATATATCAAAAGGGGAGAAAAACTGTAGATATTAATCTCTAAGTTTTATTTATTTATCATCATAAAAAAACAGGAGACTGTTAGTACTATGATTATATGCTAAATATAAATTTTTTTATGAGAACGAGCTTTATGATTAGAGATAGTAATGCAGATTTCATGACAACTTCACTTGAAGGATGAAGGCAAAGCCACTTAGCCGCTAAAGCATGCGATTCAATAAGGATAACAAAGCAAATGATGAAGATAAGCTGCAAGTTGTGGACAATGTAAAGACTTTTGTAGTAGGCATATGTAAATAGCATATATATATATATATATATATATATATATATATATATATATATAGAAGAAACTTCAAATGAGGCAGCGTCTCACCAATATTATGGTGACCCTCCTTCTCATCTGTTTATCTTGAATCATGCGATTGCAATTAATGCCCTTTTAAATTAATTGTTTTAATGCTCAAAAAAATGTTTTGGTCATTTTGTACATTCTAAAAATAGAATGTGACAACCATCAATTTCATTCCACAATTGAAGACCTAATTCGTATTCCCATTCGTGCAAGCAATGGAAAGGACGACGTTACGGGAAGTCGTGGTTGTGCAAGGCGGCGACGACCTACACGCAGGAGAGCGACAACGGCGATGGAAAGCATACAAGTAGGTTAATGTGGTGGTGCGCCATGGCTGACACGAGGAGGTACACGTCGGAGAAGGTGACTTCAGTTTGTTTGATGGTCCACAACGTGTTACGATGGTCTGGGAGGGAGGTCTTTTGGCTGCACACGACATTGACGATGAAGGAGCACGATGATGATCTATGGCTACGAATCTCCCGCGTTTGTTTCGTTGATCTCGAGGCCGATCGTCCGATCATATCTTACTATTAGTTTAACGTTAAACTTGCTTTTACAAATACCAGTTTTGTGTTTACAAATCACATATTATTTTCTACAAATGTCAGTATATTTTTTTACATATGCTAGACTATTTTTTACATGGTATCATTTCTTTTATCAATTACTAACAGTGTATTTTTTCTTGCAGAATACTGTACAAAAACTACAAAGCGAACACTCTTTTTTACAAAAGAATTCGCAAATATTACAATCACGACATGTTAGATACAAAGTTTCACAAAGGGACCGTGAAAACTACGTACATTGGAAAGACACTAATGGACCGCAGACATAAAATTGAATAAGATATTAAAAAGTGGATATCATATTTACAAAATACTAACAAAATTTGCAAAAAAATAATTATATTTACTTCCATTGATTATGACTCCAACTTTGAATATTAAAAATTAGTTATGCATAATTACAAAGCTCCATATAAAATTTATAAATAGAATGACAGTTTTACAACGAGTGTTTTCATTCCGCAATTAATGTCGTTTTGAAGACAAATATGGATATCGATAAATAAAGAATGGATGAAAATACCAAATCTATGCGAGCTTAAAATAGTAAACTAAACGGATATAATTAAATTCAAATTAAATGAGAAATATAGTGACTAAAATGCCCTTTTGGGTAAGATACCGTTGGATTGAGATCAAATGGATCACATCGATGGCTAACCACAAGATTGGTGAGACCCCACCTCATTTGAAAGGGTCCCTATATATATATGCACATGTAACATGTAGTCATATTAGGTCTAAATCACTTTTTATCAATCAATCTTCTTGATCTGATAGACCGACTATCACTGGTCGATTATCCTATTTGATTTAACCGATCACTCCTTGATCAATCAATAGTTCATTTTAGAAAATCAACAACTGATCGATTAAGTTTCAAATCAATTACAACAACTATATAACAACTACTTTTGATCAATTAATTAAAATCATTTGATCGATCAACTTCTTTTCTGATCAATCAACCGAAGTCTTCTGATCGATCAACTCAGCAGAATCTTCTCGATTCATTTTTATTCTTGAACCACCAGCTACATTTTTGAATGGATGACCCCCACTTCTATAAATAGAACCCATACCACGAAACAACACATTCACAAGAATAATTAGATGATACACGCCTCTCTTAAAAGATCCATTTAAGGCCATCTCTCGCTTTCTATTTCATAAATCAATCATTAGAATCATTCGTCTGCATGCTTGGTTTGCAATTTCATTATTGATTATTGTATGCATTTCTTAGCCTTATTAGTTGCTCTATATTTTATTTGACGTCTTCAACCAGATCTTTTGATCTAAAGTGCACAAAGAACTTGGTATGTAATCCAAGTTGTGGGTAATGGCTGTGGCACATGAAAAAAACATCTGTAAGCTATTAAGTACGAGGATAATAAAATAGTTGATTGTTTCGGTTACTTGGGAATCTTAAGATAGGAAACTTGAGTCATAGCTTTTACCCAATGGAGTTTTTACATTGACATACTTGTGTCGTGTGTCTGCATTTGTTCTTGGATTACTTTTTATATATGTGGTGATTATTATCTGCGATATTTATTTTAACCACAAATTATTGGATGCTATTACCCCTACGCCGACCTCGGTATTTTTCCGATCGCATAGGCACTCTCATAAAAAATATGCCCAAGGACTAAGGATATGAGAGTTTGATCTAAAACTTGATCTATGAATTCCAGACAATGGGAAGAAGTTCAAATCAATTCATGTCAGAACTGTGTCATCTGTAACCTATGAACTTATGTGGATCACCACGTAACCATTGAATAAGAAAGAAACTCTTATTTCCAAAGCGTCTTTATAAAAAGATTACTAACAAGAGATTGAAGATACAACACGTATAAAGTGCTCCCAACTATTTGAGTGTCAACTTGGATCACTGAAAGAACGCCACAATAAAGCTCCTTTGAGTGTCAAATAAGGATTGTAATAGCAAAAGCATAGGTGTGGAAGGATTACAAAGTAGCTACAAATGGCGCACCTCAATGTACTGATGAACTCGACCTCTAAGACTCTTAATTATGAAACTCAGTTGTAGCATGTGATAAAGAGTGAGTCGATAAAAAATAACCACACGAAAAATAATGTGAAATTAATGATTGGTGCGGTCAATTGTTTATTTTTTGGCAAGTTCCAAGGTCAAACCTAGGGAAGAAATATGAGGGTCTAGATTTAATTTTCAAATAACTTAAGGTTAGGTTTTCAAATATGAATATTTATAGATTTTTTACTTTTGCACCTTTTTTATGGATTTTCAAATAAATGCAATGAAATTGAAGCAAATATTATGAAAGTATTTTTATAAATCATTTATGCAGGAAAATAAATACCAAGCAATGCGTGCGAGGAATTATATAATACAATTAAAAAATGAAGATGAATGCAAAGAGAATGAGAAATAGAAGATTCAGTAGGACAAGCTGTGTATCTCTATTCAATCCCCAAGCCCCAGAGTCAGTTAATTTCAAATAATATATGATCATTAATTTCAACTTTTTTCACAATTAAGCCCCCCACATTTTCACAATTTTAATGAGCAATCAAAATAAATTTAGAGAACAAATGGCTCACAGAAGATTCCTGAATTCCCTTCAATTAATTGGTGTTCAATAGTACCTCAAAACGTGAAATTAAATGTTATATATGATAAGAATAAAGATTTAAAATGACATAAAAACATTAAAATTGGACCATAAATGCTCACGATATAATTGAAAGAAATCCATGGGCATAAATTTAATTAAAATAAATAAAATATTATCAAATTAGACCTTCAAAGGGGCTGATTTGTAATAACTGGAAGGTGCCTGTGTATGCTTAAAAGTTGTCCTCAGGGGCGAGTCTTCGCGTGGTTTCCTGAGTATGAGGGGGCATCCGACAAAATTATCAAGTCACATGAGTATATCATGTGATCGGGGCCTGGTTCGGGTGACGACCCTCCACGTGGCGCATCGTCGTTGCAATGGAATCTACCCAAGGCTGGGAGGCTCGGGTAGTCAACTAAACGTTGGGGGGAGTTGGGTCTTGATCACACGATCGAGCTTTGGGAGTATATGGACGGTTTTGATCATCACTTCCCTTAATTGGACGGTGATTGTATGTTGGTCGTCTTCTCCATTCTTCCTCAACGGTAAAACTCCTCTTCCTCATTCTTTCCTCCGTCCAGGTACGATGCTTCTCTTGTCGACAGATGAAGAGGAGAAGCACATGAGACTCAAGTGAGGGATTTCTTGCTCCAGACACTTGATGATGCTCCGAGAACTCATGGGACCTGCGAAGAAGAAAGGGGCTCGAGCTTGTGCGACTCGGCCTGAGCGTTATGTGACAAAATAGCTGAAGTCGACAAGGCGTCAGCATTTAAAAAATAAAACAAAAAAATAATTAAGGGTGTTGATGTCAGCGATGACGTCAGCCCTTCTCATTTTCTTCTCTAAAGAAAGCTTACGTTGTGTCTGGTCCCTTTGCATCACCCCCTTACCTCCTTCAAGCAACTGCCACGGGGTGGTCTACCTTCCTCCAATGTTGATCGCCTCCGCCCCTTGGCCTCCTCCACCACTCCTATATAAAGGAGGGGGCACCATCGAGTAGAGGGTGAATCGATCATCCAGATCCAAATCGATAGGAACTAGAAGAACCATCTTTACCGCCATCTCCACCACGTCCTTCGCACCTCCGCGTCTTTGTGCGGTCGCTGCTTCACCACCCTCCACCGTCTCATTCTGCCCATCTACCGCATCGTGCATCACCACACAAGGTCGAGCACGAGCTTCTTTGCATTTTTTATTTTCTGTATTTTTTATTTTAAATTGGGCCTAAATGTAATTTTATGAAATATCATTTTCTATTCTGCAATTTCTCTAATCTTATATTATTAATTCTGTAACATTTGCTTTTTTATTAAAGTTCTATTTAATTACAATTTGGTCCTTCAGGGACCTTTCTGATATTTCTAAAATCTTTTTTCCTCTATAATTTTCTTTCAAGAATTTTTTATTAGATAATTTTCCCATCTATCTGGTAATTTTTCACAATTAGAAAACTTCTATTAGATAGTTTTTTAAATTCATCCCTTAACTTTTCTAAAAAACACATTTACATCTCTGCATCTTTGATAAATCATTAAAAATAGCCAGAAACTCCAAAAAATTCATTGAAAAGTCATACGGGATCTTGTGAGCATCTGCAATCTACTGATGTCAATTTCACTGAATTTTGAGTTTTAAAAAGGCGAAGAAAAATCAAGAGAGCTCATCTTGCGTCTTGTCAATTTCAAAAATAATCTCTTTTCAAAAAGTGTGCTACATCTGTCCGGTCCATGTCGTCGATCCTAAGCTTATTGTTGTACTCCCTACGAATTATTTTTGCTTGTTCATTATTTATTTTATCTGAAAAATGTTGAGAATCGTGTATGTTCGCAATAACAACTAAAATTCACATCTGGGCACACCAACTTTCGCGTTTTTATTTTGGCGTCGTTGCTAAGGACATGCAACATCGCACACTTTTTCATTAGTTTATAATTTTTTTATATTTCTAATTACTCTCTTTCATTTCAGCTACTCAAAATTAAAAAAATTATTTCAAGTCTCTCTCTCTCTCTCTCTTCGGATCCTAATTCAAGCACAACTGAGCAAAAGATTTTTGGAACCAACTGTTGTCATTACTATGAGTTCATTCTAATCTTAAGCAATTAGGTTGCTTGCATTCTATTTGATTTGAATTTTTTTTTGAAATTGGTTAAATCCACTTCTTTGGTTGCATTCATCTTTATGGTTCTTCTGCATCTGATAACACAAAAAACTAAGACCACCAATCATGCTCGATCACATAAAAATTAAGCTTCCGGAAAGTCATCACGTGGCTCGGATATTAACTAGTCTGAAGTGCTTGAAGCGTTGCACATTATTTAAAATTTCACGTGCACAAACAAAAAACCCTAGGTCAGAGCCCAAAATCCTATGTAGATTTTATTGACTACTGAGTTAAAGTTCAACCGCTTTTCATTGAGGGAAACCTTAGTAGAGTGGGAGATTAAAGGACATCACATTTGGCATCGTCCTCAAGGAACACAGGTAGCCGTTCTATGGTATGCATACATGCACCCATACTAGCTGAAAGTGGATGAAAATAAACATATAAATTCATGCCAGTCCTTAATCTACAAATAGATTTTAGGTCAATTTTTTATTTGCTTAATTAATCTGAGGAACAAATAAAATTTAAAAGATAACGCATCTGCGACAACTGGTGTTGAGTTGGTGAGTCGACATTTGGATTGTGTTTGTTTTGTGCATGCTTAGTCGTAGATCTGTGAATAATCCACTTCAAGGATTTCTTGACTACGACCCCACCTACAAAAGAAAACTTCACCCATCTCATCCTTGCGAGAAACTTGATTCCAAGTTAGACCTAAAGAATATGGGGGACGGTAACCAACCTAACCCAATGGATATTGTTTTGCAACAACTCCAGTTGCTAAGAGAGGAAAATGGTGTGATTCGCCATTCAACTACGCCACTAAATCGACCACCATCTATCGATACCTGCTAAAATCCTGCAACTGAAGATGTAGTTCATTGGGTTCAAATTCCATCAGAAATTGGAGATTTCAAAATAAAACCAACCTCTATCTCTTTAATACCTAAATTCTATGGAAACAAAGCCAATGATCCCTTTCTACATATTCAAGACTTCAGATCAGCATGTAACACCATTGGTATTGTTGGGGTAGAAAAGGAATACATTTATATGAAGGGCTTCACGTTCTCTCTGAAAGAACGAACACTCCAATGGATCCGAAATTATGGGACTCCACTTACCACCCGGGATGCCCTAAGAGAAGCTTTCATAAAAAAAACTTCTCTGTGGGAAATACCAATGCCTTGAGACAAGTTATCTCATCTTTCACTCAAAAGACAAATGAACCCATTCACGAGGCTTGGGAATGCTTCAAAGAACTCCTCTGAAAATGCCCACATCATGCAATCTAAAAATGGAAGTTGGTTCAATTATTTTATGAGGATATTGATACATCATTCAAGAGAGTTATCAACAACTCTTGCGACGGTAACTACATTAATCGTGATGAACACTCTGTTTGGACTTTGTTCAAGAATATGGAAGATAATTCAGTGAGTAGCTCCTTTATTGAATATTATGTTAGGAACAAAGGGTCAGTTGGTATAGTAGCTTCCGGTAACCCTTCCATTCAAGACATGAATGCCACAAATCAAAAACCCGATAGATGAGAAATATTGTCTAGACAAATGGAGCTCATGACACATGCTATTAGTACCTTGACTCTGGACAAAGCCCAAAACAGTACTACTGGGGTTACTTTGAGCCCTAATATTTAGGATTTTGGACAATTACCTTTCTCTCATGACCAAGAACAAACACCTAAAACTGTGAATTGAGTACAAAGAAATCAAAGAAGTTCATATTCAAACATTTAAAATTCTGGATGGAGAGAGCAACCCAATTTTGGCTGGAAGACTCAGAGTGTCAATCATCAAAATTGGTTATAACCTCAACCACTAATTACACCAAAAATGAATCAATCGTCTTCATCTATGAACTTTGATGCTCTGACTCATGCAATCCAGAAACTTGTTATAGCACAGCAGCAAACCAACCAAGCACATCAGTAGGCTAGCATTGAGAATGCTCGGTAATTCACCAGAATTCGATCTTATATCCCGGCTTTATCACCTCAACCTCTACCCAATCCAAACACCAATAGAGGCAATTCTTCTGGAACCGCACACACACACCACCTCCAGTTGGATCTTTCACTTCTACCCTGGATTTCAATCTCAATCCCAAGGATTCTCTACCCTATCACAGAAATTCAATAACTCCACTCAAGGAAATGAAAATGTAGGATTTCATATGTCTACTCAAGGATCCACCTCACAACAACCGAAGAATCAAGTGGCCTTCAAACCACTGAATCCTTCCAACCAACCTGCCAATGTTGTGACTCTCAGAAATGGAAAAGTCGCATCTACACATGTTGACCCACGCATCATTACATCGGATGAGGTCCAGATTAAGGGTGAAGAGAAAATTGAGAATGAAAAGTACCCGAGTGAGACCAACATACACACTTCTCTTTCCTCCCAACCGTAACAATACCCTTTCCTGAAGTTTTTTGCAGGAAAAACACCAAATCACCCACCCTCAATCCGGAGTTGGAGAAACTCTTCTCTAACATTGTCATCAAAATTATACTCCTTAAATCTCTCTAAAAGTTCGGCTTTCTCTCGATTTCTAAAGGATAAATGCACACCAAGGAGGAGAGTTAATAAAAAGAACAAGCAAAATCATGAAGATATTGAGAGTCATGTTCTACCTAGAGCAACATCTAATGCCATATCACAACTCCTCCCTACAAAGAAAAAATCCGGGGCACTGCTAGTGAAATGCACTATCAAAAAATTGACATATGAGCGTACATTGTTGGATAATGGTGCCTCGATTAACCTCCTCCTTGCTTCTATTCTAGACCACTTTGACTTGGGAAAATTAAAACCAATCTCTATGATTTTGCAAATGGTTGATCTTTCTGTAAAGAGACCAAGAGGGTTAATTGAAGACGTAATAATAACAATACATGGACAGTAATTTCCAGTCAATTGTGTGGTCATGGATATGGCCCTAGCTAAAACACTAACTCAAACTCCAATCATACTTGGGCGTCTGTTCTTGGTTACTACAAAATCACACTTTGATTATGTGGATGGGAAAGTAGAATTCACAATCAATGGGAAGGTTACTCTAATTAACCTTGTCATCCCATCCCTTTTAGACTCTGAGATCGAATATTGTAGTTGGATAGAAGATTGTGCCATTCTTGACATACAAAATGATTTTGATCCTATACATCTAACTAAAGATCTATTAGAAGTGAGCCTGGACAACTCACACTCCACCTACAAGGACATGTCCCATCAAATTTCTACATACTTCTTAAACTCTACACTAGAAGAACCACAGTGTCCCCTCTCTAGTCATGAAATCTTAGAGTTGAATGATACTTGGGGCACATCATACACTAAACCTTCATTGACTTTGTCTCTAATCATGCCAATGCTTGAACCACCATCTGACAGTGTGTGCCCATCAAATGGACATTTACCGCCATCTAAATCAAATCATCCTTTTGCATCTATAATGACCATGGAAAATACACATATTGGATCCTCCACTAAGACTCCACCAACCACCCTCATCGACTAAAGTTGTTACCTCATGATTTGAAATATGCTTTCCTAAATTATGCACGTACTCTACCAGTCATCATCAATACCAACTTAGAGCAAAGTCAGGAAAATCAACTCATGAAGTATTGAAGAGAAACTCTCAAGCTATTGGATGGAAAATAACTAATTTAAAAGGAATAAGGTTGACATCCTGCATTGACCACGTGTACTTGGAAAATGATAGTAAACCCTCTCCTGAAATGCAAAGACAATTAAATACTAATGTCAGGAAGTTGTGAAGAATGAAATTTATAAGTGGTCAAGTGCCGGTATCATTTACCCAATAGCTGATAGCCCATGGGTTAGCCCTCTCAAAGTCATCCCAAAGAAAGCTGAGATAAAAATTGTCAAAAATGAGAGACGAGAGGACATACCAACCAGAGTAGCAACATCTTGGAGAGTCTATGTCGATTATAGAAAACTCAGTAAGGCCACACACAAAGATCGCTTCCCATTACTCATCGACCAAATCATTGAAATATTAGCTGGAAAAGAATACTTTTGCTTTCTATATGGGTATTCTGGCTATAACCAAGTTGCCATAGCACTAGAGGATCAAGAAAAGATCACTTTCACTTACTTATTTGGGACATACGCCTTCCGACGAATGCCTTTCGGACTATGCAATGCACCTGCTACTTTTCAGAGATGCATGATGGGCATTTTCGTTGATATGGTCGGTGACTTCATGGAGACTTTTATGGATTATTTCTCTATCTTTGGAGACTCTTTTGAGGAAACATTAGGATTTTTTGATAGATTTCTCAAGAAATGTATTGAAGTTAATCTAATATTGTCTTGGGAAAAATCTCAATTCATGGTCAAACAAGGAATAGTGCTAGGACATATTGTGTCTAAGAAGGGAATGGAAGTGGATCCCTCCAAAATTGAAATAATCACTCACTTGAGCCTACCAGTTAATATCAAAGGAATTCGATCTTTTTTGGACCATGTCGGTTTCTATTGATGGTTTATAAAGGATTTTTCTAAACATGCACGACCACTCACCAAACCAAACTACTTGAAAAGGACCAAGAATTTACATTTACAAAGGAAGAATTTTAGTCATTTGTTCTATTGAGAAGGATCATCACTGAATCTCCAATTTTACAACCCCCTAACTGAACCCTTGAGTTTAAGATAATGTGTGATGCATCAGATTACATTATCGGAACAGTGTTGGGACAAAGGAAGGATGGAAAATCATATGTCATCCACTATGCTAGCAAAACACTAGATGAAGCACAAAAAAAATTATACCATGATTGAAAAGAATTGCTAGTCATGGCGTTTTCACTTGAGAAGTTTCAATCTTACATTTTAGGAGCACATTACACTAACCACTGTTAAATCAAATATTGGTTCACAAAAAAGGATGCCAAGTCTCGATTCATTAGGTGGATTCTTTTACTTTAAGAATTTGACCTAGAAATTAGAGATAAGGCGGGAGCAATGAATGTTGTTACTGATCACTTATCAAGAATTCCTTTACCTTTACTACCATACAACTCTGTCAAATCTACAATCCCCATTGTTGACACCTTTTGTGACACCCCGTGTCTCTGGCTACTGGAACTGACGGGACGGGAGTGTCGGACCTACAGTCCAAATACGTTCATGATCTTTGATACCCAACAAATCATCTTATACATATCAGATCAACATTTGAAATATATACAAAAGCAGGAGAATAATATAAAATGGAATGTAACTACATCATTCCTTCTCATTAACAATTATCATCAAGTCCATGTTCATAAATGAGATACAATATATAACTATAGAATTCAAATTTTCTCATTACATTGTCTCTCAAAGGAAAATGAAAAAAAATGCAAAAGCAAATAAATTACTCTAAGTAAATGCACCATGTCTGGTGCAAGTAATATGTAGAAAGTTTGATCTTCTCAAAATCGCTACTGATGCGGTTGATGCTCAGCTACACATGTTGGTTTCACACGAGGGTAATGTTATGAGCAATTGCTCATTAACGAGACAAACAATGTAATAACTATTGTAGTGGTAAGCAAGGCATGCGTATTTAACTCTATTTAGTGACATGTGCATATATTGTAAAAACATGAATATATAAAATAATTCTAATTTAGAAATGGATTATGTGATCACTAATTTATTTATTAAATCATCATTTAATGACTACCACACTGATCTTGATATTTATTTTTCTCATTTATTAGAGTTTAAATGGTATACAATTACAATCACTATTATCCGATCATAAATCATTTCTCATAATACTTTATCTCACACAGGTACGTGACTCACATGCCTCTGCTACATGGGAACTTATTTTGCATATTGAGTAAACCTTCAAGGACCTTTGTTCAACTAGAACAGGAAAAAGATCATAATCTCGATTTCTCCAACTTCAACTCACATCCCGGAACACCTTTCACAGTAATATTACTCGAAATAGAATTTGATGCAACCACACCCAATTCTACTTCGAGTCTTAATATCATGTATAAATGCGAAATCAAGAATACCAACCGTACCACATGTCTACTCCATTGAGCAACTTCGGATGCTACCAGGTTGCTAAGTGCAATGCATCTCCTAACTCATCCGTTGGGGTCATGACCTTCAAGGCATCTATTCAGGATCCAAGGTGCATAACCCATCCCTTGTGGCCCCTAACTCCATCTATCCAAACATTGTGAGATCTCACATATGTAATGATAATTAAAGACTAGAACCATCGTGATATATCAATATCCTATTATTAGATGAATCGTTTGGCGTGTGTGTTCATCAGCTCATACCACATGGTTATTGTTACAAATATTAGTAATGGTCATGGTACAATAACTTGTGTATTTGTTTGAAGATCATTACATGTGAACTGTGTTTTTCAAACGACGGCTATAATTTATCAACTATAGTAATCGAGCTTGTATTATGAATCAAAATTCTCATGGAATACATAGAACCGAAGTAATTTCCATGCATATATAGGAGCCACTGAACTTGCAACTTAAACTTATTATGATGTATGTGTGCAGTTATCTCTATGTCCAACAAATAACTTTTCAATTGTTTAGAGTTGCTACGCGGAGTGAAAACTTTATTCGTATGTGGATGATTGAACCTGAACTGCAATTACTTTCGGGATTGGACACCTAAATTAATAATATGCAAATCAAAAACTCACACGAGATAGCAAATGTGATATTCACCCTTAAAGATCCATATGCAATTAAACCCACATAAAAGGAGAGAGAGATTATTAATAATGGACATTTAGGTTAGAACGATCAACATAAATTCATAGTACTTAAGCGTACTTAGGACATACACAATGTCTATATTAAACCTCAAGAATGCCAACCTTTGCATATACGTTTGCACTACTTTATACAGAAACGTGCTATTAAGTTACAAATTATTATCAAGTATTAATAACGACTATATTCCAATTATAAAGAAAGTGAAACATGTGAGTAATACATCTAATATATTTTAATGCTATTTCTTTTCAAATATTGATCAGCGGGATATTTACAAATTCTGGGAATCTAAAAGTTAACATGAAAAGCAATGGAATTTGAATCTCAAAGTACAATTCAACTTACATGTTAACTTTATATTTACATGCACATAGTTTATGTTCCACTAGAATATCTAAATTGAAACATAGTAATGATCATTAGGAAACATAAGTTGTAGCCAACCTGTCTAGACTATTGATCTAGTGCTGAGATGAGCCATGCATATTAATAAAATTCCATTGCAACCATTCCGTCAACTTAATTTCATAAGGGATCATGTTTGTCAGAATATGCCTAACTGATCAATGGATAAAACTCGTCACAAAGCTATCACCTCCTTCTCAATGATAGGTGCAATTAGCTTAGAAAATCATTTGGAAATCACAACACAATAACATCTAAGGATCTAAGATATTCAAGTCATTAGGATCTAAAATCATAAGAAACCCAACAACAAGATGGGAAGGGAAAAATCTTGTTTTATTTTTCCATGTATTAAGGCACTAAAAAGAATCAAGATAATCTTATTGACGAAATTCGTAAAATGTGGCACCAACAACAATATGTTAATCATGATACAAGAAACACATAGGACCCTCGAGATGTTCAAGAATATAGGGAAAGAGTATGTAGAAACCAACAACAAGAGGAGGTATTTATCATACCTCCTAGGATGTTCCCTCGGGACCTCCTCTCATGTGGAAATGATATTTCCATCACTCATTCGCAGAGCGAAGATATGTACAAGGGTGACCTTGTTCTCTCCTATGCGATGGTGGTTGCGGATCTTCGATCAGAGCACTTCTCCGACGTCGATGATGGCCCTCCGACGACAAATCTAACCAAGATGGCGGTGCTCCAATGAGGAAGAAGGATGGTGGTGGCTAGGGTTTTCAGAGAGTGGCCCACCATCTCCTATTTATATAAGGAGAGGTGAATTTGGATCCAAATTCGCATATGGTTCGGATCCGTATATGGGTCTCGATCATCCAACTTAAAACATCAATATCTTAGGCTAGGAAGCTCGGAATTTGATGTTCTTGAACTCGCTGGAAAGGTCTTGACAAGATCTACAAAATTATATTTTAAATTTTTAGATGTCAAAATTATTCTAGAAATTAGTAAAAAAATACATGGTTCCACATCATAAAAATCTTAAAGGAAGTCTCGTCCTCGAGACTTAGGATCTAACATATACGTTTGTGAACGAGACTTGGATTTAGGCATAAATTTCTTAAAGAGGACGAAACCCATAAAAATCGTAAAGAGAATTGAACTAGGGTTTTGTGATCATACCTTTAAAAAGATAGGGGGTATTTCTATCGCATATCTGCCTCATGCTCCCATGTAGCCTCCTCAACATTCTGACTTTGTCACAATACCTTAACCAAAGAGATGTCTTTCCCTTGTAGCTTCTTGATTGCCCGATCTAAGATCTGCACTGGTGCCTCAGGAAAGGATAAATTCGGTTCAATTGCGAGGTTCTCATAGCTAATACATGTCGAGGGTCTCGAATATACTTTCGTAGGTTTGACACATGGAATACATCATGCACACTTGCCAAGTGTAGGGGAAGTGCTACTCAGTATGCTACCTTCTCAATACGAGCCAAAATCTCGAAAGGCCAACAAATCATGGTGACAACTTGCCCTTGATATCAAATGTTTGAATACCCTCCATAGATACTTTCAAGAATACAAAATCTCCGACCTTAAACTCAAGATCGTGACGCCTCTGATCAGGGTAACTCTTCTAGCGGCTCTGTACGGTCAGTAATTTCCTTCTAGTCATTTCTATGGCTCTTATAGTATCCTCATTTATCTGAGTGGAATAAATGTCCTTGTCACCCACTACCTGCTAACACAAGGGAGTGGTGCATCTTCGCCTATACAATGCCTCAAATTATACCATGCCAATACTAGCATGGTAGTTGTTGTTGTAAGTAAACTCCACCAAGGATAAGTGATCCTTTCAAGATCCTTGCCACTCAGTGGCACAAGCTCAAAGTAGATCCTCAAGGGTCTGATTATCCTATCTGATTGCCCATTTATCTGCGGATGATAGCATGAACTAAGATATAGTTCGATTTTTAGGGCCTTCATGAATTCTACCTAATAATGTGATGTAAAACTAGAGTCTCTATCAGATACAACCTCCCTCATAATCCCATGCATACGAATAACATGATGAATATATAACTTGGTCAAATCCACCGGAGTGCAAGTCATGTTCATTGGAATGAAATGTGTGGACTAGGACAACTGGTCCACAATAACCCAAATAGCATCATATCAACCTACTTTACGAGGTAAGGATGTAACGAAATCCATTTAGATACTATCCCATTTCCACACCGGTATAGGAAGTGACTGCAATAACCAGAAGGGCGCTTGTGCTCTGCCTTTACCAATTAACAAGTAAGGCAATGACTGACATGTTCTGCAACATCCCTCTTCATCCCCTCCCACCAAAAGTGCTGACAGAGGTCTCTATACATCTTGGTGTTTCCTAGGTGGATAGATAACCTAGAATAGTGAGCTTCGTCTAAGATATCTCTCCTCAACTCATCATCATTAGGGACACAAACACGATCTCCCTTCCAAAAGATGGACTCACAAGCTCTGAATCCATCAAACTCCTCCTTCAGACATCGATGGAAGAAGTCTTGTAATCTATGATCTATCTGCTGACTATGCACAATCCTATCCTACAATACATTGTACTTGGCAGGCACAGTTACAGTATCTATAGTACTATCAAATGGATGCCACTTACTGAGTGTCGTGAGCACATCCCAAGTCTATAGCCATGTTGTGGTACCCACGGTATGAGCTCTCCCACTTAAAGCATCCGCTACTGCATTTCCCTTACCCGGATGGTAATAGATCGTGTAGTCATAATCTTTCAACAGCTCCATCCATCGTCTTTGCCTCATTCAACTCATGCTAGTCAAAGATATATTTGAGACTCTTGTGATTTGTGAAAATCTCAAAAGTGACCCCTATAAATAGTGACGCCACATCTTCAATGTGAAGACTATAGTCGTCAACTCCAAGTCATGAGTAAGGTAGTTCTGTTCATGGTTCTTTAGTTGTCGTGATGCGTATGCCACTACATGACCGTGTTGCATCAATACTACTTCTAAACCCTCCTTCGATGCATCAATATACACTGTAAAATCTAAGGTACCTAAAAAAAGGGTGAGAATCGGAGCACTGGTCAGTCTCTCCTTCAGTGTGTGGAAACTCAGCTCGCACTTGTCGCTCCAAACAAAAGGGACATCTTTATGTGTCAAACGAGTAAGTGGTAGTGCTAGCTGCGAGCAGCCTCTGATAAAACATCTGTAGTACCCGACGAGGCCTAAGAAACTATATATCTCGGTAACTGTCTTGGGCTGCTCCCAAGACATTGTTGCATCTATCTTGGCTGGATCGACTGCCACGCCTGCTCCTGAAATTACATGACCCAAGAAAGCTCGGTAAGCCAAAACTCACACTTGTTGTATTTTGCATACAACTCAAGTTCTCGGAGTGTCTCTGGAATAGTATGAAGATGTTGATCGTGCTCATTCTCATCACGTGAGTAGATCAAGATATCATCAATGAACATCACCACAAAATGATCCAAGTACATACGAAAAATTATGTTCATCATGTCCATGAATGCGGCCGGGCATTCGTGATCCAAAATGCATGACCACAAATTCATAGTGGACATGTCTGGTGTTAAAAGCATAATCACATTTGTCCTTAATCCTCAATTGATGATAAACCGATCGTAGGTCAATCTTTGAGAATATCGTTGCGTCCTGCAATTGATCGAAAAGATCGCCTATTCATGGGAATGGATAACGGTTCTTTACCATACTATTATTAAATTGCATGTAAACGATGCACAATCGCATAGACCCATCCTTCTTCTTTACAAAGAGAACCGGTGCATCCCAAGGTGATGTACTGGGATGGATAAATCCCTTCTCCAACAACTCCTGCAATTGTACTTTGAGCTCCCTGAGTTCGGCTGGTGCCATTTGATATGGAGGGATGGAGATGGGTTGTGTATCAAGAATTAAAGTGATCTCGAACTCGATCTCCCTCTCTGGTGGCTGTTCAGGTAATTCCTCGTGAAATACGTCAAGAAAATCTCGCACAATTCTGACATCTTCAATCATGCGATCTTGTGCAGGTAACTCCACAACATAGGCAAGAAAAGTTATGCAACCATGATTGAGAAACCGTTGGGCCTTTAACGTGGATACATACAAGATCTTACTATATGTGGTACATCCATCGAACTGAAAGACGGGTGTGCCTGGGAGATGGAACACTATCGTTTGCTCGAAGCAATCAAGACACGCGTGATGATGCTCGAGCCAATCCATACCTAAGATGACATCAACATCTTCCGACTGAATGAGTAAAAGATATGCGGGTATTAGGTGCCCGCCAATCTACATTGCTACATTCTCCACTACTTGTCGCACTATGAATAATTGGCCCCTGGGCCCTTGATGTAGTAAGGGTATGAAACACAGACTGGCTCTTTATTTAATTTAGATACTAATCGATGTGCTAGAAAAGAATGTGTGGCTCCTGAATCAAATAAGGCGTGTAAGGATATACCATGCCCTGAAATCATACCTCACGCTACATCTTCTGATGTGTGGGCTTGCTCATGTTTGATTGCATTCAACTATCCCTGAGGATGTGGTGGCGTAGTAGAACATGCAACACTGAAGTTTGGACGTGGTAGAGGACATTGAAAACCTTGACCTCCACGACGGGGAGCCGATCCATGTGACTTCCTGGATGAGAAAGTCGGTCGTACACTTGGTCTAGGACAATCTGAGCTGCTAGAAAGTAAAGGACACTTGGCCCTGAAATGGCTCGACTGCTGGCAGTGGAAACACCGATAATCTCCTGACTGAGAAAATGAGCTTCCAGAGACAAGGCTAGCACCTCATGTCTTGCAGCTCTAGGAGTGTGTGTATAAGAATAGAGAGGTAGTACCACGACTCCCCATGCCCTGCCCTAAAGTAGGAGTGGGGGCAAACATGCTAACGGTAGGAGTGGTCACCACTGGGTGGAAATGACACTCTCTATGGGATCTATAGAAATCTCAGCGAGTAGATCTTCCCAACTGCTACGGCTGGAACTGTGATTGGCCTCCCTGAAGCCGACTCTAAGTTGCCTCCATCTTGGTAGCCTTAGCAGCTACCTCCTTGATGGAAGTGAAATCTGATGTAGATAGCTGGTGTTGCACATCATCACGCAAACCACGGATAAACTTATGTAAGTTCTCCTCAGGAAAAGCAGTAGTTGCGGATGAGTTGCAGGAGAGCTCAGTGCAAAGAATGAGGCATTCTTGGGCCGTCATTGAACCCTGCTTCAACTCAGCAAATAACCTCCTCTGATCTTCAACCCAGTGATTAGGGTAAAGTTGGCTGCGGAACTCGTCAAGAAATATTACCCACATTATGGGACCCTCCAGATGCTCCTTGGTGGCGTACCACCAATGCTCAGCATAACCTGCTAGTGAAAACTCCACAAATGTAAGACAAGATTCCTCAGGAGTATGGATCATCCGCAATACCTTGGATACATGATCCATCCACAGCTCAGCCTCATATAGTGTGCTTGTGCGAAAAAATTGGGATACCTTAGACCTCTGGTAAGCTGCATAAGTTGTTTGGTGTTTCTGCAATGCCTCTAGATCCTCCGATCCTACAGGGTCCAGAGATACCGAAGGATGAACGTTGCCCTCTTCCTTGTGAGAGGGCTGATAAGAGGAGTCCTCTATTCCAATACTTCCCGACGTTGTTGTATATCCAGCACGACCTGAACCAGTAAAGCCAGCTATTGTGCAACATCAAGGTGAACACGAGGCGACATGATTCCCTGCGAGAATCATTATATTAGAAATTATTTCCATGATTAGAGAGACAATGGACACAATAAACAAGACTTAGTTATTTTCTTTGAACTAATGCTTGAGTCAGAAGACTTTATCGCTATATTTATATTTCAAATCCTATTGGTAATCTAATATAAAAAAGAGAGAATGGAGTATTGGGCTCTGATACCATATGGGATACCCCTCCCCTCCAGCTATCGGAACCGATGGGACGAGAGTGTCAGACGTATAGTCCAAATGCATCCATGATCTCTGATACTCAGCAAACCATCTTATACATATTAGATCAACATTTGAAATATATACAACATCAGGAGAATAATATAAAATGGAATGTAACTGCATCATTCCTTCTCACTAACAATTATCTCAAGTCCATTTCCACAAATGAGATACAAGATATAACTACATAATTCAAATTTTCTCATTACATTGTATCTCAAAGGAAAATGAAAATAATGTGAAAGCAAATAAATTACTCTAAGTAAACACACCTTGTATGGTCCAAGTAATATGTAGAAAGTTCGATATTCTCAAAAGTGCTACTGCTGCGGTTGCTGCTCAGCTACACCTGTTGGTTTCACACGAGGGTAACGATCTGAGCAATTGCTCGGTAACGAGACAAACAATGTAAGGCATGTGTACTTAATTCTATCTAGTGACATTTGCATATATTGTAAAAACATGAATATATAAAACTATTCTAATTTACAAGGGATTATGTGATCACTAGTTTATTTATTAATTAAATCATCATTTAAGGACTACCACGCTGATATTGATATTTATTTTTTTCATGTATTAGAGTTTACAGTGGTATACAATTACAATCACCATTATCTGATCATAAATCATTTCTCATAATACTTTAGCACACGCAAGTACGTGACTCGCAGGCCTCCGCTAAGCGGGAACTTACTTTTTCATCTTGAGTAAACCTTCAAGGACCTTCATTCAACTAGAACAGGAAAAAGAACAAAATCTCGATTTCTCCAACTTAGACCCGCATCTCAGAACATATTTCACAATAATATTACTCGAAATAGAATTTGATGCATCCACACCCAATTCTACTCCGAGTCCTAATATCATGTATAAGTGTGAAATCAAGAATGCCAATCACACCACCTGCATACTCCGTCGAGTGACTCCGGATGCAACCAGGCCACTAGGTTCAATACGTCACCCAACTCGTTTGTTGGGGTCGCAGCCTTCATGGCATTTACCTGGGGCCCAAGGGTGCATGCCCCATCCCTTATGGCTCCTAACTCCATCTATCCAAACATTGTGAGATCTTGCATATGAAATGATAATTAAAGCCTAAAACTTTGTGATATACCAACATCCTATTATTATTAGATGAATCGTTTGGCATGTGTGTTCATCAGCTCATACCTCATGGTTATTATTACAAATATTAGTAATGGTCATGTGTTGGCACGGGATCTTTGAGGATTGATATTTATTAATTATATGAAAGTCGTTATTATCCCCAAAAATCCTGTGGCTAACAAATAAATTTATTTTTTTCTTCTCTCGTTGCAAAATAATTACAAAGAATAATGTAGAGCAAGATAATATTCTACTACTTATTTACCTATATAGCGGACAGAATCGAACTCAGGGAGGCTACAATTCTTGAGGGTAATTCAAATAATCGAAAGAAATACAATTAAGAGAAAGTAGGAATCTCAAAGGCAAACTATCCTTGGTTTTTGTTGAATTTTTTATTTTTTATTTTATATTTTTTATTTCTATTTTTTATTTTCTGGTTTTTAAATTTTTAGTTATTTTAATTTTGCATTTTTTTAATTTCAAATAACGACAATATGCACAAGATAAGAACTATGCTCACCGAACTCTTTTTGTGCTTTTCAATTATATAAAAATGATCAGAAAAATCTAGAGGAAATATTTTTGTGTTTTAAAGATTTAAAAATGTTTTGGGGAATTTTTGTAGATATTTCAGATGTTTTTGTATTTTTCTAAAAATCAAACAGTGGCAAGAATGAGAAATAATGCACAACCTAGAGTAATTTGTAACTTAAAAATATTTTAATGCCTAAAACTCATGGTAATTATTTTTATGATGAAATATATGAAAATACCTATAAAAACTGAAATCACAATTTTTGGATTTTTGTAGATTTTTTATGATTTTTATAAGATTTTTAATGTTTTTCAAAATTTTTTAGGTTTTGAAAAGAATTAATGTGTGAAATTTAGAAAAAAATCAAATCAAAGACCATAAAATAAAAATACTCTATTTAAATTTTTATGAATTTTGAATTTCAGGAAGAGAAAAGACATTGTTTTTTTATTTTTTAATAATAAGAAATGCTAACAAAATGCAATGAAAAATTTATGCCACAAAGATAAGCACATCATAAACATAGCATGATTTTTGGGAGATTTATTGACCAAATAAAATATTTATTTCAATAAGAAAAGCAAGCAAAATAAATGTTTGTAAAGCAAGGACTAAAATGAAAATATTCAAAGTTTGTTCATCAAATAAATAACAGAAATATAATTCAGGATGAAAAACGTAAATTACCCAATAGAGCTGGCGTGATGCACATGACTTCTAGAGCAGGGGGTTTTACAAATGTTGAAACTTCCAGGGGATGAGGTGTAATTTTTACAATAAAATTTCTTTAATGAACCCGAGGGTTCTTCCCTTCATTATTGTTCTTCACCAACGAGTCAAAGAGGACCGTTGTACTTTGCCTATTCTTCCTCAACGATCGGCGATGGCCTGGAGGTCTCGGCGGTCGCCGCCCGTCGACGGTCTACGGATGAGGAGGCGCGGGCGGGCATGTGTTCTTGGGCGGAGGTATCGGAGATGTTGGCGGGTTTCGGAGCAACCCGTAACAGCTTCAGATCGGTGGCGGAGTTGTACCGCGGTGGTGTGGAGATGGCGCTGGAGCGCACGGTACAGTAGAATCACCACCCATGCGGAGGAGAGACGGCGTGGTGACTCGCGGATGTTGGTGGCGCGTGGGATGCCTGCGGTGGGGTGATGGTGAAGATTGGACAGACGATGGCTGGCCGTAGGACAGCGACCGTTGGGCGGCGACGGAGGTTGACGGCGGCCAATCTGCATTGCGATGGCTGCTTCAGAAGATTGAATGGTGGCGGTGCCGCCTGGAGAGACGACGACGGACGGGGGGCACTCCGCCCAGATGGTGGAGGCGTTGGCGCGGGGCTGGCGGCAGCGGCCGCCCCGCTTTGAAGTTTTTTTAATTTTATTTTCAATTGTAAACAATAATCAATTTTTTTAAATTTTTTTCTAAATCCAAAATGTAGAAATTAAAAACAGAAAAAAAATGTTTTTTTATTTTTATTTTTTATTTTTAGATGATCCTGCAAAACAAATGTTAGAGAGAAAGAAAACAAATATTTTTTATTGTTTTTTTACTTATAGACAAATTAGGATGCGAGCATGATGACTCGATCCTAAAATCACATGGAAGATGTGAATGTGTGCAGTTCTGACGGGAATGACGGATTTAACCGAATCTCCGACCACCGTACGTGGTCGGAGGTGGAAGATCGTGCGAGGTAGAAAAGAATGCGTAGAGATCAAGATGGTGAAATGAAAAATCGAGTCGGTGGCGGACTAAATCGTGATGGTGGATTCTAAGATCTAGATAAAAATGACTACAAAATAAAGATGCGAAAAATTGAATCAAGGTTAATTTAGATGAAAAATATGAAGAAAATGATGGATCTCACCTTAGGAGCGGAAAAGACCTTAATTATCTTGACGAAGGCCGACGTGATGTCACCGGACGGCTCGGAGGCTAGGCACCCTTCTGGACAAGAAGACTCTTGGAGATCGGGCTCCTCTCACCAAAGATTGATCAAATTAAAATGATGGAGAGGGAGCCATATAAATAGAAAAGATAATGGAGTTTGAAATTTGATTTTTTTTGAATTTTTGGATGAAGATAAGAGATAAGAAAAATTGAAATGAGATAAATTAGCAAGATAAATATTTACAATAGTTAACTATTTTTTGTATTTTTATCACTTTATTTATTTGAAAAATAAATGCTAATTTTTTTATTTTTTTGTGGTAGTTAGTTAAGAAAATTAACTATATACATATGCGATATACATATATGACATTATATACATGTGTAAATAAGCAAATTAGTTTTTTATTTAAATTTTTTTATTTGTATTTTTATTTTAAATAATTAGTATAATTATTTACAAGTATTTGCAAATATAATATGTATAAAATACATGGGAAAATTGCATAAACCACCCTAGAAAATTAACTTTTCACCCGTTAATCCAAAAATTATGATATCACAGCCATTTTAAAGATAATTTTATTTAGAATACAAGGGAAGTGAGTTTGGTTCAATTTGAGTTCATATGGAGCCGGAATTGGTCTTTCAATTATTGCTTAGTGGATTTTTCCAAGTATGGTTGCTTTTATTATGTACA
Source organism: Ottelia alismoides (assembly GCA_037367405.1). NCBI lineage: Eukaryota > Viridiplantae > Streptophyta > Magnoliopsida > Alismatales > Hydrocharitaceae > Ottelia > Ottelia alismoides. Next base: position 315,646 of record JAZKJV010005970.1, on the reverse strand, counting down.
TGATTTGATTGTGCAATTATTTTTATTAATTAGGACACATTTTTATTTATAACTTTTGTTTTGAAAATTATTTTGTTTGAGGTCAATTTATGTACAAATAAAACATTGTAGTATACAAATATACACACATCACACATTTTTTTTGGATTTTCTGATTAAGGATCCTATCTCCCCTACTTTATTCCTGGTCGATCAGGTCAAGTCTTGACCTTCTCTCAAGGTTCGGGTCAGCCTGTATCTATTACATGTATACAATCTTCCTTTTTAATTTTATTTTCTTTATTTTTCCTTTCTTTTTCTATTTATTTATTTTAGGTTAAAATGGTAAGAAGTGTACAATATTTACACACAAATGCAAGTTAGTAAGAATATGGAGTTAATGTTATTTATAGGTGTTTTATAAGGGATTTTAAGCTAAAATAAATGAATAAAGATGACGAATCGCAGATTCGTCATCCCCCTATGCTTTAACTATGCTAGTCCCTTAGCAAACACTTATTTGAAAGAATAAGTGAATAGAAAAAAAAGGAAGGAAAAATAAAGAAATTAGGACAATATTGAGTATTAAACTTATCTTCATAAAATTGTAGTTTGGAGCTCTGTCAGACCTTTGGATTATTAGTGCGTCGGAACCTTAATGGGAGATGGATTTAAAACCTAACAGCCTCTAAGTTCCACGGGATTCCTATTCAGGTCTCCTCAACAGTCAGGTCAGAACAAATCTACATACACCAATTCTTATGACTATGAATCTTTACTTGTACGGTGTAAGTGAAATATAGCTCCCCATCTCAAAAGTAGCAAAGAAACAGCCTCCCACAACAAGGTAACTCTAGTTCCCCGGTCTTGCAACTCTTTCCACGAGGAGCAGAGGTATTCCCTTCTAAGTTCAAATACAACCATCTCAAGAAGAGGGGATGGAGAAAAGAATGGACGGTAACCAGTGTAGCTCCTATCCTTGGATGCATGACCAGTGTAGCCAAGTCATCCGCTGCAAGCTTACAAAAATTTATCTTTGAAGCCCTTATTGTAATAATTTTTTTATCCTTGTACATACACTCCGGTATGCATTTTACTTTTCAATCAGGCCTGTCCACTTTTGGAGATTCGGCATTTTTTCTTACTTTTTTTGTGAAAGCATATACAAGGTGCAGCATGTACATAAGGAGTTTTTCCTCTTGAGCCAGTAGACTATCCCTCTTTTAAAGCATTATTGCAACCCCATAGCATCATGTCTTTAGACCTCAACATCGCTAGACTAGGTTGAGACTCACTTCCTTCCCTAGAGGAAGACGAGAGGTTCCACCTAGATATACTACCCTCGTATGCTACCCCAAGCCAAAAGATTCTGCCTCCTCACTACCTCATCCATGAAGAGCTACGTGTAGAGTGCTTGTCCAAGATAAGCCACGGTCTAAAAGAATCATCCGTGTGTTGTTAAATATTCTACTTAGACTAATCAAGATGACATGTGAACATAGTCTTATGGACTCAAAGAATTAAGTCACTAGGACCTGAAAGGTCTTAACTCCATTTCTTATAAGTTTCTCTGAAATTAAGTGGATTAAGGCCCAACCAAGCTCCATTCTTCAATTTTAAGCCAGACTTAGTTTATGCACATGCAAATGCAAGAAAATATGAACAATGCAAAGCACACTCTTTTTTTGAAGAAATGATGCACATGTGAAAACAACATTTTTTTGAAACAATTTTCTAATTTTGAATGTTTTATGGATTTTTGGAAAAAAAAATACAGATGTAAAAGAAAGGATTTTTTTTTAATTATGCAAGTTTTTATAGATTTTTGGTTTTGTAGTTTTTTTCCAAAAAGGAAAAAGGGTTAGTAAAATATATACAAGTATGGACAAGAATTTTGTTTGTTTGTTTTTGTTTTTTGTTTGTTTGTTTGTTTGTTTTTGTTTTTGGTTTTTTGTTTTTGTTTTGTTTTTTTAAAAAAATGGATTTTACAAAATTTTATATATATCCCCCAAAATAATTATCTTAAAAAGTATGAGTTATGTCTAAAATATATATATAATATATACGACACCCCCTATACTTAGCTCGAACTATGACCTCATAGTGACCAGAGAGTGGCAAAGGAAGACATAACTCGTGCTAAGTATAGAAAAGTGAAAAGACTTCTATGCTACAACAACTCAAAGAAAAGATAAAAAGAAGAGAGGTTGGTAATCCCTCTATACTTAGGATCAAGTAATCCTAAGTATAGAAGATTGTACAAAAGGGGAAAATCGATGCAAAGAATGTACGGACTCAAAAACAAAAAAAACGATATGAACAACATCACCCCCCTAGACTTAGGGTAGAGTATCCCTAAGTATAGGTGACGATAAGAGTAATGAATAGGATCAATATGAACAACACAATCATTCACCTCCTATACTTGGGATAAAGAACATCCTAAGTCTAGCATATATAGACAAACGGAAAGGGGGTAAATGATAAAACGGAAGAAAAAAGAGTGAAATGAAAGGATATACAAAAGGAGTGGAAGTAAAAAGGTCAAGAACGTCGAAAACGAACCTTCTTGCGGGACCGCTGAGGTATGGATCTGACAAGGTGTAGGTCGATATTGGGGTTATCATTAGATATGAACTGATCAGGATTAAACAAGAATGTATCCTCAGCAATCTCAGAGTGTGCAGGCACGAATCGGTTATTGTAAGTAGTGTGGTCACGTCCTACCTGGGAAGTCTCGCAGACATCAAAGTAAAAAGGCTCAAAATCATTATAAAAAAAGTAGGATCAATTTCAGCCCGGCGAGCCTCTATTGGATTTCATCTTTATCAAAAAGGCCCAAATTCTTTATAAAAGCAATTAAATCAAATTTGTCTTGATCGGTCTCATCTAAATCAGGGTGAAAAGGAATCTACTCATCAGTGAAAGTAGTCAAATTATGTCCGTCATGTCTAGTCTCAGAGCCTGCCTTCCGCTCTAAGGTGTCTATCATATAAATCCCACGGACGTCATCAATGCATCTCCACATACCAGAAGGGAGAACTCCAAGGTTTATGCTTTCCGATTCTTCCTCCTTGAAGAGGAATTCTTGGGTTTCATTATCATCCAACATACAATAAGAATATCTGATATTATCATCAAGGTCAAGGTCCTTGGGGTCGGCTAACACGGGCACACTCCCATGGGATGCAGGTCTCTAGTCAGTAGTGGGTGTAGTGATCAATATATCACTCCCTACATCAGAACGGAAGCGAATCTCTCCTGAACCATAATCAATAACGGCTCCCGTAGAGGCGAGGAAAGGCCATCCCAGGATGATTGGAGGGTGCTCCACAGGGGTGGAGGTCTCCATGGGCATTACGACAAAATCAAAAGTGAATTTCATGCCTTGAATAAAAATGGCAGCATTTTCTAGAATACCCTTTAGCCTCTGGATAGATCCATCGGCAAATTGAACTATCATCATGGTTTTCTTGAGAGGCCCAAGATGGAGAGACTGTACCATAGAGAAGGGTATTATATTGATTGACGAACCGCCGTCAAGGAGAGTATTATCACAAGAATAGTCATATATGGAGAAACTCACAAGAGGTGTGGCAGTGTTCCCTTTCTTAAAATACGGATGGTGAGAGATGGCATAGGCAGTGGCTATGGTCAAGATGTGACGCTTAGATCTTCTCATGCGCTTTCTCTTCTTGTGTTGAGGAGTAGATAAATTTGTCATGGCATGTTGAAGTGGGGCTTTAATGATCTCATGAAGGGTGGCTACTACTTCAGGTTCAATCAACATTTTTTTGAATTTTTGGACCTCCTCCATACAAGAGAGGAGATCGGAATCAGCATATACACGAGGATTGCCAAGAGCACTCTGTATAGTGGAATCCTCGGGGTCAAGTTTGGGACATGGCTGTGTGGGAAAATATTTTGGAATGGATGCCCTCTTCTCACAAAATGAATCAACAATGTGTCTCCCGAATTCTTTTTGGATTTTTTTTAATTTTTCTCATTTTTTTGTATTTTGGACAATCGCAAGCTCTCATGATTATCCTCAAGTGAATCCCTCATATAGTGGTGCAGCATTATGGCTCTCATTTATGTTAAATAGATTGCTAATTCTTGAATTCATATGCTCCATCATCTGGTTCAGGATCTCAAGTGTGGATACCATGAAAGGTGACTCCAAAATCATAGGGTCGGGTGAGTGGAATGAGGGTGGGTGAAAATCATCGTCCGATTCCTGAAATACTAGGTTAAGCGGATATGCACAAAAATCAGGAGGAAAGTCCTCTTGGGAAAAGGAAGGTGGATCAGCTGGAGGGCGAGGTATCTGTGAAGATCAGATTAAAATAGCTCCAGTCGACCATCTTCAAAACAAAAGATGGGGATTGGGAGAGCACGAAGTCAAATATACGGAGATAAATGTGCAAATGCACAGAAGGATCTAGTATGCACACAAGCAATCAAACACAATACAAACCCCCAGTTCACCAACTCAACTCAATGTGAAGACCGTGAAGGTTCGGTCAATTATCATGTCAATTTTAGAGTTTGATGAGAATACAATCTATCAAAGCGGTTAAAGCGAGCTGTTAGGAACCCAATGCTCCTAGGAGACTAGCCTAATCTCAAAGTTAGATCTTTCCCAGCCAGTATGAATTGCGGACCGTTTACCGGCTGCCCGATCAATTCAATCTGTTAAGGACATCGTGGGTCGCTTTACCGGCTACCTGAGAGATCCTCACTGGAGAACGACTAACCCAAGATAATAGTCTCAAAAGAGTTCGGGCGTGGTTATATCCTAGTGTGCAGGTCGCTCTCTCGCTGCATACAAACTAAACAATGAGGAGGTTACTCTCCCCAATACAATGATTTTTCCTTGTGTTTATTTTAGGATCGAGTTTTCTTTAGCAGCCCTGTATTTTAGGCAGTTTTCACTTGGTTAAAATATTTTCAAAGAATCGCCTACCGAGTGTCCAATTTCCTTTTTAACTTATGTGATTGAAAACAAGGAAGGAGATTGGAGATGCCAATGCACGATTAAATATAATGATGCATGCATCAGTTAGAGATGCGTACCTTATCGCCAGCACTCTACATGCAAGTGATCCACATAATTGAAATACATAAAAATAAACTAACCTATGTGATGCAAGTGAACCGTCCTAGATGATAGCTTCTATTAATGGACAAGAACAAGTTAATTTGACTAAGTCTAAATTACGCTCTACTCTATAGGTACAGAAATTGTTGGTTTAGGGTGTTTGGACCTAATTAATTACCTTGCTCAAGCAAATTAATTAAAGCAATCAAGAGGTAGCTCACAAAATCCGTGGGAAACAAAGAAAAATAAGGAGATGAAAAAACTGGTGAGGTCCCCCAAGTGTACCGGCACTTAGTGAAACAGACCCTGCAACAAATGAATGTATGTTTACAAGAGTTCAAATGCTAGAAAAAAATCTCTCTCTCTTTTTGGTCTCCTTCAATTCTTCTTCTCCTCTTCTCACGCTATCCTGCGGCTTGGTGAAGAATCAAGTCGCCTACACGTCGCTTGGGTGCTTCGGCTCTCCTAGGATTGCCTCCTTCTCTCCACGGGCCCTCGCAAGAAAAAGAAAAGAGAATGTGTAAGAAACACAATTATCAAATATGAGCAGTGAACATGAACAATGAAATAATGTGGCAAAATATAAACAGATATGTACAACCAAGAATAGCAGGTCAAAAGAGAAACCTAACTACCCTCGTCGTGCCTACCCGACAACGGCGTCATTTTGTTGGCACGGGATCTTCAAGGATTGATATTTTATTAATGATAGGAAAGTCATTGTTATCCCCAAAAATCACGTGGCAGACAAACAAATTTATTTTTTCCTCTCACTGCAAAATAATTACAAAGAATAATGTGGAGCAAGAGAATATTTTGCTACTTATTTACCTGTATAGCGGACAGGATCGAACTCAGGGAGGCTAAAATTCCCGAGGGTTATTCAAATAATCGAAAGAAATGCAATTAAAAGAAAGTAGGAATCTCAAAGGCAAACTATCTTTAGTTTTTGTGGAAATTTTTATTTTTTATTTCTGATTTTCAAATTTTTAGTGATTTTAATTTTGCATTTTTTAAATTTCAAATATTGACAATATGCACAAGATAAGAAGTACACTCACCGAATTCTTTTTGTGTTTTTTCAATTATATCAAAATGATCGGAAAAATCCAGAGAAAAAATTTTTGTTTTTTAAAGATTTTGAAATGTTTTTGGAAATTTTTGTAGAATTTTCAGATGTTTTTGTATTTTTGTAAATATCAAACAGTGGCAAGAATGAGAAACAATGCACAGTCTGGTGTAATTTGCAACTTAAAAATACTTTAAGTGCCCAAAACTCCTGGCAATTATTTTTATGATCAAATATATGCAAATATCTACAAACAGAAATTGAAATCATTTTTTTTGGATTTTTGTAGAATTTTTTTATGATTTTTAAAATTTTTGATGTTTTTCAATTTTTTAGTTTTTGAAAAGAACCAATGCTTGAAATTTAGATAAAAATTCAAAGACCATAAAATAAAACTACTCTAATATTTTTGGAATTTTTAGAGTAATATTCAATTTTTTTATGAATTTTTGAATTTCAGGAAGAGAAAAAGACATTGTTTTTATTTTTTTAATAATAAGAAATGATGACAAAATGCAATGAAAAATTTATACCACAAAAGTAAGCACATCAAAAACATAACATGATTTTTGGGAGATTTATTGACCAAAGAAATATTTATTTCAATAAGAAAATCAAGCAAAACAAAGGTCTGTAAAGCAAGGACTAAAATGAAAATACTCAAAGTTTGTTCATCAAATAAATAACAGAAAATACAATTCAGGATGAAAAACGTAAATTACCCAATAGAGTTGGCGTGATGCACGCAACTTTTGGAGTAGGGGGTTTTGCAAATGTTGAAACTTTCAGGGGATGAAGTGTGATTTTTCCAATAAAATTTCTTAATGAACCCTAGGGTTCTTCCCTTCGTTATTGTTCTTCACCAACGAGTCAAAGAGGGCCACCACACTTTGTCTATTCTTCCTCGACGATCGTCGGCAGCCTGGAGGTCTCGACAGTCGCCGCCCGACGGTAGTCTACGGATGAGGAGGTGTGGGCGGGCGTGCGTTCTTGGGTGGAGGTGTTGGAGATGTTGGCGGTTTTCGGAGAAACCCGCAGCGACTTCAGATCGGTAGCAGAGCTGTGCCGCGGTAGTGTGGAGATGGCGCTAGAGCGCGCGGTATAGTGAAATTGCTACCCAGGCGGAGGAGCGATGGTGCGGTGACTTGCGGTTGTTGGCGGCGCGTGGGCTGCCCGCGGTGGGGGTGGTGGTGAAGATTGGACGAATGATGGCTGGCCGCAGGACAGCGATAGCTGGGCGACAACGGAGGTTGACAGTGGTCGGTCCGTGTTAAGTTGGTCGCTCTAGAAGGTTGAGCGGCGGCAGTGCCGCCTGGAGAGACGGCGAAGGACGGGGGGCACTCTGCCCAGATGGTGGAGGCATTGGCGCAGGGCTGGCGGCCGCCCTGCGTGGAATTTTTTTTAAAAAAAATTCAATTGCAAACAGTAATCAAATTTTTTTTATTTTTTTGTAAATCCGAAATATAGAAATTAAAAACAGAAATTAAAAAATGTTTTTTAAAGTTTATTTTTTTATTTTTTAGATGATCCTCCAAAACATGTTATAGAGAAAGAAAACAAATGTTTTTTGCTGTTTTTTTATTTATAGACAAATAAGGATGTGGGCATGATGACTCGATCATAAAATCACATGGGAGATGTGATTACGTGCGGTTCCGACGAGAATGGCAGATGGAATTGAATCTCCGACCATCGTACGTGGTCGGTGGTGGAAGATCGTGCGTGGTAGAAAAGAACACGTAGAGATCGAGATGGTGAAATGAAAAATCGAGTCGGTGGCTCTTTAAAATGGTTGTGATTTCATAATTTTCCCATATATTTCGTACACAACCATTTTAAAGATAATTTTATTTAGAATACAATGGAAGTGAGTTTGGTTCAATTTGAGTTCATATGGAGCCGAATTGGTCTTTCAATTATTGGTTAGTGGCTTTTTCCAAGTATGGTTGCTTTTATTATGCACATGATTTGATTGTGCAATTATTTTTATTAATTAGGAAACATTTTTCTTTACGACTTTTGTTTTGAAAATTACTTTGTTTGAGGTCAATTTATGTACAAATAAAATAGTGTAATATACAAATATACACAACACAGTTTTTTTTGGATTTTCTGATTAAGGACCCTACCTCCCCCTACTTTATTCCGGGTCAATCTGGTCAAGTCTTGACCTTCTTTCAGGGTTCGGTCAGCATGTATCTATTACATATATATAGTCTTCCTTTTTATTTTATTTTCTTTATTTTTTCTTTCTTTCTTTCTTTCTTTATTTTAGGTTAAAATGGTAAGAAGTGTACAATATTTACACACAAATGCAAGTTAGTAAGAATATGGAGTTAGTGTTATATACATGTGTTTTATAAGTGATTTTAAGCTAAATAAATGAATAAAGATGACGAATCGCAGATTCATCATCATGGTACGATAACTTGTGTATTTGTTTGAAGATCATTACACGTGAACTGTGTTTTTCAAACATCGGTTGTAATTCATCAACTATTGTAGTCGGCATTTGTTATGCATCACTATTCTCATGGAATACATAGAACAAAAATAATTTCCATGCATATATAGGATCCATCGAACTTGCAACTTAAACTTATTATGTGTGCAGTTATCTCTATGTCCAATAAATAGCTTTTCAATTGTTTATAGCTGTTACACGGTGTGAAAACTTTACTCGTCTGTGGATGATTTTGAACCTAAATGGCCATTACTTTTGGGATTGGACATCTAAAAATTAATAATATGCATATCAAAAACTCACACGAGATAGCAAATGTGATATTCACCCTTAAAGATCCGTATGCAATTAAACCCACATAAAAGGAGAGAGAGAGGGATTATAAATAATGAATAGTTAGGTTAGAACGTATCAACATAAATTCATAATAATTAATCGTATTAGGACATACACAACGTCTATATTGAACCTCGAGAATGCCAACCGTTGCATATACATTTGTAATACTTTCTACATAAACATGTTATTACTTTACACATTATTATCAAGCATTAATAATATCTATGTTCCAATTATAAAGAAAGTGAAACGTGTGAGTAATACATATAATATATTTTAATGATGTTTCTTTTCAGATATTGATCAAAGGGATATTTATAAATTCTGGGATTCTGAACGTTAACATGAAAAGCAATGGAATTTGAATCAAAAAGTACAATTCAACTTACATGTTAACTTTATATTTACATGCACATAGTTTGTATTCCACTAGAATATCAAAATTAAAACATAGTAATGATCATATTAAGAATGGTAGGAAACATAAGTTGTAGCCAACTTGTCTAGACTAGTGATCTAGTGCTGAGACGAGCCATGCATATTAATAAAATCCCATTGCAACCATTATGCCAAATTAATTTCATAAGGGATGATGTTTGCCAGAATATGCCTAATTGTTTAATGGATAAAACTTGTCGCAAAGCTATCACTTCCTTGTCAATGATAGGTGCAATTAGCTTAGAAAATCATTTGAAAATCATACCACAATAACATCTAAGGCTCTAAGATATTCAAGTAATTAGGATCGGAAATCATGAGAAACCCAACAACAAGATGGGAAGGTAAAAATCTTGTTTTATTTGTCATATATCAAGGCACTAAAAAGAATCGAGATAATCTTATTGACAAAATATAATTCGTAAAATGTGGTACCAACAATAATATGTTAATCATGATACAAGAAACACATAAGACCCTAGATATATTCAAGAATATAGGGAAAATGTAAGTGGAAACAAACAACAAGAGGGGGTATTTATCTTTACCTCCAAGGATGTTCCCTCGAGATCTCCTCTCGCACGGAAACGATATTTCTGTCACTTGTTTGTAGCACGAAGATGTGTATAAGGGTGATCTCGAGCTCTCCTATGCGATGGTGGTCGCAGATCTTCGATCGGAGTATCTTCTCCGACGTCGACGACAACCATCCGATGACAAATCCAAGGTGGTGGTGCCCAATGAGGAAGAAGGATGGTGGTGGCTAGGGTTTTCAGAGAGTAGCACACCATCTCTTATTTTTATAAGGAGAGGTGAATTTGGATCCAAATTCGAATCCGGTTCGGATCCATATATGGGACTCAATCATCCAGCTTAAAACATCAATATCTTGGGCTAGGAAGCTCGGAATTTAATGTTCTTGCCCTCGCTGGAAAGGTCTCGACGAGATTTACGACATTATGTGGTCGAAATTTTGGATGTCAAAATTATTCCAGAAATTAGTAAAAAAAATACGGGGTGCCACATCATAAAAATCTTAAAGGAAGTCTTGTCCTCGAGACTTGGGATCTAATGTATACGTTTTTGAATGAGACTTGGATTCAGGCATAAAAATCTTAAAAGGAACAAGCCCACAAAAATCGTAAAGAGAATTGAACTAGGGTTCCGTGATCATACCTTCAAAAAGATAGGGGTATTTCTGGCGCATATCCGCCTCATGCTCCCATGTGGCCTCCTCAACATTCTGACTTTACCACAATACCTTGACCAAAGGGATGTCTTTCCATTGTAGCTTCTTGTTTGCCCATCTAAGATATGCACTGGTGCCTTAGGGAAGGATAAATTCGGTTCGACCACGATGTCCTCATAGTTAATCACATGTCGGGGGTCTCGAATATACATTTGAAGGTTTGACACAAGGAATATATCATGTACACTTGCCAAGTGTGGGGGAAGTGCTCGAAGTAGATCCTCATGGGTATGAATTGTCCTCTCTAATTGCTCATCTATTTGCGGATGATAGGTTGAACTAAGACACGGTTCGATTTTTAGGGATTCATAAATTCTCCCCAATAATGCGATGTAAAATGAGAGTCTCTATCAGATACAACCTGTCTCGGAATCCCATGTAGATGAATAACATGCTGGATATATAACTTGGCCAAATCTATCAGAGTGCAAGTCATGTTCACTAGAATGAAATGTGTGGACTTGGTCAATTGATCCACAGTAATCCATATAGCATCATATCCACCTACTTTACGAGGTAAGGATGTCATGAAATCCATTGAGGTACTATCCCATTTCCACACCGACATGACTGCAATAACCAGGAGGGCGCTTGTGCTCTACCTTTATCAATTGGCAAGTAAGGCAACGGTTGACATGTTCACTATACATTTTGTGGTAGAGTAATAAATATTAATTCACATTTTTGGGACTTAATTTATTCATTCTTTTATTGTGGGTTAATTACTGATCAACATGGTATTCTGTGAGCGATCGCCTCAGCGACACCTTATATATTATTCATTGTGACCCTCGCGGGAAATCGTGTTATCAGATGGCGCCGTTGCCGGGGAGCAATGAGCATAGCCTATTTTATCTTGTCATTCTTGTGTAAAAATTGATTCATCCTTGATTTTGAGAGCAGCTATTTCTCATGTAATTAATCACCATGATTCATTTATTTATTTATTGTGATTAATTTTTCCTGCTTTATTATATTGATTGAGCTATACTAATTCCATCTTTTTGTGACTTTGATGCGAGGGCCCGCCATGCGAGGATGGCTTTTTAGGGAGCCAAGGCAGCCAAGCTTGGAGGAGGGTGGTCTTCACCTCATGACCACTTGGAGAGAGCATCAAGGAAGCAAGGAGATGGGGATTAGATAGGTTTAGAACATTTAGGATTATTTTTATAATTTATGGTGAGAGAGAGATAATTTTGGTATGTAATTAAATAGGACTCTACTCTTCACAATGAGGTCCAGTGCCCGGGTGATTGTTCACCTGGGGGCCTCATCGCGGCTTTTCGAGTTTTCATCGCTTTCTTTTCTTTGTTTTCCGAAGTTTTGAGCTTTCCGCCTTTCTTTTACTTTGTTTTGTGTGCTTGGAGCCCCTAGATATAGGTTGCTTGACTCGGTAGCTAGGTCCAAACATTAATAAGAATGCATGTTCCTATAGTCTACTTCGTATGGATCTAGTCAAACTTAAACAAGCCGTTCATTTGTCTCTTAGCCCTTGTGCCACAGCGAGCCCCGCAAAGCGCTTTCTCCTAAACTCAAGTGTGTTGAGCAGAGGAGGGGTGAGCCAAGACCGGACCTTTTCGGGCTAGAGATGAATAAGCGACTTATGGTTCTTCACGCTAATAGCAGCTAATGTTTAGGGCGATTTTGTGCCTTGCATACCGACATGTAGATAGGTTTAAAAATCCTGTTTTGCATACCGCATGGAGAGAGCTGGGATGCACTGTAAGTCTTCTAACTCAGCATGCATCATTCGGTTCAATGGTGAGATATCCATCATGGAACCACTTGCATGGCTTTTCCGCTATCTCCCTCTGATTTTGAGCACCTAGGACTTAAATGAGAATCTACAAAAACATTAGGCGTTGGTATGAAAACGGACTCAAAAAAAGTGAAAACCCAAAAATTAAAACAAGGGGACTGCTAAATAAACTTTGACCTTAACTAAAATATGTAATGGACTATCATTGTATCGGGTTCATAAAGCCCTCATTGTTTTCAGGTACCTTGGAGGGGGACCAAAACCCTACTCCCTTGAGCGAGTGCGACCCCCTAAGGATTAAAGCCAAAAACCCAGTCTGCAACTGCCTTGTGTATCGCCTGGATTTCCGAAGTAATGGCGCTTCTATCGTACGTAGGCGAGTAGGGCTTGGTCACCAATGATGACTCTCTGTTGTGTAGAGCATCGACCTTGTCCGAAGTATTGAGCATAGGCCACGCCTTCACGGGGGTGTCTGTCTCATTGTCCTGTGTCCGAGTAGGTTCTTACACGCTCACGGGTGATTCCGTTGCGAGCGAGAACCGAAGTATTGGTTTCGCCTATCGGCTTCCTCTCTCTATTTCTTTGACTGAGTAGGGATCTAGGAAGGGTTACAAGGACTCCAAAAAGTACAGACTACATGTTACACAGAAGGAGGACAAGTACGTGATACTCTTCTGGCAGTACTCTCTCTCCTATAGGGTAGTGTACTAAGGACTTGTTATAAGATATGCCTAAAGATCACAACTCTAAAAATGAAAAGATAATAAATAGCCGAACTTTCAAGGATTCACATGGCGTGAGTTTGTGAACCCGATTTTGTATTGTGTTTGTATGGATCTAGATTAAGGTTCAAAGATCAAGTCCCGTGCCTTTACGCACATTTTGTTGTTTCCCCCTTTGACCACCCCACTCAACCGAGCCTCTCTACTGTTTTACACTCCTTTTATTCCTCGTTGACCATCGTATCTTTCATCCAACATCCAATCTTCTCTTGCACTTCGCGAAGTTGATCCATGGATGGTTTCCATCAGGACCATGCCGACACCTACATCGATTCCATGGACTCAACTCCGCCAATAAGTTCGAGGCGATTCCCGAGAACCCGATCCGGACTTTGCGGATCGATCTCCAGACTCCTCGTTTTCTACCTTTCTCTTGGCCACCCAATAAACTGGGATCACTTTTGTCCCGCTTTCGCCGTTGTGAATGGAAGTCGATTACAGTTTACATCCTTTTCCGTTCACAACATGCTGGGGTTGACCTGAATTCCAGCTTCATCACGGTAGCTGAACACAATTGCAAGTGATCTGATTCGGACTATCCCATTATGCAGATAGAAGACAGTGCGAGCCATGTAGACTACTCCAGAGTTCATCTCGTCCGACTCAGACCCTGACATAACTCCAGGAGGAAAGGGCAAGGGTCAGCAGCCACCCCAACCAGAGGGACAGGTGCCAGATCAGAATCAAGTCAATGCACAGCTACTGGCATCTATCCAGGCCATCCAGCAGCAGCTGACCGAGCAGGCCCTCACACAGACAGCATTCTAAGATATGTTGAATGATATGATGAATCGAGACGACGAAGGAGGAGGCAGAGGCAGAGGAGGCAGGGGAGGAGGAGGTGGAGGTGGAGGTGGTGGTCCAGATGATGATTTAGAATTTCCACCACCACCAAAGCCAACACTTAAAGAAACATACAATCCGGGAGACAGCCAGATGACCGAGTGGATCCTCATTCGGTACACGCACACTTTGAGCTGAAGCCCCAGTTCATTGCTCTTCTCCTTGCATTCCATGGAAATACCAGTGAGGAGCCGTACATTCACCTACAGCAATTTTCCCGCATTTGCCGCACTACTCACTATCCCAATGTCCCTTTGGACATTGTCAAGATGATGGCATTCCCATTCAGCCTACAGGACAAGGCCCTCTATTGGGTCAATCATCTGGGAAAGGTTGTGATGACCTGGGAGGAGTTGAAGTCCGCCTTTCTGCACAAATATTACCCTCTAGGTCGGCTCAACCAGATGCGAGCCCGAATCAGTAATTTCTCCCAAGGACCCCATGAGTCAATACATGAAGCGTGGGAGAGATTCACTGACCTGCAGGAGAAGTGTCCCCATCATGACATTCCAAAGACCAGCTTGGTCCAGCACTTCTTTGGGGGATTGAACATTGAAAGCCAAAGGCTCGTAGACGCAGCATGTGGGGGCTCACATTTTAACAAGGATGAAGAAATGGCCGAAGGAGAGGCCGCCCTCTCTTCATCCAAGGCATACCAAAAGTAGCCCCATATCCTCCAGAAGCAAGTACACATGGCATCGTCCAAGGAAGCAGAGAGAGATGAGAGCTCCAACCTCAGTATCATCGGGGGCCATCTCTCTAAAGTTGATATCATCGAAAAGCGATCACATGATCTGGAGAAACTCGTTGTGATCGAGAAGAGGACCCAGAACTTGGACAAGCTTGATCAGATCAACAAGTACCTTGAACTGTTGGTGGGCACCATCAACTCTGTTCAGTCGGTGACACCATCGGAAGCTCCCGCTGAGAAGAAGGACGAGCAGCAACCGCAGCATCAGCCTCAGCCGAGCCAGCAGCCACCGGCAGTCCAACACGTGTACTACGTGCAGGCGCCCGACCAGGGCCAACCGCAGCAGTAGATGGTCGTGTACCAGCCAGAGTTCCTTTCCGGACCTCATCCAGTCTTCCCACCACCACCCCTGATTCAGGAAGTGAACGGGGTATGGTCTAACGATGCACAACCGACCCGTCCTATGGGACAACCCCAGGGTCAGCCACTTGCCAACCGGCAGTACCACCAACCTCAGGGTGGTCGTTTTGGGCAGTCCTCTCAGCCTCATCAGCAGTACCATCAGCCTCCCCAATATGCAAACCAATGGAGGCAGAATTTTCCATAACAGCAGCAGCCGCAGTACCGTCATCCACAGCCATTTCACCAGTATGCGGCTGCCCTGCCTCAACAATATCAGCAGTATCCTCCTCCCTCGTACCAACAACTTCAACTTCCTGCACCACCCCAGCACCACCAGCAAAAACCTCCGCACCCATCTATGCCACAGCAGCGTGGTCTGCACGCTGAACCCACTGAAGCACCCCCTGCGAACCCCACTATGGATTGTCTGGCCCAGATTGTCAAAGGGCTAGCGGAAATGACCAAGCGACTTGATGACTAGCATTCATTCATGTTTTCATAAGAATTGCATTTTAGCACTAATTTCTGCACAAAATAAGAAGCCAAAAATCCAAGCAAAAAATGACTTGTAAATAGTCAAACTTCCCTGATTTTTAACTCATTCATGCTAACTCCAAATGACCCAAAACAACCTCCACTGCGCACATATCACTAACAAGAATAAATGAAAAATACAAAAAAATCACTAACCCAAATAAGTGGACCAAAAACCCAAACCCTAGTTTTAGGATTTCCGGACTAAAAACCTCATATCTTCCTCATCCATTGTTCGTTTTAATCCTACTCACTTTTGAACTAATGTACATTCAATTATCTTCAAAACAAGACCAAGTTCAAGTGAATAGGAGCTCATATGTGAAAGTTGAGTTTTGGGCCTCTTTTGTAAATTGTGTATTTTAGCGGTTTTTGACCTATTATTTTATGTACATATTTAGCACTATTTTAGATTATTTCTTTTTTATTTGTATTCATTTGATAAAAATTTTATTAAAATGTGCAAAAATCCAAATCCAAATTGAGCTTGAAATCAAAGAAACAAATTGAGTCCAGGTCTTCATTAACCGACTGTACAAAATTGGTCTTTTTCTTTTCTTATTTTATTTCTTCTTTTTCTTAATTAATAAAAATCCAAAAAATTAGATTAATGTGTAAATATTTATCTTTGATTTTATCATATCTTTTCGGATTTTTATCTGATTTAAAAATGACAAAAAATAGAAAACCCAAAAATCAAGGTATTCTATGTACATGGGATAGCCCAAAAATTCACTTTGTGCATTTGATAGATTTTGGTTTTGATGAATGGTAGATCTCATCGAGACGAGCAATTTTCGTGAAGAAACTTTTTCGATCCGAGGTTGTTTACTATTTCTTTTGTATTTTACAAAGTATTTTATTTGCGATTTTTGTGGTGCTGACACGTGGCAGCTCCTTGAGCCACCACGTGTCAGCCATTTTTGGGCCTTATATTTATCAATTTTTATTAAAAAAATAATATAAAAAATAAAAAAATAAAAACCACTCACGTGCAGAGCACGTGCCGCCCCGCATGCGCACTGCACGTGCTCCTTTTCCCACCTTCACTGCCATGTGGCACCCATCTGGTCGCCCGATCTCGGCCAATCGGACAACCAGGGGTCGTCGTCCTCACAAGCCACCTTTCCCAATTGGGAGCTCCGGCGTCGCCTCCCCCAAATCTCACGCCGCTCCGCCACCCCGTGATTTTCGCCGCCAAAGATCCCCACGATTTTGCCTATCTCCGATCGCACCCCTTGATTTCGGCCATCGTCGATCATGAATCTCCATCACGTGATTCACAAATCTCAGCCGATCCCATTTCCATCTCCGACTAGCACTCGGTCTTATTAAAACACATGAGCTCCATCCCTGACTCCCATCCACCGACTGCACACGAGATAGCCTCGTGGCAGTGACAGCACCCCGACGCTCATCCTCCGGCGCGATCCGACCTCTCGGGTCGTCGCCGCGCCTCCGTGCGCGCTCTTGCTCCAGCCTACTGCTGTCAAGCCCATGACTTCATCAACGCTACGACTTCCGCCTCCATCCTACACCTTCGCCTCTCCTCCGACTCGCTCCACCTTCACTGCCTTCATCACCTCCGACAACGCCGTCTCTTCACTGAATTATCTCCAACGACTTCGCCTTCTTCGACAAACACCCTCCATTACCGGCGACCACCTCATCAACATCATCAAACCTCGTCGCAGCCACAGTAGAGGAATGCCTCCGCTCCACTGTCCCTTAGGCCATGTGTCGATCAGAGGACGGTCGACACGCAACGCTTCTCCAACACCTCAACGCCAGGGCCGACCACCCCTCCGCAGCTTCACCTTCGCACACCACCGGGGGCTTAGCTGCCAGCCACCAGCCGCGGCCGGGCGCTCCAGGCCCAAGACCCCCCCGCACGTGCGAGGCACGTGCCCGGGGGGAACGTCAGTATCACGTCAGCCTAGGTCACGTGCGTTGCACGTGACCGGGGGCAAATTGCAAGCAGCCCCCCGGAGGTTCACTTATTTGCACATCAAGCCCCACCGACACGGTCACGTGCCTGGCACGTGACCTGTTGGTCATTTTGCAAATATTACCCCGTAGTTCTCGGTAATTCAACTTAGGTCCCCTACACTTTCTTTACTTATTTTATTTATATTAATTACAGTTTTACCCCTGTATTCCCCCTCTGTTTTGAACCTCTTCTCTGCAACATTTTATTTATCAAAAATTGGCATATTGTTTCTCAATTAATTCTCTACATTTTGACATATTGTGGATATTTTTGTGATTGGTGATTAATTAATAATCAATTATTTTGTGGAAAATTGTAAACTTTGCCAATTTTATACTCTTAAATTTGCTATTGATTAGCCGTTGCTCTAAAAATTCCTGAAAAAACACATATTGTAGGATTAATTGTACTTGACATCGTGCCCAAAAAGATTTGCATTTGCATGCATAGATTTTCCTATAAAAATTATTTTGCATATTTCAATATTTGATTTTTAATAGGTATTAAATCTTACATTTTCAAGATTTAGGATTTTTCTGAGATCCATCACCATAGATCTTAGATAATTTTATCCCTTGAAAATAAGTAGGTTTAATATTTATTATAATTAAATCTTGAAATTCATTTTGTTTGCATTTAAAAATTCATAAAAAATTTACATTGCATCCAAAAATTCCAAAAAAATTATAGTGCATTCATTTCACCATATTTTGTACCGTGGCCAAGTTTCATATTTTTCGGATATCATTTGAATGTAATTGGTATTTTAGTCCCTAAAATAGGCCAAACTGCATATTGCATCCTTTATTGCATTAAAAATTCCAAAAAAAAAGACCGCCTCGAAAACTGTGCATGAATTTTGATAGACATGATTCTAGGTTGTTCCTTTGCCTCTTTGTGTTCGACCTTGGAACTTGCCCAAGTAAAATAAACATAAAATCGCATTCATCAAAATCGATAAAATATTTTGTGTGGTTATTTTCTTGACCGATTCCGATTGCCGCCTACAACGAACGACAAAATCAAATCATATTTTTACGCACGACAAATACAACATCATCTCTTTAACGCGGCGATTTCAGACTCGTCAGATGGTGTTGTTGCCGGATCTGCAAACGACTTAGTTTTTTGTCCTGAAATTTTTCGTTTAGATTTCCGCATTCGGGTAGTCGGACCCCCAAATTTTTCATTGTAAATCCCATTTTTTTCTACATTTATTTTATTTTATTTTTCAGCATGTATTTCTCTTATTTTATTTTTGATTATTTTTTAGACACTCTATTACATTTTCTCTCTTATTTTTCTTGCGAGGTATCCGGCATACGTGGAGCGGTTTTTCAAGAAACCGAAGCATCTTCACCGACTTCCGAAAAGACCGCAATTAAATTAAGATCGAGTCGAGTCGTGAGAGAGCGTAGAGTCTAGATTTTTAATTTTTGCAAATTTTTATTTTCTGTAATTAATTGCACATTTACAGCGGTGTCCGTTTGGACTCTCACGTATGTAAAAAGACCTTAAACTTTCTTCTGTGATGTGTTGTGGCATGTTTCACTCTCCGGTGAGGGTGGGGCCCGACTTGAGTGGTGATTAGGATAGACCTGCACATACGACTCTCAGAGCATTTTATATTTTTGATTGTGCTCGTAGGATCTAAGGCCACATTGTACTTTAATTGAGACGCACTTTAGATCGCTCAACTTAGCCAAATTCAACTCTATTCTTCCTCGCTAATAGAACTTTCTGCTAGGTGCGGCTTTTCATCGGCTTGCATTTCATATAGATAAATTTTTCAATTCTGTTTAGCATCCCACATGGAGACTGCGAGGATTCACTGTATGTCTTCTAACTGAGCATACATCATAGTTTTTCACGTGCATCAGCTTTTCCCGAACTCCTCCCTCTTGTTTTGTGACATAAATTTAAAAGGAAATCGGGACTGAACGGTAAATGTGTATTTGCGCTCATTTAATTTTTCAGTGATCACCTAATTAAAATTGGGACTGCTAAATATAGTCGATTTCAAAATAACCCATAAAATCAAGAATTTCCGTGGGAGAGCAACCCCGACCTTGGATGTTTTTTATTTTTTCTGAGTGAGCAAGAGATGGCACTTAAGGCTAGAGCCCAAACCCGGATTTTCATATTGACTACTGATTCTACCAAAAACGATTAGCTACTTCTCAGTGAGGATCTACGGGTAGCCGATAAATGGTCCGGATTTCCTTAGCAGAGTGGGTGGTTTATAGGACACTGTGTAAGGCTCTGTCCTCAAGTAACGGCTAGCTGTTCTACGGTCCGTACGTACTCCCATACTGGCTGAAAGTAGGTGCAACTAGTCGTAAGAATTCGGGCCAGTCATTACGAAAATTTCGACACCTAACAGCTCGCTAAATTATTTCCAAGATTGATTTATCACCAACTAAAATTGAAAAAAAATTGCCGAACTCTTACGGCTTCAGTGTGTGTGTGTTGGTGAATCTGGGGTTTGATTTGTATTTGCATTGGTGTGCGTGAACCGATTTCGAAGATCAAAAGCCGCACATTTGATAAAATTTCTTTTGACTATCCCGTGCAATCATCTCTCTCCTTTCTTGATTTAAACCTCATAATGGAACTCTTGTCTAAAAACTCTTACAAACCCAAACCATCATTTCTTTCAGCTCTTTTAAAAATGACCGAACATTTATCTGAAAATCCATCAGAGTTATACTATGAAATTGAATTTGTCTCAGTTAGTCCCAAATCAACTAAATCCTCCTCTTTCAATAATCCTCCAACATTTGCGGGAGACTTTCACCCGTGGATGAATTCAGCCCCCTCATTGAATTCCTACTTGAATCATCCGACCGTACATGACCACCTACCATCTTGGACTGAACCATCTTATTCTCAGTTTCTCGCTAATAAACCATTTCAAGATCAAAATACCTTTGAGTCTCATGACTGGCCGAGAAATGAAACCCAAATGGAAAAACTCGCACTTAATGATCATCAGCGTTGGATTGACCACAATGATCAAATTCCTATTAACCAACCCGGATATCACTCATTTGATCAGCCTACTCATACAGAGGATTGGATTGACAACATAGAAACACATAACCCCTGTATGTTTACTCCACAATATCAAAGTGTGACCAACCATGATCAAAGGATTGAACTCTTTTCATACCATCTCCACATGCATGGACTATAAGAGCATACTCCTTCCATAACTTTTGAGGAGAAATTTTTAGAAAATAATGATCACATATCGGATATTCCAAGAAACTCTCCATTCAGCACATACAGGAAAATGGAAGATGAAATTATTGAAAACACACCGACTGCTCCCATGATTGATTATGAACATAATTTTGAGGATGATATTTCGAGGATAAATAAGAGATTCAATTCAATAGAGGATAGATTTCAAAAATTTACCGACTGATTAATTTCATTCTTATGGGAGCTCGGACATAAAAATTAATGAGGAAATGATTGGATCTCATGCTGAAAATTTTGAGGATATTCGAAAACCTAGGAATAATTCCAACTTCGACACCTCTGCATATTACTCCCCTAGGATTGACTATGCCTCTGACATTTACTCTGAACATCAAAGCCCCTGCTCATCTGAGGAACACACCACATCACCACACCACAAAGAAAATACCAAAAAATGGGAAAATTCAAAAACACCAAAAAAATCGAAAATCCAGAAAATTTCATAAAAATTGAGATTGAACAAGATCTGAAGAATTTGGATCCTGCTTTACAGGAAGCAATGAAAAAAGATTGATGTTTAAACTTCCCTTTGTAAAGGACATTAAACACTTCCCCAACCTTAAAGGATTTATAATGGATAAATTAATGACCAAAAAGTCGGGAAGGATTAGAACAAAGACTGAAAGACACATCTTGTCAATGGCCTCCTCCTTGGTGTTGAGGAGAAAAATCAAGAGCTGCATAGTGAAGCGGTTGCCCAGATTTGACTGCATAATCAAAGACACAATTTTCACCCTTACTCGGATTGATGACGATTCATCGATCAATATCCTCCTGACCTCTGTATTTCACGAACTCAAACTCGGACCGATCAGGAAAATACGAGAGATTGTTCAATTGGCAGACATATCGATAAAGAGGTCGAGAGGAATCATTTCTGTCATCATGAAATTCCAAGGTGCCCCTCTCAAAGTAGAATTCACGATCATCGATATTGAGCATCAAGGAGAATTCACCCAGTCTCCAATTATTCTCGAAAAGCCATTTTTAGTATTGTCAAAGGCAATTATCGATTGTGAGACTCTGGAAATCAATTTTAAAGCATTAGAAGAACTTAGATCTGACCCTATCTTTGAGGAACCATGATCTTTTGAGGAAACCCACGAAGTCCCCGATAACCGCAACCATGAAGAGGTAAAAGAGCCCTACCTCGCTACAACACCTGAAATAGCGGTTGTTGATGAGACTATTGGTTTAGAGAATCTCCCCCTGCTCAATTCCCAGCCGCTCTCACCATGGAGAATCATGTATATGAATCATATGATCTGGAGACTTATGCATGAGCACACCCTGGGTCAACCTATTCTTACTATCTTGATCACATCATCTCGACACAGGAATGCTCCAACATCAAATCAATTGAAAACGAACATGCAGAGACTCTCCCCAGTATTTCAATTCCTGCAGATCTCAAAATAAACAAATCCTTCTACTACGATCCTGAGACATATGCATGGTCGCATCTTGGAGCAACATTCTCTGAATACCTGGACCAAATCATCCCAAATCGAGAGTGCACCAATATTCATAAGATCAAGAACAAACACGCAGGACGAAAACTGACCAAGAAGAAGAACTCTAATGGTTATTCATCTGGATACTCAAGTGAACCGACACATTCACGACACAAGAAAAAGAAAGTCAACTTTGACCTTTCGGAAGAGGAATCAACTGATGATCCCTCATCTGGTCCGGAAAAGGTAATCTACATGAGTGAAGTGTGCTCGGCAGCTCTAAATCCATATCTTCGCAAGGATCCAAAATTCGATTCTTATTGGACAACTCCCATTCCTAATTATTACTCATCCAAAGCTGATGCTCCTGCCCTCTTCAAGTACACTGGAATTATTTCTTATGAGCTGACCGAGACCGGTGCTTCTGAGTATTCATCCGAGGACAAAGCAATTGACCCCAAGAAGGAACGAATTCTGAGGAAACAATTGAAGAAATAAAAAGACATGAATATCTGGAGTGTGTCCACATTCAAATACTATTCCTCTGATGATAACTCTGATGATGGCTACCTTTCATCTGACTCAAATTTTTCATCTACTATCCATCATGATTTTTCTAAGGATGACACGATAATAGTTGGGAACCATGTGCTTCATCTCCGTCTCGTTATACCGATCTCCCATCACATGCTCACAAAAAGATCAGCCGAAAACCGCCTTAATCATCGGCTACCCACCCTCAATCCCGACCACATCGGTCTCCTTATACAACTTCTTCCTCTACTTAGGCCAAGGCCTAAGTATAGGGGGGACCGATGCCATCTGTATATACCATTTTCCCGCATAACACTCCTTCTCCCGATCGCTCCATTTCTACCTTTCTCTTATACTTATGCTGACCAGAGCCTAAGTATAGGGGGAACCGACTGATGAATCCCCATTTCATCACCTTTATTCTATCATTTTGGCCTCAAAAACCCCAGCAAATACATGTAAATAGCATCAATTTGTACAGAAAAGCATTCATGATTCAGTGTATTAATTATACATTAAATAAGGTTTTTAATGCCAAAATTATAGAATAAAGAGAAGAAAAGAAAAAGAAATAAAATATTGCAGATATTTTATGACCCAAACCTCGAGACCAAGACCAGCATGGAATTGGTCGACAAGGAATAAAGTAGGGGGAGATAAGGGCCAGTGTACAATAAATACCTCATTTATTCATGCATTTATTTATACATTTTTGACACCTATTTTGTACATAATTATTTATTCATCAAATAAAGAAACTTTGTTCATGAAAGTTATAGATAATAATGTAAATAAAAATATAAAATTGAGTTTGTATAAAAATAATACTCAGTGTACATTTTATACACAGAATAAAAAGCCAAAATCTCAACTTCACAGACCCATATCTTGCAAATAAAAACTCCAAATCACCCAAACTCACCTTTAATTGTATATAGCTTTCCAAGAACTATTTAATCAAATTGGTTTCATAATTTTTGGAGTCCATCTGCAAAAGTTAGGTTTTTGGCCCCCATTGTGCAGCCTGTCTGATTAAAATATTCAATATATTCCTTGTCTATTATTTTTATCAAATTATATTTTTAGAATTTTGTGAATAATGTATATAATACATGTATATACTAAAATTAGAATAAAGCTAAAAAGGATTAATAAAATAAAATAAGCCTATGCAAGTTAATATGCAAAATACCTATGACCAAGTATGTACATAAATAAAAGGGGAAAACATTCTTTAATTATTTTCTTCTTTTATATTTTTATAATAATGTAAATATTACATATAACTTATTAAAAATGTAAATACAAAATAAAAATCAAGAAAATACATTAAATAAATAAGGTATATATAATACATAGGTAAAAGACCTATAATTATACCTACATATACATATACCTATTTATTTAAAAATAAAAATAAACTCATAAAAAATAAATAAAAATACCCTCACACTCACAAAAATAAATTATAAATTTATAAAATAAAACAATAAATTAATAAAATAAATTAAACAAATTAAAAAATAAAATACACCAAATACATGTAAATACATACATATATACATTATTAAAATAAAACTATAATAAAACACTTCAAAAATTCAATAAAAATCGTAAATAAATACTACATGAAATAATACACATTTTTTATTTTATATGAAAATTCTAATAAAATCATTTACTATGTCAAATAAATCAATTTCGAGCAAAATTCCTTGTTTTGTCTTCTTGCGGCCGACGTGGACCAATGGGGAGCCAGCCCTTGTTGATCGCCCGGTCAACTGTCCCATCCGGGACCTGGCACCTCTGAACTGTCATTTCCCCGAATTTCATCCCTTTTTTACGGCCATCCCGTCCATCGATCGGGCTCGCTTCCTTCACAAGAAATGATCTCGGATGATCACTGATACCCGCCGAACTCTTAGATCAATTTGATACTCATTGGATTAACCAATAATCGCCGGTCAATAAGGCACCAGGCCATTGTCTATTAGAGCTGCTCCTTTATCGCATTTTAGTTAGCTTTTCATTCCCGTTGTTAGTTTAGCCTTTAGTTAATCATCATAGCTTAAAATCAAAAATTCGAAGTTCGCTGGAGCGGACTGTGTCCGACCGCCTCGTTCACCCCATCTCGTTCCTCATCGTATTCTCCATCGATCTATCGCCTTTGTCCAACCGAGGACCTCTGGTCTTCGCGAATCGGGGCTCCACCACCGCCGTACGCCGGAGCCCCTCCGTCTCACTCCATCTTGCTGTAAAGCTTCAAAACCCGGGGTCGAGGAGGTAGCCCTCGATCCCCCGGTTCTTCCTATGCAGGTCTAACGAAGAAAGGAGCCCATCTGGGCTTGAATCGAACCAGGAAGAGGTTCCTGGAGGTCCGCACCTTCATCGACCTCGTTCCAACGCCTCGGACCTCCAGGAACCATGAGAAGACTGCCGGCCGACGCAGGAGTCCTCCAGCTACGTGCAGACCACTTCAGACCCGAGGGAGGTGGCCGGAGGAGCCCAAGCTCCACGATCGAAGCTCGCCGGGGGCGAGCTTCTTTCCTGTTCTTCCAGACACGCCCAGCGCCGTCGGATCAGGAGGCGCGTCCTAGATTGCACGAGAGTCGTCTGATGAACGCCTGCACCGACCGTCAGATGCGAGGCGCGTCTAATCTCACGCATTCATCGGCGAAACGGTATCCACCGTCGGATGGGCGACGCGTGTCCAAGTGAAGCCCTCATCGCCGTCCGCCAGCGCCTAAATAAGGGGTAAATTTCTTATTTTACCCCAGTCCTTTTTGTATTTATTGTTTACTCCTGTAAATAAAAGTTAAAGTTTATTTTAGCGTGACTATTTTGCATGGACCCCCCTGTACTTTCATGAAATTGCTTTAAGGTCCAGTCCACGTCATCTCACGTGTACCCCCACGTGAGGTGGCGAAATTGCATAGGCACCCCTGTATGTTTGTAAATTGGATTTTAGTCCATAAAATAAAGTTTCCCGTATAATATTTTAGTGAAAATTTATAAAAAGGACCTTGAATTTTTGGAAATTACGTTTTGGTCCCTGTGGGTGCGGAGCACGTGTAGTCCCATGTGCTGGTTATTTTGCGCTAAGGCACCTGACGGGTTTTATATTTTATTGTGGCCCTTAAAATTGCAGAGCACGTGTTATAACTTTGGTGTTTTTGCACAGAAGCCCCTGCCTTTATTTTTATTTGCAAAAATGCCCCTGCCAGTGCATGTATTTTTATTTGCTTTGTCCATTTATTTTATACCTCATATTAATTCGAAAAATTTTGCAAAAATGGACATAGGCTCCTGTTAGCTCACTCTTGCACGCCATATTTTTAGATTTTAATTTTGTTGCATTTTTGCATTTATTAAAAATCAAAAACATGCATTTTATTTACTGTCTAGTTTATAAAATACCAAAAAATAGTAAAACATCTCGAAAAATTCCAAAAAAAATTAACTAGGATCTATTTTATCCTAATTAAGTGCCAGTCCAAAAATCCTTAAAAATCTCAAAAGAAAAACCTTAAAAATTAAAAAATACTCAAAAACTTCCAAAAAAATATAAAAAATTCTAGAAAATCTTAAAAATTGCAAATTCAAGTTCTGTAGTTTCTATATTTTATCCTCTTTCTTTTAAAAATAGTTTGGAAAAATTTTGTGGCTGATTTATATGTTTAATTTCTATTTTGCTCCCAGCCAGTAGCCAACTCCCTGTTTTCCCTTATTTTGATATTTAAAAATACCAAAAATATTTTGAAAAATACCCAAAAATCCCAAAAACAGTAGAAAATCATGAAAATACCAAAAAGAATTTATTTCTGAATTTTTGACTATTTGTGTATATTTTTATAAATATTTTATGACCCCTCTCTCTACATTCTATATATATAAATATTCCCTTATTGAAAAAGAAATATATATATATATATATATATTATCTATATATATATCTATTAATATGTAAAATTCTAAAATTAAAATAAAAAAATTTATTATTTATATATCTATATATATATCTAATGTGTGTACTATATGTTATATACTTACCTTCTAGGGATATTTATATCTTTATGTATTTATATTCTTTAAATTATATATATATGACATATCATATTATTATAAAAAATAAAAAATAAATAAAAAATAATAATAAATATATAAAAACCCACAAAAAATAGAACTCACACAGGATGACCATGTGGTACATGCACAGCTTAGGCTATTGCACTTTTGTATTGCTCTCTCTGGTTCGATCTCTACATGCTGGCGCAGGTCAAAGCGAACCCCAATAATTTCAAGAAGAAAGAGCAGGTAGATTGTGATGTCCTGTCCGAGTCTGATAATGATATTATTGTTTATTCTAATGCTGTTACTCTCAGGAGCGGTAGGGCCTTGCCTCCACCTGCTACCAAGAGTGGGGTGAATAAAGAAACAGGTAGATCGTCATCTTCCGCATCAGCCGTGCCAGCTACAGGGGTGGGTGAGGAGGAAGAAGAAGGAGAAGCTAGTCCAGCCGTCGTGCATTTGCAGCAACCTCAGCAGAAAATATAAAAAAATCAGCAAAACCAAAAACACCAAAAAGAAGTTTGCAGCCGAAGCGAAGCCGCGCCAACATTGGAGGAGCCGCCAGCAGCAGCCGATCCCTCGCCAGCTGACGGAGCAGACGCTACCCTTTTTTATCGCCCTGCAGCACCAGTATGCCAAGATACAGATTGTACTCTTTTTTGTAGCCCGGATGTACAACATTTGATGGGCGATGATTTTGATGTAAATAAGAACTCTAATTTTCCTGCCAGTGATGTACATATTCCTTTTCCTCATGCAATACAAAAATCCAAAAAAATTGCAAAACGAAAAAAGGCATTGTCTGATCCAGGTGTTGTAGAAATATTAGATAAGATGACTGTTGAGATTCCTTTGTTGAAGGCCATGGAGGCATGTACAAATAGGCGTCGCCCAACGCAAGAAAAAAGGCACCGAGATGTAGAAAAGCACGTTCTCTCCATGGCCACTGTTGCAGCCATTAGCAATCTCCCCCAGAAGAAACAAGACACATGAGCACCTCTGATCAGTTGTGAGATTTCTTATCAGGTCTTCGAGCGTACTCTCCTTGACAGTGGATCTTCCATTAACCTTCTGCCCTCGTCCATAATGCAAGAATTCGGGTTGGGACCGCTCAAGCTGACACGCATGATCCTTCAGTTCGCTGACCGATCCGTCAAGTGGCCCTGAGGTCTTCTGGAAGACGTCGTAGTTAAAGTGCAGGAGATGAAATTCCCAGCTGATTTGGTAGTCCTTGATATGGACTCGCCTGCACCCCTGCTCCAGACCACTATCATCCTTGGCAGACCATTCCTTCATACTTCAGGTGTCGTGGTTGATTACGGTTCTGGCAAGATTACTTTCAGCTCGAACACCCAGCAAATCACGATAAACATGAATAGAGAACTGAATACCATGACTGATGAGAGCCATGCAGCATATGAAGCAGACTGTGACTTTATTGCGGAGATCAGAGACTCATCCTTATCATTGAACGATGAATGGACCCGAGAAATCCTCACTCTTGAGGAGGGTTGGAAAGCGCAGTTAGCTTATGCTCCGACGATTCTTGGGAGACAGATTCTCAGATGCAGGCGCATCTCTTTGATCATTCACTCCAGACTGAACATGATCAGCTTAGAGCAGAACCGTTCGATACATCACCAGGATCTCAACAGAATGATGAGGATGGTAGCAGCTTCAAGGAAGTACATCCCACCACCAGCATAGTCTCTGAAGTGACCGACAAGTTGGACAGGCCAAAACCAGAACTCAAGCCACTTCCTGCAGGCCTGAAGTATGCTTTCCTTGCGGGTGAAGAACTAATGTATCCGGTCATCATCAGCAGCAGGCTGAATCCGGATCAGGAATCTCGTCTTCTCGAGGTTCTAGAAAAGAACCGCAAGGCACTTGGTTGGAGCGTATCAGATCTCTGAGGGATAAATCCAGCCATGTGTTCACACCACATCTATCTAGAAGAAGACGCCAAGCCATCCCACGAATTCCAAAGAAGGCTGAACCCTAACCTTCGGGACGTCGTCATGAAGGAGATAACAAAATGGTGTGACGCAGGCTTTATCTATCCCATCTCCGACTCAAAATGGGTAAGCCCACTGCATATAGTTCTAAAGAAATCCGGGCTTACCGTGGTTACAAATGACAAAGGAGAGGAAATTTCCACTCGGGTACCAACATCCTGGCGGGTGTGTGTTGACTACCGCCGTCTCAATGCAGCAACTAAGAAGGACCACTTCCCCTTGCCATTCATTGACCAAGTTCTGGAAAGACTCGCAGGCAACGAGTTCTTCTGCTTTCTGGATGGGTACTCCGGGTACAACCAAGTGGCAATCGCCCCTGAAGATCAAGAGAAGACCACCTTCACTTGCCCGTTCGGCACCTACGCATTCAAGAGAATGCCCTTTGGATTATGCAATGCACCTGCAACCTTCCAAAGATGCATGATAGTAGTTTTCGCTGAGATGATAGGCAGTTTTCTCGAGGTGTTCATGGACGACTTCTCTGTCTATGGTGATAGTTCCGATTCTTGTCTTGAGAACCTAGACAGAGTGATTCAGAAGTGCCGAGAAGTCATATTAGTGCTTTCATGGGAGAAGAGCCACTTTATGGTCACTGAAGGCATTGTGCTGGGTCACGTCGTTTCCAAACGTGGCATGGAAGTCGACCCCGCAAAGGTGGATGTTATTTCAAATCTCCAACCACCTCAGTCAGTGAAGAAAATGAGGTCATTCCTGGGGCATGTCGGATTTTACAGACGATTCATCAAGGATTTCAGCCGCATTGCCCGACCTCTGACAGAACTTTTGTGCAAGGAAACTGAGTTCATTGTTGATCAGCAGGTTCTCCTTGCTTTCAATCAGTTGAAGGAGCTTATTACTCAGGCTCCAATCTTACAGCCGCCAGATTGGACTCTTCCCTTTGAAATAATGACCGATGCGTCAAATTTCGCAGTCGGGGTTGTCCTTGGGCAAAGGAAAGAGAAAGCGCCCTATGCCATTCATTATGCCAGCAGAACATTAGATGAAGCACAACGAAATTATACAGTGACAGTGAAAGAATTGCTGGATGTGGTTTTCGCCCTTGAGAAGTTCAGATCCTATTTGTTGGGGTCAAAAGTCACAATTTTTACAGACCACTCTGCTATCCGGTACCTACAGTAGAAGAAGGATGCCAAGCCGAGACTGATTCCTTGGATCTTTCTCCTTCAGGAATTTGATTTGGAAATCAAGGACAAGCCTGGAGTTCAAAATGTGGTAGCAGACCATCTCTCCAGAATAGAGCAGCATGAGCCTCCTCTGAACAATGCACCTATCACAGAAACCTTTCCTGACGAAGCCATCTTAGCAGTGGATTCTCTTCCTTGGTACGCAGATATAGTCAACTACCTCGCCTCTGGGGTAACGCCGTCGGATTGGACGAAGAATCAGAAGAACAAATTCATGTCGACCATCCGGTTCTACCAATGGGAGGATCCTCTTCTATTCAAGGAAGGAGCGGATTGCATTTGGCGCAGGTGCATCCCTCAGACGGAGCAATCTAGTGTCCTCGAGCATTGTCACTCGCTCAAATCTGGTGGACATCACTCTGGAGATCGTACGGCAGCCAAAGTACTTCAGTGTGGCTTCTGGTGGCCCACATTATTTAAGGATGCAGCTGAATTTGTAAAGCGCTATATTGACTGTCAGAGATTGAAAGGTACACTTACTGCCAAAGATTCAATGCCCCTGAAAATCATTCAGATAGCAGATGTTTTCGATGCATGGGGCATTGACTTCATGGGACCTTTCCCTAACAGTCAAGGTTTTGAGCACATCCTTCTTGCCGTCGATTACGTGAGTTGTTGGGTTGAAGCTATCCCTGCTCGAGCCGCCGACAGCCGAACAGTATGTCAGTTCCTAAAAAAGAACATCATTTCGCGGTTTGGGATACCAAAAATTCTTATATCAGACGGGGGTAGCCACTTCATTAACAAAGATGTCAAGAAGTTAACGAAGGAGTACGGCATCGATCATCGTGTCGCGTCTCCCTACCATCCTCAGACCAATGGCATGGCAGAGTTGTCAAACAGAGAAATCAAGACTTACTGCAGAAACTTGTTAGGCCAAACAGAAAGGACTGGTCTCAACTCTTGGATTCGGTCCTATGGGCTTACCAAACTGCCTACAAGTTTCCCTTGGGCATGTCTCCCTATCGTCTTTTATATGGAAAACCGTGCCATCTGTCCGTGGAATTAATTCACAAGTCTTTATGTGCAATCAACAGCTGTAATTTGGACTCACGCAAAAGTGGTCAGAAGAGAAAAGATGATCTGAACATGCTCTTGGAATTCCGAGACTATGCATACGATAACACCTTGATGTACAAAGAAAAGGTGAAACGCTGGCATGACCGGCACATCAGACGAAAGACCTTTGATGTTGGACAGAAAGTGTGGTTATTTGATGCAAAGTTGCGGATATTCCCAGGCAAATTGAAGAGTAAGTGGACAGGGCCATTTCGAGTTTGTGACGTGCGTGACAATGGAAGTATTGCCATATCAGAATTGTCCCCTGACGCACAGCCCTTCGTCGTCAACGGCCAACTCCTGAAGCCTTACCTCGAACCACATGCATTCTTGGCCGTTGTTGACTCCATCCAGCTAGCGCACCATGATGACATCTCCACAACAGCTGCAGCATCAGAAGATTCAGACGATGTACTCCAGCCACTGTTTTTTTGATTTTCTTCTTTTCTTCTTTTCCTTTTCTATCTTCTTTTTGTATCTAAAAGGTGCCGCCCTTGTAGACAGTTTTCTATACTTAGGACGTACTTTGTCCTAAGTATAGGGGGGATGTGCACCCCGAGTTTTTCACTTCATTCCGATCCTCTCCATTGTCTCCTCTTCTTGTCTATACTTAGGAGTATCTTACCCTAAGTATAGGGGGAGACAATTTGAGTACGATCTGTATATTCCCACCCTTGACCCTCCCTGCTTTGTGTACAGTCTGTTATACTTAGGATTATTTGATCCTAAGTATAGGGGGGACAGTCAACTTCTCATTCATTCATTTTTTCATTCATATATTCTTTCGACTTGTCTATACGCAGTACGAGTTATGTCTTCTCTTTTTCTCTTCGATCTATGAGGACATAGCTCAAGCTAAGTATAGGGGGATCGTATATACCATGTATATACTATAAGCCATAACTCATACTGAAAAATAAAAAATCAACTCAATCTAAAAAGCAATAAGTAACTCTATAATAATAAAAGATGATTGTGAGATCCTCAGACTCTTTGTACTTGTACTGATTATTGAGTCAGGAAAGGCGTTTTCTGTAAAATGTTTCTGTGAAAAATCTTGTGAAAATTCTTGAAAAATAGTGTGTACAAGTATTCAACCTTTGAAAATCAGTTTTGTGTGTAAAATTTATTTTCTTTGAGTGAAAGCAAAATGTGTGAAAATCAGTGTGCAAATGATTGTAAAAATGGATTGTTAAATTGTTTTGAAAAACCTATCTATGCTGTGTAAATCCTATTGCAAAAATCATTTTCAAACGCGTGAACATGTTTGTCAAATTAGTTTGGACTATAGTTTTCAAAATTCTTGTGAAAATGATCCTTGAATAAGTCCGAGGAGTCTGCACGAAAATCTCTCATACAGAAATAAGCATAATCCCAAATAAAGCTTATAAGAGCCAAAACCATATTGTACAGCAAATACAGTTTTTCTTCTTTTGTATATACTGATTAATAAATCAGGTTTAGTACCTATACAGTATGATTTGAAAAATAGTGTGAATTGTTTGAAAAATTTACTGTGAAATGTTTTCAACCTGTGTAAAATTGTTTGGATTGTAAAACTTTTCTTTGTGTGGAATAAAGGATTTGAAAAACCTATGTGCAAATGTTTTGAAAAATTGTCTGTCAAAATTATTGTGGAAAATGTATATGTATAGTGTGAAAAATCTTTGCAAAAATAGTTTTCAAATGTGTGTATGATTGCAAAAATTATCGTGTACTATAGTTTGAAAAAATTACTTTCAAACTAGATCTGAGAAATAAAAGCATCATTACAAACACTTGTAAATCAAATACATCAAATTCTTTCTGTACAAGCTGAATAAAGTACACCATTAAAACCTGTAAAGTCTTTGAAAATCCATACCTTTTGTAAATAAGGCGGTACGCCCGTGTCAATAATTGTGTATACCTTTGTATGTGTCAAGCTTTCTATTTGCAAAAATTCTTTGTGTAAAAAGATTCTTTGATTCTTGTAAAATCTTTGTGAAAAATCGCATCATTCATTGTGCATAGCATAAGCATACCATTCATATTCTTTTTGAGTGAGCTTGATGATTGAATCAGTCCAATAAAGTCTCAAATTGGAGCTTGGTTAGACCTTACCGCATCTAACTGCACTGGAACCTTACGGGAACTAGGTTTAAGGTACTTCAGGTCTATACAGACTTAATTCTTTAAGAAATCAGGGCTGGGTTCAAGTCACCTAAACTGACTAACTAGAACTTTTCGAGACACACGCATGACTCTTGCCGACCGTGACCTAACTTGGACACTTGCACCTTTCACTTGGCTCAACTCAGTTGGAGTGGTGAGGGGGTTGGATTTGCCAGTTTGAGACAAACACATGTGGAAACATTCATCCTCGTCTAGGGAGGGAAGTGCACCCCAACCTGGTCCAATAGCCATGAGGTCTAAAGACGGGAGATTGTGGGTTGCGATAAAGCTTCAAAAGAGGGATAGTCTACTGGCTCAAGAGGAAAAACTCCTTATGTAAATGCTGCTGTGAATAGTATGTTGAAAAAAAATGAATGGTCAGGCCTGTACAAAAATAAAATGCCTGCAAAGTATGTACATATGTTGTAAAGCCAATAAGCAAGCTTGAGTTCCAAAGTCAAATATGTGAGCCTGCAGCTGGATGACTTGACTACACTGGTCTTGCATCCAAGGATAAGTAGCTACACTGGCTACCGTCCATTCTTCTCTTCACTCCCCCCCCCCCTCCTCTTGAGTTGGTTGCCACTTGAACTTAGAAGGGAATACCCTGCTCCTTGAGGAAAGAGTTGTTGGATTGGGGAATCATTGGGTTGTCATTCTGGAGAAGTCAGTTCCTTTGTCATTTCAGTTGGGGAGAGCCACCATCACTTACACTGTACAAGTCAGCTTCATAGTTATAAGGGTTTGCGTATGATGTAGACCAGTTCTGACCAGGCTATTGAGGTGGGTTGAACCAAGTTCTGTGACTATCGAAGGCTGTTGTATTTTAGAGCTGGTTCCCGACTAGGTTCCACACACATCTACACCCAAGGTCTGACAGGAGCTCCAAATTCATATTTTGTAAAGACATGCATTGCACTGAAAGCACCCCTATTCACTCTACCCTTCTTTAATTCCCCTTTTTCTTTTCTTTATTCTTTTTGTACTTATTGCATAAGTGTTTGCTAGGGACTAGCAATGGCAAGTATAGGGGGGTGATGAATCCCCATTTCATCACCTTTATTCTATCATTTTGGCCTCAAAAACCCCAGCAAATGCATGTAAATAGCATCAATTTGTACAGAAAAGCATTCATGATTCAGTGTATTAATTATACATTAAATAAGGTTTTTAATGCCAAAATTATAGAATAAAGAGAAGAAAAGAAAAAGGAATAAAATATTGCAGATATTTTATGACCCAAACCCCGAGACCAAGACCAGCATGGAATTGGTCGATAAGGAATAAAGTAGGGGGAGATAAGGGCCAGTGTACAATAAATACCTCATTTATTCATGCATTTATTTATACATTTTTGACACCTATTTTGTACATAATTATTTATTCATCAAATAAAGAAACTTTGTTCATGAAAGTTGTAGATAATAATGTAAATAAAAAATACAAAATTGAGTTTGTGTAAAAATAATACTCAGTGTACATTTTATACACAGAATAAAAAGCCAAAATCTCAACTTCACAGACCCATATCTTGCAAATAAAAACTCCAAATCACCCAAACTCACCTTTAATTGTATATAGCTTTCCAAGAACTATTTAATAAAATTGGTTTCATAATTTTTGGAGTCCATCTGCAAAAGTTAGGTTTTTGGCCTCCATTGTGCAGCCTGCCTGATTAAAATATTCAATATATTCCTTGTCTATTATTTTTATCAAATTATATTTTTAGAATTTTGTGAATAATGTATATAATACATGTATATACTAAAATTAGAATAAAGCTAAAAAAGATTAATAAAATAAAATAAGCCTATGCAAGTTAATAGGCAAAATACCTATGACCAAGTATGTACATAAATAAAAGGGGAAAACATTCTTTAATTATTTTCTTCTTTTATATTTTATAATAATGTAAATATTACATATAACTTATTAAAAATGTAAATCCAAAATAAAAATCAAGAAAATACATTAAATAAATAAGGTATATATAATACATAGGTAAAAGACCTATAATTATACCTACATATACATATACCTATTTATTTAAAAATAAAAATAAACTCATAAAAATTAAATAAAAATACCCTCACACTCACAAAAATAAATTATAAATTTATAAAATAAAACAATAAAATAATAAAATAAAATAAACAAATTAAAAAATAAAATACACCAAATACATGTAAATACATACATATACACATTATTAAAATAAAACTATAATAAAACACTTCAAAAAATTCAATAAAAATCGTAAATAAATACTACATGAAATAATACACATTTTTTATTTTATATGAAAATTCTAATAAAATCATTACTATGTCAAATAAATCAATTTCGAGCAAAATTCCATGTTTTGTCTTCTTGCGGCCGACGTGGACCAATGGGGCGCCAGCCCTTGTTGACCGCCCGGTCAACTGTCCCATCCGGGACCTGGCGCCTCTGAACTGTCATTTCCCCCGATTTCATCCCTTTTTTACGGCCATCTCATCCATCGATCGGGCTCGCTTCCTTCACAAGAAATGATCTCAGATGATCACTGATACCCGCCGAACTCTTAGATCAATTTGATACTCACTGGATTAACCAATAATCGCCGGTCAATAAGGCTCCAGGCCATTGTCTATAAATAAGAAGCTCCGCTCCCTTCCTCAAATTTGGCCAATTTCATCCACCCAAAACTTCTTGATTTCGATCCTGGGACGTTCCTCGTGACAGGGGGAGTGCTCCAGCACCTCGAATCGGCCGGAGGAGGGACAATTTTGACGCGGCGGAGCTCCGGCGTCCGTCCTGCTCCCTAGTGGCCCCCAGGTATAAGAGCTGCTCCTTTATCGCATTTTAGTTAGGTTTTAATGTTAGCTTTTCATTCCCATTGTTAGTTTATCCTTTAGTTAATCATCATAGCTTAAAATCAAAAATTCGAAGTTCGCCGGAGCTCCGCTCCGGCGACTTCTTCATCGTGATCTTGACTTTGTCCGACCGCCTCGTTCACCCCATCTCGTTCCTCATCGTATTCTCCATCGATCTATTGCCTTTGTCCAACCGAGGACCTCTGGTCTTCGCGAATCGGGGCTCCACCATTGCCGTACGCCGGAGCCCCTCCGCCTCACTCCATCTTGCTGCAAAGCTTCAAAACCCGGGGTCGAGGGGGTAGCCCTCGCTCCCCCGGTTCTTCCTATGCAGGTCTAGCGAAGAAAGGAGCCCATCTGGACTTGAATCGAACCAAGAAGAGGTTCCTGGAGGTCCGCACCTTCATCGGCCTCGTTCCAGCGCCTCGGACCTCCAGGAGCCATGAGAAGACCGCCGACCGACGCAGGAGTCCTCCAGCTACGTGCAGACCACTTCAGACTCGAGGGAGGTGCCCGGAGGAGCCCAAGCTCCACGATCGAAGCTCGCCGGGGGCAAGCTTCTTCCCTGCTCTTCCAGACATGCCCAACGCCGTCGGATCAGGAGGCGAGTCCCAGATTGCACGAGAGTCGTCCGATGAACGCCTGCACTGACCGTCAGATGCGAGGCGCATCTAATCTCACGCGTTCATCGGCGAAACGGTATCCACCGTCGGATGGGTGACGCGTGTCCAAGTGAAGCCCTCATCGCCGTCCGCCAGCGCCTAAATAAGGGGTAAATTTCTTATTTTACCCCGGTCCTTTTTGTATTTATTGTTTACTCCTGTAAATAAAAGTTAAAGTTTATTTTAGCGTGACTATTTTGCATGGACCCCTCTGTACTTTCATGAAATTGCTTTAAGGTCCAGTCCACGTCACCTCACGTGTACCCCACGTGAGGTGGCGAAATTGCATAGGCACCCCTGCATGTTTGTAAATTGGATTTTAGTCCATAAAATAAAGTTTCCCATGTAATATTTTTGTGAAAATTTATAAAAAAAAGTACCTTCAACTTTTGGAAATTACGTTTTGGTCCCTGTGGGTGCGAAGCACGTGTAGTCCCACGTGCTGGTTATTTTGCGCTAAGGCCCCTGGCGGGTTTTATATTTCATTATGGCCCTTAAAATTGCAGAGCACGTTTTATAACTTTGGTGTTTTTGCACAGAAGCCCCTGCCTTTATTTTTATTTGCAAAAATGCCCCTGCCAGTGCTTGTATTTTTATATGCTTTGTCCATTTATTTTATGCCTCATATTAATTCGAAAAATTTTGCAAAAATGGACATAGGCTCCTGTTAGCTCACTCTTGCATGCCATATTTTTAGATTTTATTTTTTTGCATTTTTGCATTTATTAAAAATAAAAAACATGCATTTTATTTACTGTCTAGTTTATAAAATACCAAAAAAATAGTAAAACATCTCGAAAAATTCCAAAAAAATTAACTAGGGTCTATTTTATCCTAATTAAGTGTCAATCCAAAAATCCTTAAAAATCTCAAAAGAAAAACCAAAAACTTCCAAAAAATATAAAAAATTCTAGAAAATCCTAAAAATTGCAAATTCAAGTTCTGTAGTTTCTATATTTTATCCTCTTTCTTTTAAAAATAGTTTGGAAAAATTTTGTGGTTGATTTATATGTTTAATTTCTATTTTGCTCCCAGCCAGTAGCCAACTCCCTGTTTTCCCTTATTTTGATATTTAAAAAAACCAAAAATATTTTGAAAAATACCCAAAAATCCCAAAAACAGTTGAAAATCATGAAAATACCAAAAAGAATTTATTTCTGAATTTTTGACTATTTGTGTATATTTTTATAAATATTTTATGACCCCTCTCTCTACATTCTATATATATAAATATTCCCTTATTGAAAGAGAAAAAATATATATATTATCTATCTATATATATATATTAATATGTAAAATTCTAAAATTAAAATAAAATTTTTTTATTTATATTTATATATATATATCTATCTAATGTGTGTATTATATGTTATATACTTACCTTCTAGGGATATTTATATCTTTATGTATTTATATTCTATAAATTATATATATATATGACATATCATATTATTATAAACATTAAAAAAATAAATAAATAAAAATAATAATAAAATATATAAAAACCCACAAAAAATAGAACTCACACAAGGATGACCCTGTGGTACATGCACAGCTTAGGCTATTGCACTTTTGTATTGCTCTCTGTGGTTCGACCTCTACATGCTTGTTCAATATACATTTTGTGGTAGAGTAATAAATATTAATTCGCATTTTTGGGACTTAATTTATTCATTCTTTTATTGTGGGTTAATTGCTGATCAACATGGTATTCTGCGAGTGGTCGCCTCAGCGACACCTTATATATTATTTCTTGTGACCCTCGCGGGAAATCGTGTTATCACTGACACCCACCTGTATATACTCTCCCCATTTACATATCCCGACCGCTTTTTTTTTGCACTCTTCTTCTATACTTAGACTACTCACAGTCTAAGTATAGGGGAGTGGACCATTGTATATCAAATTTTTACTCTCTTACGCTTAGCCTGAGCTATGTCTTCTTTATGCTTCTTGTACTCTGAGGACACAACACTCACTAAGTATAGGGGGTCTATATATATACTCTGTATATATTTTACCCATATCTCGTACTTTCACGTAAGTCTATATATATTTACGGGGTGGGTAATTAACTCAAAAAAAACACAAAACAAAAGAAAAATAGTTTTGCTACTAACACTAACTGTGCCCAAAATTTAAAAAAAATAACTTCTTATTCATTTTTGCATTAAAAAAACCAAAAATCCCTTGCATAAAAATCCAAAAAAATCAAATCAAATCACAAAAATAGAAAAATGTCTGCATTTCACACACCTGCACTTCATCCTGTACTTCATGCATTTACATCTGTGAAAAGTCATTGGGTTCTGAACCGAGTTATGAGCCGAAACCGAGAGTGGTCTGGACTTGTCCTTAATCCACCTAATTTTCAGAGGAACTTCACCGAGAAATAGGATTTTAGAAACTTCAGGTCTTTGACTTAGTTCTTTGAGTTCCACATGACAATGTGCAGCGTTTGACTCTTAGTGTCTAACATGGTCTCTTCATTCTGGGTACAACTCTGGAATAGGGAATTAATTTAAACTCTCGCACTATGCACTTAGCTCAACTCAGACGGGATGTTGGAAGACTGTGTGAGTTTCTTTTCTGGTAGCGTGGAAATCTAAAGACCAGAGTAAGGGTTGAAATAAAGCTTCGGAAAAGGGATGGACGGTTGGGCACAATTTTTTTCTAAAACCCCAAAAAATGTACGGAAACAAAAAGATTCTATATCCGTAGGGGCACAACAAGATCCAAGTAGATCACCAAAAATTCCACATACAAAGAAGAAACTACCAAATAAAATCTGACCAAAAAGGTCCAAGCTTCAAGAAACCTGCAGATCTTGGTGGAGACTCATCTACACTGGCCATCTTCACAAGGAGAGGTGACTACACTGGCCACCCTCCAGTTCTTTTCTCCTTCTTTTAACTTCTCCCCCAAATTCGATTGTGAACACAGCGCGACAGACCTTAGAAGGAAATACCTGACTCCCTGAGGATGAGTTACTGGAGAGGAGAGGAGCATGTTAGTCCGGCA
The DNA here is from genome assembly GCA_037367405.1 of Ottelia alismoides. Taxonomy (NCBI): domain Eukaryota; kingdom Viridiplantae; phylum Streptophyta; class Magnoliopsida; order Alismatales; family Hydrocharitaceae; genus Ottelia; species Ottelia alismoides. The sequence continues at coordinate 275,712 of JAZKJV010005970.1, read as the reverse complement.
CTCTGGATGGGAAGAGCTAAAACATTTCACACACATGAGTCGGTTGTTCAATGTTCATAGGGTATACTTTGGGAAGAGGATTGATCTAAGATGACTTCTGAGCCAAAACTGTAGCAATGATGTGTAGAACTTGAGGGCTATTACTTTTAAAATTCTAAGTCTCACAGAAGTTCCGCCACACTAATAATCCAAAGGTCGAGTCTAGTTTCACTTTCACCTTCAGCTCATGGTCTTGGTATGGAACACAGTCTTATTTCACCTCATGGCATTTCTTTTTGATGCTCAGGGACGAGCATGGTTTAAGTATAGGGGGATGATGAATCTCAGATTCATCACTCTAAATCTCATTTATTAAGCTCAAATCCCTCAAAATCAACAGCATTTCTGCATCTATTCTGCATAATTAGCATTCATGCATGTTTTCATAAGAATTGCGTTTTAGCACTAATTTCTGCACAAAATAAGAAGCCAAAAATCCAAGCAAAAAAATGACATGTAAATAGCCAAACTTCCCCGATTTTTAACTCATTCATGCTAACTCCGAATGAACCAAAACTACCTCCACTGTGTACATATCACTAACAAGAATAAATGAAAAATACAAAAAAATCACTAACCCAAATAAGTGGACCAAAAAACCAAACCCTAGTTTTAGGATTTCTGGACTAAAAACCTCATATCTTCCTCATCCAGTGTCTTTTTAATCCTACTCACTTTTGAACTAATGTACATTCAATTACCTTCAAAACAAAACCAAGTTCAAGTGAATCAGAGCTCATATGTGAAAGTTGTGTTTTGGGCCTCTTTTGTACATTGTGCATTTTAGCAGTTTTGACCTATTATTTTATATACATATTTAACCTATTTTATATTATTTCTTTTTTATTTATCTTCTTTAATAAAAGTTTTATTAAAATGTGTAAAAATCCAAATCCAAATTGAGCTTGAAATCAAAGAAACAAATTGAGTCAAGGTCTTCATTAACCGACTGTACAAAATTGTTCTTTTTCTTATTTTATTTTATTTCTTTATTTTCTTAATTAATAAACATCAAAAAAATAGATTAATGTTTAAATATTTATCTTTGATTTTATCATATTTTTTGGATTTTTATCTGATTTAAAAATGACAAAAAAATAGAAAAACCAAAAATCAAGGTATTCTATGTACATGGGAAACCCCAAAAATTCACTTTGTGCATTAGATCGATTTTGGTTTTGATGTCTTCATGAAAGTTGTAGATCTCATTGAGACGAGCAATTTTTGTGAAGAAACTTTTTCGATCCAAGGCTGTTTACTATTTCTTTTGTATTTTACATAGTTTTTTATTTGCGATTTTTGTGGTGCTCACACGTGGCAGCTCTTGGAGCCGCCATGTGTCAGCCATTTTTTGGCCTTATATTTATCAATTTTTATTAAAAAATAATATAAAAATAAAAAATAAAAAAACCACTCACATGCAGAGCACGTGTCGCCCCCGCACGTGCACTGCACGTGCTCGCTTTCCCACCTTCATCGTCACGTGGCACCCATCTGGCCGCCCAATCTCGGCCGATCGGACGGCCAGGGGTCGTCGTCCTCACAAGCCACCTTTCCCAATTGGGAGCTCCGTCGCCGCCTCCCCCAAATCTCGCGCCGCTCTGCCACCCCATGATTTTCGCCGCTAAAGATCCCCGCGATTTCTCCTATCTCCGATCGCACCCCTCGATTTCGGCCATCACCGATAATCAATCTCCATCACGCGATTCGCAAATCTCGGCTGATCCCGTTTCCATCTCCGACTAGCACTCGATCCTATTAAAACACAGGAGCTCCATCCCCGACTCCCATCCATCGACTGCACACGAGATAGCCTCGTGGCAGTGACTGCACCGCGACGCTCATCTTCCAGCGCGATCCGACCTCTCTGGTCGTCGTCGCGCCTCCGTGTGCGCTCTTGCTCCAGCCTGCTGCTGTCGAGCCCACGACTTCATCAACGCTACGACTTCCGCCTCCATCCTACACCTCCGCCTCTCCTCCGACTCGCTCCACCTTCACTGCCTTCATCGCCTCCGATAACGCCGCCTCTTCACTGAATTATCTCCAACGACTTCGCCTTCTTCGACAAACACCCTCCTTCACCGGCAGCCACCTCGTCAACATCATCAAGCCTCGTCGCAGCCACAACAGAGGAACGCATCCGCTCCACCGTCCCCTAGGTCGTGTGTCGTCCAGAGGACAGCCGACGCGCAACGCTTCTCCAACACCTCACCGCTAGGGCCGACCACCCCTCCGCAACTTCACCTTCGCTAACCACCGGGGGCTCAGCCGCCAGCCCTCCCACCAGCCACGGCCGGGCGCTCCAGGGCCGAGACCCCACGCACGTGCTCGGGGGGAACATCAGTATCACGTCAGCCTAGGTCACGTGCATTGCATGTGACCGAGGGCAAATTGTAAGCAGCCCCCCGGAGGTTCACTTATTTGCACATCAAGCCCCACCGACAAGGTCGCGTGCCTAGCACCTGTTGGTCATTTTACAAATATTACCCCAGAGTTCTCGGTAATTCAACTTAGGTCCCCCTAAACTTTCTTTACTTATTTTATTTATATTAATTGCAATTTTACCCCTATATTCCCCCTCTATTTTGAACCTCTTCTTTACACCATTTTATTTATCAAAAATTGGCATATTATTTCTCAATTAATTCTCTACATTTTGATACATTGTGGATATTTTTGTGATTGATGGTTAATTAATAATCAATTATTTTGTGGAAAATTGTAAACTTTGCCCATTTTATGCTATTAAATTTGCTATTGATTAACTATTGCTCTAAAAATTCCCGAAAAAACATATATTGTAGGATTAGTTGTGCTTGACATCGTGCCCAAAAAGATTTGCATTTGCATGCATAGATAGCCCTGTAAAAATTTTTTTGCATATTTCAGTATTTGATTTTTAATAGGTATTAAATCTTACAATTTCAAGGTTTAGGATTTTTCTGAGATCCATCACCTAGTGATAGATCTTAGATAATTTTATCCCTTGAAAATAAGTAGGTTTAATATTTATTATAATTAAATCTTGAAATTCATTTTGTTTGTATTTAAAAATTCATAAACAAATTCACATTGCATCCAAAAATTCCAAAAAAAATTATAGTGCATCATTTCACCATATTTTGCATCGTGGCCAAGTTTCATATTTTTCGGACATCATTTAAATGTAATTGGTATTTTAGTCCCTAAAATAGGTCAAACCGCATATTGCATCCGTTATTGCATTAAAAATTCCAAAAAAAAGACCGCCTCGAAAACTGTGCACGAATTTTGAAAGACATAATTCTAGGTCGTTCCTTTGCCTCCTTGTGTTCGACCTTGGGACTTGCCCAAGTAAAATAAACATAAAACCGCATTCATTAAAATTGATAAAATATTTTGTGTGGTTATTTTCTTGACCGATTCCGATTGCCGCCTACAACAAACGACAAAATCAAATCATATTTTTACGCACGACAAATACAACATCATCTCTTTAACGCGGTGATTTCGGACTCGTCAATAGATAACCTATAACAGTAAGCCTCGTCTAAGATATCTCTTCTCAACTCATCATCATTAGGGACACAAACACGATCTCCCTTCCGCAAGATGTACTCACAAGCTCTGAATCTATCAAACTCCTCCTTTAGACATCGATGTAATAAGTCATGCAGTTTTTGATCTATCTGCTTACCATTTACAATCCTATCCCATAATCCACTGTACTTGGCAGACACGATTACGGTATCTGTAGTACTATCAAATGGGTGTCAGTCACTGAGTTTCATGAGCACATCCCAAGTACGTAACCATGTTGTGGTACCCATGGTATGAGCTCTCCTACTCAAAGCATCCACTACTACATTTCCCTTGCTCGGATGGTAAGAGATCGTGCAGTCGTAGCTTTCAACAGATCCATCCATCGTCTTTGCCTCATATTCAAATAGCGACGCCATATCTTTAATGAGAAGACGATAGCCGCCAACTCCAAGTCATGAATAGGGTAGTTCCATTCATGGTTCTTTAGTTATCATGATGTGTATGCCATGACATGACCACATTGCATCAATACTGCTCCTAAACCCGCCTTCATTGCATCAGTATACACCATAAAATCTAAGGTACCTGAAGGAAGGGTGAGAATCAAATCACTGGTCAGACTCTCCTTCAGTGTGCAGAAACTCAGCTTGCACTTGTTGCTCCAAATGAAAGACACTTATATCTGTGTCAAACGAGTAAGTGGTAGTGCTAGTTATGAGAAGCCTGTAACAAAATGTCTTATAGTACCTGGCGAGGCCTAAGAAACTACGTATCTCGATAACTGCCTTGGACTGCTCCCAAGACATTATTACATCTATCTTGGCTGGATCGACTGCCATGCCTGCTCCCAAAATTACATGACCTAAGAAAGCTACCTATGTAAACAAAACTCATACTTGTTGTATTTTGCATACAACTTGCTAATCTGAGTGTCTCCATAATAGCATGAAGATGTTGCTCATGCTCATGCTCATCATGTGAGTAGATCAAGATATTGTCAATTAACACCACCATAAAATGATACAAGTACGGGCGAAAATTATGTTCATCATGTCCATGAATGTGGTAGGGGTATTCGTGAGTCCAAAAGGCATGACAACAAATTCATAATGGTTGTATCCGGTGTGAAAAGCATATTTAAGCACATTTGTGTTCTTAATCCTCAATTGATGATAACCCGATCGTAGATCAATCTTTGAGAATACCTCTGCACCTTGTAACTTATTGAAAAGATCGTCTATTCGTGGGAGTGGATAACGGTTCTTTATCATCCTCTTATTGAATTGCATGTAATCGATGCACAATTGCATAGATCCATCCTTCTTCTTTACAAAGAGGATCGGTGCTCCTCAAGGTGATGTACTGGGATGGATAAATCCCTTCTCCAACAATTCATGCAATTGTACTTTGAGCTCCCTGAGTTCGGTTGGTGCCATTCAATATGGAGGGATGGAGATGGGTTGTGTATTGGGATTCAAAGTGGTCTCGAACTTGATCTCCCTTTCAGGTGGTAGTCCAGGAAATTCTTCTAGAAATACGTCAGGAAAATCTCGCACAATTCGGACATCTTCAATCATGTGATCCTATGCAGGTAACTCCACACCATAAGCGAGGAAACCTATGCAACCCTGATTGAGAAACTGTTGGGCCTTTAACGCGGATACATACAAGATCTCACTATCTGTGGTGCGCCCAACAAATGAAAGATAGGTGTGCTTGGGAGATGGAACACTGCCGTTTTCTCGAAGCAATCAAGACACACGTGATGTTTCTCGAGCCAATCCAAACCTAAGATGACATCAAAATCTTACAACTGAATGAGTAAAAGATATGGGGGCATCTGGTGCCCGCCAATCTACACTACTACATTCTCCACTGCTTGTTGCACTATGAATAATTAACCCCCTAGAATTTTTGATGTAGTAAGGGGATGAAACATGGACTGACTCTTTATCTAATTTAGATACTAATCGATGTGCTAGAAAAGAGTGTGTGGCTCCTGAATCAAATAAGGCGTGTAAGGATATACCATGCACTGAAATCATACCTCGCACTACATCTCCTGATGCATGGGCTTGCTCATGTGTGATTGCATTCTACTGTCCCTGAGGATGTGGTGGCGTACTACAACCTGCAACGCTGAAGGTTGATCGTGGTAGAGGACGTTGAAAACCTCAACCTCCACGATGGGGAGCTGATCCATGTGATTGTCCAGATGAGAAAGTCAATCGTACACGTGGTCGAGGACCGTCTGAGCTACTGGTAAGTAAAGCACATTTGGCCTTGAAATGGCCCAGTTACTGGCAGTGGAAACACCGATGATCTCTTGACTGAGAAAAGGAGCCTCCAGAGATAAGGCTAGCACCTCATGTCTTGCGGCTCTGGAAGTGTGTAAAAGAGAGGAGAGAGTAGTACCGCGACTCGCTAGGCCCTGCCCTAAAGTAGGTGTAGGGTCAAACCTGCTAAAGGTAGGAGTGGTCGCCACTGGGTGGAAACGACGCTCTCTACGGGATCTGTAGAAATCTCGATGAGTGGATCTTTCTGATTGCTGCGGCTGGAACTATATCTGGCTTCCCTGAAGTCGACTCTGAGTTGCCTCCATCTTGGTAGCCTTAGCAGCTACCTCCTTGATGGAAGTGAAATCCAATGTAGACAGCCGGTGTTGCACATCATCAAGCAAACCATGAATAAACTTCTGTAAGTTCTCCTCAGGAAAAGCATTAGTCATGGTTGAGTAGCGAGAGAGCTCAGTATAGCAAATGAGGTATTCTTGGGTTGTCATTGAACACTACTTCAGCTTAGCAAATAATCTCCTCTGATCTTCAACCCAGTGATCAGGGTAAAACTGGTTGCGAAACTCGTCAAGAAATATTTCCCACATTATGGGACCCTCCAGATGTTCCTTGGTGCGTACCACCAATGCTCAGCATAACCTGCTAGTGAAAACTCCACAAACAAAAGCCAAGATTCCTCATGAGCATGGATCATCTACAATACCTTGGATATGTGGTCCATCCATAGCTCAGCCTCATCTAGTGTGCATGTACTGAAAATTTGAGGTACTTAGACCTCCGATAGGCTGCATAAGTTGTCTAATACTTTTGCAATGCCTCCAAATCCTCCGATTCTTCAGGATCCAGAGACACCAAAGTATCAACGTTGCCCTCTTCCTCAAGAGAGGGTTGATAAGAGGAGTCCTACTGCTGAAGGCGCCTCTGTTCCAATACTTCCTGATGTTGTTGTATACCTTTCACAACCTGAACTAGTAAAGCCAGTTGTTGTGCAACATCATGATCAACACGAGGCGGCATGATTCCCTGCGAAATCATTACATTATAAATTATTTCCATGATTAGAGAGATAATGGACACATTAAACATGACTTGAATTATTCTCTTTAAACTAATGCTAGAGTCAGAAGACTTTGTTGCTATATTTATACTTCAAGTCCCATTGATAATCTAATATACGGAAGAGAGAATGGAGTATCAGGCTCTGATACCATATGTGACACCCAACCCCTCCGGCTACCGGAATCAAAGAGACGGGAGCGTCGGACCTACAGTCCAAATATGTCCATGATCTCTGATACTCAGCAAACCATCTTATACATATTATATCAACATTTGAAATATATACAACACTAGGAGAATAATATAAAATGGAATGTAACTGCATCATTCCTTCTCATTAACAATTATCATCAAACCCATGTCCACAAATGAGATACAAGATATAACTATAGAATTAAAATTTTCTCATTACATTGTCTCTCAAAGGAAAATGGAAATAACGCGAAAGCAAATAAATTACTCTATGTAAACGCACCCTGTCTGGTGCAAGTAATATATAGAAAGTTCGATCTTCTCAAAATCGTTGCTGTTGCGAATGCTGCTCAGCTACACCTGTTGGTTTCACACGAGGGTAACGTTATGAGCAATTGCTTAGTAATAAGGCAAACAATGTAATAGCTAATGTAGTGGTAAGTAAGGCATGTATACTTAACTCTATCTAGTGACTCGTGCATATATTGTAAAAATGGGAATATGTCAAAAAATTATAATATACAAGTGATTATGTGATCACTAATTTATTAATTAATTAAATCATCATTTAAGGACTACCACGCTGATCTTGATACTTATTTTTCTCATTTATGAGTTTACAATGGTATACAATTACAATCACCGTTATCCGATCATAAATCATTTCTCATAATACTTTAGCACACGTAAGTACGCGACTCACATGCCCCGCTATGCGGGAACTTATTTTTTTATCTTGAGTAAACCTTCAAGGACCTTTGTTCAACTAGACCAGGAAAAAGATCATAATCATGATTTCTCCAACTTCAACCCATATCCCGGAATACCTTTCACAATAATATTACTCGAAATAGAATTTGATGCGGCCATACTGAATTCAACTCTGAATCCTAATATCGTGTATAAGTGTGAAACCAAGAACGCCAACCATGCCACCTGCCTACTCCGTCGAGCAACTCCGGCTGCAACCGGGCTGCTAGGTGCAATGCGTCACCCAATTTACCTGTTGGGGTCACGACCTTCAAGGCATCTACCCGAGGTCCAAGGGTGCATGCCCCATCCATTGTGTCTCCTAACTCCATCTATCCAAACATTGTGAGATCTCATATATGAAATGATAATTAAAGCCTAGAACCTTTGTGATATACCAACATCCTATTATTGGATGAATTGTTTGGCGTGTGTGTTCATCAATTCATACCTCATGGTTATTACAAATATTATTAATGGTCATGGTACAATAACTTGTGTATTCATTTGCACGTGAATTGTGTTTTTCAAACATCGGTTGTAATTTATCAACTATAGTAATCGACCTTGTGTTATGCATCACAATTCTCATGAAATACATAGAACAGAAGTAATTTCCATGCATATATAGGAGCCATCGAACTTGCAACTTAAACTTATTATGCTCTATGTGTGCAGTTATCTCTATGTCCAATAAATAACTTTTCAATTGTTTAGAGTTGTTACGCTGAGTGAAAACTTTACTCGTATGTGGATGATTTTGAACCTGAACGTCAATTACTTTAAGGTTGGACATCTAAAAATTAATAAGATGCAATTAAATCACATAAAAGGAGATAGAGAGATTATTAATAATGGACGTTTAGGTTAGAACATATCAACATAAATTCATAGTACGTAATCGTACTTAGGACATATACAACATCTATATTGAACCTCAAAAATGCCAACTGTTGCATATACATTTGCAATACTTTCTACAGAAACGTGCTTTTACTTTACAAATTATTATCAAGTATTAATAATGTCTATGTTCCAATTATAAAGAAAGTGAAATGCGAGAGTAATACATCTAATATATTTAATGCTATTTCTTTTCAGATATTGATCAGGATATTTACGAATTCCAGGATTCTAAACGTTAACATGAAAAGCAATGGAATTTAAATCTCAAAGTACAATTGCACTTACATGTTAACTTAATATTTACATGCACATAGTTTGTGTTCCACTAGAATATCTAACTCAAAACATAGTAATGATCATATTAAGAATGGTAGGAAACATAAGTTGTAGACAACCTATCTGGACTATTGATCTAGTGCTGAGACGAGCCATGCATGTTAATAAAATCCCATTGCAACCATTCCGTCAACTAAATTTCATAAGGGGTCATGTTTGTCAGAATATGTGTAACTGTTTAATTGGATAAAACTCGTCGCAAAGCTATCACTTCCTTCTCGATGATAGGTGCAGTTAGCTTAGAAAAACATTTGGAAATCATACCACAATAATATCTAAGGCTCTAAGATATTCAAGTAATTAGGATCGAAAATCTGAGAAACCCAACAACAAGATGGGAAGGGAAAATTTTGTTATTTGTCCCTGTATCAAGGCATTAAAAAGAATCTAGATAATCTAATTGATGAAATATAATTCGTAAAATGTCATACCAACAACAATATGTTAATCATGATACAAGAAACACATAAGACCCTAGAGATGTTCAAGAATATAGGGAAAAAGTATGTGGAAACCAACAATAAGAGGGGGTATTTATCGTTACCTCCAAGGATGTTCCCTCGGGATCTCCTCTCGCGCGGAAACGATATTTCCGTCACTCGTTTGCAGAGCGAAGATGTGAACAAGGGTGACCTCAAGCTCTCCTATGCGATGGTGGTCATGGATCTTCGATCGGAGTTGATCAAGGTGGTGGTGCTCCAATGAGGAAGAAGGATGGTGGTGGCTAGGATTTTCAAAGAGTAGCTCACCATCTCCTATTTATAGAAGGAGAGGTGAATTTGGATCCAAATTCGGATCCGGTTCGGATCCATATATGGGGCCTGATCATCCAACTTAAAACATCAATATCTTGGTTTGGAAGCTCGGAATTTGATGTTCTTGGGCTCGTTGGAAAGGTCTTGATGAGATCTACGAAATTTTGTGATTTAAATTTTGGATTTAAAAATTATTCCAAAAATTAGGAAAAAATATGGGGTTCCACACCTTCCTAGATGAGAATATTATGGTTGTCTCTCAAATCCATTGGTATTTGATAAATCTGCATTTCATCGTCTTTATTCATTTATTTTAGCTTAAAATCTCTTATGAAATACATGTAAATATCAATAAATTTATTCTTTCACTAAACCTAATTCTTGTGTAAATATTATATAATTATCATTATTTTAACCTAAAATAAATAAATAAATAAATAAATAAAAATAAAAGACTATTTATGTAATAAATACATGCTGACTCTGACCTCGAGAGAAGGTCAAAGCTTGACCTGATTGACAAGGAATAAAGTAGGGGGAGATAATGCCTAAAATCCAAAAATACAGAAAATAAAGTTCCAATTGTGTGCATTCATCATTTGTATATTACTGCATATAATGCATATTCTTTTCGTTATTTATTTATATCCAAATACAACTCAAACACAATTATTTTCTTCATGAAAATTGTACATAAAAATCTTTTGTAAATAATAAAAATAATTGCAAAAACAAGCAATGTATATTGTGTAAATAATAATAATTTCAAAAAGCTGTAAATTCAATTTGTAAGATCAATATCTTCTCCACCAAAACTCAAAATTAATCAAATTCACTTCATTGTACTCCAAATTAAATAACTTCAAAATGGAGGCGATTTCATAAAAATCAGAATTACGGTGTGAAATGTGGCTTTTGGGGGTACTATTGTATATTATACTTATGTACATTATTTATTTATTCATTTCCTTGTATATATTTGTACATATTGTATAACTTGTAAAATTGTATTTGACTTATATAAAATTTAGATAAAAATAAAAAAATAAAAAATCAACAAATATAAAATCTTATACATATTGTATATGTAACATTGTGTATATATTGTAAATATACCTATTTATTTAACCTAATAAATCACCTCATAAAATATCATTAACATCCTTTTAAAATATTCTAAATTAATACAATATTAAATTATGTATATAATTGTAAAAATAATAAATTAAAAATCCAGGTGTTGTAAATATAGGTATATATACCTGTAAATAATACACTTTATTTATTTATACCTTTCTATATATTTTATTTAATTAATAAAAATCACCATAATTAAGTTAATTAATTTACTAACATTTTTATTTACATTATTTTTTATTTTTATTTCATTTTCTATTTTATTTTCATTTTTTACTCATTTTCTTCCTCTTTTATCGTTTCCCTATTTTTTCCTATTCTCCATTGGTTGGGTTTGTTGACACGGGTCAACCCTCCAATCCATGCCCGATTCCACAATTTACGTGCACCTCCCTCTCTTCTCCCAATTTCCCCACTCGTTCTGATCCTTAACGCCTTCCGCCTTCTATTCCTAACCTTCATCCTAATCAATTAACTCCTTCGCCATCTCATCCAATTCTTCAATCATGCCTCGATTCGCTCGTAATTTGAAATTCAAATCTGGCTAGACCCTATGCCTATTTATACTTCTAGATCGCCACCTATCATCATTTGATCCGATTTTGGTCTTACTTACCCGGGATTGAGTGACAGAGATTGCACGTCGGTGACAGAGGAATGTACCTCCAATCAGAAGCGTTAGTTGAGAGCATAAGTCACGATCCAATCTGCTCGACGGACATGCGTCGGCGTAGTTCCACCTCTCCGCCATCAGCAGCAGATCGAGACGAATCTCGTCCATTCCTTCACCGTAGGTATCCATAGGTCGTTTCTGTTTTATTTCTATTTTTAATTTTGCTTGATTTCCTGTTGTTAGACTAGATTTAATTTCACCTCCACCAGCTCCGATCTGTAAGATCGGAGTTTCACTCTCATCAAGTCTTCAACTCTGACATTCGACTAGGTTCATCGAACACTTCTTCATCCTCTCACGCGTCTGCCCCCTCCAGATCATTGTAGATCAGGAGAATGGTCTCCCTCCATCGGCCGAGACACTCTTTCACCCACCGTTAGTCATCTTTTCTACATAATAAACATCACTGGAGTGTCGCCTCTGAGCAGTGAAGCTTTTGCAAGGACTAGGAGCGCACCTGGGAGCGAGGGGCGTAAGTTGGAGGTACAGATGAAGCTTAATTTTTCCAACCCCCAGATCACGCATCACCCGTCGTCGACCATCGTGGAGTCGTTCATTAGAAGCAGAGATGTTGCAGGAATATAGGGCAATCGCCAAGAGGAGTCGATGGTGCAGATCGGTTGATTTATTGCAGATCGAACCTTGTCGGCCTCTTCCTTCGTCGTTCTTCTAGAGGTTTTCTTGATCACACGATCAAGAACAAGCTCTGCCATATTGAATCAAAGCCGAACACTCACCCCTAAATTTCAACCGTGGATTGAGTCTCAAGAGTTGATCAAAGCCATCCCCAAGCGTCGTCATTCCCACCATCTGATCAAAGGTTTAGAGGCATCAGAGCCATTCGTTTAACCACATGGATTAAGGGTAAAAATTGCGCTTCAACCTTTTCATGTTTTATTTTACAAATGTGTCCCAGAGGGACACATGTCTTATTTTTGTTCATTTAACATTTGCACTATTATCTCGCTATTTATTTTAGTTACAATTAAGTCCATTTTGAACCGTAGAGCATGTTATACACGTGCCTTTTGTAAAATTCAATAAAATCTGTGTATGTTTATGTTATTAGCAGGCGCCTAGAATTAAATTAATTGCATTTATGTCCATTCAGCACATATCACGTGCAACTACACGCGTCTTTTGGGCTAATTGCATAATAGGCTTCGTAATTTTTTATTGGGTTATTCGTTTAGTCCATATAATAGTTTTCTTTGCATATTGGTCCATGTGCATCTACTTTTATTTTGCATGTTAAAATGAATTAATAACAGCAAAATGTCATTAAAAATTCCATAAAAATTACCTTAATTTCCTAGTAATCTCATTTAGTCAAGCCAAATTTTACTTCGCATTTTTTAATCTTTTTTATTTTTTAATAATTCTAAAACTCCAAATATTCCTTATTTGCTTTGAAAAATCAATAAAAAAAATACAAAAATTTCTCTAAAAAATCCAAAAAAATCGTGATTGTGTGTTTTGATTTATTTTATTTTCAGACCAATTTTCATTCACTAATTCTGCATAAAAACAAAAAAATAGACAATATTAAAAATAATAATAAATCATTTTAAATCATTGAAAATCATAAAAATTTTGCAAAAATGTGTTCTAGAAAATTCAAAATTTTATCCTTATATTTGTGTTTATTTCTTTAATTTCTGATTTGATTTTCTATTTTAAAACCCTAAAAATATCTACATTGTTTTCTGTTTGCATTTTTGTTGTTTTTCATCTATTTCAGAGCCTATAAAAATCTAAAAATTCTGGAAAAATCGTAAAATCATTTGCAAAATATTAAAAACATAAAAATAATCTCATTTTAATTTTCTATCTATTTTTCTATGCTTCGAAAATCCAAAAAGTTGCTTTCTTTCTTTTTTATTCGTTTTCTTTGTTTTTATTTTCTCTTATTTTCATAAATTAAAAACATTTCCAAAAAATAAAAATCCTAAAATAATTACAAAATCAAAAAATAATTATAAAATTATAAAAATTAAAAATTCATGTAAAAAATTAAAAAGATAAAAACATCACAAAAATCGAGTATAGTTTGTTTTGAAATTCCTTTTTCTTTTCTTTAATTCTTCACTGAATTGAATAACCCTCAGGATTTTTCGTAGCCTCCCTGAGTTTGATCTTGTATGTTATAAAGGATAATAAATAGCTAACACTTTTGCTTGCTTACATTCTTTTCTTCTTTGTTAGCTTGAGCTGTGAATAATCAAATAATTTTTGTTGAGGGATTTTTAGGGTTGCAATGACAATGCAGATAATTCTTCTTAATTAAAACCCCATATTTCCTTGTTCAACAAATGGCATCGTAGTCGGGGATCGAACCCGAGTCACCCATGTGATAGACGGGAATAATCACCACTATACTACAACATCTGACACTTTCACACACAGCCAAACTACCGGACCATTGGCTGAGATAAAAGAACGACATAACTAAGGTTCAAGCCCGACACTATCACTAGGATGACCCTCTACTTTTCAAAGAGGGCATTGATTTGATATGGAGATGATGCATATCTGACTCTGAAACTCTTAGTGTCCGAAGACATTGTCACGATGTTGGATGTGGAGGACATCATTCAGGCATATGAATTGTAGCTAAGGGTTTGCAATGTGGATTTTATTAGCCTACACTACACAAGGATGCTGATAGATTTTTTCGAGCTTCCCCTGAATGCCAGACAGTTGGAACCATGACTCGTAGAGATATTATACCTCTTTCACCAGTTTATGTTGTCGAAGTCTTCGACACATGGGGCCATTCACTAACTCACATGGATATCAATACATATTGTTGGTAGTTGATTATGTCCCCCATTGGGTTGAAGCGATCCCTACTTGTGTTATTGATAGCATAATTGTAGTCAAATTTCTGAATGATTTGTTCGCTCGCTTTGACCTATCAAAAGTGATCATTAATGATGGAGGAACTCATTTCTTAAATTCTACGATAAAGAAACTCTTAAACGAGAATGGAGTCCAACATCGAATCTCAACCGCGTACTATCCCCAAACCAATGGTTTAGCTGAATTGTCCAATCGTGAGATAGAAACCATCCTTCAAAAACTATGAGATCAAACCGAAAGGATTGCTCACAACAATTGACTTCTGCTCTTTAGTCCTATCGAACTGCCTTTCGCACCCCTCTAGGAATGAGTCCATACCGCATTGTCTATGGCAAAGCATGTCACCTTCTTGTAGAGGTCCATTACAAATGTCTCTAGGGTATTAAGAAATGCCACCTTGATTTCAACGATGTTGGAAAGAAAAGATTAATGGATCTTGCTGAGTTAGAGGAATTGAGATCTCAAGCATATGACAATAATTTGATCTGTAAAGATAAAATTAAGAAGTGAAACGATGCTCATGTTTTAAGTAAAAGTTTCAAGATTGATCAAAAGGTATGATTTTTTGATGATAAACTCAAGTTATTCCTTGTAAAACTGAAATCAAAATGGAAAGGACCTTATGTTGTAACTGAAATTTTTTATAATGGCTCTGTGGTAATTAAAGATCCAAGCACTAATGCTACATTTCGAGTGAATGGTCAGAGATTAAAATCCACAATTGAACTCAATGATCCGATGCTAGTGGAAAAAACTTTATTCTTGCAGGATGTTTGAGTACTACATGCCTAGGCAATGCATAAAATCAGTCGTTTGTTGTACAACTGCTAAAGGTATTTTTCTCCTTTTTCTTGTTGTTGTATGTACTTAGTCTGGATATAAGGGAACCTCACAAAATATAAATTGGAAAATAATGATAAAAAAGAGAGCATCTTTCATCACTTGCATCTGCATTCCCTTCAATAAGGATATTCTTTTTTTTCCGTTCCGTTATCACCATGGGACATGGCTTTGTCTAAGCATAAGGGGCGCATTGCATTTCATGCATTTCATGTTTTTATCATTTTTTCCATTTTTTCATGCATTCCATTTTATTTTACATTGTTTTTATTTTCAGAAAATCCAAAAATAATTTTCCTTTTTATTGCATTTTTCAAAATATCAAACATTTTCAAAACTTTCCATCATTTTCGCATTTAAAAAAATCTTTGCTTTTACATGTTTTAAAAAAATACCAAAAATATTTGCATATATCAAAAATCCCATGAAAATTTGTGAAAATTCCCCCAAAACTTTTTGTTTAAAAAAATAAGAAAAATTTTTGTAAAAACCAAAAAATCCATATTTTCTCCTAACTTTTTGAGATTAGAAGTTTGATTTTTATAAGTTTCAGACTTAGATCAAAAAGACCTTAATCCACTTAAATTCATAGGATTTCTCTAGGGTTGAGTAATTAGCTTCTTCAGGTCTATTTTAGACTTAATTCCTTGAGTTCCACGAGTTTTATGCGGTAACCAAAATTTTTGTCTAAATAAATCATCTTGATAGCTTTAGTACTCTTTTTCTCTTGATTGATTATTGAATAAATTGTATATTACATGTTAGTTCAACTTAGTTTGCATATACAAGGGACCGTTTCAGTCTTTAGCAATGGGAGGGAGTGACTTTGAATCTCTTGTAAGCAAAATTCAATGATCTAAGTTCAAGAACCGCTTATTCTCTATAAGTTTGAGTCTGGCAGTGAACTTGCCTTATACATGTATCTGAAAGTCGCATTTTATATGTGTACACTCTTGACACCCAATGCCATAAAATCCTATAAAAAAGAAGGCACGATAAGGGATGCATGTTCCAAAAATACAAATGCAAAGCAAAGATCTACCAAAGAAAAATCTACTCAAATAGTCCAGCTCTACCAGATAAACCAAGTAGCAGCCCAATGTGTCTACCAGTTTAAAAGAGGCCAAAGAGGCAAGGGTTATGCTCTGCGAAAAGAAGAAAAAAGAGGGTGATGGACCAAACTGGTCTACGGAAAATCCCAGAAAATCCAAGTTCTCTACAATGTGCACCCATTTTATTTTGCTAACAGATTCAGATGAAATGAGAAAAATCGTAGAGTTGGATAGAATAAATGCTTTAGATTTTGTGAATCTCCTAAGTGCCATTCTTAAGTTTGTACGTTATACTTGTCTCGTAAGTTAGGAAGATCTATAACTTTCACAATTCAAAATCAACTTAAGGTTAAAGAGAATATTTGTTGATCGGGATGATCTGACTTGACCTAAGGATGGAACCGACTAAGTTGCTAGAACTTGAGGGTTGTTGAATTGAATACTTGATCTAAAAGGATTCCAAACACATTGGTAATCTAAAGGTCGACTCAATCTTTATTTGTTATTTGTTCAAACTTGGCTTAAAATCTCATGACTTTATGAGTGTCTGTCGTAACCCTATGTGCACCTTTTGTAGATCATTTCTATTTCTCTTTGAATATCATCGTCTTGCTCGGGACTAATAAGATTTTCGAATGGGGGTATGATGGATCACCAATTTATCATATTAAAATGTTAGGATGAAGCAAAGTCTTGAGTACATTTCATCACAATTTCACGTCATTTTGTGCATAGTTTTCATCTCATTATTTCATATTCATTGCATTTCAAATCACTAAAAAATCCATAAATATTTTTTTTACAAAATTGAAAGAAGAAGAAGAAATTTACATTGATTTATTTTGTAATAAATATGGGCTCTAAGCCCATATTGAGTTTCTAACCATTTTTATTTTTATTTTTCAGGCCTAGTTTGGAAGAAGCCCAAAAGGGATCTTATCCTTCTTCCTCTTCATTTGCAAAAATAAATCGCTACATGACAAAATAACCGACAACAACATGACATTAGCATTTAAAAAATAAAATAAAAAACAAATGAGAGCGCCGGCGTCAGCGATAACATCAGTCCCTCTCATCTTCTTCTCCAATGTAGGCCTACACTGTCTCCGCTCCCTTTGTGTCGTCCCCTCGCCTCCTTCGAGCAATCATCACAGGAGCGGTTTGCCTTCCCCCAATGTCGATCGCTTTTGTTCCTTGGTCTCCTCCACCGCCTCCTCTATAAAGGAGAGGGCTCCATCGAGCAGAGGGTGAATTGATCATCCATATCCAGATCTAGATCGATTGAAACCAGAAAAAACCCATCTTCATTGCCATCTCCGCCGCGTCCTACGTGCCTCTGTACCTCCATGCTGTCACTACTCCATCACCCTCCTCCACTCCTTGGTCGCCTTGACCCGACCCTCTGACGGCTCGTGCTCCGCCGCACAAGGCCGCGCACGGGTAGGGCTTTTTTGTAATTTTTTTTCCTGTATTTTTATTTTAAATTGGGCCTAAATGTAATTTTATGAAACATCCATTTCTATCCTGTAATTTCTCCAATTTTGCATTTTATTCTGTAACATTTTTTATTAAAGTTCTATTTAATTACGATTTAGTCCTTCAGAGACCTTTCTACAATTTCTAAAATCTTATTTTTTTCCTTTACAAGTTTCCATCAAGTATTTCTATATTAGGTAATTTTTACATCTATCCAGTAAATTTTCACAATTGCAAAGCTTACGTTAGATAGTTTTTATTACATTCATGCCCTTAATTTTTGAAAAACACATTTATGTCCCTACATCTTTGATAAATCATTAAAAATAGCTAGAAACTTCAAAAAAATCACCGAAAAATTCTAGGGATCCTGTGAGCATCTTCAATCTATTATTGTCAATTTCACTGCATTGTGAGTTTTATAAAATCTAAAAAAAATTAAGAGAGCTCGTCTTGCATCTTATCAATTTCAAAGTGAATCTCTATTCAAAAAGTATGCTACATGCATCCTGCATGTGTATTCGATCCTTGAACTTGCTGTTGTACTCCATCGGAGTTATTTTTTCTTGTTCGTTGTTTGTTTTATCTGAAAAATATTGAGAATTATGTATTTTCACAATGACAACTAAAATTCACATCTTAGCATACTGATTTCTCGTTTTCAGTCACCTTGTCTCTAGACGAGATGATAGAGAGATGCTCTACATTCAGAAAATATCCTAAGGCGAGGTGCACACCGACCAGGGATAATAGAAAGAACCCTAGTAGAACAAAGAAATATATCCTCCCTATCGTAACATCTCCTTTAATCTGTAATGAGCTCCTTAGGAAGTAGAGGTACGTGGGCGTACACTTCGTGACTAGTCAGATCAATGATGTCAAGTTTGCCAGAACTTTATTAGACAATGTTTCCTCTATCAGTATCATGCTCACCACACTATTTGAGTATCTGAATCTGGGTCCTCTCAAGAAGTCAAGAGATGTACTTTAATTTGTAGATACATCGACTAAGAGACCCAAGAGCAAGACCAGGAATGTTGTGATCAAGAGGGGCATGATTATCCTGTGGACTTCATAGTTCTAGACATGGATGTCCTTACAAATTAGAAATATTCTCAGATGATTCTAGGGTGAACCTTCCTTAGGACTGCAGGAGCCCTATTTGACTACACTTTTGGGAAGATCCAATTCGGAGATGTTGAGTTAAAACTGAAGCATATAAGATTTCAAAGTCCTGATTCAGAATCCAACACCGAGTCTGCTTCTTCCGGGTCTAAGGCAGATTACAACACATTTATGATAGTCGGGCCCTAGAGACAGAACCTGACTGCATTTGAAGAATCCCTCTCAACAGGAGAGGACATTGTCGACATCATAGTTTTCCAACTCATTCAAGATAACACTCTCTATGCATCCCCCTACACTCCCGGTGACTCGGATGTCTATATTGACATGTTAGTTCCATTTCTCTCGAAACAATCCAGGGGTGAGGAAGACAAGTCAGACGTGGCTTTTGCCAAAATGAGATACATCTTTGGTGATCCAACCCTCGAAGTCATTCAATTGGTGGCAACAAATGTCACGCTGGATCCAATCACATCCACAACGCTGCCAAATTCAACAATGATAGAGCCAGATTTCTTAGATGATACAGATCTCCTAGATCTCAAACCATTACACCCTACTCTCAAATATGCCTTCATTGTGATACCTAAGGAAACGTTTATGGTCGTCATCAATTCACATCTGACCGAAGAGCAGAAAATCTGCTTGCTAGAAGTATTAGAGAAAAACTGTAAGGTCACAAGCTGGAGATTGTCAAATCTCCAAGGGATTGCCCATGCTTTTTGTTCATACCATATATACCTTGAGGAAAATTCCAAGCCCTCCTGTGAATTCCAACGTAGGTTGAATCCAAGTTTACAGGATATGGTGTAGAATGAGATGGAGAAATGGTATGGATCAGGATTTGTCTATCCCATCTCAGACTCCAAGTGGGTGGCACACTTGTACGTAGTTCCAAAGAAGTCGGGATTGCATATCATCACTAATGAGGATGGAAAGGAGATCATGAAACGAGTACCCACGTCATGGTGTGTTTGTGTGTACTACAAATGCTAGAGTGTTACGACGAAGAAGGATCACTTCACATTGCTATTTATTGATCATGTATTGGAAAGACTGGTAGGGAGGGAATACTTCTCCTTCTTGGATGGGTACTCAGGCTAAAATCAAGTAGCCATCACTCTCGAGGATAAAAAAAAGACAACATTTATGTGTCCTTTTGGTACTTACACATTCAAGCGCATGTCTTTTGGGCTTTGTAATGCTCCTAGTACTTTTCAACGCTACATGATTGGCGTTTTTGTCGAGATGGTTGGGGATTTCCAGGAAGTCTTTATGGATGACTTCTCGATTCATGGTGATTCATTCAATGATTGTCTTGTGCACCTTGATCGAAGATTCAAGAAGTGTAAGGAAGTGAATCGGATGCTCTCCTGGGAGAAAAGTCACTTGGGGCACGTCATCTCCAAGAAGGGAATGTAGGTTGACCCAACCAAGGTTGATGTGATCAAGAAACTCAAGCCACCAACTAGCATCAAAAAAGTACGACCATTTCATGGGCATGTCGGATTTTATCGAAGATTTATCAAAGATTTATCAAAAATTGTCTGACTGCTTACTGGTCTCTTAAGAAAAGACACCGAGTTTGTTGAAGATCATAAGTATCTTGAGGCCTTCGAGCTATTAAAAAGAAGAACCATTGAGACTCCCATATTACAAGCTCTTGGTTGGTCTCTTCTCTTCAAGATCATGACCAATGCTTCTGATTTTGTAATATGGGTTGTATAGGACAAAGAAGAGATAGAGTCACGTATTCTATTCACTATGCTAGGAAAGTTTTGGATCCAGTTCAGAAAAAATATACTGTGACAAAAAGGAGATGCTTGTCGTAGACTGTGCCTTGGAAAATTTCATATCTCTACTTCTCAGTTCTAAGGTGATAGTGCTTACAGATCATTCAACCATCTGATATATAATGGTAAAGAAAGATGTAAAAGGTGTGCCTTCTTAGATGGATTCTTATCCTCCAGGAATTTGATTTGGAGATTAAAGGAAATCCTGGAGTAAAAAATGTGGTGGTTGACTATCTATCCCAGATCGAGCAGAACAAACCACCTGAGTCGGAGCCGATCCAAGAATCCTTCCCAAACGAGTCAATTTATGTTATTGACTTTCTTCCATGGTATGATGGCATGGTTAACTATCTTGTATCCAAGAAAGTTCCTCAGGGTTGGTCCAAGAACAGAATTGACCAACTAAAGTTGGAATTCAGACACTGCCATTGGTAGGATTGAAGAACCGTGAAAATGTGCTTTTAATTCTGTTGAATTTAAATGTGTTTGAAAAGTTTCCGTTGTAGGCGAGAAATTTCACGATTGATCAAAAACCACTTTTTTAAATTAATGTCAAGTTAAAGCAAGCAGTCGATTTTTTTACTTGGGTAATTCTAAGGTTGAACTCAGGGAGGCAACTGTCTCCTTAGGTTGATTTAAAGTCGGTCTAGAATTTATGTTTTCAAAGAGGAATTTTTTTGATTTTTTTTACTTTTTATGAATTTTATTTAAAGATGTAATTAATTGCATGATGCATGATTTTTGCAAAATAATTTTAATGCAAAGAACTAATGCTATGATGTGTGATGAAATAGATAAACAAATGCAATAATTTTTATCTATTTTCAAATAAAGATGAAAAATGATATGGTGCAAAATATGTTGAAGGTATGATAAATGCAAAGATGATAATGGAGAATTCAAGCCGATTCAAGCCATTAATTAGGCACTAATCTCAACGAATATTTATCCAATTAAACACTGGTTAATTTCTAAAATAAATCCCCTAATTAATTGTGCCACTTATCTAGCAAGAGAGTCAATGAATTAAAGGATAAGTGCTAAGAAAATGGACCCACTAGAACTTCAATTAATCTCTGTCAAATAGTGTCTCAGTGATTGAATCTTAGTATTTAATATGATGGAAAATCAGATAAGCTTTAAATGACACTAAGAACATAAAAACCCGATAACAAGTGCTCAAGTTATGAGAAATTGAAGTTCAAAGACTAAATAGTAATTAAAATAAACAGAATGTTGTAAATATACCATTGGAAAGGACTGATTTATAATTCCTCAAAGCCGTTGGTCTACCTCTGTAAATTATCCAAGGCAAGGGTACGCTTGTGAATCTGGATATCCACGAGGGTGTCTGAGCAATTCTTCCAGGATCGCGTGCTCCTGCACATGAGCTAGGGCTTGTTTGCAATTTTGAGAAGGCGGATAATCCCATGAGTAATCTGCCCTTCAACACGTGAGGTGCACGTGAAGCGTGGCAGGCTTGGAAGCAAGTGTGTTACCAAGCCTCCACGTGGCATTTCTGCTTGCTTCGGGTCCTTTGAGGCACTTGGCTTGGATGGTAGGTTAAGAAGTATTCTGGGTCACTGGGTTAGCTTGATCCGGCGTATGAGATGTAGGAGTCTCTAAGCGGCAGAGATTCACCATGTTCTTGATTGAAGGATGCCTTGAGCAGGGGTGGCCATGAGGAGGTGGCGCGCAGAGGGCGGTGACTGTCGATGGTGGAGGCGTTGTTGGGCGAACTCCGCTGTGACCGACACACGGCCGGCGGTCGTCGTTGAAGCATGTAGCAGGTGAACGGTTGGGAGGTACGTGGCATTGCTATAGACTTGTTGTGGATGGAGCTCCTGGAGGTTGTACAGGAGGTGCTTTCAAGGTGGAGGGCGTCAAAGTAGAAGACTCCTGGATACGACCAGGAGGCGTCGTGGAAGGCGGGGAAGCAGGTGTAGATGAGCTGGAGATGCGGTTTTGCAGTTGAGGGTCCAGGCATCGAGGCTGGTGTAGAGGTGGTGTGAACGTTCTACTGGTGAGAGGTTTGACAACCCGTGTGTCCAATGTGGAGGTTGCCCTGTGACAGAGGAGCAGCCTTTGAGCAAGGCTGGAGTGATGTCGGTGTACGGTGGAGTTGGTGGCTGAGGGTGCAGAGGGATGAGGTAGCGGAGATGGAAGGATGAGGAATGAAACGAGGGTGGCGAATAGGGAACATGGGAAATGGATAGAAATATGGGATTGAGAGAAGAGGGAGAGAGAAGGAGAAAAAGGAAGAAGAATCTACTTGAAGATGATGGTTGGGTGCCTGGGAATGGCTAGGACGAAGACTCGACTGATTTTGGCTCGTCGCAGTGGTGGTGCGGAGCTGAGCAGCTGCTGGGCGTGGCTGTGACGCGGAAGTTGGTCCGCGGATCTCGCCGGATTAGAGAAGGATGGTTGTTGTCGCCTTAAGATGGGGCCATGCTGCTGTCACCAGCAGGGCATCGAAGCAAGTGGCCTCAGCTCTTGCTAATGGTGGATACCGAAGCCAGGAGGTTAAGGATAGATTTTATAGGAGACCGAGGAGGAGATAACAAAGGGGCAGCCCCGGCGGTTGCGGATCTCGCGCAAGGGTGGCCGTTAGGTCGGCGACGAGATAAGGGTGTGGAGGTTGGCCCGTTGACTGGAAGAAGGGGTGGGAGAGGGAGAGGACCTCACGTGTGTGGCATGTCAGGTTTTTTTAATTTTATTTTTTGTAATATTTTAATAAAACAAAAAAAAAGGAATAAAGAGGTTAAAAGTAGGTGACTCGTGGCGGCTCCAGGAGCGGCCACGTGTCAACTCCAGAAAAATCAAGAAATGAAAATAAAAGAAAATTTCAAAAGAAATAGCAAACGACCTCGGATCGAAAAGTGCTCATAAAAATTACTCTTCTCGATGAGATATACAACTTTAATGAAGAGACCAAGAGCAAAAGAGGTCATCTATGTTGATGAATCCACGTTTCATCATCTTTATTCTATCATTTTGGCCTTAAAAACCCTAGTAAATGCGTGTAAATAGGCTTAATATAGGCATTTTAGCATTCATGCATATGTGTGTAAATATTGTATAAAAAGCGGTTTTTAAAGCCAAAATAATAGAATAAAGAAAAGAAAAGAAAAAGAATAAAATATTGTAAATATTTTATGACCCGAAACCCCGAGACCTAGGCATCTTGATGAATAGGTCGACAAGGAATAAAGTAGGGGGAGATAAGGGCCAAAACACAGATAAAATACCTATACATTTTATTCATTCTTTATTCATTTTGGGACCTATTTTTGGTTCCACTTTTTGTACATCAAATAAATAAACTTTGTACATGAAAGTTGTAGATAATAAAATAAAGAAAAATACAAAATTGATTTCACAGAAAAATAATATACAGATAAAAAGTTATGGTCTGAATAAAAATCCAAAATGCCAACTTCCCAGACCCGTATCTCACAAATAAAGACTCCAAATGCAGCGTACTCACCTTTAATTGTATATAGAAGAAAATAATCTATCCAATGGTGGTGGTTTCGCATTTGGCGGAGCTACGGTTTGAAAGTTGACTTTTGGACCCATATTGTATACTTGTACATATTAAAATATTCAATTTATTATTTATTTATTATTTTTACAATTTTATATTTTTATAATGTTGTAATTAATACTTATAATAATAATGTACATTAAAATAAGAATAAAAACCTAAATAAAAACAAAAATAAAATACTTAAAAATATAAGACATAGATACATTACCTATATATATACCTATACAAAACATACTTGTATTTTATTTAATATACAAAATAAATCAGAAAAATAAAATAAAAATATATTTGTGTAGATAAAAGTATTTTATAATTTTATAAAATAAGAAATAAAAATAATAAAATTAAAATACACAAAATAAAAATAAAATACTTAAATATATAGATATAGATACCTATAGGGGTATAAATGCAAACTTGTAAAAATACACTTCCTAAAAATAAATAAAAATCACTATAAAATACTTTATAAAAAAATAAACATTTTTTATTTTATAATTAAAAATCAATAAAATCATCTTCTATTTTTAATTGATTTTATAAGCATTATTTCCAGGGATTTTCCTGGTTGGTCCACGTGGACCAACCAGGTGGCCAGGAAAGTTGACCCGCTGGTCAACTCTCCTGCCTCCTCCCTGCTGTGTGTCAGAATGACTTTTGACCCGTTTTCTCGGTTTTTTCGAGGCTCGTACGCTCCTCGTTTCACTCCAATGTCTTCTTGACTTTTCTTCATCGTGCATCGAGGATGCTCGCCCATATCTCCTCTTGGGCGTTGGACCTCTGACGCGCATCTGGCACCTCGATCAAGGAGCCTCGACGACCATGTTTTCAAAAACCTCCCAACTCCTCCATTCGAGCTTGAACCTCATTTGACCACTCTTTGGCCCCGTTTGCTTGTGCTCTGGACTGGTCCCCGTGACAGGGGGACCTCCAGCCATCTAGGGCGGCCTTGGGCGTGTGCATTTGGTGTCTCCACCCACCTCCGGCGTGTCGCCGTCGAGGTTTGCAACCTTGGGAGTTCAACCCTTGAGGTGCTATTTCTTCTTGGTTTTTCTTACTTTTTCCTTTGTTTTTTTTTTTTATTTGCAATAGTTGTAACCTTAATCTACCATCCTACTCTCACGTTTCACCTGACCATATATCCAATCCGCCCCACGCCGGAGCTTGCTCCGGCGAGTCTCCATCACACCATATCACGCCAATCCTTCGCCAGTAAGGTCTGGGACCTGCAAGTTTTTGCTGCTGCTGCGTTTGCTTTCCATTTGCAGGTCCCAAGGGAGGAAACGGGGGCGATTTTCGTGACGACCTGTGGGCACCTGGGCGCGGCTGCTCCTCCGCCCTCGCGGGTGAGCTGTGGTGTCCCTCCGCCCGTCTTTGCGCCCTTGGACGATCCAGGTCCCCTCCAGGAAGAAGCGCGGCACTTTTGGACTTCACGGAACGTCGGAGGAGAGCGGTTAGGCGGGAGGAAGGTCGCTCTGGCCGG
The DNA here is from genome assembly GCA_037367405.1 of Ottelia alismoides. Lineage (NCBI taxonomy): Eukaryota > Viridiplantae > Streptophyta > Magnoliopsida > Alismatales > Hydrocharitaceae > Ottelia > Ottelia alismoides. The sequence continues at coordinate 249,868 of JAZKJV010005970.1, read as the reverse complement.
CGGCACCCCCTGTTCTTCCAACGCCCTCAGCCGCCGTCGATCGCCGCCTGTTCTTGACGACACGCCAGCAGCCGTTGGATGGACCTCGCTTCCCAGCCGTTGATCCCAGCGGAGATCTGATCGTCGCTGTCGAATACGAAGCGGCATCGCGTGCTGTGGCGCGGACGCGTGGCATAAGGAAGGTAGATCAGACCGTCCGCCAGCCCCTTTTGGTTTGGGCATTTTGCATATTTAAGCCCACCGTTTTTGTATTTAGCACGTGATTTCGAAACTTTCATTTGCATGTTTTAACTTTTGTTAAAATTATTAGAACCCCCCCCCTGAACTTGCGTGAATTACACATATAGCCCCCCAGGCGCACGTGCTTAGCACGCGCGCCTTGGGCATTTTGCGGGGTAACCCCCTACGGATCTTTGTGTTGAACATTAGCCCAGCCAGTCTTTTGTGAAGTTATAAATTTGGTGGACATTTTGCCACAAGGCCCCTGGAGTTTTGGACATTAACAATTTAGTCCCTGCCAGGCGCGTGCTTACGCACGTGGCCCTGGCATTTTTGCATTACTACCCGCAGGCTTTTGAATAATTGTTTTAAGTTCGCAGAGTTTTGAATTGAGTTTTAAATTATCAGACAAATTACATTGTAGGCCCTCGGATTTTCTGATAATTACAGAAATGCCCCTGCGAATGTGTATTTTCTTTATGCTTCTAGTAATTTTTGCATGATTCTCCAAAACCCCAAAAAATCCCCAAAAATTGCATTAAGCTCCTGTTGCATAGTACTTCATCATCATATTTTTATTTTTTGTAATTATTGCATTTTATTATTTATAAAAATTCAAAAATAGCCAATTTCAGCACTGTTTGCACCATAAAATACCAAAAAAATATAAAAACACTCCAGAAAAATCCCCAAAAATTATATTTTGTGTCTTTTAGTTAGTTTTAACTCCCAGCCAAAAATCATTAAAAAATATAAAACCAAACTCCAAAAAATTGCAAAACTCTAAAAACCTTCATAAAAATTTATAAAATCATTAAAAAATCCAAAAATAGTGTTCTCTTTTCCTAAATTTTCTTGGTTTCATTATCTTTCACTGAAAATTAAGTTGGGGAATTTTTGCCACTGATTTTTATTTTATTTCTCCATTTTAAGTTTCAGCCTTGCTTTTTACCACTGTTTTCTTTATTTTGATAATTAAAAATACCAAAAACATTCTAAAAATTACCCAAAAATCACAAAAACAGTAAAAAAGTATAAAAAAACCAAAAAGACTTTATTTCCTTATTTTTGAGTATTTTTATCTATTTTTATAAATACCTCCTTGTCCTTTTTATTACATTGTCCTTATTTTCCAATATTGAAAAAGAATATAAAAAAAATATAAAATATAAAAAGAAAATACAAAATCAGTAAATTAAAAATCAAAATACAAAATTATAAAATTAAATTTAAATAAAAAAATATAAAATTCAAAAACCCACAAAAATAGCATCATAGACATTCGATCACTTTCACACATTTTTGAGCACTTGTGCCCCGTTCTACCTGTTTGCTCCCTGTGTTCGACCTCTACAATACTTGCACTATACACATCTTGTTGTAGAGTTATAATAAATTTTAACTCCGCACATTTACTTTCATTGCTTGATATATTTGTCGTGGGTTAATTGTTGTTTGAATCGGGATTTCGAGCGGTCACCGCATCGACTGCGGTTTCGCCTTGTGAAACCGTACGACCCTCTATTTCTCGGTTCAACAAATGGCGCCGTTGCCGGGGAGCAACAGCGCGTAGTTCGGGTCTTGTTTGTGATTGTGATTTATTGTCTATTTCGTGGCTTTCATTTTTCACTATTTTATTTCCTTTATTTTTGATATATCTCTTGAGCTGTCTAATCCCTCTTCTTTGTTGACTTTCTGCGAGGTACCGCGGACCGAGGGAGGCGCGTCACTCGAGGCGCCAAAGCACCCACGTGAAGCCGGCTTAGCCACCTAGCATCAAGAAGACGAGAAGAGAATTTTTTGAAGACCACGCTCTACTTTAGTTGCATTTTATTTCATTGCATTTATTTTTGTAATTTAAGCTAGTGAGAGACCCATATTATTGTAATAATACAGGTACCCCCGAACCTGGACTCTTGAGCCTAACTTCCAGGTGTCTGTTCACCTGGGGGCTCGCCGCGGTTTTCACGGTTTTCTCGCATTCTTTTATTTTGTTTTGTTTTTCGATTTTTTATTTCTTTTGTGTGATTGAGCCCTTAGCTTTTAGGATTGCTTGCGATAGACTAAGGCCAAACACCTAATATTTTGCATGTGCCTATAGCCGCGTTTGGACTTAGTCAAATTTATAAACAGTTGATCATCACCTTCAATCCGTCGCGCCGCGAGCTCTCCCCGCAAAGCGCTTTCTCCTACCCTCAATTTGTTGAGCAGAGGAGGGGTGAGCCTAGACCGGACTCTAGGGTTGAGGATTGGTGGTCAGCTTGTGGTTCTTCACGATAATAGCAATTTCTGAAACTTAGGGCGATTTCATCGGCTTTGCATTTGCATATAGTTAGGATTCAATTCTGCTGAGCATCCTTGCATGTAGAGTGCTGGAGGCAAGGTGAGCATTTCTCTTTAGCATCCATCATTGATTTGACGCTTGCATTGCTTTTCTGACTCTCCCCCTGATTTTGCCAACTTAGGAGCTCAAAGGAATCGAATCCCCGTTAGGATCGTGCATTATTATTAAAAATCCAAAAAAAGTGATAACCAAATAAAATTGGGACTGCTAACATTACTTGGCCCTAAAATTCACCAAAAAGAAAAATCTTGTATTGGGGCGAGTAATCCCCTCATTGTCTTCGTTTTTACTTGCTCGCGCACACACTAAGGATAGTGCCCAAATCCCATTCAGCCCCCTAAGTGTTTGTGCAATCTTTTGACTTCTCACCTAACTCTAAAAACAGACAAGATAAAAAGACCGCTCTTTGCGGTCTTTACCGAGTTGAGTAGGTGAATTGAGGGTTTGTCGTGTTTCATTTTTGTTTGTGATTGTTTTGTGTGTCCTAGATCGCTTCTGCGCACTTGCGCCTTTCTTCTCACTTCTCTTGACTTGACCATCGTGCTCTCCCGATCATTTTTCTTTTGTTTCGAGATGGCCGACTGGAGCGTATTCTATCCGGACTTTGCGGATCACTCGCTCACTCCAGCTGGTCCACCTCCCTTTTTCCAGGAGGACTTTGCTCCTGATTTTTGTACATATCCGACCAACCCACTATTTCAGGATCCGGACTTTGACCTTCACCAATCATTTCCACCACCTTCGCCTACACATTTCGACAACCCGCTCTTCCTTGAGTATCCTGATCCGGAATGTGATTTTTGTCCGCACCCACCGCCCACATTCGACTCACACGATCCTGAGATTTTGGAGTCACCTTTCATGATATCCACACTTGAGACCTTGAACCAGATGATGGAGCATATGAATTCGAGGATCACTGATCTTACTAGTTTAAATAAGAACCAGAATGCCGCTCCAGTCTTTGAGGATATGGAATCATTTGAGGATTATCATGAGAGCTTGCAATCGCCCAAAATACAAAAAAATGAGAAAATTTTAAAAACACAAAAAGAGATTGGGAGACTTTTGATCGAGTCAGACTTTGAGGAGAGCGCCCACTTGCCAGATCCCTTGTCCACACATACATTCACACCCGGTCCCACCTTTGACCCCGAGGATGCCGCTGTACAGACTGCTCTTGGCATGCCTCGTGTATATGCTGATTCCGACTTCCTCCCTTGTATGGAGGAGGTCCAAAAATTCCAAAAAATGCTGACTGAACCCGAAGTGGTGGCCACCATTCATGAGATTATCCGTGCCCCACTTCAGCAGGCCATGACCCATATGTCTGCTCCTCTTCCCAAGAAGAGAAAGCGGAGGAGCAGATCTGAGCGTCATATCTTGACCATGGCCACTGCCCACGCCATCACACACCGTCCCATTCCCAAGAAGAGGAACACTGCCACACCTTTCATTAGCTGCACCATCTCTGACTTCACATGTGATCGCACCCTCCTAGACGGCGGTGCTTCTATTAGCATCATACCCTTCTCACTGGTACAGTCTCTTCACTTAGGGCCTCTCAAGAAAACCAGGATGATCGTACAGTTTGCTGATGGATCAATAAAGAGGCCGAAGGGTATCCTTGAAAACGTCGTCATCTCGATTCAGGGCACGAGCCACAATGTTGATTTTGTCGTATTGCCCATGGAAACCTCCACAGGGGAGCACTCTCCAATCATCCTGGGATGACCATTCCTCGCCTCTGCGAGGGTCGTTATTGATTACGGATCAGGAGAGATTCGCTTCCGTCCTGCTGACGAGAGCGAAGCATTGATCACTGCACCTACTGCCGACCAGAGACCTGCACCTGATGTGACCACACCTATCTTGGCTGACCTCGAGGATCATGACCTTGATGATACTATCAGAGAATTTTGTTGTCTATTGGATTCCACTGAGACCCGAGAATTCCTCCCGGTTGAGGAAAACTTGGAAAGCATGGACCTCGACGTTCCTTCTTCTGGGACTTGGCGTTGTGTTGATGACATCCGCAGGATTTACACGATCGATACCATTGAGCGGAGGGCAGATTTAGAGACTATACAGGACGGACATGCTCTGACTACTTCCACTGATGAGTCCGCTCCTGTCCATGTAGATACTGATGAGACTAAGGCCGAATTTGATTTGGTTGCTTTTCTTCAGAGATTCGGGCCTTTTGATGAGAAAGATGATCCAGTTGAGATTATAGAGGACGAACAGAGTTCGACTACTTCCACCGATGATTTCGTGCCTTTTGATTTTGACCTGGATGACACCTCGTAGGACGACTCCGAGTACACTACTTCCGATGATGATGAGTTCGTCCCATTCCACTTTGATATCAGCGAGACTCCCAAGGCCGGACCTAGTCACACTTCTTTCACTACACCGTCTGTGCCTTCACACCCTAGGGCCACTGAGGACTCACTCCCTGTCGACCCTGATCGGATTCCGTCCACTGTGGACCCCGATGTCGACCTACACCACACTAGATCTATTCCTCCGCGGTCCCGCAAGAAGGTTCGCTTTCTACCTTCTTGACCCTCTGTATATCCATCTCTGTTGTATATTCACTTGTGTGTACCTCTGTTCTCTCTACCGTATTGCTCGTTCGCCCATTCCTCGTGTCTGCCTTACTTAAGACGTGCTTTGTCCTAAGTATAGGGGGGTGAACGAGCCGAGTATTCATTCATCGTTCCGTCTGATCACTCCTGTTGTTGCCTATACTTAGGGCTTCTTTTACCCTAAGTATAGGGGGAGTGACGTGTACATCCTCACGATCTCTTCTTCCATCTTCATCTCTTCTTCTTTTCTTCTTTTCTTCTTTTCCTCTTCTATCTTCTTCATCTATCAAAAAGGTGCCGCCCTTGTAGACAGTCTTCTATACTTAGGACGTACTTTGTCCTAAGTATAGGGGGGTGTGCACCCCAAGTTGTTCTATTCTTTTCGATCCTCTCCATTGTCTCCTCTTCTTGTCTATACTTAGGGATATCTTACCCTAAGTATAGGGGGAGACAACCTGAGTACGATCTGTTCATTCCCACCCTTGACCCTCCCTGCTTTGTGTACAGTCTGCTATACTTAGGATTATTTGATCCTAAGTATAGGGGGGACGGTCAACTTCTCATTGGTTCATTTATTTTTTAGGCTTTCCTATACTCAGTACGAGTTATGTCTTCTCTTTTCTCTCTGATCTATGAGGACATAGCTCAAGCTAAGTATAGGGGGGTCGTATATACTACGTATATACTTTAGCCATAACTCGTACTTTCGTATTTTCCTAATAAATATGGCTAATAATTCTTTAAAATTCATTAAAAATCCTTAATAAAAAGATGTGGTTATTCCTCAAATTCTTTTTGTATTTACTGATTAATAAATCAGGTGAAAATGTTTTTTTTGCAAAATGTTTGAAAAATAGTTTGAAAATCTTTGTGAACATCTATTGAAAACTATTTTGAAAATATTTTGTTTCGTGTTTTCAACCTTTGTAAAAATGTGTGGTTTGTAAAATTTCTTTTCTTTGTGTGAAATAAAAATGTTTGAAAAATGATTTGCAAAATGGTTTGAAAAATGGTTGCAAAAATGATTTGAAAAACCTATATATACTGTTTTGCAAGCCTTTGCAAAAAGTTTTCAAATGTGTGTAAAATGTTTGTAAAAATTATTTTGGACTATAGTTTTCAAAAATTGTGTGAAAAGCTTGTTTTCAAATAAGTTTGAGGAATATATACATCACACCAAAATCCACTACCTATATATGTATAAAATTGATCACTTACCCTATAAATTCTAAAATCCACTTCTTGTATATATAAGAAGCACTCCCGTGTACATATTTTTAACCTATTTTTCAGCCAAAATCTTTTTATTTTCAAAAATTCCCAAAAACATTTGCAAAATTAAAATCCAAAAACATTTGAAAAATCTTTCTGAAAAAATACAAAAATTGCATCTGCACTTGCATGCATCATATTTTCAAAAACCCATAAAAAGTTCAAAATCTTTGAAAATTGCATCACAAAAATATTTTCTGCATTGCATTGCATAGCATTCGCATTTTTCGGATTGAGTTTGATAGTTGAACGAGTCTAAGTAAAATCCGGAGATTGGAGCTTGATTGGACCTTATAATCTACCTAATAACAGGAACCTTATAGGAACTGGGTTTGAGGTACTTCAGGTCTAGTTGACTTAATTCTTTGAGGATCACGAGACTTGGTTCAATGGATTCTTGACTGCCTAAGTAGAGTATTTCGGAGCACACGCACGACTCTTGTTGATAATGACCTAACTTGGACACCTGCACCTTTCACATGGCTCAACTCAGTTGGAGTGGTGAGGGGATTGGATTCGCCGGTATGAGACGCATACAAGTGGAAACACTTGTCCTCCTCTAGGGAGGGAAGTGCACCCCAACCCGTCCAGTGATTAGGAAGTCTAAAGACAGGAGGCTGTGGGTTGCGATAAAGCTTCAAAAGAGGGATAGTCTATTGGCTCAAGAGGAAAAACTCTTTATGTAAATGCTGCTGTGAATAGTATTTCAAACAAAAAAAAAAGAGTTCAGGCATGTACAAAAATAAAAAGCCTGCAAAGTATGTACATATGTTGTAAAGTCAATAAGCAAGCTTGAGTTCCAAAGTCATATCATGTGAGCCTGCAGCTGGATGACTTGACTACACTGGTCTTGCATCCAAGGATAGGTAGCTACACTGGCTACCATCCATTCTTCTCTTCACCCCCTCCTCTTGAGCTGGTTGCCACTTGAACTTAGAAGGGAATACCCCGCTCCTCGAGGATGGAGTTGCTGGATTGGGGAATCACTGGGTTGTCATACTGGAGAAGTCAGTTTCTTTGTCATTCTAGTTGGGGAGAGCCACCATCACTTACACTGTACAAGTCAGATTCATAGTCGTAAGGGTTTGCGTATGAGTTGAGATATTTCTGACCTGGCTATTGAGGAGACTTGAGCAGAGTTTTGGGATTCTCAGGGACTGTTGGATTTCAAATTCGGTTCTCATTAAGGTTCCGCCCGCACTAAAATTCCAAAGGTCCGACTTAAGCTCCAAACTTTGATTTTGTGAAGACAAGTTTGATAATCAAGTTTAGTCCACCTTTCTTCTTTTTCTTTTCTTTATTTTTCTTTTCCTGCACTTATTGCATAAGTGTTTGCTAGGGACTAGCAAAGGCAAGTATAGGGGGATGATGAATCCACGTTTCATCATCTATATTCTATCATTTTGGCCTTAAAAACCCTAGTAAATGCGTGTAAATAGGCTTAATATAGGCATTTTAGCATTCATGCATATGTGTGTAAATATTGTATAAAAAGCGGTTTTTAAAGCCAAAATAATAGAATAAAGAAAAGAAAAGAAAAAGAATAAAATATTGTAAATATTTTATGACCCGAAACCCCGAGACCTAGGCATCTTGATGAATAGGTCGACAAGGAATAAAGTAGGGGGAGATAAGGGCCAAAACACAGATAAAATACCTATACATTTTATTCATTCTTTATTCATTTTGGGACCTATTTTTGGTTCCACTTTTTGTACATCAAATAAAGAAACTTTGTACATGAAAGTTGTAGATAATAAAATAAAGAAAAATACAAAATTGATTTCACAGAAAAATAATATACAGATAAAAAGTTATGGTCTGAATAAAAATCCAAAATGCCAACTTCCCAGACCCGTATCTCACAAATAAAGACTCCAAATGCAGCGTACTCACCTTTAATTGTATATAGAAGAAAATAATCTATCCAATGGTGGTGGTTTCGCATTTGGCGGAGCTACGGTTTGAAAGTTGACTTTTGGACCCATATTGTATACTTGTACATATTAAAATATTCAATTTATTATTTATTTATTATTTTTACAATTTTATATTTTTATAATGTTGTAATTAATACTTATAATAATAATGTACATTAAAATAAGAATAAAAACCTAAATAAAAACAAAAATAAAATACTTAAAAATATAAGACATAGATACATTACCTATATATATACCTATACAAAACATACTTGTATTTTATTTAATATACAAAATAAATCAGAAAAATAAAATAAAAATATATTTGTGTAGATAAAAGTATTTTATAATTTTATAAAATAAGAAATAAAAATAATAAAATTAAAATACATAAAATAAAAATAAAATACTTAAATATATAGATATAGATACCTATAGGGGTATAAATGCAAACTTGTAAAAATACACTTCCTAAAAATAAATAAAAATCACTATAAAATACTTTATAAAAAAATAAACATTTTTTATTTTATAATTAAAAATCAATAAAATCATCTTCTATTTTTAATTGATTTTATAAGCATTATTTCCAGGGATTTTCCTGGTTGGTCCACGTGGACCAACCAGGTGGCCAGGAAAGTTGACCCGCTGGTCAACTCTCCTGCCTCCTCCCTGCTGTGTGTCAGAATGACTTTTGACCCGTTTTCTCGGTTTTTTCGAGGCTCGTACGCTCCTCGTTTCACTCCAATGTCTTCTTGACTTTTCTTCATCGTGCATCGAGGATGCTCGCCCATATCTCCTCTTGGGCGTTGGACCTCTGACGCGCATCTGGCACCTCGATCAAGGAGCCTCGACGACCATGTTTTCAAAAACCTCCCAACTCCTCCATTCGAGCTTGAACCTCATTTGACCACTCTTTGGCCCCGTTTGCTTGTGCTCTGGACTGGTCCCCGTGACAGGGGGACCTCCAGCCATCTAGGGCGGCCTTGGGCGTGTGCATTTGGTGTCTCCACCCACCTCCGGCGTGTCGCCGTCGAGGTTTGCAACCTTGGGTGTTCAACCCTTGAGGTGCTATTTCTTCTTGGTTTTTCTTACTTTTTCCTTTGTTTTTTTTTATTTGCAATAGTTGTAACCTTAATCTACCATCCTACTCTCACGTTTCACCCGACCATATATCCAATCCGCCCCTCGCCGGACTCCATCACACCATATCACGCCAATCCTTCGCCAGTAAGGTATGGGACCTGCAAGTTTTTGCTGCTGCTGCGTTTGCTTTCCATTTGCAGGTCCCAAGGGAGGAAACGGGGGCGATTTTCGTGACGACCTGTGGGCACCTGGGCGCGGCTGCTCCTCCGCCCTCGCGGGTGAGCTGTGGTGTCCCTCCGCCCGTCTTTGCGCCCTTGGACGATCCAGGTCCCCTACAGGAAGAAGCGCGGCACTTTTGGACTTCACGGAACGTCGGAGGAGAGCGGTTAGGCGGGAGGAAGGTCGCTCTGGCCGGCGGCACCCCCTGTTCTTCCAACGCCCTCAGCCGCCGTCGATCGCCGCCTGTTCTTGACGACACGCCAGCAGCCGTTGGATGGACCTCGCTTCCCAGCCGTTGATCCCAGCGGAGATCTGATCGTCGCTGTCGAATACGAAGCGGCATCGCGTGCTGTGGCGCGGACGCGTGGCATAAGGAAGGTAGATCAGACCGTCCGCCAGCCCCTTTTGGTTTGGGCATTTTGCATATTTAAGCCCACCGTTTTTGTATTTAGCACGTGATTTCGAAACTTTCATTTGCATGTTTTAACTTTTGTTAAAATTATTAGAACCCCCCCCCTGAACTTGCGTGAATTACACATATAGCCCCCCAGGCGCACGTGCTTAGCACGCGCGCCTTGGGCATTTTGCGGGGTAACCCCCTACGGATCTTTGTGTTGAACATTAGCCCAGCCAGTCTTTTGTGAAGTTATAAATTTGGTGGACATTTTGCCACAAGGCCCCTGGAGTTTTGGACATTAACAATTTAGTCCCTGCCAGGCGCGTGCTTACGCACGTGGCCCTGGCATTTTTGCATTACTACCCGCAGGCTTTTGAATAATTGTTTTAAGTCCGCAGAGTTTTGAATTGAGTTTTAAATTATCAGACAAATTACATTGTAGGCCCTCGAATTTTCTGATAATTACAGAAATGCCCCTGCGAATGTGTATTTTCTTTATGCTTCTAGTAATTTTTGCATGATTCTCCAAAACCCCAAAAAATCCCCAAAAATTGCATTAAGCTCCTGTTGCATAGTACTTCATCATCATATTTTTATTTTTCGTAATTATTGCATTTTATTATTTATAAAAATTCAAAAATAGCCAATTTCAGCACTGTTTGCACCATAAAATACCAAAAAAATATAAAAACACTCCAGAAAAATCCCCAAAAATTATATTTTGTGTCTTTTAGTTAGTTTTAACTCCCAGCCAAAAATCATTAAAAAATATAAAACCAAACTCCAAAAAATTGCAAAACTCTAAAAACCTTCATAAAAATTTATAAAATCATTAAAAAATCCAAAAATAGTGTTCTCTTTTCCTAAATTTTCTTGGTTTAATTATCTTTCACTGAAAATTAAGTTGGGGAATTTTTGCCACTGATTTTTATTTTATTTCTCCATTTTAAGTTTCAGCCTTGCTTTTTACCACTGTTTTCTTTATTTTGATAATTAAAAATACCAAAAACATTCTAAAAATTACCCAAAAATCACAAAAACAGTAAAAAAGTATAAAAAAACCAAAAAGACTTTATTTCCTTATTTTTGAGTATTTTTATCTATTTTTATAAATACCTCCTTGTCCTTTTTATTACATTGTCCTTATTTTCCAATATTGAAAAAGAATATAAAAAAAATATAAAATATAAAAAGAAAATACAAAATCAGTAAATTAAAAATCAAAATACAAAATTATAAAATTAAATTTAAATAAAAAAATATAAAATTCAAAAACCCACAAAAATAGCATCATAGACATTCGATCACTTTCACACATTTTTGAGCACTTGTGCCCCGTTCTACCTGTTTGCTCCCTGTGTTCGACCTCTACAATACTTGCACTATACACATCTTGTTGTAGAGTTATAATAAATTTTAACTCCGCACATTTACTTTCATTGCTTGATATATTTGTCGTGGGTTAATTGTTGTTTGAATCGGGATTTCGAGCGGTCACCGCATCGACTGCGGTTTCGCCTTGTGAAACCGTACGACCCTCTATTTCTCGGTTCAACATATGTAAAATGATTTTTTGGGGTACTCTATGTACATAGAATACCGATTTTGGGAGGTTTGTATTTTTAATGATTTTTAATGAAGAGAAAAATCAAGAAAAATAATGATACATCAAAGATAAATATTTACACAATAATTTATTTTTTGGATTTTAGTAAAGAAGTTAATAGGAAAATAAAATAAAGTTGAAAAAGTGAGATATTTATACAGACTCACAAAGGACACTCGGACTTGATCAGATTCTTTGATTTCAGTCTCAGTCTGAATTTGGATTTTTATGGATTTTATTAAAACTTTTATCAAAGAATAATATAAATGAAAAAGAAATAAGAAAGAGTTAATTATGTAGATAAAACAATAGGTCAAAAATGGGTAAAACACAAAACGCGCACAAGAGGCCCAAAACCCAACTTTCACATACGAGCTCCGATTTTTATGAAATTGGTCTTGTTTTGAAGGTCTTTGAATATGTATTACTTTAAAAGTGAGCAGACATAAATTAGATATTGTATGAGGAAGATATGAGCGTTTAAGTCTGTCTAGTCTAGAATTGGGATTTTATCTCACATGCCAATTATTTGAGTTAGTAATTTTTCGTATTTTCGTATTTGAGTTCGTAATATGTACAAAATGAAGTGGTTTGAGGTCAATTGGAGTTAGCATGAATTAGTTTAAAATGCATGAAGTTAGATGTAAATGTGAAGATGGTTATGAATGCAATTATGAGTGTTAAAATGCAAATATTAACGTTACACGCATGAATGATAAAAATGCAAAATAAATGATGAAATGCAGCTAATTACTCAGGAATGAAGCTCTATTTTCAACTTTTAGTATGATGAATCAGGGATTCATCAAGGATCCATTCCTTTTCTTTGAAGGATTAGCCTGTATTTGGAGGAGATGTATTCCTCAGGAGGAATACCAAAGTATCTTCTCTCTGTGCCATACCTTGGATGCAGGAGGACACCATTCCAGGAAGAGGACCGCATAGAAGATACTGTAATGTGGATTTTATTGGTGACCTTATTTAAGGATGTCTACAATTTTTTCAAGTCATGCCGATTCTGTCTGAGAATGGGAGGGACCGTTGTCTCAAATATGCCATGCTCATGCAACCACTTATCATTTATGATGTATTCGATGCATGAGGCATTGACTTTATGAGCCCATTCACTAACAATTATGGATTTGAATGCATTCTTCTCACGGTCGACTATCTATCAAGTTAGGGGAAGGCTATCCCTATTAGAGCCAAATACAATAAGATTGTCTGCAATTTTTTGAAAGATCATATTATTTCGAGGTTCGGGATCCCAAAAGTATTAATATCTAATGGGGTAGCCACTTTGTTAACATGGAGGTGAAGAGGTTTACTAAGGACTACGGCATTGAGCACTATGTTGCTAGTCCTTACCATCCGCAATCCAACGGTATGGATGAGGTGTCAATTAGAGAGGTTAAAGGAATTTTGTAGAAGATAGTCCGTCCTGATAGGAAGAACTATTCCCAACTCTTAGACCAAGTTCTATGGACCTATAGGAAAACTTACAAGGCCCCATTGGGCACCTCCCCATTTAGAATGATCTTTGTAAAACCATGTCATTTGCCTACAAAATTAGTTCACAAATCATAATGGGCAATTAGAAAGATCAATTGGAATTGAAATCAGGGGAAAAGAGCAGAGATTTGATCTGAATGAGCTTATCGAAATCAGAAACCATGCATACGAAAACAACACCATCTACAAGGATATAGTGAAGAAGTGGCATGGCAAACATATCAGAACCAAGAACTTCGTCTCATGGCAGAAAGTGCAATTATTCAGTGAAAGGTTGAATATCTTCCCAGGAAAGTTAAATCAAAGTGGACGTGACCATTCATCATCAGAGAAATGCACAATAATGGTAGCGTTGAAATGTCCGAACCAACAGACAATGCATGATCTTTCCTTATGAATGGATAGTTGTTGAACCACTTTGTAGAATCAAACGAGAAGTTGGTCCAAGTCGAGAAGATCTCATTCACACGGAACACATATTCTGATGAAAGACTAAACTGCCCCATATACTTGATAAAAGAAGCCATACTCGTCCGTGCAGCAAGAAGATTCAACCGTTCTCTTATACATCCATCTAAACCCTATTCGTTTCCCCACCCTGGGTACTCTTCTTTACTTAGGCTGACCGGAGATTAAGTATATGGGTGGTCGATATCATTGTGTATATCTCACTTCTTACACATGAACACCTCATTTCTTGCTCTTCTCACTTCTTACACATGAACGCCTCATTTCTTGCTCTTCTGTTATATGTAGGCCCTCAAAAGCCTAAGTATAAGCGAGCGAGATGACTTCCTATTATCATCACTCAACTATGTTTGGTACGAGCTATGTCTTCATTCCACCTAGTGCCATGGGGATATAGCACATGCTAAGTATAGGGGGTGTGTATACATGCTATAGACTTTACCCGTAGCTCGTACTTTAACTATTTTCAAATAAAAAATAGATATGGGTAACTATTGTGTATAATATGTATACTATAAAAATTTGTGTGTATATAATACATGTTTTGACAATTTTTGTCAAAATTAAGGGCTATAACAAAACTTTTGAAAAACAATAAAAATTCTTTTGGTGACAATTTTGACTACTGAATTTAAAAAAAATGACTAGCTGCTTTTTAGTGAGGGAACTATTGTCTCCCTTATCTGATTGGGTGGTTAAAGGACAATGTAAGGCCCCGTCTTGAAGAAACATGAGTAGTTGTTCTACGATCTGTACTTGAACCCATACTCGTTGAAAGTAAATGCAACTAGTCGTGTGAGTTTAGGTCAATCACTATTTCACTCTTAAAAAACTAACTTAATGTTTTATCCCTGACACCTTCACATCACACAATACTTGTGTATTCCAGACTACTTGGTTTAAAGTGACACTTGAGTCTGAGTCACATCACTCGTGTCTATTAGGATCCTAAGACTTAAATACTCAACACCCCTAGATAGATGATATATGTGCTATATTGCATGTAGAATCTCAAAGACTTAAAGAAAATGACCAGCACAAAATTTGCACGATGACATAATCTTTTTGATGAGTCAATGTTTCACCTGAAGGACTAGGATGAGAGGCTTGACTTCGGAGCTAATTATTGAGGATGGGACTTGATTAAGGGCCACTTCATGAAATCTGAGTATCAGCACATAAGCTAGCATGGGGACAAGGTCCATGTACTAATCTTGACTTAACCTAGGTGCTAGTGAGTGTAAAAACCTTAAAAATGTGGATCACCATGCGCCAACTTAGTAAAGCAGTGGAGATAACCAGACATTTATCATTACAAAATTCAAATAGAAAGCTCAAAATTTCAAAGAAAATTTCCGCAAAAGAGCTGAAGAACCGGTAAGCTCTCCCAACCTTTTCAAAGTGTCTACTTGGACCAAATTTATTAGGCCACAGGAGTCGGGCGAGCATGAAAAAAGGGCCAAGTATCATAAATGCTACAAGTTTGGGTGTAGGATGTACCTTAGGTACTAAAAAAAGGCACACTTGGTGCATCCTAGAAAAACAAGTGTAGACTACTCTGAAATCTCTTGATGGACATGATGATTCACAATTAAAATTACATGAGTGTGTAATATGGCAATCGAGAGATCCTTGTTCCAATAAGAGGAGAAAAGAAATGATACTATCCTACTTGCTCCATACTTTGCTTGTTCACCATCACAATTTCAAATCTGACAACTAAAAAGACAATTAGGAAACTCGGTCATTAAACTAGAGTCAAGGATTGGGACCTGAAGAGAGCCTCTTAGACTTAGGATCCAGGCGAAGCAAAGACTCTACGCAGGAGAATGGATTCAACACATTACAGTCATACCTGCTACACTTATATATATATATATATCCATGTAGAGTCTAATGATTATAAATGTCGAGTTCCTTTTAGATGAGACTTAGTTAGACTTAGATTTAAGAAGTCACCTGAAACTATTGGACTGGTCTTCAAGTCTTACACTCACACTTACACAGTCGAGGATTCAACCTTCTAAAATTGCTCGATGACAAGCAAATAAGTAAGTATAGGGGGTCATAAATCCATAATTCATATACTTTATATAAGGAATTTAGAAAGATCTCCTTAACAAGTCATCAAATAGACCCCCTAAAAAGATCCAATTAACTCTTGTAATAGTGTTAGAAACTGGAGCTAAAATCTATATATTAATCCATGATTCTCACCATTATTGTGCTTATATTTTATGTACAAACACTGGGTATTCCAATTTATTTCTTCTTCTATTGTCTTCTTTAGGTTATATACTAACAAGGAATAAAGAATCAAAAACCAAAAAAATAGCAAAACATAGAGAAAGCAAAAGAGTTGAACCTGTATGTATTGTACAGTGTTTATCTTTGACATTTTTTATTTCACCTTTTTATTAATCTATAAAAATCCATAAAATTAGATTAATCATGTAATCATTGTATATATTAACCCACTAATTAGAACCTAATTTAAAATACAAAAAATTAAAAATTTAAAAAATGGGGATTAATTGTCAAATTAATACCTATACAAAAATACATTTTGTACATATGGCTCCTTTTGGTTTTGGGTCCTTCATGAAAGTTGTAGATCTCATCAAGATCAACAACTTTCATGTAAATCACTTTTTTATTTGACATTTCTATTTTATTTTCATTTTCTCTAGTCAACGATCAACCAAGAGAATCACTCTTGATTTCTCCACCTTACCCCCCCCCCCCCCACTCCTCTCTTATTGACTCACATGCCTACTGTCCAATTGACCATGGTCAACTAGGGCACCCTCCTGACCGTTACGCCCCAACCCGTGAATCCTTCTTCATCTCCCATGGATTCTATCAATTCCCAGTCGTTACCCCAATCCTTTACTACATGCATGTAACCTCCTATTGTTGAGTATCCTCGTCGGCCCATCAACTTCTCATCTCCTCGTCGTTATGCCCTCGATTATCTCCTATAAAATCACCACAACCTGCTACTGAATCGCCTATCCACCAATCCAAAACCTTAACCCTCAGCCCTGATACCATCCCTGGTTCAGGAGGGGGTCCTCTTCATCGGGCGACGATGAGGGCATAGGTGGTGTGATCCTCGACCAAATCTTCTTGGTCATGTCCTGCAGGTTAGAGCAATAGAGCTCAATCATCCTCTCATCGGAGCACCCTCGAGCGCAAACACTAGGAGATTGAACTCCTTCCCAGGTGATATCCTCCATCCTCGGCGGTTCACCTCGACCATCATCTCTACCATCTGTCGTTCTCCGCTCCTCCATGTAGCCCCCAATCTCTCCCCCTTTTCGATTTACTCCATTTTTATCTCGCCTTTCACAGCACCGTTGGCCCATCTGGGCATCACATCAGCTCCGCCTCACACCCCCGATATTCATTGACCCATCACCATCTCATCTCCCTTTCTCCATGACCTCCTCCACATAGCTCTACCTCCAGGTCTTGCACAAACGTGGATCTCTAAAGGTCTTCACCTCCCATCACATGAATAGACCTCCATTCACCAACATTTCATCCCTATTTTGCATGATAATCCCTACAGGTGTACTACCCCTTCATTGATCGGTCGAAGCACTGGGCCTCCGTTCTCCTTCTTTGTCGTCGACGATCGAGCCCCATCTCGCTAATTCGATACCACCGCAGCTCTAGGATGCTTCTAGCTAGGGTAGACATGGGTCAGGGCCAGCCCGACCCATCCTGTTGCCTAGCCCGCTCAAGCCCGACCCAAGCTTGAGCCCACTGTCTTAATAGGTAGTCCTGGGCCACAAATTTGTCCCATCTAGCTACACGGTCGGGTCTACACATGCCCGAACCCAAAGCCCACAGACCGGCCTGATTTATGGCCTGCATCCAGGCCCGGGCCATTAGTTTGCTCGACCCACACCCCCACTTGTTTCATTTCAAAACCCTATTCTCGAGTAACCTAAATCCGATTCCTAATCAATTCCCGACCCCGACCCCGACTCCCCCTCCCCTCTTGAATGCCACCCGCCGCCCCTGCCAGAACCCAACTCCCAAAGCTTCATGCCTTCGATGTTGTGAGTGGCACTCTGTGACTCCGCCAGTCCAATCCATTGGCCTACGGTGCCCCTCCACCTCATTCCGCCTCCTCCCTCCCCAGGTTCCACCGTGGCCCCCCTCCACCTCGCGTCGTTCCTCGGGTCGCATCGCCTCATCCCTCCCTCTTCCTCCCTCTCTCCCCACCCAGTGATGCCCATCACCACCCCGTCCTCCCTCTCCCTCCTTCCCTCACCACCTCGTGCTCCCTCTCCCTCCCTCCCTTCTCTACCTCCAGTCGGCAACCGCCGACGCGACGCCTCCTCCCTCTCCCTCCTGTCCTCCACCGCCTCCGTCTTCCTCCCTCCCCATGGATTCGTGGGTCAACTCGACCCGGGCTCGACCCATCATGAGTCAGGCTAGGCTCGGGCTTGGGCTTAGTTGCTGAAAAATGAGCGAGCCTAGGCTCGGTCCGTGGGCCCGGAGCGTCTTTGTTGCACCCCTTTCGAGCTTCCAGGTCCTTCAGCTGAACTCCAGGACCTGGGAGGAGCTCGGATATCCTCACCGAAGTACCACCCCTTCACCACCACACGTGGAGGAGATGAAGAGCATACACCCTTGGATTTTAATCCAAAGGTAACTGTACGCTACGAGTTACCACCGTCCGATCATTCTTGCAGATCTTCATTGATTGTCCATTGTTGTGTTGTGTCTGGACCATTGATCACGTCAGATTTAACGGTCCAGATTCCCCACCGAGACTCCATCCTTGCCTTTAGGCTCGAGATGCCCGCATAGATACCACCTTCCAGCACGTACTCGCTCGCCACCAAGCCTCCCACCGTGCCTAGCCCTCATGTTCGGGAGGCACATGGGTGGGGAATAATTGCAGAAGGACCCTTCCACCGTATGTGAATTGCATTTACGTCCTTATGCATAGAGTACGTGCCTGAATGGAAAATTCTTAGAGGGTCCCCTCTGAGTTCCCATAATTACAGATAAGTCCCTACCATGGCCAATTTGTTATAAAAAAACTCTTATTTTTCTTAGAAACACCATGGTATCAATAAGGAACCTTATTTGTCATATCTTCTTCTTCCTTGAGTTCAACTTATGCTTAAAATTTGTGGAGCTGAAATCCAAACATGGATTATGGGCATTGTTATTTTACTAATATTATTTAAATTTGAAGAAAAGATTAGGATGAATAGATTGCGCCTATATCATATTAAAGGAGTCTCGAATGGGTTCATATACCGTCAACCATCTATCTTCATGATGAAGCTCTTATGGAGGGAGAAGAGGCTCTAACTATGATAAGCGGGGCTCTAAAAATGAGATAAAGTGGGTTTTAACAGTAAATGTGGTCTTTTATGGTCAATTGAGTGGATGTAATTGACAAGTTATAAAACTTTCTCAATGTTATCGTATCCATGCAAAGGGTGCAATCTCCTTGTTTAATCCAATTTGATATGACGTACAAGCCAACTTGATCCAATTAGCCCCATATCCCATGTGCAAGGAGCTACCAAGATCAAAAGAACTAAGTAATTGTGTAGTTAAGGACCCCTACAATGAAAATAACAAGATACAAATCTAATGCATAAAAATGCAAGTAAGATAAGTAAAGGATCCAAGTGACCTATAGTGACTTAATTACAATTAATACTTAGTAGGCTAAGTGGTTCGAGAGAGTGAGATTTTCCATGTGGTGGAAAACAAGTCTAGGACTAAGGAGGATGAATACCTACTTAAGTTTTGTCTACGTATAACTTCATTCTTGGATTGACCTAATTCTAACACCTTCAAGAACCATTCAACCACAATTGTTGAGTTGAAGCTCAAAAGAAGGAGCTTTAGGTCACCCTTAACGCAAAGGAAGCTTCGTCAAAGACTTAAGCCAGAGAATTTATCTCTAACACCTTCGACATGTTAAGTTTGTTTTTAGATCTCGATGTAGTAGATAAGCCATATGTCTAATTCGAATTTAGGTTGTTCATAAGTAAGAGGAAAAGCTTCAAAACAAGGTAGAGTGCTCATATACTATTGAAGTATTTTCGAGTAGTTGGTGTTATTTTGTGATGCCTTGTTGAATTTATATACTCGTAGAGATACTGGCATGTAGGGATGAAAACAAATGTGAATATATCCGTATCCGATCCGCTATCGTATTCGTTTTATATATATTTTGACATTCGTATTCGTATTCGTTTAAAATGGATGCGGATATGGATATCACTTTGATATTCGCTAATATTCGCATTCGTATTCGTATAATCGTTTTCGAATATAAGTATAATGATAAATTTATTTATAACTATGTGTAACAATATTTTATGATTGAAGTAACTATTTTTAATATAGTTGTTATGAAATTACTATATATGTTACATTTATTTTATGTGTATACCATTCTAAACATGTATATTTTAGTTAATCTATTGAATATTTCTGTTATTATTCATATCCGATTCATATTCGTTTCACATTCGTATTCATTTTAAGGATATGGTAACACATTTTTCACATCCGTCAATATTCGTATATGTATTCGTATTCGTATTTTAAAATGGATAAAGATATGATTATACCTATATTCGTATCCATATCCGACCATTTTCATCCCTACTGGCATGTGTAATGACAGGAAATGAGCGCTAACTTGCAATGACATGGAATGAGGGCTAACTACTACTTTACGAGTGACAAGGAAAGTAGCTTATTGATTAATAACTATGCTTGAATGATCTAGTTGCATTTTAGGATGCTTAGTAGGATAAGAATGTGTCATCTTTTTGTGTGTTAATTCTTCTAATTTCCCTAGTTATATACACGAGATCAGATAGGAATGTGTCATCTTGTTGTGTGTTAATTCTTATAACTCCCCTTGTTAAATACACAAGATCAGATAGGAATGTGTCACATTACAATGATATTTAGTTATACCTTTTACCAATTTTTAGTGTGTTAAAGATTTATATAATCTCTTTTACCCATTTTTAGTGTGTTAAATATTTATATAATCTCACATGTGAATCCTTGATTGAATTAACATGGATTACATGTTTAGGATATAAAAGCATGAATATAATTATGCATGTTGACTATGAATGTGTTTTAATATACAACATTTAAGATGCTTGTTCATGTATGTTATAGTGGACATGGATAATCAATGATGGCAAGTTGTTGTTGATTTAAATACCTAGATAGTATCATAATTGAGTGCATGAATAACAACACTTAGTATGGTTTTTAGCCACAATTTGATGTTGGTATATCACATTTCTATAGATGATATTTATGTTGAGTAACTTAAGATGCAATAGATGCGATAAACACACGATGAGATGATTCTATCATGGAATGAGTGAGGGTTACATGTAAATGACGTGGATTGGGATTAATTAATAAGATAATAACTCGAGAGGCCTCATGAAACCTAAGATCCTTGGTTTAGCATGTGGTGATCGACGGGCTAGAAGCGACAAATTTGCTCCGTTAGCATCTTAGTCCAAGAAATGAGACTACGATGTGCTCGAACCCGTGATCTTCAAACATGGTATCCACATAGTCACGATGGATATGTATATTTGATGATGTAGGAAGGAACCTCTTTCGCAAGAGGACTCATTTTCACCTCTCCTTAGAATGGTAAGCCAATCCAAATGTGGAACAATGTATGTAATAAAGATAAACGGTATCAACTACCGTTTATTGAACGCATGTGAGGACCTTTTGTTGCCCCACCTTCCAACCCGATCTTTTTTTAAAAAAATCATGTTCGCATTTGTTTGTGATTCGTTAACTATCACCATGTATATATATGATGGTTTCAATATGATGACAAATAATAGAAATTATCACCAAAATTTCCACAAAGAATCGCCGGCAAATCATACTTTTGTCGACTTTTCGACAATAGTGACCGACATAAGCACATTTTTTTCTAGTAGAAGGTGGAGGGAGAAGTACTAGAAGAGCTTGACACTGATAACGCTCCCCCGTGACTAGCCTTGAGCGGAGTTCCTTCCTCAAAGTTTAGCTTCACTTCTTTGCATGCTCCCTTGACAATCTTGACCTCGTCGAAGGAAGGGAAGGGGTGACAATATTTTGAGGACGACAAAAAGGAGGGTGATCAATACACACACATATAGGGTTGATCCTATGAGAGCCAAAAATTGTGAAAGAATGAGAGCAATGATTCTGGACCATTGAATTCTCACCTCTGATTGTAGGAGAGAGAAGAGCAGAATCTAGTGCACCAGATTCATTGTTCTCATGCGCTCACAGTTTTTGGCTCTCACAGGATCAACACTATATATATATGTGTGTGTGTGGTTTGATGGGGTTGCCCCCACGCCATTTTTCCGTAATTTTTTTCCATTTTTTTAAAAATATCACCATGTATATTCATCTATATATCCATCCAATATGCTATTCGAATTTAATAAAAAAAATGGAAACTCTTATGCCCTCCATCTAGAACATGTCGATTACAACAATGTTTAGATCGTTAAAATTACATGTTATGGATGGAGGGCATAGGAGTCTACGTTTCTGATGAAATTCGAATGACATGTTGGAGGGAATATAGATGAATATACATGATGATATTTTCCAAAAAAATAAAAAAAATTACGGAAAAATGATGTGGGGCAGCTGTTGGGGGCAGTCCCATTTTTTCCATATATACAACGTTGATCTTATGAAAGCCAAAACTGTGAGAGCATAAGAACAATGAGTCTGGACCATTAGATTCTGCTGACTGATTGGAGGAGGAGAGAAACTAGCAGAATCTAATAGTCCATACCCACTGCTCTCAAGCTCTCTCAGTTTTTTTGAAAAAATATCACCATGTGTATTCATTCGATTTTCATCAGAAACAGAGACTCTTATTTCCTCCATTTAGAACAGGTTGATTACAACAATGTTTAGACCGTTAAAATTACCTGTTATAGATAGAGGGCATAGGAGTCTCCGTTCTGGCGAAATTCGAATGGTATATTGGAGGGATATATATATATATATGAATATACATGATGATATTTTTTCAAAAAAAAATAAAAAATCACAGAAAAATGACATGGGACATCCTCATTTTTTTCATATATATATGTATGTATGTATGTAGAGGGTTGATCATGTGAGTGCCAAAAATTATGAGCATGAGAGCAGTGAGTCTGGACCACTAGATTCTGCTCATCTCTCTCATCCTCCAATCAATTAGGAGAGAGATGACAGAATCTACATGATGATATTGTGAGAGGATTGATCTTGTGAGAGTCAAAAATTGTGAGAGCATGAGAGCAGTGAGTCTGGACCATTAGATTCCGTTGATTGATTGGAGGAGGAGGGAGACGAGCAGAATCTAATGGTCGAGACTCACTGCTCTCATGCTCTCACAGTTTTTGGCTCTCACAGGATCAACCTATATATATAGGGGAAAATGTGGCTGCCCCTATGGGGGGAGCTAACTTAGCTCCCCCCACCTCATTTTCCCTACATTTTTTTAGAATTACTTCCATGAAAATTCATCACTATATCTCTGTATTATGTCATTCAAATTTCTTGAGAAACATAGACTCCTACGACCTCCATCTAGATGGTCATTTTTTAACGGTCACAGAAATGTTGAAATCGACATCGTCTGGATGGAGGTCGTAAGAGTTTCTGTTTTACACAAATTTTGAATGACTTAATATAGGTATATAATAAAGAAAATCCACGGAAGTAATTTAAAAAATAGAAAAAATGTAGTCGATAGTCTACTCCCACCCCCATTTTCTCCATTGTTTTAATTTTTTGGAAAATATAATTATGTATATTCATCACTATATCCCCCTAATATGTCATTCCAATTTCGTCAGAAACAGAGATTCCTATACCCTCCATCTGAATGGGGTCAATTTCAGCAATTCCGAGACCGTTAGAATTTAACAGTCTTGGTGAAGGGGATAAAAGTCTCGAATTAAGCTGAATTTTTAATAACACCATGGTGACATATTGTGATCTAAATTCCAATAGGTTTCATTACAGAAAGATAAAAAAATACATGGGAAAAAAGGTGGGAGCATGTAAGTTAGCTAAATCCAGGGAGCATACTCCTTTTTTCCTATATATGCATATATATAGGGTAAAATGGGGCTGCCCCCATGGGGGGAGCTAACTTGGCTCCTCCCGCGCCATTTCGCCCCTTTTTATTTTTTTCCGAAATTTCTTCCGTAGATTTTCATCCATATATCCATATATTATGTCATTCAAATTTCACGTGAAACAGGGACTCCTACGACCTCCATCCAGAATGGTCATTTTTAGCAATTCTGTTACCGTTAAAAAATGACTGTCTGGATGGAGGCCGTACGAGTCTCTGTTTCGCACGAAGTTTTAATAACATAATATAGGTATATAGTGATGAATATTCATGAAAGAAATTTTCAAAAAAAATAAAAAACCAGGTGAAATAGCGGGGGGAGCCAAGTCAGCTCCCTTAGGGGGCAACCCCATTTAACCCATATATATATATATATATATAGTTAAATAAGGCTACACCTACTTAGCTACTTCCACCCCCATTTTCTCTATTTTTTTATTTTTTTGGGAAATGAAAATATGTATATTCATCACTATATCCCCCCAACATGTAATTCCAATTTCGTCAGAAACAAAGACTCCTATACCCTCTATCTGAATGGGGTCAATTTCAGCAATTCTAAGACCGTTAAAATTTGACATTCTTGATGGGGGAGATAGAAGTCTCTAATTAAGTCGAATTTTTAATGACACCATGGTGACATATTGTGATATGAATTCTAATAGGTTTCATTTTAAAAATAAAAAATACAGGGGAAAAGGGGGTGGGGGGGACATGTAAGTTAGCTGCACCAAGGGAGCATATTCTTTTTTCCCATATATATACACATATATATGTGGGTAAAATGGGGTTGTCCCTATGGGGAGCTAACTTAGCTCCAACCGCCTCATTTTTTTCACTTTTTTTATTTTTTTTGAAAATTCCCTTCGTGAATATTCATCACTATATCCCTATATTATGCCTTTCAAATTTTGTGTGAAATAGAGACTCATACGACCTATATCCAGACAGGACCGATTTTAACAATATTGCGACCGTTAAAAATGACTATCTAGATAGATGCTGTAGGAGTTTTTGTTTCACATGAAATTTGAATGGCAAAATATAAGGATATAGTGATGATTATTCATGGAAGAATTTTTCAAAAAAAATAAAAAAACTGGGAAAAATGGAGCGGAGGGAGCTAAGTTAGCTCCCCGAGGGGGTAGCCCCATTTTTCCGTATATATAGCGAAAAGGGAAGCTACACCGATGGTGCAACCAACTAGCTACGCCCAGTCATTTTTCTTATAGGTTTTTGATTTTTTTGGATGGAAACCTATTACTTAGTTTATTGAGTGGAATATGTGTTTCAAATTTCATGCAAAACAAACATTCTTAAGATGCTCATGTAGATATGGTCAATTTAAGCAATTTTGAGACCGTTAAAATGTGATAGTTTCGATGAAGATGATAGAAGTATCGATTTTAGCTGAATTTGGCATTAGATCATGATGATATATGGTAATTTAAATCTCCTTAGATTTAATTTCAAAAAAACAAAAAATCAATGGAAAAAATGGTCAGTGCAGCTAGTTAGCGACACCCTCGGGTGCAACTTCTCCAACCCCTATGTATATATAGAGGAGAGAGGGGGGGGGTTGATCCTGTGAGGGCCAAAAACTGTGAGAGTGTGAAAGCAGTGATCTGGACCACCAGATTCTGCTCTTCTTTCTTCTCCTCCAATCAATCAGGAGAGAGATGGCAGAATCTATTAGTTCGAATTCACTACTTTCATGCTCTGTTTTTGGCTCTCAAAGGATCAACTCTCTATATATATATGGTTGCTTTGTTTCTTTCATTATTTTTTTAAATTTTAGTCCTAACAATTAAATTGAGGAACTTAACGTGGGAGCAAATGGCACGAAATAAAACAAAATTAAAGGGGATAGCAAGATTAAAGGGGTTATAATGTAATTACAAATTTTCAGGGGTTATAATTTGTAATTCTAATAGATTGCAGGGGTTTACTAACCGAAGTTGCCGTTGATGCGAGTCTAACCCCCTCCCATTGCGCGTGGGGTCCGTGCTGTCTTAATTAGACCCCCCGCGTTAAGGTCACCTCCCCGCCCTTCTGTTTCCCTCGCCTTTGGCTCCACCCTCATATAACTCCCCTCATGACGCAATGCGGAGAGAGAGAGAAAGAAAGGATAGATGAGCGTTTGGCTCTCACCGCAGCGAATTGGATCGCGAGAAGAACAGCTCTAGGGTTTCAACTCTCGCTCCTTCCCTCTCCCCTCGCCCCAACGATCTCATGTCTCTCGTCTCTAACTCGCCATTTCGAGATCCCACTGCGCATTATGTTGCTTCTTCTCGCGGAATTCTCATGTCTGGAATGGTACGGAATCTTACTGTTTGCCCGCTCTTCAGTTCCCATCTCGTCTATTTGACTTTTCGGTTTGAAATTCGGGCGTTTTATACGGATTCGGATTTCTTGCTGGTTGTTTTGATATAGATTTGATTTTTTGCTGAAAGAATTGTGCTTTTGTGATGGAGTGATTTGTTATCCTTGGGAGGTAGAATTGAATATTAGTTTCTGTTTGATTTCTGAGCTTCTAGGGTTATCGAAGCTGATGGGAATTTCGTGCTCCATGATTGAAACTTAGGGTTTTGGTATTTGTACAGCTGTAATGAAACGCACATGACAGACCTTACATCGGTGGCTTTCTGGAGTTAAGACATCCTATGGTTGGCTCTCTAGGGTTTGCTGCTAAAATTTAGGATGTTCTTTTTGTGAAAATACATTTATGTTAGGATTTTATCCAAATACGAGTGGAAGTGGTCTGATGATAACCAAAATTAAACCAAACTATCTTCCCTTTATGTGTCCTTATTATAGTTATTGTGCTCTGGAACAGTGCATAAATTTTTTTTATCTAAAATGTCAACACGTTAAAAAATCCCTATTTCGTAGGATTTACCTTTCTCATAAAAAATGTTTACTCTTGGAAAATGCCAGTCAAATTTCTGTGATCAAACGAACAAGATAGAATCTCCTACCTCTAGTGAAAGTTTGAGCTGAATGGAAATCTTCCCTGTGTTTATCTGTTGGTCGATTGTCCCTATTATCTGATAATTGAGGTGATCGGCAGCGTACAAATGGTTAGACAATTTGCTTTTAGAGTGTTGAGATAATATAGTTACAGCCTTACAGGTTGTTATGCGATCGCATTGATTATATTCTCAATCAAGTTGGTTGTACCTCTTCTACACATGTAGTTACAGGTTATTACTTTCACAGGCCACTTGAGTTAGCTTCTACATGAAAGCATTGTTCGGGAAATCGACTTCACGGGCTGCATATGCAGCTGCATATGCCTATGCGGCTTGAGGACCAAACCGATTTCATTGATCGGTCCCGCATATGCCGCATGTGCATCCCACATATACCGCATGTGCGCCTGATTATGCCTTTTATGCGCTTATCATCCTAATCGGATCCCACCATATCCATATCTTGATATTCTATCAGATTGAACATTTATTCGGTTATACCTTTAGTTGAGATTTATCCATTGCTTGAACATTTTAGATTATCTTATGTTATCCGAGTTAGTACACCACTAATGTTATTTGTGTTTGATACTTATATATTAGGTATTAGGTGTGCTAACTTATTTTTAATAAATTGAGATTGTTTTAAGTTCTACATGAAAATATTTCTTTTTAGATCGTCTCAAACTCCACTTTTATCACATAAGTTCAATTCAACTATAATATTTTTATAGACATTTAGCTATTTCTATTTGTTGTGTTATTATACTTATACGGGTAAACGTTTACCCATCCTTCTCTATATATTGTACTCATCCCTCCTCATTTGAAGATTGATTTTTAGTGAAGAGAGCCCTAATCTCTAGTGAGGGAGATTAGGGATTGAGAGCCTCCGTGATTTTTCCCTCTCCGTAGGGGTTTCCACATAAATTCTTATCTCGATCTTTGTGTGTGCTTTGTATGTTTGATTCTACATGGTATCAGAGCCTCGTTGAGGCATATGATTGTGTTTTCTGCTGCTCGAAGTGTTGGAAATTGGTTCCATTGTGCTGGATTTTGTCTTTCGGTGGTGATTTTTGATTTCTCTCATTGTCGATCAACCATATTGCATTATGGCAACCACCCCAATCGTTGTGGAGTTGTGGTGAAGGTCTGAATCCACCCGCCAGAGGTTGTTGCTGCTGCTACGGTGTTTTTGGCGTCTAAAATTGATCCGAACTCAATTGGTGTTGTGAGGTAAGTTCCCTGGTTGTTGGGGGAACAACCTTTGGTGTGAGTTTTGTGCTCTTAAGTGCTGTTGTGGGCGTATAGCTCATTTCGTGGGGACATTTTCTACCCCTCTTTTGCAGGAGAAAATTGGGTTGTTTATTGTTGTACACCAAGTGTTCGACAAAAAGCCACAAAGAGCCTCGTTGAGATCTTCTGTGTTTCAAGTTCTTTGTGTTGAACTGCTACTCCTATTGTACTCAAGATGTATGATTAAATGTCTGTGAGAGATAATCAAAGTCTAAAGGCTACGAATTTTCTGGTGAATGATCCTATGATGCTTGGAGCATCCACAGAACCCGACTCAACAAAGGATACTATTATGGAGTTGCAGTCCTTCTTGAAGGAATCATTTACGAAAGAACATATCTCCTTGCAATCGACAGACAATGGTTCAACTTGTAATATGAGGAGATCTAACAATGCTCTCTCAACCAAATCTGAGTGGATTATCGATAACGGTGCTTCCGATCACATGACATGTGATCATAGAATGTTTCATGATTACAAGTTATCGTTTGGAAGAGAGAAAGTTACAGTTGCAGATGGGTCTCCAGCTACTGTTGGTGGAAAAGTAATGATTCCTGTTGTTGATCGTTTCCTCCTTACCGATGCACTTCATGTCCCCGATTTCCCAATAAATCTTTTGTCAGTAAGTAAGATTACTAAAGAATTGCACTGCAGACTGATTTTTGATCACAATTCGTGTGTTTTAGAAGACTTATAGACATGAAAGAAGATTGAAATTGGATTAGTTGAGGATGGATTATATCGTCTTCCAGCTCGAGTGGGTCAAGTACTTACATCTGTGATGAAAGCTTGCTTTGAAAAGGACAACTCTACTTTAGTACGAAAATGGCATGAGCGTCTTGGTCATATCATTTTTTCTTCCCTATATAAGTTGATGCCTGAGATTTTTATTTTCTCTGGATTGTCTGACGATGATACAATGTGAGGTTTGCCAATTTGCAAAGCAAACACGAACTACATTTCCTGCATCTACTGGTAAATCTACTTATGCGTTCGAATTTGTGCATTCTGATGTTCAGGGTCCGTCAAGTGTGAAGAGCATGGGTGGCCATATGTATTACATCACTTTCATTGATGATTATTCGCGGAGTACTTACATGTACCTTTTAAAAAATAGAAGTGAAGTTCCTGCTGTTGTAAAGAACTTTATAAATATGGTAAGCACTCAGTATGTAACAATAGTAAGAACGCTCAGGACTGATAATGCCAATGAGTACATGGAAAGTTCCCTACATGTGTTTTCTTGATGAGAAGGGTATCATCCATGAAACCTCATGTAGTTACACGCCGCAACA
This sequence comes from Ottelia alismoides, assembly GCA_037367405.1. Lineage (NCBI taxonomy): Eukaryota > Viridiplantae > Streptophyta > Magnoliopsida > Alismatales > Hydrocharitaceae > Ottelia > Ottelia alismoides. Next base: position 220,486 of record JAZKJV010005970.1, on the reverse strand, counting down.
GAATGGGATAGCTAAAAGAAAAAATCACCATTTATTGAATGTCACAAGAACACTCCTACTCCAGCGAAATGTGCCAAAGAATTTTTGGGGAGAAGCCGTCTTGACAGCTGCCTATCAAATCAATAGGACACCATCTTCCGTAATTGGGAAGAGAACTCCTTTCTTTGTCATCCATCCATATACCTCTCCCTTCAGTTTGGACCCACGGGTTTTTGGATGTGTCTGCTTTCTTCACAATTTTGGACCAGGTTGGCGTAAGTTGGATCCAAGAGCCACGAAATGCATCTTTCTTGGGTATTCTGGAACTCAAAAAGGATACAAATATTATGACCCTGTGGCGTGTTGTCTTTATGTAAGTAAAGATGTTACTTTCTTCTAGAGTGAGTCCTACTTCTCTAAGAGATTTCCTCAAGGGGAGTCTGTGAGTACAAATGTTGAGAAAAATGAGAATGGGATTTATTTTCTTGGTGACATACAAGAGACTATCCATGTGGGGGAGAACAATGAACAAGATAAAGACAAAGACAGTGAAAATGCATGCAGATTTGGACAGACTTATAGCAGACAAAAGGGATCAGATAAAGTGGTGGAAATCGAAGAAGATATGATACCGAACCAGGGTGTCAACTTTTCCTTCGACCATGACGTCAACCCTTCCATGGGTGATTTTGGTCATGAAAGCTCTACAAGTGTTTCTCTCCCTCCTGATATTTATACTGATAATGTCAACCCTTTACTGGATGAGCGTCCCAATGCTATGAGAAAATCTACTAGAACTGTTTGAGCCTCTACTCGTTATCCAGTGGAGGACTTTGTTGCTTATACTAATATGAGTTCAAGATATTAATGCTTTATTACCTCTCTTGATGCTCATCATGTTCCCAAAAATTTTGATGAAGCCAAAAAGGATCCGAAATAGATTGATGCTATGAAGGAAGAAATGGATGCATTGGTTAAAAATAATACTTGGGATATTGTTGATGCTCCTAAGGGCGTTCACCTTGTTGGCTCTACATGGGTTTATACAATCAAATATGATGCGAATGGAAATGTCGATAGATTCAAAGCTCGGCTTGTTGCTAGAGGATATAGCCAGAAATATGGGATTGACTACCAGGAGACTTTTGCTCCTGTTGCCAAGATGAATACGATCAGGGTTTTTATTTGTCTAGCAACCCATTTTTCTTGGAAAATGTATCAGTTAGATGTGAAAAATGCTTTCTTGAATGGTGATCTTAAAGAAGAAGTGTATATAAAACTGTCACCTGCGTTTGAGAAGGACAACAAGTGATGCAAACTAAAAAGGTCTTTATATGGATTAAAGCAATCACCGAGAGCTTGGTTTGAACGTCTCCGTGTGTTAAGATTAGGAACGGATATATCCAAGTGAATGGAGACCACACCTTGTTTATAAGGAGGAATGCCGAAAAAAGATCTATTCTTTTAGTGTATGTTGATGACATGATCCTTACAGGTGATGATGAAGAAGAAATTTCCAGGATAAAGAAAATACTTGCAGGTGAATTTGAATTGAAAGACTTGGGGAAGTTAAAGTACTTCCTAAGCATTGAGATTGCTCGATCTCCAGGAGGTATGTGTCTAAGTCAACGAAAATATGCTATGTACTTATTGAAAGATTGTGGCATGTTGAGATGCAAGCCTACTACTAATCCTATTGAGGCAAACCATAAACTGAATAAATAGGATGGTGACCTTCTTGATGATGCACGAAAGGGTAGGTATCAAAGATTGGTGGGAAAGTTGATCTATCTTACCCTTACTAGACCGGATATTACATACGCTGTAAATGTGGTGAGTCAATTCATGTATGCTCCTACTACCTCTCATACTAATGCGGTAAATAGAATTCTATGCTACATAAAAGGATCACCGGGAAAAGGTCTTATGTTCAAGAAGAATCATGATGTCACTATTGAAGGATACACTGATGCTGATTGGGCTGGCTCCATTAATGACAGAAGATCCACCTCAGGTTATGCGGTATATTTGTGCGGAAATTTGGTTATTTGGAGAAGTAAGAAGCAGAATGTGGTTTCAAGATCAAGTGCTGAAGCGGAATACCGAGCTCTTGCCAATGGCGTTACAGAAATTATGTGGCTAAAAATTTTGCTCCATGACTTGGGAATTAAAGTTAGTATGCCAATGCAGATTTTTTGTAACAACAAGGATGCAATAAATTTGGCCAACAATCCTGTAATGCATGATAGAACGAAGCATTTGGAGATTGATAGATACTTCATCCATGAGAAGATTGATGAAGGATTGTTGTGTCTGCCTTACCTAAAATCAACTGATCAGGTCGTTGATCTCTTTACAAAGGGGCTGCCTACAATACAATTTGAGTTGAATGTAGGCAAGTTGAGCATGGTGGACATGCATGCCCAACTTGAGGGGGGTGTTGAGTTATTATGCTTATATGGGTAAATGGATCTTTGGATGAGAGACCGTTTACCCATCCTTCTCTATATATTGTACTCATCCCTCCTCATTTGAAGATTGATTTTTAGTGAAGAGAGCCCTAATCTCTAGTGAGGGAGATTAGGGATTGAGAGCCTCCGTGGTTTTTCCCTCTCTATATTCGTTTACCCATATAGGTATAATAACTCAACACTAGTTTTGGGGGAAAAAACTATTTCTAAATTGAAAATTAGAAAACCATGTAAAACCATATATACCTTGCATATGCCCCGTATACCGCTTAATCACTGTTCCATGACATGTCTAAAGGCATATGTATACCACTTTCATGAACTTTGGCTGAAAGTTTTATTTCAAGTTAAAGCTAGATGACTATGATAGCCTTGCATTTACAGTTTGTTTTTGTTTACATTTATAGTCTGTAACTTGGCATCTCTTGCAAAGTTAGGGTGTTATTTAAACATGTCCACCCAAATTCGTTGTATTGTCTATGGTTATGTATCAGCAGCTCATGTTTAAGTTGAGAAACTCCAAACTTCCTTAAATAGTAATGTGTATGTGGACTGAAAATGTGCACTTACTCTATTGATGGGATGAAAAAAAATTAAAATGGCACATGCCAATTATTATATAGTGTAAAGGAAAGTTCTTTGGATCTTGGAGTTGTGGTCCCTATTGGTTTGAAGGTCATGGGACCACTGTGGACTTTACATGTTTAGCGTAAACCTTTGTGGTGTTTCTTCTTTGATGAATTTTGATCGAGTACTTAGACTCTAATGTTCATACTTTGATTTTTAAAAACAAATATTGAAACCGAATGTATTAAAGAATAAATGTGAAAAAAAAATAGAGTATCTAAATCATATAAAGGCCTGTAAAGATAATTCCTAACGAGCCAGGAAAATGCCATTTGTACCGATCTGGCTCTTTTTTGATTCATTGATTCCCTCAGCATCTGTTGGATCCAGACCATCTTTCGTGCTATACCAGCAGTAATAGACGTGCCCATTAATAGCAGAATCTTAAAAGGAAGTGATTAAAATTAATAACAACCAATATAAATGATGGATTGGTTTTGCCATTTCAGTTGTTCATAGTGGTAAGTGAAGCTCTGTTGTCTGGAATTTTATGCTAGTTATCTACTATTCAGTGGATACATTTGGTGCACTTTGAGGTATGGAGCCTATTTGAAAGCTTCTCATCACAGACATGCTTCAAAGGTAAACTTAGATATAAGATTTAACTGACAATTCAATGCATGCATTTTATATCTGCTGATTGAGAGGGTACAACCTTTTTGTCGGAATGTCTATGGGTCATGTTTATAGTCAAACTAGGTTCATCTTACGAAGGGTTGCATTGCTAACACCCTATTGGCTTGAAGGTCAAAGGAAAGTTCTTTGGATCTTGGGGTTGTGGTCCCTATTGGTTTGAAGTGCAATGGACCACTGTGGACTTTACCTGTTTAGCGTAAACCTTTGGGTGTTTCTTCTTTGATGAATTTTGATCGAGTACTTAGACTCTAATGTTCATACTTTGATTTTAAAAACAAATATTGAAACTGCATGTATCAAAGAATAAATGTGAAAAAAATAGAGTATCTAAATCATATAAAGATAATTCCTAACGAGCCAGGAAAATGCCATTCGTACTGATCTGACTCAGTTTTGATTCATTGATTCCAGCAATAATAGACGTGCCCGTTAATAGTAGAATCTTAAAAGGAAATGATTAAAATTAATAACAACCAATATAAATGATGGATTGGTTTCGCCATTTCGGTAGTTCATAGTGGTAAGTAAAGCTCTGTTGTCTGGAATGTTACGCTAGTTATCTACTATTCAGTGGATACATTTGGTGCACTTTGAGGTATGGAGCCTATTTGAAAGCTTCTCATCACAGACATGCTTCAAAGGTAAACTTAGATATAAGATTTTAACTGACAATTCAATGCCTGAATTTTATATCTGCTGATTGAGAGTGTATAAATTTTTTGTTGGAATGGCTATGGGTCATGTTTATAATCAAACTAGGTTCATCTTACTAATGTTTGCATTCCTAACACCTTCCAAAACCAATGATTATCCTTTAAGGATAGTCATTTGGATTTCTACTAGGAATGTGAATTTAGCTTTGTTTTTGAAGCCTCCTATTATTGAATTTAAAAGAAACATATTGGTTTATGATATGAGGTCTATGTATGAAAATATAGCTGGTCATCCTATGCCAACTAGTAACAATGAACACTTGGTTGACTGGCATGATTTCCAGTTGATGGGTTAAACCCTATAATGCATGAACAATAATCAGAACTGGATTTTTTTTCCTTTGTCGAGATTGGATAATTTATTTTATCAAAGGTTAGTTCTTGTGCATTAGCAACTCGACGGGCATAATGAACAAGTTGGATAATAGCACTTGACTAGACGACTGACAATTGGGATAGCTCACCATCATGTGTTTAATCAGCGGTTTATGTTATTGAACATTTTCTTCGACCAAACAAGCGGTAACACACTAAGGTGTCTATCTCAGATTCATTAAAAAATTAAAAGAGATTACAAGAACTTACAGGAGCCATGATTGTAAGAGAAATCTAGAATGAAAGACAATACTCTCAAAGTAAAAATGCTTAGATGAAAAGATAGACCTGTTACGAGCCAGTCGAATTGCCCATACTAAGGCAATCAAGAAGTACTAGATATTCCTCCAGATGCTGGTCAGAAAACTCAATCAAAAGGAAGGCATCCATTCACATCCACCCAGCAGTCGGAGATCCTCGCATTGTGGTCCGCGGCCAGAGAAAAAGATGCGGGAATCTGGACCGTTACCAATCCAGTTATCGGTCCAAAAAGCAAAAGAGATACCATCACCGAGCACTGGTCTGAACGGAATCTGAAAACTGGGCATCATAGAGCGGACACCTTTCCAAAAAGCCGAGGGATATGCAAGATGTTGATGAGAGATATTGCCCCGTGTTCCAACATTATAAATACTTTGAATATGACGGTAACATAAGTCTTCATTTCTATCCCAAGTCATGCTTACCCGTTTGAGAAGAAGAGCTTCATTTATAGTATCAAGACGGGAGATCCCAAGGCCCCCAGTTGCCTTGGGAAGAGTAATTGTCTCCCAATCCATAAGGTGCAGACTCGAACCAGTGTGGCCATTGTACTAATATGTTTAATGTTATATTTGAAGTCAATTATTTCTTTTGTTTCATTATGATAGTATAGAAAATGTACAAATCTATGTTAATATATAAGAATAGATGTACAAAAAGTGAATTATATATTTAAAATAAATAAAAATTTCAAACCGACTAATGGTCGATTAGATCCGATTAGTCGCCCAACTGTCGATTAATCCTTAGTCAGTGACCCCGTTGACCGAGTACCGACTACCACTTTCTGCAACCTTGATCCAAATGCTAATGAGAAAAACAGAACACGTGAATTGTAATGAACAGAATTATGAAATCAAATATAAGTTAACAATCTCCTAATCATGGAAAGAGATTGCAATATCAGTCATCATATAAATTTGTTAGGTATTGGGTATCAATACCCACATTTATATTCTTTTTTCCCGATGTTAACCAATATGTCACAATATATTGGTGATACATCGTGTCGTATTGTTGGTTTCAAAAAAATATCGTGTTGTGTTGTCGATATCAGTAAATTGGAAGACTTTAGTGAAATTTTCTTCCTCGATCGATATGGCTGATTTCAATGCCTTGCACATACAACATTTATTTCTTGTTCTTGTTGAGAGTATTTTGTATGGCCCCTCATGGCATTAATGCTTTCAAATAAGAATTCAACTCGAATAAATAATTCAATTATTATTTGGTCTTGGGGATGATGCCCTCGAGTAGGGGAGTATGCCCATGCTTCCCCTTGACCCCTCTCCCCCTCTTTAGTTGGCATGTCAACATGATCCTCATTCTCGGATAGCGGGCTTCATCTCCCCTTTTGACAGAGGAGCTCGAATTTCTATGCAACTTATTGCTTAGAATTCTAGGCCATTCTATATACATATTTCATAAATGTTAGTAAATACTAGGGGTCTCGTAATATGGATCCTACAAGTAACTTTATATGGTATTAATTGTTATTGCTTGACGTGGAGATTTCAGTTTCTAATTTATTGCAATATATCTTAATGTTTTAGAATTTGTTGTAATTATGGTAGTACTCTGAAATCCATATGCTATAGTACTTGTTTGCTAATTTGTTTGCTTTCAATGTCTCCGGTGTTTGCACCCAATTGTAGAATGAATGAAATGTTTTGTTTTGTTTTTTTTTGACACTCAATGAAATGTTTTGTTGTTGAACACAAGTTGTTAAAAGGTCACAAACACATGGTCATTGCACGGATTGGTAGAAGAACTTGAAGCTAGAGTACTGGGGTATTATGATCGAGAGTTAAAGACTCAGATGATGGCAAGGGGAGGGAGGTAATAGAAGGAGGTCATCTCGGCAATACTGATTTTCTTTATGTCTTCTTGCCTTATGCCAAGTGGAATTCATCGACGCATTGAAACAATTATAATGAGATTTTTTGGCCGAGCGTTCATCTGGTTGACTAGGAAATTGTTACTCTTCCTAAACCGCTTGGTGGCTTGGGCATTTCCTGCCTAGAATCAATGAATAAGGTGTTTCTACTGAAGTGGGTCGCCAGAATCTGGGGAAGTGGTAAGGATCTCTGTTGCAGACTTATTAGGAAGATCTATGATGTGCAAGCACAAGAGAGCTTGGTCTCCAACCCTTTTGCATACTGCTCAGCGTTCTGGAAGGGCATTCGTTCTGTGATGCCTTAGTTCCATGATATTTTCCGAGCATCTGTTGGAGATGGAGTATCTTTTACCTTTTGGATGGACAATTGGACGAACGTTGGTCCATTAACCTCTAAATTTCCTCGTATTTTTGCTTTGTCTTCTTACATGGGGCTAGTGTGAAGGATTGTTGGGATGATGGAGTCTGGATGCCACCTTTTGGCTCTGTTTTTTCAGATTGACATATGAAGGAGCTTCAAAAAAAGCATATGGGCAATGCGGGCTTCGAAAGGGTTAACCGTGCGACGATCATCTTGCTCCCTAAGTCTGCGGCGTCGGATTCCATTGACGACTACCGCCCTATTGCGGTTTCTAACGCTCTATATTTGATTACCGCGAAGGTCCTCGTCGATAGATTGAGATGTGTTCTTGACAGTACTATCTCTCCACTGCAATCTGCTTTTATTCCGGGGAGACAGATATCGGATTACCTCACTCTTGCATCTGAGATCATTGCCGACTGGCGGAGGAGGGAAAAACGCGGTGTTTTATGGAAGGTGGATTTTGCGAAGGCTTACGATAGCCTTGACTGGAGGTTCCTTTGGTCGGTGATGCGAAGGAGGGGGTTCCCGGAGAAGTGGATCACTTGGATGAGGCGTTGTGTAACGTCTTCTTTTACGGTCATGGTGAATGGTCGCCCGGAGGGGGGCTTCTTCCAGCCTCGGAGGGGGGTGTGCCAGGGGTGCCCTCTTGCTCGGGGGTGCCCTCTTGCTCCTATGTTGTCTGTCCTCGCTGCGGATGTCCTGACTAACATCGCGCTTCGTGTAGTCAATTGCGGGCTCTCAAATGGCTACTCGAGGGAGGGTTTGCAGGTTCCGCTCCTGCAGTACGCCGATGATACCCTCTTCTTCATTGAAGGGGGGTTGCGGAGGCAAGTGGCATGGCCGTAGCTCTGGAAATCTACAACGAACTTTCCGGGTTGTTCAAGAATGCTGATAAGTCGAAGATCGTCCCTATCGGTCTCTCTGTGGAGGAGGCTGATGCTTGTGCGCATGTGCTGGGATCGGGTTGCAGCTCTCTGCCGATGGACTATCTGGTGATGCACTTGTCTACGGGCAGAACGAGGACGAGAGATTGGCTCAGAGTCGTGGAGAAGGTTGAGGCGAGGTTGGCGGGGTGGAAATCGGTTGTTTTGTCGAGGGGGGAGGGCAAATGGTCCTCCTCAAGGCGGTCCTATCCTCCATCCCGATTTATTTCCTTTCGAACCGACGTATTCCAAAGGAAATTAGAGACCGGTTGGAGAAGCGGATGCGTGGTTTCTTATGGGGCAATCATGGGGGGGGGGGTCGAGGGGCATTCACCTTGTTGGGTGGGAGGATATCATGCTAAAGAAGAATCAGGGAAGGCTTGGAGTGAAGTGTCTCGAGCAAATGAACGAGGCTTTGCTGCTTAAATGGGCGAGCAGAATTTGGGGGCCTGGTGAGGAGCTTTGTTGTGTCGTGTTGCGCAAGATCTACGGTGTTGGGGGGGCGCCGCCGATGTCGGATGCTCATCTGGACTCTCCCACTCCCTTCTGGAGGGGGTCGTGGAGGTTTTCTCAAAGAATATATCGTTGTTTAGGCCGATCCTTGGTGGGGGCGATTCCTTCACTTTTTGGTCGGACGATTGGACGGGGGGGGGGGGCTTTGCTCGAGGTTCCCGTGATTGTTTGCTCTCGTTGAGGACAAATTGGTGACGGTTGCAGCTTGCTGGTCGGATGGAAATTGGTGCCCGACTTTCTCCTCTAATTTCTCCGATCAGAGACTGGAGGATTTCTTGGCCTTGCTGGATGCTATCAGGGAGGTGGGGTGCCCATCAGAGGGAAGAGACCACTGGGGTTGGCGTGCGGGTCCGTTCACGGTCAGGAAGGCTTTTGGGGCTATCTGCAAGCTGCCGCCTTCCAGATCGGAGATTATGATTCGCGACTGTGCGTTCTTTTGGGCTCTCAAGCTACCTGAGCGAATTGGATTCTTCTTATGGTTGTTCCGGAGACAAAGGCTGATGACAAGGGACCGGTGTGCCAGGCTTCTAGGATCCACATCTGACAGGTGCCTTCTTTGTGAGGAGGCGATTGAATCCGTCGAACATCTGTTCTTCAAGTGCCCCAAGGTGCTTCAGGTATGGTAGGGGACTGGTCTGGCCTGGTGTTGCGTTGATGATCTCCAGACGTTCTGTAGCACGCTGGTGGCGAATAGAAGTAGATCTAGGAGGGAGTTGCTTTATCCTCTGGCTGTACTGTGGGCTGTTTGGCTGGGAAGAAATGCCTTGCTTTTCTCGGGTCAGCGCTTTTATAAGGAAAACGTGGAGATTCATGCCAAGAGTTTAGTGGAGGACTGGGTTTTGTAATTGATCTCACTTTCGGTCGTACCTTTTGTAATTTCCTCTTTGTTTCTGTTTTCGCTTTTTGAATAAAAGGTGGGGCGAACACCAACGAGTGTCTCCCCCTATTTCTGGATTTAAAAAAAAAAATATGGAGGAGCTTATGCGTCTTCTGGATTCTCTTTGCCAAATATGTGGGCCATCATGGGGAGAGATCACTAGAAGTGGAAAGATGGAGAGATCTCGATAAGGCATGCCTACAAGTCTGTGGATATACCCCCGTCCGCCATTGATGTCGTCCTTATTCATACCGCAAAACCATTTGGGAGCTGAAAGTTCAAAGCAGAATCTGCATCTTTCTGTGGCTTTTTCATAGGAGATGCATCCTGACTGGGGATCGTTGCTCTAAATTGTTTCCTGGTGTATCTAATCTTTGACCTCTCTGCAACTTGGCGACAGAATTCATTGATCACCTGTTCGACAATGCGATAGTACTCGATCCACATGGGACCTTGGACTCTCGTGGATGAATTCTCAAAGCTTCGAGGCTTTTTGGGAATCTGTTAATAGTGCAAAGTTGTGCCCCTGAGGAGAATTGTTGTGGTTGATTTCTATGATATGTATAATTTGGTTGGCTAGAAACGGTGCAATTTTTGCCGGTGATCGGTTCTATATTGAGAATGTATCTGGAGTCTTGGCTTATGTAAGTAACTCTTTATTTTAATATATTTAGGGCGGATACCATAGCGTGTTTCCCCTTTTTTGACTCAAAAAATGGAGGGACATAACTGTTAGAAAATCGGAAGCGGAAGCGTAACATGGAAAAAAGATAAACAAAATATGGAACAACGGGATTTTTACGTGGAACCCTACTCCGTAAGGAGCGGGATGAAACCACAGGAGAAGCCCTCAACGGGACGTGTTTGTCTATTGACTTTCTCAATGAGTACAGGAGGTCTGGGGCTCCTTATATAGCCTTCCCAGAGCCTCCAAGTCCCACCCACAGGCAGTGTGGGACTAAACACTGGATGGGGGTAAATGGATCTTCTCCAGGATCCATTTATCCTGCTACAACTCAATGGGGCGCACATAACCAATACTCCAACACTCCCCCTCAAGCTGGAGCATGCAATGCTCAGCTTGGACAAACAGAAAGATACTCAACTCAACGCTACAGGACACTACAGACAATATCAACCCAACCCGCACATTGCTGCAGTCGAGGACGTTGCTTCTCATGCCGTGCAGGTGAGGAGGACGAACGGGCTGGAGTGTGAGTCTTTTGAATCTCCTCGTCGGAGAACATGTGCTCCTGTCAGAGTCACTGCAACTGGAAATGAGTCTCCTCGTCGGAGTACTCTGGCCCGCCACAATAATGTGGACAACTGCTCCATCTCTGAAAAGGGCCAAACTGAAAAGGCCGTGGCTGTGCAATCCTCATCGGAGTCCACGGTCGTTGGAGAATGGAGTCTGAAAATAGTCTCCTCGTCGGAGAACTGGGTCTCTCCCATCTGGCTCAGAGAATGGTGCACTGCTCTGGTGTACCTATGATACCACATGAAAACCCTTGCTCTCAATGGCATAGGGATGGTCCTCTGCTCTGGAGTCCCTATGGCTCACATGAAAACTCTGGCCGAACAACAACAAGAATAATGATGGGGACCACGAACAAATGATGGCAACATATGCTCATCGATAAATGACCGCAAACATGTGCGTGTCTGAAGATTGAGGACTCAGGATCAATCGTCGAGTCTGACAAAATCTGATCATCTGTAGAGTCTGAAAATTCTGAACTGGTCTGGAGACTGGATAATCTGGAGAATCTGAAATAGACCTGTGACTCTACAACACTCCCCCTTTCTCCCATACTTGTCGGAAAACATGGACGTTGACCAAGTTGGGAGAAGACAAGATAAATAGGGGGTAAATGAAACATGAACATTCACAAACAAATTTCTTGCGTTTTTTTTTAAAGCCGTCTCATCATTTTTTTTTTGAAACATTTTTTAAGCCGTTGACTTTTTTTTCGGCTTTTCATCAACATTTTTTTTAACTTTGCGTACGGCTTTTGAGATGTACGCGCCTTTTCTCTTTCTTTTTTTTTCTTTTTTTTCAAACATCTCTCTCTCTCTCTTTTTAAATTTTTTTTATAGCCATCAGCCCAGCACAGTTTTTTTTGGGGCTGTTTCATTTTCCAGACTTTGTCATCATTTTTTTTTGTTACAGAATTGAGCCTAGTGGGATAGATATGAAGCAGGACAATAAACATGAATAAAGTACAATGCAACCCATCCACGAAGGGCAGGAGCACCCCTTCTCTTCTTCAATGCAGCAGGCTCTTTCTTTTCCTTTCAAAATCAGATCTTTCGTTTTTTTTAAGTGGGCTTCTTTCTTCTCTCTCCCTTCTTGAAGATACGGCCCAATTGGTGGGCCCAAATGTTGCAATTCTTTTTTTTTTTGACTCAGCAACTGTCCACCTTTGGCATTGGGCCATCTTTTGGCAGAAAGATGTAGCAACCTTAAGCCCTTTTTTTGGGTAGACCTCCTTCGTTTTCAATTAGTAGGGGCCTAAAAAAATATTATTAAGAGAAGGGGTATCGGGTCCCCACCTTGCTCTTCTTCATCCGACTAGGGTTCCCAGCGGAGGGAACCCATCTCATGTTTCAAGCAGAACCCCGCCGCCACCTTGCTCGAAGATACGAAAGGCGTTGGTGATGGAGAATCCGCTCCAGTGGTGCGTTGCCTTGCGTGCGATATGGGTTCCGGTGCCTTTTTTTTTCTCTTCTCATGGGTCTCATGTTGTTCCAATGGGGAACCCATCAACTGCTATTCATCGCAGCTGCCCATGAGAGCGGCCAATTGCATGTGCTTCAAAATCGATTGGCGTGATGATGCTTGGTATTCTTCCTTCTTCAAGAACTATTCTGCCGAAGAACTGATCTACAAGGTCTGATCTGGGACGCATGACCTTAACACTAGCCAAGGTGTTAGCGGAGATGGCAACGACATGGGCGTTGGTGATCATTCATTCTGGAATAGGGCGCAAGATAGTGTTCGAATCGCCGAACGATCTCGCCCTTTGATCTCTCTCTTTTCCACGCAAAGGGGTTGTGGTCGGCGAGGGCTTGCCGCCAGGGCCGATGCTGTCGCAAATGTTGCTGGAGGCGAGATGGCTCGGATCCATCTGAATCGAGATGGCCTGGAGTTCTTCTGGAATCTTCATACACGCATGTGGATCGCCCTTGCTGCTGCGGTATGGAAACACGATCTTGTGCAGAATCAGGGTTTCAAGAAAACCCTAACGTGAACCTTGACCGAGCATGATCGGGAATATAAATCCTAGAATGATGAACTTCAAACTTTTACAGAAATTAGGGTTTAAAAATAAACCCTAGAATACTCAGACAGATCATATTCTTGAAAAATAATCTCCACAAACAAATCTTCAACATCAATATCGAATCTCGAACAAAAAAAAATAAGAACATGAAAGATCTCGAGAATCGAACCCGCTCTGATACCATGTTAGAAAATCGGAAGCGGAAGCGTAACATGGAAAAAAGATAAACAAAATATGGAACAACGGGATTTTTACGTGGAACCCTACTCCGTAAGGAGCGGGATGAAACCACGGGAGAAGCCCTCAACAGGACGTGTTTGTCTATTGACTTTCTCAATGAGTACAGGAGGTCTGGGGCTCCTTATATAGCCTTCCCAGAGCCTCCAAGTCCCACCCACAGGCGGTGTGGGACTAAACACTGGATGGGGGTAAATGGATCTTCTCCAGGATCCATTTACCCTGCTACAACTCAATGGGGCGCACATAACCAATACTCCAACAATAACATTACAATACGAATAATGTCACAGAAGGGAACACAATGACTAATGGGGGTTGCATATGTATGATGTTGGAGTATTTGTTATATGCGTCACTTCAGTTGTAGATGGGTAAATGGATTCCTCCAGGATCCATTTACCACATCCAGTGGTTTAGTCCTACATCTACCAACTGTGGGATGTGGAGACTCAGTGAGGGCTATATAAGAAGGCCTACACCTCATGTATCCGGTGAGAAAGTGCAATGCATACATCAATCCTTTGAGGCGTTCTCCCATGGTTTCATCCGCTCCTTAGGGAGTAGGGTTCCACGTTAAATCACGTGTTCTTCTATATTTCTTTATTATTTTATTTCTAACACCGTATTAAAGCGGGTTCAATTCTTGCGGTTTTTTTGCTCTTGATTTATTCGAAATTCGATTTATGGAGAAGTTTCAATTCGTGCTTGTTCTTGAAGATTATTTGTTCGAGCTTTAGGTTTTTCCAAAACCCTAAACTCTGCAAGTTAGCATTCCATAGTGATCCTGCATATGCGGCAGATCTCCATCGCATATCCTGCATGATCCAAGAACTTTTAGGGTTCCAGTCAGGAACCCTAGATCTGGTTTCCAGGCCACGCCAGGCCGCCCTTCCTCCTCTCTCAAGTTTGGAGGGGCACGCATCTTCAGCCCACTTGTCTCGAGTTCAGCAGTGGCAGTGCAGGCAGAACACACGCTGCAAGCAACCTCAAGCGGCAACGGCAAGAGCAGACCGCATCTCTCCAGCAGCCCTCCCTTTCCAAGAGGCGACGCCTTCTTCACACGACGCCATCAGGCCCTATCGGGCAACCTCCGTCTGCAGGCGGCACCGCACAACCCCGACCAACCATCCAAGCTGCGGTCTCCCCCTCCAGGCGCTTGTGATGACCGCGCATAACCTAGTAGCGACAACGCAAGGAAAAACCCAGCACAACGAAAAGGCGGCGGATCTGTAGACCCATCGTACTGCCGCCTGATGCAACATCTGTGCGTGATCTTCTCGCCGTAGTGAGCCCAACTCCCAGACGGCGGCAGTCAAGGAAGAAGCCCATCTCCAACGAGCCCCAGGCGACTCTCCTCTAGCTTGGCAGCTGCCAAGCGGAAACCCCAATCGCTGGGGGGTGCTCGATTGGGAATAAGGGTTCCCAAGTGGGAACCCTAAATAAGTCGTCTGTATGTATTTAAAAAAATTCTTCCGTTGTTGCTATTGTAAGCCCTTACATGGGCCAAAAAATGAAGAGATGGGCTGAAAAAAAGAAGAGATGGGCCGAAAAAAAGAAAGAAGGTAAAAAGAGAGGGAGAGAGAGAAGAGCCCGAAAAAAAGGTGAATGGCTCATTTAAAAAAAGAGAGGAGGTGACGGTTATTAAAAAAGGGGAATGAAACAGTTGATAAAAAATAATTTAAAAAAAAAAGAGAGGTAGAAATGAAGAAAAGCTAAGGAAAAAAATTTGTAGATGGCTTATGTGATGTTTTTGTTTCCCCATTTTATTTCTTCTCCCAACTTTGTCGATATCATTATGTTCCGACAAGTCTGGGAGAAAGGGGGAGTATTGCGTAGAGTCACAGGTCTGTTCCAGATTCATATGTCAAATTCCAGATTCCAAGCCATTCAGATTCCAGACTCTACAGTTTGTTATTTTCAGACTCGACGTCGGATTGGTTCTGAGTCTTCAGTTTCAGACACGCACATGTATGCGGTCTTTTTCAGATGTACACATGCATGCCATAATTGTTTGTGGTCCCCATCTTTTGTGTTTCGGTCAAGGTTTTCATGTGATATATAGGGACTCTAGAGTAGAGATCTCATTCCCTATGCTATGTGGGCTAGGGCTTTCATGTGATTTCATAGGGACTCCAGATTAGAGATCTCATTCTCTGAGCCAAATGAAGAGACCCAATTCTTCAATGAGGAAACTTTTTAGACTCCATTCTCCAGCGATCGTGGACTCGGACGAGTATTGTTTCCATGGCTTTTCAGTTCGGCCCTTTTCCGAGATGGAGTGATTGTCCACATGTTGTGGCGGACCAGAGTTCCCTCGGTGGAGACTCGTCTTCAGTTGGTGACTCTGACAGGCGCAGTACAGAGTACACCCAGTTTAACTCGTACTCCAGGCCGTTCGTCCTCCTCACATGCACGGCATGAGAAGCAACGTCCTCAACAACAACCGACAGTTGTGCGTGTTGAGTTGATATTGTCCGTAGTGTCCTGTATTGTCCTGTATTGTGAGTTGAGATTTCTTTCTGTTTGTCCAAGCTGAGCATTGCATGCTCCAACTACCAACTAATCAAAGATATTAACTTTTACATGTGCTTGTACATTTTGCTGCTCTTTCATTTTACTTGCACATGCATTTTCCTCCTGGAAGACACCTTTGAATCAATTGCATTGTTGGAATAAAGGGGATGCCTTGACTCCTAAAACACAAGATTTATGAGATAACAAATTAAGACCATTAATCCCCCAATAATAATTGTTGTACAAAATATTATCCAACAAAAATCAACTGCGGAAATTTTTCTATGAAAATTACAATTAGACCCTTTGAGAAAATGTAACTCCAATTGCTAATGGAAGTTAGTTTAATTGGCGCAAGCAACGTAAAGATTGAATATGCATTGCCGTGAGCTTGGAATCAAATGTGGTCCAAACTATTCCTTTGATACAGTGACTATTAATGCATCGTACATGAATTTAATGGACATTTATTGCGCCTATTGCTATTTTTATTTGTTTATTTTGATTATTTATATTGTACTATAATGCACATTGTTCCAGGAACTTTAGCACATAAAGCTTTTCTCGGCTTTAGCAGTTGTAAATCTTTTTTTAAATGTAACAATTGTACATCTTGAATTCATATTTAAAAATTAAAGCTTTTATTTGTCTTTTGTAATTAGTATTTTTCAGAGAGTGAATGGGTAGGAATGGACTCCATATTAGGTTATAAGGATTCTCTATTTCAAATAACTTATTTAGGCAGATTTCGTCTAAATATCCGGCAAAGTTTGATTTTTATGCAGTGAATTATTTATATAATGTGTATGCGTGCTCATATAAGCCTGGCTCGAAGTTTCATTCGACTGAGATCAGAGTTGAGATTTGCTTACCTGTTTTTCAGATTAGATTGAAATAAAGAAGTTTATGTTATTACCGAATTAGTCCTGGAGGAGATTATCTCTGGGCTTCACACGACCAACGAGATATACAGTTAGGGCCCGTTCGGTAGGAGAATAAGCAGGAATAAGGATGGGGAATAAGGGGAATAAGGGTCTATTCTCCGTTCTGCTGGAGGATAAGAATAAGGAGAATAAGGTGAAATAAAGGTAGGTAAGGTGGGATAAAGATAGGAATAAGAGTGAAATAAGATGAAATAATGGGGAATAGTCGTACCACGGGGAAGCGTGTCGCGGGCTTATTCCCCTTATTCCATTCCTCCTTATACCCCAAAGCTATTTTCGTTAATCAACAGTCTTGATTATTTTTTCCCAAGACACGAGACACTACAACTCCCTGCAAGATGGTTATGAACCTTACTACACATTGCGTGATGCCCTGGAATTTTGGCATTCTCTAGGCTTCCCAGACTTGATCGATACCCACTAGCATAGCCGCAGTAGATGGCAACTTCATGAAGGTGCAAAGGTAGGAATCCAGTCCACCTCTTAGATCCACCGAGGTATGTCATTTTTTCGAGAGAGAACACGAGAGGAGATAAGGATGGAGAAATGGGAGAGGGCTCCCTAGTACGAGGAAGAGCGTGTGTGTTTCATTTCCCTTCCGGAGGAGGTGTTTATTTATAGGACGTGAATGCCCCTCGTACTAGTCCGCCCTTGCACCCCCCCATGCCCAACGAATTTCCACAAGACTCGGGCTTGCCGCAACCACCGCTCCGAAACCGGCGGCGGCGTTCTTCGACCATGAGGTCATTTGGACTCGTTCTACATCTCCCACTTGACCGTAGTGGTCAAAATCTTTACACTCGTACTATTCGTGTAGTGTATGAAGATGTCTACATTGAGGTTTATTATTCATGAAAAACTTTTTAGTGACTCATGCATTCCTGAGTCCCATTAAACCAACATGTTTAATGTATGTTTCTGCTACTATTCCCTTGGTAAGGGAAACATATCACTGGTAGGTATGTAGGTTACCGTGATTTCTTGCTTCCCCGCTATATCTTGTATATAGTGATATTGGATCTCAATGTGTTTTCCTTTAGAACTATTAGCCCCGCTATTAATCAAGCTTATCGCAGCTTGATTGTTACAATACATTTCAATTGGCCCTTTGACCAATTCGAGGCTTAGGTTTTCTAGAAAACGCCTGATCCACACAGCATGAATGGTAGCCATGCTACATGCAATGTATTCAGCCTCCTGTGTATGTCGAGATACACATCCTTCTTTCTTAATACCTCAAGAAACGGCCGCACCACCAAACATGAACAGATAACATGTTGTGGATTTTCTATCATCTACATCCCATCCAAAATCGACATCGGAGTATCCTACCACTTCAAGTGATTCTGCTTGATACACAAGTTTCAGATGTACTGTCCCTTTCAGATATCGAAGAATCCTCTTTACAGCTTCCCAATGTGTTGGAACAGGATTGCTTTGATATCTATTGACTAAGCTTATTGGATAAGCTAAGTCAGGTCGGGTATACATCATTGCATACATTAGACTCGCCACCGCTTGTGCATATGGTACATCTAAAGGTTTTTGCCCCTTTCCGGGACACTGACTCTTGGTGAGCCTCTTTCCCATCACAAGTGGTGTTGGAGCTAGAGTGCTATTCTGCATTCCAAATCTCCTTAATATAGTATGCAAATATCTTTCCTGACTAAGACTCAATGTCCTTGAGTCCCTGTCTCTTGTTATTTGAATTCCAAGAATATAGGATGCTTCGCCCATGTCCTTCATCTCAAATTCATTGCTCAGTTTCTTGTTATGTCATTACCTGCAAGCAGAATGTCATCTACATACAATGACATGATTGCAAACCTGCTTCCACTCTTCATTACATACATACAGTTATCCAATTTATTTACAACAAATCCAAATTGGATAACTTTCTCATGAAATTTGAGATATCATTGCCGTGAAGACTACTTCAAGCCATACAATGACTTTCTTAACTTGTAAACCCTTTTCTCCTAACCTTCAACCTGAGAGCCATCAGGTTGTCGCATATCCTCCTTTAATTCTCTATTAAGGAAGGTCATCTTCACATCCATTACATGCGACTATGGCTAAGATCATCCGAATGGATGCAAACTTAGCCACTGGAGAGTAGGTTCCCTGAAAATCTATTCCAACTTGCTGAGTATAACCCTTGGCAACTAATCTGGCTTTGTATTTGTCAACAGTACCATCGACTTGGTACTTCTTCTTGAATACCCACTTATATCCTATGGATTGCCTACCTTCTGGCAAATCACATAGCTCACATACACCGTTTCGCTCGATTGAGTCCAACTCATCCCTCATAGCAACCGTCCATGATTCTGACTCAGACGAAGCCATAGCTTCATCAAAAGATATGAGATCTGTACAATCCGTGACATCCTCATCCACGGTGTAGCACGACGTCTCACATCTATAGAAATGGTAATCTTCCATCCATGCAGGTCTTGTTCTGGGTCTCTTGTTGCCGATTATACTCGTGGGTTGTGTGGATTCACACACTTCCTCTAAAGGATCATCATGATCTATAGGTTCATTCTCTATATTTGGATGATCGATATCATCTTCAAGTTCTTGTCTAATGCTCAAGTCGTCTTCATTGTCTTGTAGGACAATCAGAGGATCTGATTCCTCTACTTCATGCTCCTTTTCTTGATGAATTTCAAGGAAAGTAGCATCACGACTTTCAATTAGACCTTTAATTTCATGGAAGAACCTATATCCTTTAGAATTCTCACTATATCCAATAAACTTGCACTTTAATGTCCTGAAGTCTAGTTTGTCCCTAAGCTGACTTGGTACCAGAACATGCGCAACACATCCCCATTTCCGGAGATGACCCAAATCGGGCTTTCTGCCATTCCATATTCCATATGGCGTTGATTCTACGGACTTGGTGGGAATCCTGTTCTGTATGTAGTTCGCAGTCAACAATGTCTCTCCCCAGATTTCTTGGAGAGTCCTGAGTGTGAAAGCATACACCTTACTGTATTCATCAAAGTTCGATTCTTTCTTTCTGCCATTCCATCCTGCTGTGGTGTATAGGGTTTTGTAGTCTGCCTACGAATGCATGTCTGAATACAGTAATCCTCAGACTCCTTTGAGGTATATTCCTCACCTCTATTTGTCCTAAGAGTCTTGATTGGTTTTTCCAATCTTGTCTCCACTTCCGTCTTATATCTCTTAAATGTTTCAAGTACTTCCGACTTTCTTCCTAAGAGATAGATATAGGAGAACTTTGAGTAATCATCAATGAATGTTATAAAGTATTCCTTACTTCTATGTGTGCTGACGCTCAGTGGTCCACATATGTCTGAATGGATCAAACTTAGTAATTATGTTGATCGAATTCCGGTTGAGAAGGGTCTTCTCATCATTTTACCGATCAAATAGTGTTCGTAGGGCAATGTCCTTGCACCCTTGATCTTAGGCAACAAATTTGACTTAATCATTTGATCTATATCTTAGAATTTCCTAGATGACCCAGTCTCATGTGTCACAAGTCATAGTCAGACAAACAACACAAGGAATACTCAAAAGAGACATTCATTGATTCACTAGAGTTTATTACAGGAAGACAGAACAGGTCATGCTCGGGCACAAACTTTCCCATCGCATAGACCTTCTTATTCATGCCTATAGATACACGCTTGTTATAAAAACGGACTTAGAAATCCTTTTTAAGAAACAATGGGACGGAGATCAGGTTTCGACGTATCCTGGGGCATATAATACATCATTCAGTACCATAATGTTGTCCCCCATATCAAGTCTCTATGTCCCAACACCTTCTACGTCTAGGTAGCTGTTGTTTCCCATGAAGATTCTCTGTTCTCCTTTGCTCAGCTCCTTGAAGGCCACCAGTCCTTCCTTCGTCTTGGCGATGTGTCTGGTTGCTTCAGAGTCGATCCACCGTCCGTCATTGTTCGTGATGATGGAGTTTCATTCTACAACAGCTGCGAGTTCTATTTTCTTCTTGCCTTTGTTTTCAAGCATTTTAGAATTTCATGGCTTCTTCTTGTTGGGGCAATTGACCTTGAAATGACCATATTTTCCACAACCGTAGCAAGAGCCACGTGGGTATTTCCCATTCTTTCCCTTGAAATTTGCCTTGGAGGGGCCCTGCCTTTTCTTCGCGTGCACGACATTTGCTTCTTCGTCTTCCTCATCCTCAAAGATCTCAGCTTTCGATCTTTGCTTAGAGAGGTCCTGCTCAATTGCCAGCTATGCAGGTAGGTCCGTCACCGACTAATATTGCCATTCATTTTCAGAGATGCAGCAACCATGTCGAATGACAGTGGAAGACTTCCTAGTATGATTGCGATCTGCATCCTCTCCGGAATCGCGCAATCAGCAGCCGCTAGATCTTTGGCCATCACGATTATCTTGTTCACGTGCTCGATGACGCTTTCAGATTCCTTCATTCTACACGAGTTGTACTTGTAGAAGAAGATGGATGCTCACTTACGACTTGGAGTGATATTTGTCCTTAACCGTGATACAGAGCTCGTAAGCTGATTCGCAGGTCTCGAAGACCCAAATCAGGTTTAAATCCATGTGGGTCAGCATGAAGCTCATAGCCTTATTATCTGTTTTCTCCCACTATTCGCGGGACCTAATTTCGTACATAGTTGGATTTTAAAATAAGATTGGGCCGGGTTTGTCTATGATGGAGTGTATGCTATCATGCAAAAGGTCGTAATAGATCTTCCTACTCCGTTATTCATAATTAGTACTGTTAAGTTACTCTATTTTCTCAACCTCAGTGGCAATTGTCTTGCTTGTCATATTTGATCTCGATTCCCTTTTAGGGTTTGAGGTCCCCTGTGAAAAGAAGAGGGTTGCGGCTATTCTGTCTAAAAGGTGCCAACCGCACACGGCCACACGTCGACGGGGGCGGCCAAGGAAAGAGCGAGTCGCCTCCGGTGGTTGACGAAGATGACGATCAACCTGCTCTGATACCAGTCTTAGATCCATCGAGTTACATCATTTTTTCGAGAGAGAACAAGAGAGGAGATAGGGATGGAGAAATGGGAGAGGGCTCCCTAGTGCGAGGAAGAGCGTGTGTGTTTCATTCCCCTCCCGGAGGAGGTGTTTATTTATAGGGCGTGAATGCCCCTTGCACTAGTCCGCCCTTGCAACCCCCCCCCACGCCCAACGGATTCCTTCAAGACTCGGGCTTGCTGCAACCGCCAGCTCCGAAACCGCCACCGGCGTTCTTTGATCATGAGGTCATTTGGACTCGTTCTACACCACCCACAAACCCACCCCTCAACACCATCTCGCTGGCGCCACCTGAACTAGTTTCTGTTATCGTCATCTGAGTTTTTAGTTTGCATTTGTCCTTTATGTGGTGTTTTTGTTTATTATTGTTACTATCTAGGGAGATTGAGATGTTACGACCAGGAATAATTAGCTGAGGTTTGAGTGACGCTAACAATTGGTCTGAAGGTTAATGAGCACAATGTGATGAATTGCAAAAGTTTTCATGATGGTGCATTGTGTTAAACAGTTTGCCTGACAATTTCCTATTGTGATTTAGAGAACGCAATTAGTAAGATGTGAATATTGGTCTCTAAGGGAATCCATATGTTTTGCTGCTGAACTATCTGGAGTCTATATGTTCAACCAGTGGACTGTTTTAGAAGTCGTTGAGATTATAGTCCTTTACGATGTAGCTCGTTCATTCTTCACCCTTGACTTTGGAAAGAAAGACCTATTTTCGATCCTCAAAGGTTTTTGTATCCGAGCCTTTTACAGAGGATGTTGTTCTGGCCTGGATTACAGTCAGTACAAACCTTTCTAACCTTGCGGCTGCCCTAGGATTGACGAGTAGTCCGTTCAAGTCTCAAAACATTCTAATGATCTACATTCTTTGTTACTTCCTCTTTTACAGTGAAGGAATCTGGCATGGTAACTTCATTCTTGAATTGCCATATAGCTAAGAGGAAATTAAGTGACTAGAGTCATGACTAGTTGCTATATTTTTTATGTGGGAAAAGACATCTCCATTAGTTTAGAAAATACAGACCTTGAGTTTTCAAAGGGAAAAGACACATTTTTTCTCACTCGACCGCTGTCTTGATCTACTGGTTGGGCTAAGTTAGGGTATCGATGGTAGTGGTGTTCTTAAAAAGCTTGAGCAATGCCTTCCTCTTGATGGATAGAAAGTGAGATCAAGATTATGTAAGGCAGGCAAGCAAAGCTGAGTGCAGATTGAGATGAGG
Source organism: Ottelia alismoides (assembly GCA_037367405.1). Taxonomy (NCBI): domain Eukaryota; kingdom Viridiplantae; phylum Streptophyta; class Magnoliopsida; order Alismatales; family Hydrocharitaceae; genus Ottelia; species Ottelia alismoides. The sequence goes on along the minus strand of JAZKJV010005970.1, from coordinate 197,632 downwards.
CAAGCACCAGGTTGTCTCAAAAGCAGTCTCAGTGCAGGAAAGTCCTGAATTCTCAAGTCTGCTGAACTAAAAATCTGTGGGTAAATTACAAAAAAGAGCCTCAACTATGCCTCAATTCCTAATTAAGGGACTCATTTTTCGATTGTAACAAAGAGAGGCTTGAACCGTCAACTTAAGGGTTTAACGTCGACATATAGGGGTCGTTGAAGCTTATAGAGGCCTCTATTTGAGACAAAAATATAAGATCGGGTCCTTCTTTGTTACAATTGAAAAATGAATCCCTTAATTGGGAATTGAGGTATAGTTGAGTCCCTTTTTTATAATTTACCCAAATCTGTACTATCGAATGGGGAATGGAGATAAAAGGTATTTAGCTTTACCAGCCTTTGAACTGAACTCTTTCACTTCTCTCTGACTGTCCTCTATCAAGCAAGCAGACTTGTGATCAGCATACAACTTACTTCCACTGACTCGGTAAAGAAATTCTAAGCCACAATTGATTTTCCAACTGATGGACAAAGAGAAGAAAGTCAATGTCATCCATGTAATGATCCAAAGAGGTAGATCAGACTACTGCCTTTATCAATCATCTTAACCTGACTCAGAGTTCATGCTCAACTATGCTTGGTTTCTCAAATATCATCGGGAGAATTGGAATGAAAATCCTCACATGCATAGTGTGGAGTGAAATTCAATCCTTATGGGATATATGTATATCATTGTTGTCCTTGGGAGCGTTGGAATGAAAATCATTGTCTTCTCATTTGCATAGTGTGGAGTGAAATTCAATCCTTATGGGATCTATGTATATCATTGTTGTCCTTGGGAGCGTTGGAAGGAAAATCATTGTCTTCTCATTTGCACAGTGTGGAGTCAAATATAATCCTCTTCTGTTTGCTGCCGAGAAGGATTTGAAGAATTATTTCTTGAAGATAGTATGAAAGGGAAGGTGATTCATTTAATTAACAACTAGAACCAAGTCCTAATTTGGGGTTGTCTACATGGACTCCGCTTCCAAAGTATATGTATGCTACCTTCTCGATTCCAATTGTGAGTGATTCTTTTTGCTATTTTTTGAAGATTTTTGTTACTTTGTCTGTATGTTTTTTCAAGGACATGTTGGACTCGGTAGATCATTTACCCCATTGTTAGCATGTTTTAAAATTACAAATTCATGTTTAGTGGTTTCTTTAGCACTTATAAGTTATAATTCAGGATCCATATTGTTATTTGCCAGTTGTTTGCCTCGCCTCTATTACTTGTCTTGGGCTTGCTGGTGCTAGGGTTCCATGTGTTGTAATACTTTGTCCTTCGTATTTTTTTAAAAAAATTTCATGTTGTTTATCCGCACAATTTAATTTTGTAGTGTTTATGCATTCCTTTTGCAGGGCCACTGTGCAAAAGCTTGACGAGGATAATGGAGAAAATAAGCATTATGTTTCAGTCTGACAGACATTGAAACTTAGAAATTTGTTGTGTAGCTGGTAAGCTTCATCATAGAGTTTGTTTCACTGTATTTTATTTAAATATGACCAGATATCTTACTTCTTTATGAAAATATTAGTTTAAAAATAAAGCTTAAATTAACACTATTGCTCCAAAAAATCCCACTTGGCCCTTTTCACAGTTATCCATCTCATCCTCACGGATTTGGAATTTTCAACATCCTCCCTTATTTTGAGTGCAGTGGAAGGAAAGATGTATTGATTACGAAGAAAGCAGTAGTATTTTGGCAATAAAAATACGTTTTTGTGGACTTAAATTCGATTTGTCAACATAATTTGGAAAAAAAATTGCCCTGATTGAGACATTGATACTTCGAAGATATCATTTACAGCTCCCAGCTTTATATTTTAGTATGTTTTTTTGGTGAAGGAACCGTCATGTTCCTCTATTAAAATGTGAGATGTTAGAGCTATGAAGCTCGCCATGATCCTCAATTGAAAGGTAAAAGTGTTAACATAATTGCTGTTCCATCATTGAAAAGTTTTACTTGTTTGCATACAATCTCTTCCTGTCCAATTATAGTTTTTGTTCAATCTGATTATTCCCGTTGTAACAGCTTTGACTTCTCAGCGACTGGTTGTTCCATAAGGGTCAGTTGGAGACTTTGACTACTCAGGTTGACTAAAAACATTTATATGGTTTATTTTACTTTTTTCGTGTCCCTGGTAGATATCTACAATTATCATACGGATTGCTTGTACATTTGACAGTCTTTTTGTGTGCACATTTTTGTCCTGGCACAGCATCCAAAGATGTCTATGAAGCTAGATTTTTGCATTGATAGCTGCAAACGTAAGACGCAGCTTGCTAAATATCACACAGAACATGGCATCGGGTCCTGTATTTCTTGGATGGAAAATTTGCAGAAGCCGACTAAACTTTTACAACAATACCTGTTTCTCCATTATTTACATTAGGATCCAAAAAAAAACTTAGATCCCATCAGCCAACTGAGGTTAAGCAACTCAATTGATTAACATCAGACTTTGTCGGAGACATGAGAACACCCTTACATCTATCTCCACACCCTGCATCAATTCCACAACCCTGCAACTTGGCATCTGATACACACGGTATCTTAGAAGCTATTTTGTAGGCACCTTCGCCATTGTCACCGCAGCTGTAGACGCATGATATAGACGACTTTGTAGGAGACATCACAAGTTCGTCTCCACCATCAAACCTACATCTTTTGCCAGAACCTTTATGCAAGGGCATCGGTGCCTTAATGCGCATGCCTGATATGGATTTTGAACTGATTCTTGTAACATTCTCCCCACTTCTTTTAATGTTTGGTCTGCGTGGGTGCACTGTTACTTTGGGAGGTCGAACACATTTCCAGCAGATAAATTTTTTGGGCACATCCTCATGGTCTTTGATGCCCATGCATCTTGTGTGCCTCCACACACTGCAGCTATCACATGCCACCATCCTCTCACCGTCGTCATCTTTTGCACCGCAGATGCATTCAACTATCCAATTTTCAATTCCTCTTTCCATGCGGAACTGCCCAAGCCTGTGATGATCAGCATGACATCTCCCTCTGACACTGATTTTGCACCCATCACAAAGCAATAGACGGATACTGGTAGAGTCGTCTACATGGCCCAACTCAATGTCTTGCAATTGGAACTTCTGGAAAACAAGATAGGTCTCCTGGAAAGCTCTTGTCACTGCTAACTTTAAATCACCCAAGTTGGCATTTTCAGGCAGGACAACAAGCTCTGGAGGTGGAGTTGTGTAATCCTGAGGCTCGTCCAAAAGCACTATCTCTATCCAAATGCGCAGAAAATTCGGATGGAGGTCTGCCGAGCAGATGTCATAGCTCTTGACAAATTGCTTACAATCTAGAAGTTTTCGAGCTGATTCGAAAACAGCTGCTCTTGTACTCCGTGGCTTGTACGGGTGCATGGTGTCTGGATTCAGTAAAGATAGATAGAGAAATCTCAAATCACAAATGAGTTGTTCTTCTGTAGGTCCGCACATGTTTGGAACTGGATTGCGGTTGCAGGTCTCTTGGATGCTTTGTACAGGATCCAGGGGATTCAGGGGAGAGTCCAAAGAAGCCTCAAGCCTGCACAGAAGCATGGGTGACAAATCATATCTAGAAGGAAAAAGAAAAAAGGCATAGGCATCGATCAGCTTACCGGTATTCGATTGCATTTGAGTCAGCATTGCACTTAGAAACAACCACCAGCCCGTCATCTGTTACCCTTCCTGTCAATCGCTTAAGACAATAATCAAGCAGTTGGAAGGGAAGCTCCAGAATGGGACAATGCGCCACGGAGGGTTCTCCAAGATACCCACCTCCCCACACCTGCTGCTCTAAGGATCTTAACCATGACATTGTCGACGCATTTGACCTCATCTGTCGACCATGGGCACTCTACCTTATCAGTTGTATTGGTGGATAAGATGTTGGACTTCTTCCTCTGATGGGCATCATCAATTAATTCAACAAGGAAGCAAAAGAGGTCCCTGAGTGTGAAGAGGCGACGGTCGGACAGGGACCAGTAAAAAGCAATTACATCATGCAATTTTGTGCGCGGGCCTCGATTGTGAGAAAACAGTAAGGAGATTTCCATATTCGATACAGTATCCAACGCCTTCAGGTAGCTCTCTGCGGTCAAAGCAAAGCTTCCAGCTCCAAACTCATAGCCCCATTCACCATACCATGTCCTCCCTGCGGTGATGGCATGCAGAAGACGGTATTCCAACCCATATTTCTTTGAGATATCCATAACACTGATTTTTCTGCCATGGGGATTTCAATCCATCAGTTTACAATCCCAATAAAATCAAATATAAAATTAGAGGTAGATGGTTGTGTTGTAATCGATTGAGTGAAAATGAGAGGTAGTAATATAATTCTCCTCCAAAAATTACAGTTGAAAACAGAAAGACAATTTTTTTTGACACTACCGTGATTTAATTACAGGTTAACACTTGAACACTTGAGAGTTAACTACAAAGAAAGGGTTTACCTAGCTTAACCAAACTTGTCTACTCATTATAATCTACTCATTTTAGATTCGTCAAACCAATCAGTACGTGATTTGCTTACTTCACCATCATATTTAATTATTTCCTGATCATCAATTCTGGATAAGTGTTACACCAGTCCTATCATATTAAATTATATAACTCACGTTGTACTGAAATTATGGAAGTCGCACTCAATTCCAAACTATGGATCGGGTTGGGTAGGAATTATTATCCCTCATGATCTATCTTAAAAAAATGTAACTAAAAAGTAGCTCAGAATTGGGGAAAACTTGACCAAGAATGTAACAATATCAACATGTGTATGCTGTCTTTTATGACTAAAAATGAGATGAGAAAGTGAAATGCATCCCACATCTGCTAACACCGAAGGAAGTCAATGGAAGATCATGGGTAATTGACCTATAACGAAGTAAGCTTCATTTGAGAAAGAGTTGCAAGGTCCAACACTTTGCACGATCAAATCGTGAGAATGGCTTGTGAGTAGTTAAGATAGTTTGATTTTTATTATTTTAAGCTTAAAATTATCTTTCTTTTCAGGATATGGTTGGATTTTTTATATGTTAATCTTAAAGTTGATTTTTTTTATTCCTAGAATGATCTTACATTTTAATTAAAATTAAAATGCCATTTGACTACGGGTGAAACTCATCAATCCAACCCCATAATTTAACAAATTTTCAAAATCTAGAAGGGCAAAAATCAACCCTTGGATTTTAACGATCTGTGTAACCCTAGCCCAAACCCAACAATGGCATCCCAGCAGGTATAAACGGGAAAAACTTGAGACCACTTGATCGGAACTGGGTGAGCTTTTATTGATTCGGCTGCGATGACCTGGACCTCAGGCTTAATATTAATATCTCGAAACTAGAACCTTTACGCATGACTACATACTAAACAGTGTTGAAGGTCCGAAAAGGAGAGCCGGGTGTCTAGTCACATGCAGAAGATTTATTTATCTCGTCTTTTAGAACTACCTCCTTCAAACAACTGTTATCAAGGAAGAGTTGAACCTCACAAGAATTTAGTTTAACAATAAATCAAAGGGATTATACCCAAAGTTGGAAGATGAACCCAGTTACTAAACTATATCCCTGCGTTCAAGCTACCACACCGGAGATCACATAGCTGGCAGCTGAAAGCTATCATATTATTCAACATCTGAACACCATAAATGAGAGAGAACTCCCCTCAAACGACATACTGTGAATATATAGAATTCACATGTTCGGCATCTTCTTGATGTTGTACCAATTTCTTTCCTAAAAAATAACAGATTACCATATAATTTTAATATTTTTTTTCCTGAGCAAAAATTAGAGCTAATAACAAAGCCAGCGCATGTCATGATACCTGCTGATCAAACCAAAACTCGGAACCTTTGTACAGATCTGATGATTGGGAATTCATTTCTAACAAAGGGGCTACGCATAGTCGAGTATTAAAAAATCAAGACTCGCGGCAAGGTTACTGCCATTGTCTGCAATTATATACAAGGGAGTAGCAGCATCGACTCATTCATGGACTCCTTCGCAGAAATCATAAACTCCACAATTTTCTCCAGATCTACCGCCAACATCAAGTACTTCTTCATGCCCTCCATCCTTTCAGAGTTGGAAGTTTGCATGTTCTACACTCAAGATGCCGTAAACTTATTCGTTCTACCTAGCAAATGGAACGATATCGTTTCAATCACTCCTAAGATGCATCTAAGAAAAGGTTACTAGAATAAGCGTAATCTTCTGATAGTGGCAGAACACAGAGAGAAAAATTTGTTCCTTGGTACACAATGAGAAATAGATGAAAAGATATTACTGAAAAAAGTATTCTGTTAGCTAAAGGACGTGCCATCAAGAAATTTGAGGCTACAAAATAGGATGGGGGCAAAAAATCATTAGAAAGATGACCTGACTAACAATGATATTGTTTAAAGTTTCATTTACCTGTATACGTAAAGGAATAAAAAAAATACAAATCAATGAATTTCATAGAACACGGAGGCATGTCATCCAATACAGGATAACTATTGGCCATCGGTGACATACATGCTCTGATAACAGAGGAACCCCAGCAGCAAGCCTCCTCTCCCAGCCCGATGAAATCGGACCATTCATTACTGATCTTCAACCACAATAATCAACCGAGGTGTCAGCATGCAATCTTTAGCATGCCAACACCTCATCCACCACGTACTAGCAACGTGTCATCCGCATGCCCAGAAATAAGGAATATCGTGTCATCTGCATGCTGAAACAAAGAGACCATACTAGATGGGCATGCACAAGTACAGCCTATCAGTATTCCAGTCAGGCAAACCCCAGGAGATTCAAGGGAGAAAAAAACCCAGCATACCTCCTGGTGTCACACTAACCAACAATCCAATATCTCCTTCACAAGTGTAAGGATGGAAATATTAAGACCTCCATCTAATCGCCCCCAATCCATTGTAGATTTGGGAAGAAAGCATATCACAACTTCAAAATACAGTCGTGTGACTACAGACAGATTCATTCCTCCACTGGCATAAGGCCAAAATCAGATCAACAACGCTCAACGCTTCTTAAAGAACCTGTTGATCCATCCACTCATCCTTCTCTGAAAGATTCCAGAATGAGCTCAAACAAGCAGTGCCCACCCAAGGAGGACCAGGTCTATCCCAAACCTGCATCAATATGATTAAGGACGCCCCACCTTTGGCCCACCCTTTTTCGTCTAAAGACACATGCATCAGTATGCAGTGCTAGAAAAATAGGTAGGTGCTCACATCGTCCTGCACATCTAAATAAAAACACGGCTAGTGTCCAAATCAGGTGCTTAGTCAATCTCCCTCCTATGTACAATAGAAAGATATTGACCCAAATCCATCAAGTCCCCTATAAGCAAGGCATAGAGCGGGGATGGGCCTGGGATAAGGATCCCATAAGCGGTCCACACTTCAAAGTCCCTCTCCTTTTATTCACGATAATCTCTGCCTATCTTGAGGGCTGATCCTGTCAACAAGAGTGACAAAGTGCATGAATTCGCCACTAGGGCCCATGAGAGAGCTGAATCAGGGCCTAAATACCGTAAATGATAAGAGGGTTTGAAATAACAGTTAGCCAATATCACGTAAAAGTCAGAAGCAATATCCATCAAACTTGAAAAGATATCCCTCAACCTACCCAAACTTGACTAGCCACCTAGCTAAAATGAGACTTGGGAATTGGTACCAAGTTTCCTCCAAGAAAAGTAGCAAATATGCAGGATGACCCTTGATATGCCCTTCATGAAAAGGGACAATTGAGATACGAGTCTCGCATTCTCCAAAAGTACCAACATTCTTTTGCAACAGGTAAAGATCATATTTTTGAAATTGTCACAAGTTACGCATTTCCCTACTTAATTGTGGGAAAAGGCTTTGTTGTTGTTGTTGTTGTTGTTGTGTCACAAGTTACGCATCTCCTAATATGTTTGATTAGATATAAACTCCTCTCTCATCTAAAATCCTCCACACAACCTCTCTTATTGGAGTAACAACACTTGTTTATAAATAAAATAACCTTTTGTAAAAATCAAATGCCTTGGTTTATGGACTCAATTATACACCGTACTGTGTTAGACCAATTTGATGCTTAGCCCCACTACGAATTAAACCTGTTAAATTCTACGAGAAGCATTACGATACTAATACCTAAAAGTGGCATGTTTTGTATATATCATTTATTCTAGTAAAAGGGCACTAAATTTACAGCATGATTCGACGTACCATTTAGCACTTTCAAGAACATTGTTCAAGTACGATCTAGAGTCTTCATTTTAGTTCGGAGAACAAAACTATTCAAGTTTGCTTCCGACAAATACCAAAACAAATACAAAAACGCAGACGTGAATACTCTTCTGTTTACAATATGAATAAAAATGTTGAAATTAAATGGATATAAATTTGGGTATTGACTTTCTTTGTATTTATATGTATATATACACAGACATTGATTTATAGGATGTTTTGTTTAATTATTATTCATTTATAGGATGTTTCATTTAATTAGTCAAACAGTAAACAAACAAATAAAAATTATATTAGTGTCTGGCAACCAAACTAAGTCAAGAAGTTATTCCTCCTACATCCATCACATATGTTTCCCTCATCAAAACTCGTACATTTCTACTTGCAACTTGCAGTTATCACAACGTCCATAAGCTCTCTAATAATTTAAGTTTGCTTTAACATCAAACGTTGGGAACCTTGAATAAGTTAGGGATGCTTATACCCGTTTTCTAAGATGATCTGCATCAATTGTCAAATAGTGTATAAATCAAGAAAGTGTGTTTAGCTTTCATACTAGTATGTCCAGGATATGGTTCTTCGACCAATACTTTTATAGGAAATCCATGTTTGTATACATGATTAAGTTTAAAAACAGTGGATAAATATAAACATGCATATCTAGCAGACTATTTTCAACCAGGCTTAATGCTAATATCAATTCATCCTTATACCGAATGCAAATAACTTGCATAAGTTCCTGATTTTACACCCCATAACTTATGTTATCTTAAAAATACCTCGCACTTTTAAATTTGGTTGCAATTTTCATTTTATAGTTGTACGTGTACGTCAAAAAAATTACATGAAATAAATCCAGTTCTAATTATTATTTAAATCAAGTCATGTAAGGTTCGTAAAAATTTCATAGGCTCCACTACTATTGCATCTAAGATCTAATTGGTAGTCAAGTGAGTTAAAAGCAAAATTTCGAAAATAGCAATTTAACGCGGCTCCTTGAAAGTCCAATTTACCTGACTCGTAGCATTATGCACAAGCGATTCCAAAAGCCCATGATGTCACATCCTTTTAGAACTTTTGAACCTCCTTCACGACCATTTACTCGGAGAAGATGACCATAACCATTTGAATGAACTACACCATGCAATAAGTGAGTTGAATCTTCAAGTTGGCGATACGACCATTCCTCCACATCTTCCGCAGATAACTCATAGTTACAATTTGTACACCTGGGCCAAGAATAAAAACTTAAACACTTTACCTTATCAATCTGTTCCAAACAACATAAAGAAACCTCACTCGTGCAAGGTAATTAAAAAATGTAAAGAACACTTAGTTTTAAAAATGAAACTGAAAAACACTTGCAAACAACATGAACGAGAAATTTCTTAACAAAGAATAGCAAGAGAACTTGTGCTGATTCCTTAAATATTAAGCAGACAAGTTTGGCGAAAACTTTCAAGTATAAGGAAAAATCATCTATTGGAATTTGGAATGACCCCAGATGCTCCGAAAAAATTGCCCACAATTTTGCCGTTCATTTTTTCCTCTTTCTTTCTTAAAACCTCTTTTGATGTTGCCAGTTGACGCCATATAGAATCCACTGTCCACTACAGCCCTCTTCTTGATTGATTTGCTACATGCCCAACCTTTCTTCGTTTTATTTACTGCCTCCCTTCCCGTTCTTGCCTTCTTTCTCTACTTCCAAAACCATTTTCCTTCTATTCTACTAAATGGCTTACAAGTAATGCCCGTGAGTTGTGGTGCTCTTTTTTATTTAAAACTTGTCTCGGTGTGGATTTATTAAAAAAATCCAATAATAAGGAAGAAGAAGAGGGAGAATATGACAAAAACCTATAACCTCCATTGTTAAGGAGAGGGTTCACAAAGCCATAAAATCACCAAATCAACCATAAAGAATTGCATCTGAAAACAAAAGGTGGTGACACACCAAGCACTTTTTTTGCTAATAACTTTATAAACGAAATAACGGGTGCATTTTCACTAGAGGGTATAAAAGCAAAATCCAACAGGATCGATAACTACACACCTCACCTTGTATCCGAAGACTCAAACATGGTGCCGCATCTGATGCAAATTTGATGGACGCGTGCTGCAGGAATGTCACCACTCCTTATAATGAAATGGTATCGCTTCCCGCAAACTGGGTGACCACTCCAACCTAAAAAAATCATCAAAAATTATCACCACACTCAAACAATAAATTAAATAACCACAAGGACCAAACGACAAAATCCAAAAAGAAAACAGTGCACCCACTTCCCATCGTTTCAGCAATTATAAATTGTGCATTATTATATAACCATCACAGAAGCCTCCTGAAATCAAGTTGCAGGCCACAAACTCGATACATTTCCTTATCAACGAGAAAAAGGTAGCACTTTCTTACGTAGATCGAATAATCCAGGTCCAACTAGACCGTCCATTTGCATATATCATACTCACATCGGGAGCAAAGCCCGGATGACACAACAGGTCCACAACCAAACACAGGGGCCCAAAGACCGTGAGGCGGTAGCGGTCAGAGCGCCCTGACACGTGGCAGCACCATCCACCGCAAAACGACACCGTCGCCCAGAGAACCCACTTGCTTCTTGTGGAGGGAAAACGGGCATCCCCTGACAACGACGACCAAATTTTAATTTCAGCTGCAATGTTTGCCCCACAGCATTAAATTTTGATAAGGTTTTGCATTAAGACCCTTAATTTACTCCATCTTACACATGTGCCCCTATCCAAGGGTAGTGGCGGGTTTTATAGGAACCTTGGTATGATTACGGGATTATAGGGATTATGCAACGATTAAACATAATTATAGGGGTAAAGGTGTAAATTGCCCTTTAAAAATAAAAAATTTCGAAATTTCCAAAACGTTTGCCTGACCGAAACGGAAAAGGCAAAGCCGGTAGTTGTTATATAGCCTTTACAGGCTGTAACCTTTTTTTAAAGAACACGATATTTTTATAAAATAAAAAAAAGGTGTCCAGAAAAAGACCGAAAGATTCTTTAATGACAATTCAAAGAAATTGCCGTCCCTACCGCCACACCACGACGGGGACCCACCACACCTACGCACAGCTGTCCCGTCCGGGGGAACTGGTTACCGCCTCGGATCCGGTAACTTCCCGGTGACGAAAAAAAGAGAGGCAGAAGAGGAAGAACAGATAGAGGAAGAAATCGTGAGAGCTCACCAACAACGCGGCAGTGGTCGCAGTAGACGGATCTCGCCACGGCGACGTCCTCCTCCACCACGTCGAGATCGACCGCCGCCGCATCTTCGTCTCCCGCTACGCGGAAGGGACACCCTCCAGGGGCGCAGGTGCGGGGGGAGCGGGAGAGGGAGGAGGTCGGAGATCGGCGGCGGGGGCCGTGCGAAACGCTCCAGGAAGTCGACGACGTTGGATCTGAAGGGACCGTCGTAGGAGCAGGACGAGGGGAACTCGTGGAAGTTGTGGAGGTCCGTCGTCGTCCTCCGCTTCGGCCTCTTCATCGTCCGGGCGATCACCACCATCCGCCGGGAGAAGGTTGGAGAAGGTGAAGGGGAAAGAGACGTGAACCGCGGTTAGATTTAGGTTTGGGAGGATGCAGAGAGAGAGAGAGAGGGGAAAGGGTTGGGATGAGAGAGAAAGGTGGGTTGGAGTTAGACTCGGGTTAGAAGTTGGGTTAATATTGGGTGTGGTGGAGCGGAAAGGAAGGCGGGAAGGGGGGGAGGAGAATAGAGGGTCGTGTCGGGGGATGCCCTCTGGCTTCTTTTTATAATTTATGATTTAGTAATAAAAGGTGCGTGTGTGGGGGCGGTGGAGGGGCTATTGGGTGGATATTAGTTTGTTTCGGTGTGGGATGATGGCGGTTCGGATGGATTCCCGGAGATGCCCTCGGGAGTTCTCCAGATTTACGTGGGTTGGCACGATGGTGGTGGATGCGTGGTGCCTGTTGCAATATTCTTGCTGAGATTTAATTAAAGGATAAATACGAATGAGTCTATGATATAAGATTTATATTGAATATATATATATATGTTATACCGTGATTCTTAAAATTTTGTCAAATCACATCGTGGCTAGAATAGAGAAAATTATTGCAAATTGTAAAATAACGAAGAAATTAGCAAAGAAGGATGTGGGTGAAGCTAAGTCAAAAGTTTATGGGTTTTGTACAAAAAATCTCGATTCTAAGAAGGATCAGAAGGATATATTCAAATTGGTTAAATGAAGAGAAAGAAATATCAAAGATCTTTCTCAAGTGTGATGAATTAAGGATGAGGAAGGTCGTGTGATTGTTACTCGGAATGGTGTAGAGACTAGATGGAAGCAATATTTCCGTAAATTTTTCATTGAGGAAGGAAGTAGAGAGATCACTTTGGGAGATCTAGCTAGTAGGGAAAGTTACTTGAATCGTACAAGTTATAGACGAATACAAAGCAAGGAGGTAGAGGAAGTTTTGAATGTTATGAGACTTGGGAAAGGTGTGGGACCTGATGACATTTATATTAAAGTATGGAAAGTTTTAGGTGAGCGTGATTTGACTTGTCTTGCAAATTTATTCGATGTTATTTGACAAAGTAAGAAAATACATGAGATTGAAAGAGAAGCCTTGTGGTGCCTCTTTAAAAGGATAAAGGAGATATTCAAAATTGTTCAAATTCGGGGGTATCGAGCTGATAGGTCACACTATGAAAATTTGAGAGTGTGTGATTGAAAGAAAGTTGAGGCAAGTTTCCAAAGTAAAAGAAAACATATTCAGAATCATGTCAGGTCACTCAACTATTGAAGCTACAACTTGCTGATAAGAGCAATGGAGATTTATAGAGCTAAAGGAAGAACCTCCATATGTTTTTTTTATTGATTTGAAGAATGCTTGTGATTCTGTCCCACATGAGATATTGTGGAGAGTTTTGGAGAAGAGACAAGTACATGTTCTATATATTAACCTCGTAAAATATATGTTTGATAGGGCTTCATCTTGTGTAAGGATCCGATGTGGGAAGATTGGCTATTTTGACATCAGCATTGGTCTACGTCAAGGTTAAACTTTGAGTCCATTCCTTTTTACTTTGATTATTGACAAGTTGACAGGTCACATTGAGGATGAGATACCGTAGTGTATGTTATTTGTTGATGATATTGTATTGATTGATGAGACTAGACAATGAGTAATTGAGAAGCTTAAAGTCCGAAGACATGCATTGGAGACTAAAGGATCTTATAAAAGTAGGGCTAAGACTGAATGTATGGAATGCACTTTTGATGGAAGCAACTGTGAAGGAATCATGTTGAAGATTGGTTGCGACAACGTTCAGACGAAGGACTCTTTTAGAAACTTGGGATCTATTTTGCAACATAATGGTGAAACTGACGGAGATTTAGTAATAGAATAAATGCATGTTGGCTAAAGTGAAGAGGAGTCTCTATTGTTCTCTATGGTAAGATTTTTTTTTTGAAAATCAAAGGAAAGTTATACAAAGAAGCCATGAGACATATTATGCTCTATGGATCTGGATGTTGTCATATGGACCATAAACATGTGTAGAGAATGATAGTAGCAGAAATGAAAATACTAAGGTGTGTGTGGACACACACGTAAAGATCCGATTAGGAATGATGCAATTAGAATGAAAGTTGGTGTAGCTCTGATCGATGATCTGATGCGAGAAAACCGCTTAAGGTGGTTTGGCCATGTGCAAAGGTGGTCAACCGATGCACCAGCTAAGAGATGTGAGTTTTGGGATGTTGAACCATCTAAGAGATGGCTAACAAGGCCAAAGAAGTGTTGAAATGAAACTATACGAAGGGATCTTATTTTTTGGACCTAAGTTCGATATTGGCTCAAGATAGGTCTGAATGGAGGTAAAAAAATCCATGTAGCCTACCCTACTTAATGTGGGAAAAGGCTTTGTTGTTGTTATTGTCGATATCGTGGTTCGTATGATTTGAGAGATTGCATCATGAATCCTATAATCTTACTCTATCTAGAACGCATTTCCTTGTACAAGGGTTTGGAGGGTTTTGGGTTAGAGCTACTAAGATGGTTGGTATGATGGTTTAATTTACAAGGGGCGTAGTCTAATTAAAATGATTATAAGGATTGTGGAGAAAATGAACAAGATTTTAGGGGTCGTGGTGTAAAGCTATATATTGGTTCCGTGGTTTGTTCTATGTCAAAGGTAGAGTTAGATGTATTCTACAATGAAGTTGCAGCCAAACTGACTATGATAGTTCTTGAAGCCCTCTCGGTGAAGGTCTAAAAATATCTTCACTAGAATAATGGTGAAGACAAAGTGTCGCTGAGGCAGCTACTCACCAAGAGTGAATCTGACAACAATTAACCCACAAATGAATGAAGCAATGGAAGGAAAAAATGTGGAGTTAAAATTTATTATAACTCTAAATGTGTATAGTGTGTAAGCATGTGTAGAATACCGAACACAGGGAGCAAACGGTAGATTGTGCAAATAAATGCAAACTTTATTTTTTTTCTCTTGTCTTTTTATTCTTTTTTTGTGTGGGCTTTTAAATATGTATTATATATATATTGTTTTTATTTTTATAAGTTTTTATTTTCTTTCTATATTTTTTATTTTCAATTTTCGTTTTCTTTTAAACATATAATAAAAGAATATATAAGGCAATATATATAATATAGAATAATAGAATTATAAATACTACTAAAAATAATTGAAATACATGAAATAAATTGTTTTTGGGTTTATATAACTTTCTACTATTTATGATTTTCGAGGAATTTCTGCTAATTTTTATATATTTTTAAAGTCAAAAATATCCCAAATCAGCGTATAAATAGATGGGCCGAATGGATTTGAAGATTAAAAATAGAAAATAAAGTCCAAAATTCTTCAAATCAATTAATATGTAAATAATAATATAAAGAAAATCCAAAAACAAAATTAAATATTTTTGGGATTTTTCTTATGATTTTTCATATTTTTACTAGATTTTATAGCATTTTTGTCTTTTTCTTTATCTATTTTTAGGGATTTTTGATTTGAAGTTAGTAAATATAATAATAAATAATATATATGGGAATTTTTCAAGATGTTTTTATATTTTTCTGGTATTTCTAAGTCAAACATGTATAAAAACATGCTCATTTGATTTTTAATAAATAACTAAAATGTCTAAAATGCAAAAATAAAAATATGACTTGAGTGCACATGTTGGCAGGCATCTAACCATATTTTTGCATAATTTTTGGACCACAGATGCTATTTTTAATAAATGAAATACAAGCAAAAAAATACATGTACTAGCGAGGGCATATTTGCAATTAAAAATAAAGTCTGGGATGCATGTACAAATTTCACAGAAATAAACAAGTAATATTTAAACTTTATGGACTATTTTACTATTCACAAAATCACTAGGACATATGTACAATTTGCCCATCTCACGTGGGACGACACGTGAACTAAGCTGAACTGGACCCATGTGCAATATGAAATAAGTACAAGGGTCTCTATGCAATATTTCCAAATTTATTTACTTGACAAAATTTATTTACTTGATAAAATTTATTTACATGACTTAATAAATAAAACAAAAAAGCAATGGGGTAGATCTGCAATTTACCCCAAAATAACGCTTCATCGTGCGGCTAGAGTTGGTTCACTTGCCACGTGTCGAGCTGCTACCGCATGATGGCGCATCGAAGGTTGATGTCCAAGATTAGATCTTGGGAGGAGATCCAACGATTGAGTCTCTCTCTGATCCGACGTCTCCTACTGCATCTGGAACTGGGCTCTTGGTCGAACGACTAGAACGAGGGAAGAAGATGCGTGTTGGGCTCGCTCAATCAGCCCTGGATGCCTCCTCCAGCCACCGATCACGCTGCTGGAGAGCTTGAGAGCAAGCTGAACGTACTCCGCATTGATTGGCGGCTCAAAAGTATCCAGGGCTCGTTGACCGAGCCTTGGAGGTCAAGTGTTCCTTGAGGTGCTCCCGAACTGCAAATGGGGCTCAGAAGCTCCCTTCCAGACCTGCAAATGGGCTAAAAAGCACGACAAGGCATGGATGACAAGGTCTATGCTGTTATTGGTGGTTGTCGAGGACTGGATGGTGAATAGCGATGATACTCAGGCGAAGGGAAGTGGAGGAGTGATGAATCCTCATTCATCACTCTTTATTCTTTTATTTAGCTAATTATCTTGGCAAAGCATCATGTAAATAGTTGTAAATACAATAACTTAGTAATAAGCATGTATGTGTTAATATATCACAATTAGCATGTATTTGTGCAAAAATAAAAGAATAAAGAATAAAAGAAAAAGAAGGAAGCATTTAGAATAAATACTGAGTGACCCAAACCCAAGAGATGGCCAGGTATTGGCCTGATCGCCAAATAAAATGGGTAGAGAGAGATAGGGCCACTTCACATTGTATATATGTACATATGTGTATATAATTTATTTTTATAAAAATAAATATAAAAAGGTATTTTAACTCCCTTGTATATATTTATAAAAATAAAATAAAAATCAGAAAAATTAAATAAAAATAAAATAAAATTCTCTCTCTCACTTGTACATAATACATGTATATGTGTATCCTTCCCTATTTATTTTATACTTGTAAATAAATAATAAAAATAAAACAAAATTTTTTTATACTCCAAAAATTGCATTGTAAATAAATAAAATATAAAATTGGGGTATTTTTGTAAAAATAATAAAATAAAAATAATTGTACAAAATACATGGATATTTTATACATGTATATAATACATTATACTGCATATACCATATTTTATTTTTCATAAAAATAAATAAAAAATCATAAAAAATAGTTTGAAAAAAACAAGCATTTTTCATTTTACACACTTTTTAGTTTAAAATCATTTACTATTTTTTATTGAATTTATAAATGTTTTTGTAAATACTATTTTCCGATTGGTCCAAAGAGGATTGTTGACTCCGGTCAACTACCCCCTTGGACTCTCTTCCGTTCAGATCCAATTTTTGCCCTCTCTTCGCCAAATTTCCTAGTCCCGATCCGATCACCATGTTCTTCACTTCGAGGCTCCGATTAGAGAGGGAGGATCCATGATCCACACCCGTAGGAATCTTTAGGGATCTGACCCTCGGTTCGCATGCCTCTACCCGATTCTTCCAGCTACCTAGGGTGTTCTGTAAATGCTTCATTCACCTCCCCAGTTCATTAGCTTATGCTGCACCCCTCTTTGATACCCTAGAACCCTTCCTCGTAGTGACAGCCGTCGAAGGAACCCTTCGGTGGTCGGATTGGAGCCGTGTATCCGCAGCTCACCATTTGTGGCCAGAGAACCACCGCGAGAAGCCTCCTTCGACTCACGCAGCGTGGTCGAGGCCACAACCACGTCGTCCACTTCTCTTAGAGCTCAGGATCGTACTCGGACCCTCAGGTATCCCTTGATCTTTCCTAGCTCCGTCATTTATCCAATCATTCATTTGTACGTCACCGTCGCTCCGACAAGCCGTTCGGAGCTTCGTCACCCTCATCTATCCGCTCCGATTGATACACACGCTCGCCCTCCACTTTCCTCCGCAGTCTGATCACCTTGACCCTCGATTATCGCATCGAGATTGAGAGTTAGGTCTCCCCTACCATCTTCGTCGGAGACCCGCACCCATCCGCCGTCACTTCTTTAGTGCTTAGTCCAAATAACCTGGCCCAGTGCATCGCCCCGAGTCCTAGATACCCTTTGCAGGTGAAAGAGCACGCTGAAGACACTCGATTCCAGCCATCTGAGACTCGCCGGAGTAGTCCCAGGTCCCCTTCATCGTCACGTTCATCCGACCGCTAGCTGCTCCATCGGGTCCGCTCCGTCGACGCAGAAGCCATTCATGGTTCATCCAGTGCTTTCCGATCGGCCATCGGAGCTAGGGATCATCCCCTGTGCTCCGATGAAGTTCGCCCTCGAACTGTTCATCCAGGCTACCTTGACACCGTTGGATCAGCCCGCACGTCCAGATATCATCCCGACCGCTGACACAACAGCCCGTCTACACCGTTGGATGTCAGATCCGGCCTCCATCTACGCCGCATGTCCCCGACCACTTATGGAGTGTCAGATCTGACACCTGACGCGTCCAGAGCCGCACGATCTCGCACACCAGCGGCCACCATGCGTCCTCTCACGTGCCTCTCACAAGCTCCATAGGTATATTATGTTTTTCACCCTGCATTTATTTTAGTTTCTATTTTAGTCTGTAAAATAAAAATCACAGTTGAACTATTTTGCATTCCAGTCCTTGTAGTTTCTCATATTTGCAGTTTAGTCCTGCTTGTGTGGAACCACGTGCCTTGTCACGTGAATAGTTGGGTTATTTGCACTATTTGTCTCGAACTTTTCTTTTACTACTGATTGAATAGTTATTTTTCAAATTTGCAAATATACCCTTGTGAACAATTGATTTATGACATGTGCGATTTTTAGTAGAGAAATTGCAGATTGGACCCTGGATTTTTGTTGTTTGTTACTGATTGTTTCCAGAACTTAGATAATTTGCAATTTGGTCCTTGTGATCTGTGTTTTATTTTTAATTAAATAAATAGCTAACTTGCTCCAAAAATTCTAAGATTTTGACGCATAGCTCCTGCTAATGTGTAGGAATTTGTTGAGTGTTTTAATTTCGTTTGATATTTTCTAAAATTTAAAAACCTTAAAAAGTGTCTCTGTTTATTTTGAAAAAACAATTAAAATATAAAAATGCCTTGAAAAATTCCAAAAAAAAATCTTGAGTGTTTATTTTGTTGTGTTTTCATTTCTTTGTGATTTTTGCTTTATTCCCTTGATAAAACTCATAAAAATTGAAAAAGACTAGAAAGATTATAAAAATTGTTAAAAATTCATAAAAAAAATAAAAAAAATATGTTTTCAGTCCCTGTAGATAGCTTTGGTTTTATAGTGCCACATAAAATTATTGCTAAGATTTTATAGCATTTTAAATAATTTTAAATTGCCTTTATATAAAAGTTGTACATTGCTCACTGTTTTTGGCCTTCTTTTATTTTCAGAAAATTAATTAAAACCAGAAAAACCCCATAAAATTCACAAAAACACTTCAATATTTTAAAAACTTAAAAATATTTTTGTTCTGAATTTTTGAGTTATTTTGGCCCTTTAAATAATTGCTTGAGTTTTCCTTTTGGCCATTTTCTTTATTCTTTTTCTTATAAAAAAATCATATTTTTTAAAAAAAAAATAAAAAACCACAAAAAATTCTTCATTTTCTTGACTACCTGACTACTTTGTAGACTTGTCATTCCGTGCTCCTTGTGTTCGACCTTGGTAGCTATACCAGGTTAAATAATTAGCAAGACCACTTTCCCTTGTGTTCGTGTTTGATTTCTTTCGTTGGTGGTCTGACTTTTTCCGTTGAGCCCGGTTCAAGTGGTTGAGGTCGCAACGACCTTTGATATCACTTAACCTTAGTAGCTTGGGCCGCTCATCAGAATGGCGTCGTTACCGGGGAGCACAGCTTAGTAGTCAGTTTTCCTTTTTCTGTTTTGTTTCTATTTTCCTTCTTTTTATTTTTCTTTATCTGTTTTCTTTTATTTTTTATTTTTGTCTTTGTTTTTATCTCTTTTCTTTGTTTTTATTCTCATTTATTTTATTTTATTTGATTTTATTTTATATAATTGTGATCTGACTATAGTATCTATTCTGTCTTTCTTGCGAGGGCCCGGCGAGCAAGGGTGGCTATCTTAGGAGTGCCTAGGCACCGAGCGACGCGGAGGCGGCTCGTTTCTGCATCGAGCCACATGAGAGCGTAGGAAAGGAGGAGCAGGACCTTTGGAGGAGTTTTAGCTTAGTTTTTATTTCCAGTTCCATTATTATTATAATAATACATGACTCAAACTTGGACTTGGCAGACTATCCGGGTCTGTTTCGCCGAGCACATGTGTGCTCTGGGGACCTCACCGCGGATTTTACGCCGGTTTTGAGTTTTTTGCATTTTCTTTTATTTTTGATTATCGATGATTTTGGCCCCTAGACTTAGGATTTCTTATTGACCGTGACATAATTAATTAAGACCCTAGTCCTAATTGCTTTCCTGCACATATAGATCGCTAAGTGGAACTATTTAATTAACTCACAAAAAGAAAAAGCTAATTTGGTCACCTGAGGGGTCATGTGCCGTTAGAGGCCGTATACAGTGTTGGCAGGATCCGTCGTAGCGGACACCGATCGGTATCAGAGACCGGACCCCGACCTCTCTTGTTGATCCGTTAGCTATTGTTATTCTCAAGTAGAAATTTTCTTTCTAAGGCCGATTTCTTCTTGCATCATATATGTAGTTTTATTCCTGTCTTTCTTTTATGCCGGATCACCCTGCATGTAGAGAGCTGGCGTCAGGTACGCATTTATGACTTTGCATGCATCATAGTGTTTGACCGCGCATCGGCTTTTTCGACTTCTCCCCCTATTTTTGGACTTAAAATAATCAAGAGAATCGGGAAATTCGTTAAGCATTGCTTGCTTGAAAAATATCTAAAAAAGAAAAACTATGAAATTGGGACTGCTAAACACACTTGACCCCAAAAGACACCACATTGAAAATTTTGTCTTGGGAGAGCAATCCCCTCATTGTCTGGTTTGGATGAGCGAGAGAGTGACCCACACACTAGGCTAGAGCCATATCCGACCTCTTTTCAGACTACTGGTTTCGGGTTAGTCGTTCTCCAGTGAGGATCTCTCCGGTTTCCGGTAAAGCAGGCCGCGATATCCATAACAGAGCGAGTTGATCAGGTAGCCGGTAAACGGTCCGCAACTTGTACTGGCTGGGAAATATCTAACCTTGGGATCGGGACAGTCTCCTGAGAGCATTGGATTCCCAACAGCTCACTTAATCG
Source organism: Ottelia alismoides (assembly GCA_037367405.1). NCBI lineage: Eukaryota > Viridiplantae > Streptophyta > Magnoliopsida > Alismatales > Hydrocharitaceae > Ottelia > Ottelia alismoides. The sequence continues at coordinate 176,485 of JAZKJV010005970.1, read as the reverse complement.
CTTTGATAGACTGATTGATCACCTAAATAAAATCTACATGATAAAAGATCGGACCTTTACGGTCATCAGCTCTGGGAGAGTATGTGAATTGGGGTTTTTTTTGCATGATCTTATGCGTTTTCCAGATCTCATCCGCCTTCACTCTCCATATCACGATGATGGGCTGGAGGTCCCTTAGGCAGCCTTTGGTTGCACCGCTTTCGAGTACTCCGGTCCACTCATCTAGGTTGGTTCGCGAGAGCCCACACCCACTCTCCGAACCCGAGTTTGACTCCGCCTCGTTCTCGACCACCCTTCTACCAGTCCCGTGGTGCCCGAGTAGAGACAACATCAGATGTTTGATCATTTGACGGCACCTGAGTTTTGGTCGTTTACCTTTGCAGAGACCATGGCCAACAATGAGGAGCGCACTGATGGACCCGACGGGACCCACATCTACGTACTTGATCAGGGTGCTATCAACAACACCCTGTTAGTCTCCCTGGAGACCATGCAGCGTTAGATCATAGACCATGGGGCTTTCATGGCTGATATGCACCGAGAGATGGAGCAGATGCGAGCGGACAGAAAGCAGAATAGAGTCGGTGGAGGAGAAGACATTCCTGAGGGAGGAGAGCCAAATGAGCCAGTACAACCAACAGAACCCATACGCCAGATAAGAGAGTTGCACAATCCTGGTGCAACTCTAACACATAGATGGATCCAGCTGCCAGCCATTCTGGGAGATTTCAATCTCCCAACTCAGACCATTCAGCTACTACCCAGATTCCATGGGCTTGCCACCGAGGAGCTGCACCTCCATCTCCAGGAGTTCGAGATAATCTGCAGTATGATCCATGATCGCCTCGTGGATGAGGATACCATCAAGATGATGGCTTTTTTATTTTCCCTCATCGAGAGAACATCCTATTGGCTGAAGTACTTAGGAAAATACATCACATCATGGGAACATCTCCAGAACGAGCACTTGAATAAGTACTACCCACTCGGCCGAACGAATGCAGCGTGAGCCCTCATCAACAACTTCTCCATGCTTCCCAACGAGCAATTCCATGAGGCATGGGACAGATTCAGAGAGCTCATTGACCGGTGTCCTCATCATGACATATCCAAGCCCAACCTTGTTCAGAGTTTCTTCTGTAGGCTTACACCGGACTTGTAGGGGCTAGTGAACGCATCCTGTGGGAGTTCCTATTTTGCCAAGGATGAGGATCAAGTCGGGGCCATCTATGAGGAGATGGCAAAGAACTATACACTCATGTCCCAAACCCACCTCTACACACAGGGGAATCCCACACCACAGGTCGTGTCCTATCAGAGGATAGCACGAGTCGATGCAGGTCCTTCCACATCTTCAGCAGCCGCAACACAGGCAGAGTCGTCGACCGCTGATATGGGTATCATCAACGAGAAGCTAGACCGCATCGAGATCATCGAGAAGAAGTAGTGCCAGTGCATGTCTCAGATAGATCAGATGGCACAGACGTTGAGTGACCTGAAGACCCAGATCATGTGTCTCCAGGAGGCACAGACGGCTTCTCAGCCCCATCTCAGGTTACGGGCTAACCCCAGCAACAACAGCTCGATCCAGCCCTCCGCCCACTACCGACATGTACATTACATTCAGGCAGAGTCGTTCCAGTAGCATCAGTAGCAGTATGTCCAGCTACCACCGTCTCCGGACACTCAGATGGTGGTCTACCAACCGTATCAGCCCCTGGCAGTCCTTCCCCCACCCACTTACGAGCAGGAGCCGTTGATAGAAGTCAACGGGATTTGGTATGACCGACCTCAGCCTGGGATCTAATGAGACCATCCCAGATTCTGATGGTCGACCGGAGGTGCCTCATCCCAACAACAACCTCCAGTTCAGGTTGGCCAATACAGCCAGCAGCAGCAGCAACCCCAGTTTCCACAGCCACAGCCACACTACCAGTAGGATCCTCATCCCTATCAGCAGGGACAACCGTGGAGGCAGCAACCTCAGCAGTTCTCTCACCAGTATCCCCCTCATCCTTTCCAGTAGCAACCTCACTTCTAGAAAGGCCATCCGTCCGGTTCTCATGGGCCAGCCTATGAGAATACAACGCTAGATGATTTAGCCTGCCTTATCTCTGAGCAACAGACAACTTTCTGGTGGGAGATGGACGAGTTCAGTCAGGAGATGAGGGAGATAGTGAAGGGCAAGGCTGTCATACTCGCTCAAATCGAGTCGAATCCGAACAACCTGAAGAAGAAGTCTGAGCAGGTAGAGTTTCAGAGGTTACCACTCCTAGTGACTCATTGGGCGATATTACTGCATATACTTTTGATGCTGACTTTGTTACACTTAGGAGCGCCAGGATGCCAGCCGGCGGCGCCTCGTCTGGGCGACGACACCATGATGACTCAAGAGCGCCAGATGAGGAGGAGAGTGGTGTTGATGCCACTCATTATGATGTTGATGACAGTAGTGCTGATGCCACCAAGAATGTAGATCCAGCTGATGGTACTGAGGCCGTCACTTCGCCAGATGAGGAGGAGAGCGGTGCTGATGCCGCTCATTATGATGTTGATGACGGTGGTGTTGATGCCACCAAGGATGTAGATCCAGCTGACGGTACTGAGGCTGTCACTTCACCAGATGTAGGAGGTGGTGCTGATGCCACCAGACATGATGATGTTGAGCCAGAGTGCAGTGCTGATGCTGCAAGTCCAGATGTTGCGCGTACCACCGAGGCCACCCATTCTATTCCTGTTGCATTTCCATTTGCTTCTGTATCTCATGACTATTTCGAAAAATCCAAAAAAAATTAATAAAGGAAAGGGTTAAGTATGTGTGAGTCCATCTGTGATGTCTGGAGATATGTGTATGGATTATGTTTTGCCACATCAACATGGACCCGATCCTAGCCCTCCATCTGAGGAGGGCCCAGCCATCCCCTTTCCCTCAAGCACTCCGCTTGGCGAAGGGTAATAAAAAAAGAAAATCCAAAAAAATCTCAGCAGTTAGAGTTCAGCCAGCAGATGATAGACATATTTTAGATTTAGCTGACTCTACAGGAGGCCCTTGAGCACATCCCTCTCTTCCAGAGGAACCTTAGAGAGAAGACCACCATTCGCAGGAAGAAGATGAACCATCATGCAGAGATCCATGTGCTCATTCATGCCACCTGCTTCGCCATTCAGAACCGTCTGCCATCCAAGAGGCCAGATGCAGGAGCTCCTTATGTCAAATGTCATATACGTGAGCAGAGGTTCGATCGGGCTCTATTAGACAGCGACTCTTCCATCAACCTACTTCCGATAGCCTTACTCAACCTATTCGAGTGTGGCCCTCTTCGACAGAGCATGACAGTCCTTCAGTTTGCTGATAGATCTGTCAAGAGGCCGAAGGGGTTGTTGAAGGACGTGGTCATCACAATTCAGGGCCTGAAATTACCCGTGGACTTCGTTGTGTTGGACATGGAGATCCCTGAGTCTGTGACCGATACCCCCATTATTCTAGGATGTCTGTTCTTGGCCACAACCAGAACGAACTTGATTTGATCACCTATCTGAGTTAACTTGTAAACTGGATGGACTTTGCATGTGTCTTGCATAAAACAAAAAGGACCAAAAAAATAATTCTCTGAAAATCAAACCTTTGACTTTGCTAAAAAATTACCTAAGGAGACAGCTGCCTCCTTGAGTTCGACCTTGGGCTTGCCCAAGTAAAAAAAATATTACCGCTCGAGATTAACTTGCTTTAATTAAAAGTGATTTTTGATCTGCTCCTATTATCCGACTGCAATGAACGATATTAATTAATTTGACCATTAATTTGATCGAATTAACAAGGGTAGTGGGAGACGTTTCAATGAACACGTAAATGGTTATAGTGGGACAATGTATCATGTAAACTTTATTTTATGAATGGAAAAAAGTTGAAATACTTCCTTCTAAGTATTTTATTTGTAGTCTGTTTCTGACTGTTGGTTGTGATTGTTGAATAAATTATTACTCAGTAACCAGATCCGTATATGGGAGGATCTGATGACCTGGAATTGGGGTCGTGAAATTTTGTGGGTTTTAATTTTTATATCTTTTTGTTTTATATTTTTTTATTTTGTTTTTAATTATATATATGTTATATTTTTATTTTCATGTTTTGTATTTTCTTTTTCTTTAGAATAAGTAATATAGGATATAATAGACTATATAGATAATAACAGATAATTTAGGTATAAATATAATTATAAATATCCAAAAATAGTAGAAATAAATATTTTTAGGTTTTAAATATTTTTTTATTGTTTTTGGTGTTTAGTGAATTTTGCTAATTTTTATATATTTTTAAAGTTAAAAATAGCTGAAAATAGGGACAAAGTAATAGGCTAAGATTGAAATGGAATTTAAAAACATAAAATTGAATCCAAAATTTTCCAAATCAATTTTAATATGTAGATAATAATATAAAGAAAATTATAACATAGAAAGATATATTTTTGGATTTTTTTAGAATTTTACATATTTTATCAAGGTTTTTGGGATTTTTCTATTTTTAAGAATTTTGTTTTTCTATTTTTAGAGATTTTTGGTCTAAAGGCTAGAAATATATAAATAAGAAAATAAAAGTTTTTGGAATTTATAGAAAGTTTTTAATATTTTTTAGTATTTTACACGCTAGACAAGCACTATTTATGCTCTAAATGATTTTTAATAAGTAGCAAAAAGGTCCAAAATTGTAAACTAAAATCATGGCTTGAACTGCAAACAATCAGGAACTTACATCTATTTTCTTGTGATTTTTGGAACACAAAAACTTAAATAAATAATCAAACACACAAAAATACAACTGTTGGTAGGGGCATACATGTAAATAAAATAGACTCGAGGGGCCTCTGTGCAATTCAACCAAAAATATACAACGTAATTAAAAATTTAATGGTCCAAAGATACATAAAACCAATAACATGGGTGTACTTACAAAATGGCCACCTCACATGGGACGCCTCATGAGGTGACTTGGCATGGACCTAAATATGATATACATAAAGTACAAGGGTCAACATGCAATTTCACCTATTTTATTTACAATGCATATATTATTTACAGGACTAACTAACAAATACTAAAATAGGAGGGGCTAAGTATGCAAATTACCCCTTATTAGGCGCTCCATCGAACGGATCTAATCCTTCACTTAAACACGAGTCATCATCTGGACGGCAAATGACGCTTTGGCAATGAACGCATGGGATTAAATCCCAAACATGATCTGATGGCGGGCGATGAAGTGCATCGGACGGCTGTGGAAAGATCTGGTGATGTGGTATGATCGAATAGCCAGGAGGGACTTAGGAAGAATAGGGCAAGAACTCGTTGACAGCGAGTTTCGATCCGTCCTCCTGGAGCCCTCCGGTCGTTTGGAAGGCTCGAACTAGGGGCATAACAAAGCAACGGCTCCTCCGTACCAGATGGAGTAGTCAAAAGGGCTCCTGGAGCTCCAACGAAGTCAGTCGAGCTCGAGCATGGGCGGAAGCTCTAGGTGCCTTACTTGAGATCAAAATCGACCCAGAAGGGCCATTGGTCCTCCAGTACATGCAAAAAAGTTATGTGCGAGAAAATGATGGGTCCTTGGGCCTTGTTGGTGGTGATAGACGGACGACGGAGGGTGGCGAAGAGGTCTCCGATGAGGCGGTAGAGGGAGACCTCGATCTCCAGATCCGTGCAGGATATGGGTGAGTGTAGCGTGGGAGAGACTGGAGAAGCGCAGGGGGAAGATGTCGGGATGGAAACCGCGGTCGGAGACACAACAGGGTACGATGGGAACGTGGTCAGAGCTCATGAGCTCTAGCGAGGGTGTTTAACCTAATATACCATAATAACTATATAAAATGCGAAATTAAATGCACGAAATAAAAGGCGAGATTAAAATATACCTAGGAAATGAAGAGACGCAGCTCGTACCTACCGGTGAAGGCAGGGAGCAGAGGTGGTTGGAGCACCACCATGGATCGCCACCCTGTCCTTGTCGTGCCGTCTCCAAGCTCCGAGAGGTGCGTAACTGTCACTTGGACCTCAACATACTCACAAGAATGCCTGGCGAAGCTCGAAGGAGGATAAAAAAGGGCATGCAGAGCTTGGAGTTTTATTTATAGATAGTGAGTTCGGGTGATCTTGGGCAGTGATTATTGACGTGCTCGAGGAAGATTGGGAGGATATTATAATCCCGTGAGGTGGACGAGTGTGTGATGGACCACTTTTGTTAAGCGCTCGAGGAGGATTGATCAACAAAGCGGCATCGAAAAATCGGAGAAGAGGCGGGACTCGAGGCTCTGACAGAAGTCAGAGCTGAAAGACGGGGAGTTGACCGGGGTCAACGAATGTCGTGTCCCCATTGGTCCACGTCTGGGTACAAGACAAAATTACCCAATTATTCAAAAATAAGTAATTAGAAATAGTATTTGATTTTATTAATTTTTATTAAAAAATAAAAAATATTTATTATTTTGTGTAGCATTTTATTATGATTTTTTATGTTATTTGTTAGTAGTTAATTTTTAGGGGTATATTTATAGGTATATTTATCTATGTTTTAACTATTTTATTTTTATTTTGTATATTTTATTTTATTATTTTATTCTATTATTTTATATATTTATAACTTATTTTTAGGTATATGAATATATTTTTATTATAATTTTATGATATAATCTATACACTAAATATGGGTATATATTATGTAGGTATAAATACAGGTATATTGGCTATGTATTTTGTATTCTAGTTTATTTTAATGTATTTCCTTTGATTTTATTTTAGTTTATATAATTAATAAAGGTAAGTAATATTTAAAAGAATATAAAAATATGGATTAATAAAAGAATTAAACAATAGATTTCCCTTTTATTTATTTACAAGTGTTAGCATAGGTATTTACTTATATATTTTATACACTTATTTTATTTTAATGTTTTATTGGTTATTTTATAATGGTTTTAATATGTACATGAGTTGTAGGCAATATTTAGAAAATTATAAAAATATAAAATTGTAAAAAATAGTAAATAATGAATAAATTGAATATTTTATTCATGTATGTTGTATAATGAGGGTCCAAAACCTAACTTTCACATCTTAACTCCAAAAATTAGGAAACCACCTTCATTAAATAGTTTATTAAAAGTTATGCACAATTAGAGTGATTTTGATACATTTTGAATTTTTATTTGGAATATATGGATTTGTCAAGTTGATATTTGGGTTTTTTATTTTGTATATAAAAAGTACACTACGTATTAATTTGTACAAACTCAATTTTGTATTTTCTATGTATTATTATCTACATCTTTCATGTACAAAGTTTCTTTATTTAAGGTATAAAAAGTAGAAAATAAAATAGGTCCCGAAATATGCATAAATAACGAATAATTAAATGGGATTTTTATTGTATTATTGGCCCTTATCTCCCCTACTTTATTCCTTGGCGACCTAGTCATTAAGAGGCCAAGGTCTCGGGGTTTAGGGTCACAAAATACCTTTGGCTTTTTATTCTTTATTCTTTTTTGTTTGATTTTGGCATTAAAAATAGTATTATTCACATAATAAATGCAATAAGTAATGAATGTTATTTTGTACAAATTAATGCTATTTACATGCATTAGTTAGGATTTTTAAGGCCAGAATTATATAATAAAGGAGATGAAATGGAGAGTCATCACTAGGTATAGCAAAAAATGATATATAGAGACAGGGCGAGTGATACGGATCACCAGGGAGGTAGGGAACAAAAGAAGAAAACTATACAAGATGGAATAAGCATGTACAAGGATCAAGAAGGTTTGTAATGAACCTTCTCACGTGAGCGACGTGGATGAGAATGTGGAAGTGGAGTGGGTGGAAGGGATGAAGAAGAAGCAGCAACCTAGCCATCATCAGAGTCATCCTCGGAAGATTAGTAGTGTACGATTGAGGCTCTCCAACTAATTTTAGGCTTTGGTTGCCCATTCATGTGGTTGTCCAACTCAACCTCGGATGAAGAATATTTTCGTAAGGAAGTGTCTGATTGGTCATAACAAATTATCTCGGTGCATCTATTAGGATCAAAAGATTCATCCCCGGACATGTCTATCATGATATACTTGGTTGGTTTACTAGATAATGAAGCAAGGAGAGGAGAAGGAGCGGTGTGCTTCTTCCCTCCACTAGTAACCAGACTCGAGGATGTGGTTGGTCTATATTTATCATGAGAGGTGCAGGCCATGGGTTCCTCATCATATGAGTCGACATATATGTCATATATCTTTGGTAGAGTCAGCACACGTCCAGGGTACATGGTAGTGCTCATAGTTGGCATGGATTTGGTGGGCTCATTCTTTACTTTTCGGACAGCACTAGTGATGGTTGGGCAAGGTGATGCCACCTAAGTCTGGACGACACTTGAGAATTCCTTAGGCATAAGAGTCAGCTCCTGGAATGGTTCAAGTATTTAATGAATTACTATCGAATCAAACAAATCAGACCACTCAAATAATCATGATAATCATGGTCTCAATTTAAATATGCTCATGTATATTGGTTCCTCATAGGAGTTATAGTAGGTTAGTTTTCATGGAGGTGCGGTGAGAATCGAAGGTCGGTACAACAATCAGTCTCTCAAGCATAGCAGAAAGGTGGGCATCTACCTCTCGATGGTCATGACTGTCAACGACTATGTGGGTTTCTTGGGGATGGAGTGTGTCCTCAAAGGTCATGTGCGATCGGTGTATATCCAATGCAGGGAAATCGATCTCCCAAGTCTCGCTATCTATTGTGGCCTTATCCAAGGCTAAGAACAGCTTCCCAAAAATAATCGGAGATTGATTGAACTCTCCTCAATACTCAATATTAATTACTGTAAAATCCACAATGAGTGGAGCACCTTAGAAAGCAATGATGACTGAAATGGTTTCTCTCGACCATTTGATGGATTGGTCAGCCAAGTGCACGATCTCTCTCGATTTCCTAAGTGGTCTGAGTTTGAGCTTGTCAAACATGGAGGTTGGGAGGATGTTTACAGATGAGTCATCATCGATTCTAGCATGGGTAAAGATGGTGTCTTTGATTTCACATTCAACCCTAGGCAACTGCTTCACTCTATGACTCTTGGTCTTTCTCCCCATCACTAAGGAGGTTGCCATAGACACTAGGTGTCTCTTTGTCCTTATTCTAATATTGCTCAACCTCTTGGACATTAATCAGCTCCTTACGAATCTTTTGAGGTTAGGAAATTATTCTATAACCTTTACTAAGGGAAGCTTAAGAATCATTTCCTTAGTAATGGCTTCCCTAAGGGCAAGATCTAAACTTATTAAATTATTTTCATTTTCAATGTTTATGAGATTTTCTATTTTTTTTCATTTTTTTGATCTTTTTGGGATTTTCAATTTTTTGTTTTTGGTAGGTGAACAAGGAGTAAGAGAATGGTTAGGCTCTTGATTGGAAGGCAAGTGGTTAGTAGAAGAGGGACGCAGAATTGACTCCAGAAATACATAGTGTGTGGATTCCCTAGTGTTAGCTAGGTTTTCAACATCAAATCCGCTTATCTCGTTATCCACACGCAAACTGGCAGCAATTGAGTTCAATATTTCAATAACATTTCTCAACTTGTTAGGAAATGATTCATTTTTCTCGATACATCTAGAAATGTCATCCTCCAAAAGTTCTCATGACAAATCATGGGAAAATTCTGCTTAATTGGAGGATATTGCTGAGGTCTTGGAGTCCCATACTCAACATACCTAGACTCCCACATGTAATCCCGGGTTGAGTATAGACATTAGTGTGGCAGATATTGGTCGGGACCTCATATAATGGATTTGATATAGAGGGGGTTTGTAGATCAATCTCATGAGTCCAATCCCCTGTCTGTGTAGGCACTTTGAATGGGTGGTATGAGGACTGGTCAATGTGAGCTTGATGACTAAGGTCAATCAAGTTTGAAAAATCATAGTGTGTAGATCTCTCGATTTGGTTTGTTCTATCGACCAAGTTGTACCCTAATGTCAGGTAAGGATGCGTATGTGTAATTTGTTGACTTGTCCCAACATTCATATAAGGAGTGAACGAGGTCTATTGGGGTAAATAACTCTGATAGTCATTTGTCTCTGTAGTGGCTTGCTCTTCGAATGGTTCTTTGATTCCAGCAAGCTCTCGAGAATTAGGTGAGTTAGACTAGGATGGAAGCGGATTAGGAGTGTTATACGGTATAGGTGAAAAGTGTAAAGAAGTGGAAAAGTCAGTCGAAATTCGGACTTCATAATCAGGGTGGGTAGGGGAAAAGGAGATGGTTGAGGAAGAACCGTCTCAAAGAGAGGGTTCTGTTGGGATGAATAAGAAGAGGCTAAGAAGTCGGTCGGAGGTCCGAATTCATAGTTGGACTGGAGTGGAGAGAAGAAAGGTGGCTGAGGATGAACCATGTCAAAGAGAGGGTTCATGGAGGTGTGAGATGGGGAAGATGGTCGATACATAGACCGATAAGCCAACATCTTTGACAAGGAATGAAAGAGGATTGAGGTGAAAACATGTAATTACACAAAAGGATAACACACACGGACAGACACACAAACAAACGCAAGAGCAAACCCTAGTTTCACCAACTTAACACTATGATGGTCGTAAAGGTCCAACCATTTTCTTTTCGGTGCTGGTTAATAAAGGTCTAATCGTTTTCTTTTCGGTGCTAGTTAAGTGATAAAACAATCTTTTTACACATACACTCAAGGTGAATCACCTGATGCCCAGTGTATGCTCCCGCTATATCCCAATAAATGAGGTGATCTTTCTGGGTTGTCGGGTTCAATATCACACCCCAAAAGAGACTCACATGATTACACAACCAAAACGTAGTCTAAGGTCGAAGGCGAGCCCTTGCAGCTCCCAAATCTACGAGAGTCAGAAATAGAGACTTAGGGGCAAGTCCAAAGATTTGGGCTCTAACCTTAGTGGTTGTGTCCTCACCCACTCTGTCTGAGGGAACGTATATGTGACTAAGGACAAGGTTACTCTCCCGAATACAATTGCTGATTTTATTCCTTTTATTTAAGTCGACCTTGTTTAGCTGTCCTGATTTTAAAACGGTTATCATTATAATATTTAATGAGCCACAATAATCACGTCTGCCATACATTCCCAATTCCTTTTTAGCTTTATATGAGAAAATCAAGGGGAGGAATTGAGAAAAGCCAATGCACATGAAAAATAATGATGGTATGCCCAGTTAAGGAGACTTACAATGCTTCCTCACTTTCTTTACGTGGGATGCAAAACAGATAATTGAAATTTATTCTAAATGAAATGCAAGCCGATGAAAACCACTCTTGGTAAAAAGGTATATTGGTCAGGATGAATTGAACTTGTATTTGACTAAATTGAATGATCTAAGGTGTGTCTTGTTATGTGAAGCTTGGTCCTAATAGAGTACGAGCACAAGCAATATAATATTCTAATGGAAAATGCTCTAAGAATCACGAGTGCAGGTCTACCCTATGAACCACTCAAATCGAGACCCACCCTTTACACAAGGGTGAAATAGGTCTCGACACACCACAAAAAGTAGAAGGATATCCAAAGTCATGTTCGGGTACACACACGAGATTCCAAATAGAGTCCGTTGGAAATAGACAATTACCTAAATTATTAAAAATTAATTACAAAAATCAAATAAATGCGAAAATTAAATCCTAAGGACTCTACATTCTCTCACAACTTGACTCGCTCTTAATTTTAATATGTTTCCTTCGGTCGACTTATTCCCTGAAAAATCGACCTCTAATGCTCCTCACTTTCTCGACTACCTAAGTAGATGCTCCATCACGTCGAGTCACTTGTACATAAACAAGATGGTGGTTAGAGAGAGATACGTAAATAAAATAAAGAAATAAATAAAGACATAAAAAATGCAAGAAAATAAAACAGAGCGATAATTACAAGAAAAAGGTCGGGGTCGGACTACCTAGGGGATGGAAAACCTAATATCTAAATTTTCTTAAAATCAACCTAAGTTGTGCATCCCTGACAACAGCGTCATACGATGAATCCTAAAATTACCCATGTTAATTTGGTGAAATAAACAGTTTAATGTCTTCGTTGTAGGCAGACAATTCAAATTAATCGGAGATAACCACATAATTAATTTTATAATTAAAACGAGCGGTCAGATTTAATTTACTTGGGCAAGTCCAAGGTCGAACTCAAGGAGGCCGATGTCTCCTTAGGTTAATTACTAGAAGATCTATATGATGCATTTTCAGAGAAGTATTTTTACAATATTTCATGCAAGTAATTATGAAAATGCAAATTTAGCAAGTTTAGAGACTAAAATGTAGTTTTCAATCAAATGAAGTCCAAAAATCCCAAAACTTGGTCATAATGTGAAAATGATGAAATTAAGCTACTATAACTTTTTTTTAAATTTTTGGATGCAAAATGAATTTATTATGAATTAAATATGCAAGCATGATGATTTTTATACAATTAATTTTAATAAATAGCAAGCTTGTTTATTTATTCAGAAATAAAATTATCCTAGATGATTCTAATGAAGAGGTATCTAGGAAAATTAATAGCTCCTATAAAATATTGGGCCACATCCTATTAAATTAAATATTAAAATCACCACTTATTTTATTCTGGCGATATGCATGCAAACAGAATGATTTTTTGGGCACAATGTAAAATACACTTAACCTACTACACATTTTGGGAATTTTTGGAGCAATTATCAATTTAATACAAATTTAAGAGCACGTGGTGGGTAAAGTATGCAAATTGTCACTAAATTAATCATAATAAATAGTCCATAGCTCACAAAAATACAAATAACCACTCACAATATATAGAATTAAATGTTCTACACAATGCAATTTTTAGAATAAAAATTGGATGTAAAGTGATTGTTCAAATGAACATGCAAATACAGGGTCCTCTATGCAATATAAAAAAATAAAATGGAGAATAAAAACAAATATGCTGACTGGACTAAAGGGAAATTACCCAAAAACCCAAGGGGGTTCTTGCAATTTCTTTGGATGGCACATGCGTGGCACGTGTTGTGGGGCATGTCACACACGTTATGATGGCGTCACCAAGGTGGGAGGGACTGGCTTGATACTTGCTGGAAATATGTATCTGATGCATAAATTTCATGTACAGTGATGAATACATGATTCATCTACTCTATATGGTTGTTTTAGAAGAATTCCCTTAATAATTCACTCATTATCCCCCATAAAATCAATTAATTGACATTCACTATGCTAAAATCAGGGTTAAAATCTGTAAATAAATAACCCTGGTTTTTAACCTAAATTGAGCTTATCATTTTATGTACAAGAATCGTTGTTTTTAACCTAATTCTTTTCTAATATTTTATTTGATTAATGAACTAACTTGGCATAAAGAATCAAAATCCATAAAAATCAGGAAATCGAGAGAAAATAGAAAATTCTAACTTTTTTAATTTATACATATTTTATTTTGTCATTTTTATTTACCTTTTTCTAACCTCTGAAAAATACATAAAAATTATATTAAATTTGTATATACTGTACATGATTTAATCTACTAATTAAAATCAAATTAAAAAAACAAAAAAATGCAAAAATTCAATGGTTTATTATATAGTACCACCAAAAATACTTTCTATATAGTTGACTTATTTTGATTATGGGTCATTCAGAAAGTTGTAGATCTCATTGAGACGAATAATTTTCATATATGAGCTTTTTGATCTGACATTTCCTTCTCTTTCTTTTCTATTTTCTTGTATTTCTTTTTTCGATCAACGTTTGTTCAAAACCGCACCACGTGGTGCACGCCCCTTGGTCCCGCTTCTATCTTGACAGTAGCTGACCTTGATTGGTCAATGGCTTTTATCTTATAATGCCTCCCATCGAGACCGTTGGATCAAATAAATCCATCAGCGAGTCTCTACTCCACTCTTTTCTACACGCCTCTTCCTCCATCGTTCGATCAGCGACCCTGATCTCATCTGGACCACTCCTCTCTGTGCATCCCTTAGTCTATAGATTAGATCTGATGATCAAATCCACACCACTGCCTCTCACCACCAGCAGGGTTGTTGGATCGAGAGATCTAACAGCTTAGCACGATCGTCCTCCTCCAGTAACCCCCTCTCTTAGGCATTACACCTCTTCAATGCTTTTCCCCCTTCCTATTCTATCGACCACAACTGACCACCTCCTCATGATCCAACACTGCCATCACACAGCTCTATCCTCTACCATCCTCATTGTCCCCTGGCCATTCAACACCCTCTCTTCAATCGTCACATTCGATTGTTTTAAAATCTGAACACTACACTCGTAACCATCAAATCTTCGCCAAATACCTCTCCTCTGCCCATATTCCCTCTTATCCACCACACAATGGAGGAAGGGAAAGCTCCAGAGGTTTTCATCGTGACAAGATCAAGACCTATTACCGAGCCAAGACCGATGCTCCTCCATGTGCGATCTACAACCCTTCATCGTGCCGCAGCCCCACATCCTAGTAGTTGCAGAGCTCTGTGGTCTACCGCCCATGATGAGAGAATATCCCTGAAGCTCCTAAAAGCTTCGGGCCAGGCATCCCTCTGCCGTCTCTCACTCCATCTACTCTGTCACCTACTCCAGGTATCACATTTCTTTCTCAAGCTATCACGCACACCTCACACATTCTCTGTTCTCTCCAAAGATTGAAAGGCCTTCGCTACACCTACCCAACCTTCGCCAACACCTCGCAGGTTTCCTATCCCTTATCTGCCTCCCCCTCCACCTAGCTCCGCCTACAGGTCTTGCTTAGACCTGGAGCTTCAGGTCCTTGACTCCCTTCGTGCGCTTAGGACTGCCATTCAACTCCCTCGCACCGCGAATTTGTTTCTGACCATACATGTACCATCTCCCTGCACTGATCGGGTGGAGCAACCAAGATTTGTTCTCATTCTCTGCCTCTAATGATGAGACATCGCCATGCCTCCTTTACCAGCACATCTACCTCAGCTTGCTACTAGCATCTTCAATAGGGCCTCCACGAAATTCACAGACTTCTCACTACACAACAGGACATCGATGGTGCTCTAAGGAGCCCACCAGAGCCCAAGCCTCTCGTTGCCGCCCATGAAGGAGGACGAAGGAGCAGGTTCCCTTAGATATTGATCCAATAACACTTGCAACTGAAGAGCTCTTGACCGTCTGATCCAGCGATCGAAGACGATCTGCAACCATCAGATCTTACCTACCCAAGTCTCCCAGCCTCGGGTAACCCTGCATGATCTTGCCCTGACATGTCAAGCTTTGGAACCAAGACTTAAGGCTAGGGTCCACCATACCTACCTTCGCAAGACACGTATAGGCTCGGGCTCCCGAGCCTTCACCTCCACCCGAGCCACATCTTCGTCATGCCCAAGCCTTGCGCGCACGTGCTTTGCACATACGTAGGAGATGAAATTGCAGAAAGGCCTCACAAGTTCTAGAGGATTACGAAGAAAAATCCCTCGCCGCCCAAGGCACGTGCATAGCACATGGTGCCTTGGAGAAATTGCATAAAAAACTCCTCTAGGTTTATTTTATTGTAGATAATTCCTCCATGGACTTTAAAAGAAAATTTTTATTGCCATTTAGTCCCTCAAATTTCATTTTAGCACAACTTTTCCATATGAGCTCCAGTTTTTATGCACGATATGTTATTTTAAAGCATATTTTGTACTCTATCATTTTACATAACTTGGGAACAGATCGGACTAGGATATTTATCAAAAATTATTCGAGGAAGTAATTTTATATGTGTAGACTTAATTTGTGACTTATTTGTGTAATATTTTATTGAGGAGATTCTTGATTTATTCTACATGGACTTGGTTGAGAATACCTTATTAAAAGTAATTCTCTTACAATTAATGATTATTATTACTTGAGAAAATAATATTTGTAGGGGTTTATTCAAGGAGGAAAAATTATTTTTCCCTTAAATGTTTTGTGATGATTTTCAATAAATGATTTGGGAGAAATTTGATCTGATTGTAGGAGCTTAATCGAGGGGATGTACTAGATTTATTCCTTTGATATTACTGTTCAATCTTTGAGGATTAAATTACAGGATCTTGAGGATAGATATTCTTCATGAAAATTATAAATGATCTATTTTGCAGGAGTACTAGATATACAGACCTCTTATCCTGCAGCTGAAATTGATTTGATATATATATATATATCTTGAATTCATTCATTTTTGATCTATGATTAATTTTGAGGATTAATTGATCTTATTTTATTGGATTAATATTTTATGTAATCACAAATCTGGCACTTAATTACTCCCTCTTTTTAACTTGCTTCTTTGCATTCTTTCTTTATTTTCATTTTATTTCCTGAGACATAAATTATCCTAGCATTTAATTAATTATTGAAATCTATTTAGAACCATACAACTAAAAATCATTATTCCATGTGTTCAACCTTGGTAGACTTAACAAGTAAAAGATATTCTCGACAATATTCAAGAATTATGGTTTTTATCGATGGCTTGTTATCTCATATACTACAATTATCGATTATTATAGAGGTGAAATGCATGTTCGTCACATAGCGTGTGAGGTGCACATATGGGGCCTCGGGTTGGCGGTTGAGCCTCGAGCTGGCCGAGGTGCCATGTGTTGGTGACGTGAGGGTCGGAGCTGGCTTAGCTCGCCCGATCCCTAAGCATGGAGGGTGCAGTGTCCGATGGAGTTGGTACGAGCAGCGTCGTGAAGACGAGGTGGAGCGGGTGGATGGTGTATGTATGGAGATGAAGGGCGGAGTGGTGATGGAGAAGAACGAAGCGAAAGTAAGGGCAAAAGCGGCAGAAGAAATAGAAGAAGAAAGAAGAGGAGGAAAGAAGGAGAAGAAGGGGGAGGAGCAGAGGAAGAAGGAGAGGAAGAAGAAAAGTTAAGATACTACCTGGGGCATCCTTCACCGGAGTGGAGGAGCGGTAACATGCAACTTAGATCCTCGCCTCAAAGAGTTGTGACGAAGTTTAACTCTGAAGCTTCGCACCTCTCCAAGAAGGTGTTGTGATGTGGGTTGATGCTCACAGATCTCATCCAAAGCTCGTTTTCACTCGAGGCCGACCTCGTCGAGTTGTCACTAGGATGAGACGTCGAGCTAGAGTCTCTCCTATCGAAAGGCATATCAGGGTGCAGTGATCCGAAGGCACCCCTTTTATGGGTGGTTAGTGACCACTGAGGAAGACAGGGAGAGGGCGACGTGGGGCGGAGGTCGCGTGCGGTTGCTTAAAGGGTGGATGGGTCAGAGGGGCCACCGCAGGAGGCAGCGGTGGTTGCGTTGAGTTGGGAAGACGAATGTAAGGGGGAGAAAGAGGAAGCACCACATGGCGCACCGAGAAGCAACCATGTGGCGAGAAGAGAATAAATAATTAAAACAATATTATTAATAATAAATTATAAATAAATAAATAGATAAAATGAAATGAAATGGAACGAAAAAAATGGGGTGACATCCGGCGGCTCTAGGAGTTGCCACGTGTGACCCTTAAAAAATCAAAAATTAAACCAAAAGAAAAAATTAGCAAACGAGGTCAAATGAAAATGTAGTATTGTTTGCATTCATTTATTTGTTCCTTCTCTCTTGTCTAGATTTGTCATTTATTTATGCAACATTTTATGTGATATTATTTGCGAACTACCTGACCCCTCTCCTTGTTTGAATTTGTTGTGAGGGATCGCTACACGAGGGAGGACTTCTTAGGATACCCAAGCAAGGCGGAGATGACTTTCTGTCTTAGCTGATAGGAGAGAGCATCAAATGAAGACTTGGAGGAATTTTGGACAACAATCTCTTTACATTTTTTATTTTTATTTTTCTATTTTAGTTTGTAATTAAAAGTGAGAGAAATACATTATATCCGTAATAATTTGGACTCTTTATCTGGACACTAATACTTCACGAGGTCCATTGCCTGAGTGATTGTTCACTTGAGAGACTCGTCGGTTTTTGTCGGGTTTTCATCGCTTTCTTTTTCTTTGTTTTTCAACTTTATTTTTACATGTTTTGTGTGATTGAACCCTAACTTAGGAATTGCTTGACGATAGATTAAGGTCCAAAGCCCTAATTATGTTTACATGTACCTATAGATTCATGCTTGGACTTAGTGAAATCTAATTGTTGATTATTTAGACTTGAAACTACGCGCTGCAAGAGGCTCCACACAATGCTTACAGGATCCAATGTGGTGGGCACCGAGGAGTCTCGAAGACTGAACCTTAGGTTTCATATCTAGATAGTTAGCATCTGGTTCTTCGAGTTAATAGCAATTTCTATTTTATGTTGATTTCATCGGCTTGCATCTCATATAGGGTAGTTTTCAATATTGTTGTGCATCCCGCATGGAGAGAGTTGGAAAGCACTGTAAGTCTTCTGACTATGCATTCATCATCGATTACTGACTTCCATTGCTTTTCCAACCTTCTCCCTCTGATTTTGATCACATATGATGTTATTGGAATTGGAAACTCGTTAGGTAATTGCATTGAAAAATACCAAAAAAAGTGATAACCAAAGAAATAAAATTGGGACTGCTGGCCCTACATGATCTTTAAAAATAAACGTAATGGATTCATTGCTTTGGAGAGAGCAACCCCCTCATCATCTTCTGCTCTTTTTATGTGATATGTACCGATGATACAGGTTTTGCAAGGGTCTAAAGTAGTCTACACAAGGCGAGAACTATGATGTCGCTGAAGCGACCGCTCATGAAACATGGGTCAATCAACAATTAACCCACAATATATATCAAGTAATGAATATAAAAACATGGAGATAAAATTTATTATAACTCTACAACAAATGTGTATAGGTGTAAGCATGTGAGGTTAAACTCAGGGAGCAAACAATAGATCGGGGCAACTCTGCTCAGAAAATTTTTGTTCTTTTCTCTTGTCCATTTATTGTTTTTGTGGGTTTTTAATTTTTGTATCTTTTAAGGGTTTTTATTTTTACATTTTTTTGTTTTTAGTTTTTATAATTTTTTTATATTTTCTAATTTTCCAATTTTTCTTTTTCTAAACACATAATAAAATATACAAGGCTATTTATACCATAGAGAGTAATGTAATTATAAATACTAGTAAAAATAATTAAATTACAACAAACCAAATTTTTTTGGGTTTTATATATTTTTCTAATGTTTTTTTATTTTATGCATTTTTGCTAATTTTTATGCATTTTAAATTCAAATATATCCCAAATCATAGATTAAATAATAGACCGAAATTGAAATGAAGATTAAAAATAGCAAAATAATTCCAAAATTCTAAAAATCAATTTTAATAGGTAGATAACAATATAAATAAAATTTAGAAATAGAAAATTATATTTTTAGGATTTTTGGTGATTTTCACATTTTTATTAAGGAATTTGGAGCTTTTTAATTTTTAGTCTTTTTATTTTTCTATTTTTCGGGATTTTTAATATGGAGTTAATAAATACCAAAATAGACAACTATATTTTTGGGGAAATTTTTCAAAACTTTTTTCTATTTTTTGGTATTTTCTAATTCAAACAGGGATAAAAATGTGCTCATTTTAATTTTAATAAATAGTTAGACTGCCAAAATTGCAAAAATAAAAATGTAGCGTGAAAATACATGTTAACAGGCATCTAACCCTATTTCTACATAATTTTTAGACAATGGGTGTTATTTTTAATAAATGAAATCCAAGCACCAAAAATACATGGACATGGAAGGGCATATTTTTAATTAAAATAAACATCAGGAGCATACATGCAATTCTCCCAAAATATTACAATGTATTTTAAAAATTATTGGACTGCATACAAATACAAAAAGTTGTAAGGGTACACTTGCAATTTTTCCACCTCACGTGGGACGACACGTGAGGTGAGGTGGACTGGACCCATATGCAATTTACAAGTACATGTACCTTTCTTGCAAAATATCCATTTTATTTATACTACACAATTTATTTACAAGATTATAAAATAAATACAAAAATGTGGGGTTTGTTTTGCGATTTACCCCTATTAGACGTGCAGATGGATAGTGGGATGAAGTTCACTCAGGAACATGTCACCATTTGCGCGGATGATACTGGTTCGAGACTGACGTTTGAGATTAGATCACGGGAGGCGATTCAATAGCTGAGGCACGACTAGATCCAACGTCATATGTAGTGTCTGGAACTGGAAAGAAGATTGAAAGACTTTGACGATCCCTAGACGAACAAGGAAGAAGGTGGCCGCGAAGCTCACTCGATCATCTCTCTCGTGATGCTCCGGCCACCAACCCCACATCTGAAGTGCCCGACAGCATGCTGATGGTGTTCCACGATGATTGGCGGTGTCAAAGAGGTCTAGGGCTCGTTGATCGAGCCATGGAGGTCGACAGAACCTGGAGTTGCTTTTTATCCTCAAAGCCACACCAGATGGGGTCCTTCTTTGCGTTGTTCCTGCACCAACAAACTCACGGATCGAGGGCAAAGTGCCTTAAACCAATTAGGCATGGAATAAGTGGGAAATAACGTGAATGGAGATGTGCTCTGACGAGGGTGGTGGAGGAAGCACAGGGGTCTAGATTACGGGGTGATCTGGGTAGTTGAAGATGGTCTGAACGTGGAGAAATGGTAGGGTTAGGTGATGGTATGAAAAGGGTGGTCGGAACAGTGGTTTTGACAACAAAAACATGAACTCAGGGAGACAGCTGTCTCCTTAGGTAAATTTTTAGCAAAGTCAAAGGTTTGATTTTCGGAGAATTATTTTTTTGGTCCTTTTTGTTTTTTATGCAAGACACATGCAAAGTCCAGCCAGTTTACAAGTTAACTCAGATAGGTGATCAAATCAAGTGCAAAAATTACGAAACTTGGCCAGATAATGAAATGCAATGAAATTAAGGTCTTCTATTTTTTTTGGAATTTTCTGACACTAAATAATTTACTGTAAATCAAAAATGAATGCAATGTGATTTTGACTAAATTAATTTTAATAAATGTCAAATCAAAATGTTTTTGGAAATAAAAATTATCCTAGATAGATCTGAAGGTGAAGAATCGAGGAAAATTATTAAATCTAAATTTTGATGTGAAATGAACCTATTAAAAATTAATTAAGGAAATCACTAAATGAATTATTTAGGCCTCGGGGTGCGTGCACTTGAGATGAAATTTTTATGCAATGTAAACCTACTTATCCTAGATCTAATGTGATTTTTTGGGGATTTTTGGAGTCACAGAGAAATTACTGTCAATTAAGAGGCATAAATGGGCAAAATATAGCAACATTGAACCAATTAATTAATAGAAAAATCCACTGATATTACAAAATATGCACGTGTCACATAATGAAGAGGACAATGTAAGCTACACAATGCAATTTTTCAAACTAAAAAATGAATTAAGATGAATGCCTAAATATGCGTGCAAAGATAGGGGTGTAAATGTAATTACAGTAATTAAAATTGCTAAAAATAAAACGTGCTGACAGGGACTGATAAACGCTCCCGCACCCTTAGTTAATTCAGGCAAATTAATAGTCCAAATTACTTTTAAGTGTTCGTTGCAGTCGGATACGAGAGGTTGATCAAAAACCACTTAAGTCAGATTCTGGTCAATTTTAAGCGGTGATATTTTTTTACTTGGTGGAGTCCAAGGTCGATCTCAGGGAGGCAGTTGTCTCCTTAGGTGGATTACAACAATTTTCAAGTGTTGATGTTCGAGGGTCAATTTTTTTTGGTCTTTTTATTTCTTATGCAGACATATGCAGACAAGTCTTAGCCAATTTAACTTTAAATTTAATTGATGTATCAAACGAAGTCCAAAAATAATGAAAATTGGCCAGATGGTTATTTATGATGAAAATGACCTACACTAATTTTTTTGGAATTTTTCGACTCAAAATAACTTTTCTGTGAATTAAATAAACAGACAGAGTGATTCTCAGTGTTTAATTTTTAATAAATATCAAATCACAATTTTTCCAAGAACTAAAATTATCCTAGGAGGGTGTAATGATCAGGGACCTAGGAAAATTAACAGAACTTAAATTTATTGTGAAATGAATTAATTAAAATTAATTAAAGAAAATCACTAAACTATTTATTGAGGCCTCGTTATGCGTGCAAATGATATGAAATTTTTATGGAGTGTTAAAAATGATGTCCTTAAGCTACTGTGAATTTTTGGTGATTTTTGAAGGAACTGATAATTAATTAAAAATCAAAAGGCATCACTGGGCAAAATATGTCTCAAATGAACCAATTAATTCATTGATAATTCAATTAAGCCAACAAAAATCAGACACGTGTACAAACAGATAGAGGACAAAATTCTCAACAACTTGCAATTTTTAGAATTTCAAAATGATGAAAAATGCATGCAATGGACACGTGCAAACACAAGGGTGTAAATGCAATACTGCAAAATAAAATTTCAATAAGTAAACATGCTGACAGGGACTAAAATGCAATTACCGATAATATGCAGGACTTCTATGCAATTTTTCCACGAGACACGTGCTCCTCACGTGATGTCTGCTTCACAGGGACCTCTTCGCAATTTTTGAAAGCTCCAGGGGTATATGTGCAAATAACCCAGGTCGCACGTGCTCCTCACGTGGGGGGACCTAGGTTCGGAGGGCGTCGGAGGCTCGGAGCGAGGCTCGGGTCTTCTGGAGGTTCGGCCCAGCTTCGATGCAGCTTCGGGTTACCCGAGCCTAGGCTTGGATGCCGAGGCTCAGAGAAGGCGACGTGGCGGCCTGAAGGCCCTTGGATCAAGATGGATCCAAGGGATGTCGATGAAGACGCGTGGCGGCTGGTGAGGCGTCCGATCTGAGGGGTGATCAACGGTCGAGGATGAGGGAGGCGAAGGGACGCGTGGCGAGGCGAGTACCGTTCGATCAGATGATCGAATGGTTGCTGCTCCTTCTTCTCTAACGATCCTCCGCCGCCTGCGGAGGAGAGGGCTGCGCTCCGGTGAAGGCAGCCGAGCTCCGCCTCGGTTGCCAAGCTCCGGTGATGAGCTTCGTCAGCTCCCACCTTGCTCGGAAGAAGCGGAAGTGAAAGGCGAAGCCTCCGGTGGTCTCTGGATCCTTGGAGGAGGGCTGGAGCTCGGAGTCGATGAAGCTCGAGGAGGGCTCTGACGAGGCTCCGGCCAATGATGGATTGAGTACCTGCAAAAGGTTAGAAGTATAGCCGAGGCGTGCAGGTGATCGTGGAAGAGGGTGGCGTGATCAGCGAGGCCTGAGGCAAGGGGAAATGGTCGGGTGACTGGGCTCCGGCCAGGTGGCGGAGCTGCAGGTCGATGGCTGGTGAAATAAGGTATCGGAGAGTGTAGAGATGCCAGCGAGAATCAGAGCTTCGTCGCGAAGCTCGTCGGATTGTTGAGGAGGTGCGAAGATGGCTGATGATGGCGAATAAAAGCGGAGAAGATAAAGGGAAAATAAGAACAAGATCGGAGGAGGAATGGAGGGGGTTACCTGGGGTTTGGGGCTCAGCTTTGAGCTCCAGGTCGTCGCTCAAGGGGTCGGTAAGGTCCCGAGCTCTAGCAGCTGCTCGGAGGAGTGGCTGCGACACGGCGGTGGGCCGAGGATCTCGCCGGAGAAGAAGCTCTGTCGTCGCTCGACAAATCAGCCAATTGTTGTCACCAATAGGAAGCTTGGAGCTCGAGGGATCTTTCTGGAGTGGCGGATGGGGATGAATGTGGCCGGAGAGGGGGTATTTAAAGGATGAAGGTGACGGCTGGAATGGGTGAGTGGCGAAGTTGGTGGCTGTCGTGGGGCGAGTGTGGCGGAGATGGTGGTGTTTGAGGGAGCTGGCGAGGGAGAGGGATGAGTGGGGTGTGTCGTGGGGAGGTCAGCGGCCGGCGAGGGTGGAGGGAGCACTTCCAAGAATAGGAAGGGGGTGCCCCTCCCGCAAGGCAGAGATCGTGGGAGAGAGGGGGCACCCGAGGTAGGAGACGAAGTCTCCACCGTTGGATCTTGTGATCCAACGGTGGAGATCAGCGCGTAGCGAGCGGTTATGATTAGATCTGGGATGCCCAGATGAGGGGTTATGAGAGCGCCACGTGGCGCGTTGTGGCGAGGCGCGAGCGGATGGTTCAGATGAAAGGGTGGAGTTGATCTGAGGGTCGAGGCTCGCGGGAAGATGGGCGGCTGTGATGAGAGGATCGGGGGCGCGATCGAGCGGCGTAGATGCCGCCACGTGGAAGGCTGAGAGCGCGGCGCTAAGGGACGGTGGAGATGAAGTGTGGAGCGGATCGGGTGGCTGGGAGGTGGTTAAGAGCGTGGAAGGGCCTGGACCGTTGGATCTGAAGCGCGATCCAACGGTGGAGGGCGCGGGCGGACGAGGCGAAGGGCAGCGGGCCGCGTGGCGCAATCAGAGGGCGCCACGTGGCCTGCTGTGAATGGCTGGAGGGGAAAATGCGTGTAGATTGAAGAGGAAGCCGAATTTGGAAAAACTCAAAACATGAAAGTTGTAGATCTTGATGAGATCTACAAGTTTCATGTTGACCAAAGACGGAGATAAGGTCAAATATGGTACATAAATACAAGGATACATAAATGTACATATGTAGTATACAAAATGACCCAAAAACCCAAGTTTCTCATACAAGCTCCAATTGCAATGAAATTAGTCTCATTTTAAAGGTCTTTCAATATGTAGTATTCTAAGAGTGAGTCGACCTAAGTAGGGGTTTGTATGCGGGCTTTATGTGTGTTTTAATGTACAAGGGTTCTCAGGATATTTGGCTATTTTACAAGGGTGATTTTTGGCATTCTTCCCTATATTATTAAGGGGTATATACATGTATTATAGAGAAGGAGTTATTTTGATGAAGATGTATTTTACAGGGGATTTTTGGCATTCTTATTTAAATGCAGATGAGCTGCTAAAATGCATGAATTATGGATGCATGCATGAGTGTTATTTATGCAAGATAGAAGGAAATATGCCTCTATTTTCTCGGGAACAAGGCTCTATTTTTGACTTTTGATGTGATGAATCACAGATTCATCAACCCCCTATACTTAAACCTTGCTCGTCCCCGAGCAACTAAACGAAATGCAAGAGTGAAATGATTTTGGGTTCCATACCAAGGTCATGAACAAAAGTTGAAAATGGAGCCTGACTCGACCTTTGGATTAGTTGTGTGGCGGAACCTTATTGGGACCTGAACTTAAGACCTAACAGACTTCAAGTTCCACAAGTCTTCTATTCAAGACGCCTCAATAGTCAGGTCAGAACAAATCCTCAAACGCAAATTTCTGATGACTATGATTCTTACTTGTACTGTGTAAGTGAGATGTAACTCTCCACATCAGAAATGGCTCAGAACCAACCTCCTCTAACAAGGTAACTCAATAACCCGGTCCAGTAACTCTTTCCTCGAGGAGCGGGCTATTCCCTTCTAAGTTCAAGTGCGACCAACTCAAGAGGAGGGGGTAGAGAAAAGAATGGACGGTAGCCAGTGTAGCTACCTATCCCGGGATGCCTGACCAGTGTAGCCAAGTCATCCAGCTGCATTTCTTTACTAGTATACAGGCTCCGACAGGTATTTTATTTTTTTCTTGAACCTGTCTGATTTTTTTGGAGTTTTTGCAATTTTTTTTTCGAAAGCAGCATGTACATCAGGAGTTTTTCCTCTTGAGTCAGTAGACTATCCCTCTTTTGAAGCATTATTGCAACCCACAGCATCCTGTCCTTAGATGTCAACACCACCAGACTAGGTTGAGATGCACTACCCTCCCTAGAGGAGGACGGATGTTTCCACCCGTGCACTACTCCAAGCTAAAGGATTCTACCTCCTCACCACCTCATCAATGAAGAGCTACGTGCATAGTGCTTGTCCAAGTTAGGTCATTATCTAAAAGAATCCTGCGTATGCACGAGATATTCTACTTAGACTAATCAAGATGACATGTGAACATAGACTTGCAGACTCAAAGAATTAAGTCACTTGACCTGAGAAATCTTAACTCCAGTTCCTATAAGGTTCCTCTGGAATTAGGTGGATTAAGGTCAAATCAAGTCCATCCTCAATATCTACTCATAACTTGGTTCAGAACCCACTAGCTTTTCACTTTGCATATGCAGAAATATGCAGATGAGGTGAGATGTCATGCTATGAAAATGCAGGACTCTTTTATTATTTTTTTATGCAGGGATGATATGCAAGAGTAAATAAGAAGCCTTTATTTTATTATTATTATTTTTTTATTGTTTTTTTTCATATTTTTACCCACCCGTAATTATTGCAAATATATACAAAAATACGCGAAAATACGTGAAAGTACGAGCTATGGGTAAGTATATATGTAATATATACACGCCCCCCTATACTTAGCGTGTGCTATGTCCTCAGAGCACGAAAGCGACTAAAAAGACATAGCTCGGGCTAAGCGTAGGAGAGCTAAAATAACAAAAAATGTATAGAAGTCGTCTCGCCCCCCCTATACTTAGCTCTGGCAGCCTAAGTGTAGAAGAAGATCAGAAATGGGGGCGACGAGGTTAAGAGGAGAAATGGAGGAGTATCAGTGCGGGCATCGGTCCCCCCTATACTTAGGCTTAGGTCAGCCTAAGTATCGGTAGGAAATGAGTATAAGGACCAATGTGATCTGGAGATGTACAGTGAATCGACTCGGGTGACCCCTTCCCCCTATACTTAGGATCTGGTCATCCTAAGTACAGTCCGAGATAATGATTCGATGATGTGGGGACGGGTTACTAGAATCGTGGAGGTAAGGATAGGATATACAGGAAGAATGATATATATACAGCTGAGTCGGTCTGAATCTTTTGAAGATGCTGCTGATGGCTGGAGTTCATTGCTGCAAGGTCTCATACGCGGCTTGAGATGTATCTGCTGTATCTGTCTCGCATATGAATACAATCTCCTCCACATGGACTAACTGTTCATTGGATTCGATGAAGTGCTTCAACAACTGCCCATTTACTAGAATGTCGGTGCGTCATCTCGAGATCTGAGATCTCGACACATCCACTATCATGCACCGTTCGGAAAACGAATGGTCCCGTCCACTTAGACTTTTAGTTTGCCTTGGAAAGTCTTCAGCCTGGCATTGAACAACCATACCTTCTGTCCAGGAACAATGGTCTTTCGTCTGATATATCTATTCGTGCCAACGCTTCACCTTGTCCTTGTACACCACACTGTTGTCGTATGCTCGGTTTCTGACTTCCACAAGCTCATTCAGATCCATGTCTCTCTGTTTCTGGCCTAGGTGTGTGTTCCAGTTGACTTCTTTATTGCCCATTCTTATTTGTGCACTAACTCTGCGGGCAAATGGACGGCTTTCCGAGTACCATGCGGAATGGGGAGGTGCCTAACGATGTCTTTGTAGCCGTCCTATACGCCCAGAGGACTTGATCCAAGATCTGAGACCAGTCCCTTCCTGTCTGGGCGGACGAGCTTTTGCAATATGGTTTTCACCTCCCTATTCGACACCTCAGCCATACCATTGGTTTGTGGGTGGTAAGGACTAGCGACACGGTGTTCGATGCCGTAGTCCTTCAGGAGTTTCTTCACCTCCCGATTCAACAAAGTGGCTACCCCATCTGATATCATCATTTTGGGGATCCCGAACCTAGAGATTATGTGCTCTCTGATAAATTTACAGACAGTCCTGCTGGCTGCGGCTCGGGTCGGGATAGCCTCCACCCATCTGGACAGATAGTCAACCGCAAGAAGGATGTAATTCAAACCCGTGGCTGACAGGGAATGGGCCCATGAAATCGATGCCCCAGGCTTCAAAGACATCACAAATGATGACCGGCTGCATTGGCATCTCATCCTTGGAACCAACGGTTCCTCCCATTCTCTGGCGAACTGGGCACGACTTCGCGAAGGTGGTGGCATCGCGAACAGAGTCGGCCAGTAAAAGCCACATTGAAGTACCTTCCATGCGTCCTCTTCCCGGAGTGGTGTCCTCCCTGCCTCTAGGCTATGGCATAAAGAAAGGACACTCTGGTATTCCTCCTGAGGAATACAACGTCTCCAGACACAATCCGGTCCTTCAAAGAAAAGGATCGGATCCTCCCAATGGTAGTGTCTAGCGTCCGACTTTAGTCGGTCAATTGGCTCTTGGGCCAATCCCCGGGAACTTTCTGGAGACAAGATAGTTCACGATATTGGCATACCATGGGAGTGATTCGTTAACAAAAATCGACTCGTCGGGGAAGGAGTCTCGAATCGGGGAAACCCGGAAGTATTAAGATCTTCGAGACGAGAGAGATGATCGGCTACTACGTTCTTCTTTCCAGGTTTATCACGGATGTCCAAATCAAACTCCTGGATAAGTAAAATCCAACGAAGAAGACGCGCCTTCGCGTCCTTCTTCTCCATCAAATATCGTAGTGCCGTGTGGTCTGTGAACACAGTTACCTTGGATCCGATTAAATGAGATCTGAATTTGTCCAAGGCAAACACTACCGCAAGCATTTCCTTTTCGGTAACTGTATAGTTACGCTGAGCAGCATCAAGCACTTGCTTGCGTAGTGAATTGCAATCGGGACGCCGTCTCTTCTTTGTCCCAATACAGCCCCAACAGCATAATCTGAGGCATCCGTCATGATCTCAAAAGGGAGAGACCAATCTGGGGCTTATAAGATGGGTGCGTCCAGATCATTCCTTGTAACAGCTTAAAGGCCTCAAGACACTTGTGATCAACAATAAACTCCGTGTCTTTGCTAAAAGCTCAGTTAGCGGTCGGGCATTCTTAGAAAAATCCTTTATAAATCTCCGATAAAATCCGACATGCCCGAGGAACGACCGCAACTGCCGTACGTTGGTTGGTGGCTGGAGTCGTCTGATCACGTCCACCTTGGCAGGGTCAACCTCCATTCCTCTCTTGGAGATGACATGCCCCAACACTATGCCCTCCGTCACCATAAAGTGACTTTTCTCCCAGGAGAGCACCAGATTGACCTCACAACATCTTTTGAGGACTCGGTCCAGATTCCTAAGGCAGGAATCAAAAGAGGTCGCCGTGGACCGAGAAGTCATCCATGAAGACTTCCAGGAATTCGCCGACCATTTCGGCGAATACAGCAATCATACACCTTTGAAAAGTACCTGGAGCATTGCATAGCCCAAAAGGCATGCTCCTGAAAGCATAGGTACCAAAGGGGCATGTGAACGTGGTCTTTTCCTGGTCCTCTGGAGCTATGGCTACTTGATTGTAAGCCCGAGACCCCATCAAGAAAAACAAAAGAATTCTTTCCCCGCTAGTCTTTCTAAAATCTGATCAATAAATGGTAGGGGGAAATGATCCTATTTCGTCGCGGCATTCAGGCGTCTGTAATCCACACAGACGCGCCACGACGTGGGTACTCTTGTCACGATCTCCTCTCCGTCCTCGGTTGGTGGTCGTCTGAATTTCCCGACTTTTTCGGGACAACATGGATTGGAGCCCCCACTTAGAATCGGAGATTGGGTAAATAAAACCCGGGTCGCACCATTTTTCTATCTCTTTCTTCACAACCTCTCGTAGATTTGGATTCAACCGACGTTGGAATTCACGAGAGGGTTTGGCTTCGTTCTCCAAATATATATGGTGCGAACACAGAGCGGGATTTATCCCGTGGAGATCGGAAATGCTCCAGCCTATTGCCTTGCGGTTCTTCTCCAGGATCTCTAGCAAGCGAGACTCCTGCTCCTCGGTCAATTGCGAACTGATAATGACCGGAAATTTCTTGTCTTGGCCCGCAAGGAAGGCATACTTCAGAGTTGTGGGTAAAGGTTTGAGCTCAGGGATGGTATGATCGTCTAAGAAGTCGGCTCAATCCGATCTGGTTCGGTGTTGGACGTGGCTGGATCCTGTTCTGTAGTGGCTGCCACCAAGCTTGGCTCTGAGTCGGATCGTCAAAGGTCTCCATTGCAATCGGCAAACGCCTCGTCCGACTCGTCTTCCTCATCTTCCGATTGTCCTAAGGATGTAAGGACTGACAGGCCCACTTGGGCCTCTATGTCATCGAAGATGAAGGGCGATGCAGGCTCAGAGCTGTACTCGTTCCTGAGGATCTCGCAGACTGACTCATGCACTGGATCATCTTCAAAGGAGATGGACACATCGGTGCTGGCTGGGTTCTGTCTCCATGGCCCAACTAAGTCTACATGCTCACAGTCTGTTTCGATAAAAGAGTACTCGGTGCTGGATTCGGAGTCTGGTCTCTGCCATCTTGTCTGTTTCATCTCTAGTTCCTCATCTCCGCCTGGAGTTTGGAACTGAATTTTCCCATTCTTATAATCGAAATAAGGCCCCTGCTGTTCTGAGGAAGGGCCTACCAAAATGATCTGGGAATCTCTCCAATTACGAGGGGTTTCCATATCGAGGACAGTAAAGTCCACCATGTATTCTTGCCCCTCGACTTTGATCACAATGTTCCTTAACTCTCCTTGGGACCTCTTAGTGGATTTGTCTGCAAACTGAAGAATAGCTCTAGATTTCCTAAGAGGTCCGAGATTGAGCCGCTCATAGAGGGCTGTGGGCATCAAGTTGATTGAGGAACCATTGTCCAGGAGAGTGCGTACAAACGCGATGTCATCAACATGACTCACTACATAGTGTGCACCCATGTCTCTTCGTTTCCGAGGAAACGAGTTCTTTATTGCACAAGTCGTGGCTACTGATAGGACGTGTTTCTCAACACGGCTTTTGGTTTTCCTGCTAACCCTAGTAGGTGTGCATCTCACCTTAAGGTATTTTTGGAATGCAGGGGTCATTTCCACGAACTTGTCAAAGGGGATTGTGACCTTGATATGTTTGTTACAAAACTCAGCCATCTCAGGGTCATCTTTTTGGATTTTTTTGTTTTTCTTCTTCCCACCCTTGAGAGCTTGGGGGAAAGGGATTATTAACTCAGGTTCTGGAACTGAAATATCTTCATTAGCTGCTGAAACTGAGTTCTGAACAAGACTCTGACTCGGACTTTTATACAGACTCTGACTCTGACGAAAAGGGAAATGCTTGGGCGAAACCGGTGATGCTTCTTCCGCTTCTTCTGGCTGGTCCTCCTCAGATGGAGGTGCGGGCTCATCGGTGTCGTCGGACTCTGGATGACTGCGGGGCTGGTGCTTCGAGGACTCAGATGTCTCTTCTTCTGCTGGCGATGACGGTGGTGCTCCTCCTCTTCTTCCTCCGAATTCTCCTCAGGTTGAATTTCGGAGGTTCCTTCCTGTTGTGCCTGGGCCCGATCAGGTATGGTCACGGTCCTTCCGCTCCTGAGGGACATATGGTTAACATTATCGTACGAAAGGATCTCATGTTCAGATAAATAATTATCTGAATAGTATACCTGATCTCGGGGTCGGTTCTGGCCTTGATGTACGCTGTTTGGGTTGGCCTGAACCTGTGCGGGAATTGGAGTCCTTGGCGCCATTTGTTGGTCCTGAGCACGAGAGACCCGATTGATGTCGGTTCTCATGTCCAGGTAGTCGTTCTGCATCTGCTGGACCCTATCAGACAGGGTCTGGATCGCCAAGGTGAGGGACTCCAATTCGGTGGGCTGGGCTGGCTGCTGAGTGGATGCGGTCCTGAACTGGCCCTGCTGGCCGTGCCGATACTGCTGCTGATGGGGCGGTGCTGGCCCCTGCTGGTAGGTGCGCTGCTGCGGCTGGTACCCTTGTTCTGGCCTGGACTGATATCGCGGGATTGTGACGGGCCTGGTCTCCTGGTAGACTGGGGTTGGGCGGTGTGCCTGGTCCTTCCCCATCTCGATTTGCCGAACTAGTGGGTCGCGGCTATACCAGAGCCCGTTGATCTCGTACACGGGCGGAGGCTCCTCGTACTCTGTCTCCACTGGTGGGGGTGCATGATGGTTCTGCTGGGTGTAAGTCTGATCCCAGCTGCTTTGAGACCCCGGTGCCTGTTCCTGTACAAGATGGACTCGATGTACAGGTACAGGTGGTGCAGAAGGGGTGGGTAGCTTAATCTTGGCTACCTTTTCAGAGAGTTCCTCCACCTTCTTGGGAAGGCTCGAAAGAGACTCCATCTCCGCGACTCTCTTGTGGATCTGCTCGACCATAGTAAGCTTGTCTGCAATCATCCCCATGCTGGGGATGAGGTCCTCTGTCAGATCTGCAACAGTCCTTCTAGTTGTCTCATTGGATAGAATCGAGGGAGACAACTGATAGGCCCTTGTGGCCTGTGACCTGCCGGTTTCTGCCATCTGCTCTAGGATTTTCCACACGGCGTGCTCGTTCTTGTTCAGATAGCTTCCTCCGCAGGCGGCACTTACTAACCCCTGCATCTCTGGGGTTAGGCCGCAGAACAAGGTCTGGACTAAGATTGCCTTAGAAATGCCGTGGCATGGGCACTTCTGTACTAAGTCATTGAACCTGTCCCAAGCCTCGTGGAACGGTTCGCAGGGTCCTTGGGCGAAGCTGGCAATCTTCGTTCGCATCTGATTGGTTCTACTGAGTGGGTAGAACTTCTTCAAGAAGAGGTCCTTGAACTGCATCCAGGTAGTACATACCACCCCTAGGTTTTTCAGCCAATGTGCAGCCTTATCTCCTAAGGCAAACGGGGTGGCTTTCAGTCGGATATAATCTTGGCCAACATTGGGATGGCTCAGATTATTGCAGACTAGTTCGAAGTCACGGAGGAAAGTGTACGGCTCTTCGCTTAGGTTTCCGTTGAACTTCGGCAGCAGGCTAAGGAAGTGGGGCTTCAGCTCGAATGCCTGGTCGGGAACTGCAGATGCTAGCCAATTCTGGATTTCGTTCTCCGCCGGGTTATAGGTATCGACCATTGGTCGGTCGATCCCTTCAGCTACTATTATCTGCCCCATTCGTGTAGTGAGATCAGCATTTTTCTGTTCAGCTTCAGCAAGGCGTCTAAGAATCTGTCTCATCTGGTCCTCATCGGGCGGCATCCTTGGCGGCATTTCTCCCTCTAGTTCTGGGGATTGGAAAATAAGGTCGGTGTTAGAGGTTGAATCAAGGAAGGGATTACCGAGGCGATGGTCTTCCTCGGTAATCTCGGAGGAGATAAAAGGGTTGGTTTGAGAGTAACCACCCTGAGCATGAGGGAACCAGGACTCAAGAGGGTCATGAGTCCTGGGTGGTCCAAGGTGCGCTCGGACCGAGAAAGACGAGTTGTTTGGGGGACTCATAGATAGATCAGTGAACGGTGCGTCGAGATCTCCCCAGTCACTCATCTTGGTTAAGCAAGAAGAAGATAGAATTTTACTCCTACCTGAAGCAAGCACAAGATCAATCCAAGACCCTGGATTCACACTCAACACAGTGAAGGACTCAAAGTTGAGTCCAATTTATCTTGTAGTTTTTAAGTGTGATTTTCAAGCAAGTCTAGCAAGGATTACGCGGCCTAAAGGGAAGTCGGCTCAGAGCCGGATGCGTCTTCCCTGTTTATCCTGTCGTCTAAGATACCGCCGCTCCTTCCTTTCTTTTCTCCTATCCCAAGCCGGTGGATTCAGTGATCACGCCCCTATCTACCTGCAAGCAGGCGGAGGCTGACAAGGCCGGAACTTCGCCCCGGGGGGTTACTGGCAGCTTGTCGCGAAGTACCGCAATTTCGCCCCTATCTACCTGAGACAGGCGGAGGCTACTTGGTACTAGTCAAAGAATCTGAAAATATCCGGCTCGTGATATTTGCTAGGATCAGTTAGAACGTGATATGGAAGACGGGGATTTGGGCTCTACCTTAGGGTGTTCACACACACTCAGGTACCCTCACTCAGCCTGAAAACAAGGTCGGGGATTAGTCTCCCGCAAACAATTTTCAGTTTTTATTCCCTTTTTTATGGTCAATACTGTTAGCAGTCCCGGTTTTAAAGTTAGGTTATCACTGTAATTAATCACCACAAAGCACGCCTACCGGACAGTCCCAATTTCCTTTTTAATTAAGTGAGAAAATCAGAGGGGGAAATCGAGAAAAGCCGATGCAAGTTGAAATCGATGATGCGTATGCTGAGTAGAGAATACTTACAGTGATCCTTCGCTTTTTGATGCAGGATGCTATACAGAATTGAAAATTTTACTCTACATGCAAATGCAAGCGATGAAAGCAGCTCCTAGACAGGCAGTTCTATTAGCGTGAAGAACAGTTTAATTTGAACTAAGTCCTGCGGTCTAGGTGCGTCTTTTAAGTGTAATGTGTGGTCCTATTGATTACGAGCACAAACAAGTCCTAGAGTGGCTCGAGGAGCCGCTAGTGCAAGCTAAATTACCAATCACCCACACAGCACACGGGACACGGTTTCCACTATATTTACACGCGCGAGCTCCCAAACGGGAACCGCTGGAAATAATGCAAAAGAAAAATAAAATAAAAAGTACAATGCCTCTCTTTCTCTCAACACACTTTAAATGCTAAGTCCTTGAAGCGTCGCCGACTCCTCGCGGTCCTCGCACAAAAAATGAAATAGAGGTCAGAGAGTGACACAAAAATAAAGCAAAAAGAAAACAAATAAGAGAAATAATTACAAGAAAAACCGGGGGTCAGACTACCCGGGGATTAGAAATCAAACACTTCAAAAATATGCTACAATTATCCTAAGCCGTGCCTCCCCGGCAACGGCGCCATTTTGATAAACGCTCCCGCACCCTTAGTTAATTCAGGCAAATTAATAGTCCAAATTACTTTTAAGTGTTCGTTGCAGTCGGATACGAGAGGTTGATCAAAAACCACTTAAGTCAGATTCTGGTCAATTTTAAGCGGTGATATTTTTTTACTTGGTGGAGTCCAAGGTCGATCTCAGGGAGGCAGCTGTCTCCTTAGGTGGATTACAGCAATTTTCAAGTGTTGATGTTCGAGGGTCAATTTTTTTTGGTCTTTTTATTTCTTATGCAGACATATGCAGACAAGTCTTAGCCAATTTAACTTTAAATTTAATTGATGTATCAAACGAAGTCCAAAAATAATGAAAATTGGCCAGATGGTTATTTATGATGAAAATGACCTACACTAATTTTTTTGGAATTTTTCGACTCAAAATAACTTTTCTGTGAATTAAATAAACAGACAGAGTGATTCTCAGTGTTTAATTTTTAATAAATATCAAATCACAATTTTTCCAAGAACTAAAATTATCCTAGGAGGGTGTAATGATCAGGGACCTAGGAAAATTAACAGAACTTAAATTTATTGTGAAATGAATTAATTAAAATTAATTAAAGAAAATCACTAAACTATTTATTGAGGCCTCGTTATGCGTGCAAATGATATGAAATTTTTATGGAGTGTTAAAAATGATGTCCTTAAGCTACTGTGAATTTTTGGTGATTTTTGAAGGAACTGATAATTAATTAAAAATCAAAAGGCATCACTGGGCAAAATATGTCTCAAATGAACCAATTAATTCATTGATAATTCAATTAAGCCAACAAAAATCAGACACGTGTACAAACAGATAGAGGACAAAATTCTCAACAACTTGCAATTTTTAGAATTTCAAAATGATGAAAAATGCATGCTATGGACACGTGCAAACACAAGGGTGTAAATGCAATACTGGAAAATAAAATTTCAATAAGTAAACATGCTGACAGGGACTAAAATGCAATTACCGATAATATGCAGGACTTCTATGCAATTTTTCCACGAGACACGTGCTCCTCACGTGATGTCTGCTTCACAGGGACCTCTTCGCAATTTTTGAAAGCTCCAGGGGTATCTGTGCAAATAACCCAGGTCGCACGTGCTCCTCACGTGGGGGGACCTAGGTTCGGAGGGCGTCGGAGGCTCGGAGCGAGGCTCGGGTCTTCTGGAGGTTCGGCCCAGCTTCGATGCAGCTTCGGGTTACCCGAGCCTAGGCTTGGATGCCGAGGCTCGGAGAAGGCGACGTGGCGGCCTGAAGGCCCTTGGATCAAGATGGATCCAAGGGATGTCGATGAAGACGCGTGGCGGCTGGTGAGGCGTCCGATCCGAGGGGTGATCAACGGTCGAGGATGAGGGCGGCGAAGGGACGCGTGGCGAGGCGAGTACCGTTCGATCAGATGATCGAACGGTTGCTGCTCCTTCTTCTCTAACGATCCTCCGCCGCCTGCGGAGGAGAGGGCTGCGCTCCGGTGAAGGCAGCCGAGCTCCGCCTCGGTTGCCAAGCTCCGGTGATGAGCTTCGTCAGCTCCCACCTTGCTCGGAAGAAGCGGAAGTGAAAGGCGAAGCCTCCGGTGGTCTCTGGATCCTTGGAGGAGGGCTGGAGCTCGGAGTCGATGAAGCTCGAGGAGGGCTCCGACGAGGCTCCGGCCAATGATGGATTGAGTACCTGCAAAAGGTTAGAAGTATAGCCGAGGCGTGCAGGTGATCGTGGAAGAGGGTGGCGTGATCAGCGAGGCCTGAGGCAAGGGGAAATGGTCGGGTGACTGGGCTCCGGCCAGGTGGCGGAGCTGCAGGTCGATGGCTGGTGAAATAAGGTATCGGAGAGTGTAGAGATGCCAGCGAGAATCAGAGCTTCGTCGCGAAGCTCGTCGGATTGTTGAGGAGGTGCGAAGATGGCTGATGATGGCGAATAAAAGCGGAGAAGATAAAGGGAAAATAAGAACAAGATCGGAGGAGGAATGGAGGGGGTTACCTGGGGTTTGGGGCTCAGCTTTGAGCTCCAGGTCGTCGCTCAAGGGGTCGGTAAGGTCCCGAGCTCTAGCAGCTGCTCGGAGGAGTGGCTGCGACACGGCGGTGGGCCGAGGATCTCGCCGGAGAAGAAGCTCTGTCGTCGCTCGACAAATCAGCCAATTGCTGTCACCAATAGGAAGCTTGGAGCTCGAGGGATCTTTCTGGAGTGGCGGATGGGGATGAATGTGGCCGGAGAGGGGGTATTTAAAGGATGAAGGTGACGGCTGGAATGGGTGAGTGGCGAAGTTGGTGGCTGTCGTGGGGCGAGTGTGGCGGAGATGGTGGTGTTTGAGGGAGCTGGCGAGGGAGAGGGATGAGTGGGGTGTGTCGTGGGGAGGTCAGCGGCCGGCGAGGGTGGAGGGAGCACTTCCAAGAATAGGAAGGGGGTGCCCCTCCCGCAAGGCAGAGATCGTGGGAGAGAGGGGGCACCCGAGGTAGGAGACGAAGTCTCCACCGTTGGATCTTGTGATCCAACGGTGGAGATCAGCGCGTAGCGAGCGGTTATGATTAGATCTGGGATGCCCAGATGAGGGGTTATGAGAGCGCCACGTGGCGCGTTGTGGCGAGGCGCGAGTGGATGGTTCAGATGAAAGGGTGGAGTTGATCTGAGGGTCGAGGCTCGCGGGAAGATGGGCGGCTGTGATGAGAGGATCGGGGGCGCGATCGAGCGGCGTAGATGTCGCCACGTGGAAGGCTGAGAGCGCGGCGCTAAGGGACGGTGGAGATGAAGTGTGGAGCGGATCGGGTGGCTGGGAGGTGGTTAAGAGCGTGGAAGGGCCTGGACCGTTGGATCTGAAGCGCGATCCAACGGTGGAGGGCGCGGGCGGACGAGGCGAAGGGCAGCGGGCCGCGTGGCGCAATCAGAGGGCGCCACGTGGCCTGCTGTGAATGGCTGGAGGGGAAAATGCGTGTAGATTGAAGAGGAAGCCGAATTTGGAAAAACTCAAAACATGAAAGTTGTAGATCTTGATGAGATCTACAAGTTTCATGTTGACCAAAGACGGAGATAAGGTCAAATATGGTACATAAATACAAGGATAAATAAATGTACATATGTAGTATACAAAATGACCCAAAAACCCAAGTTTCTCATACAAGCTCCAATTGCAATGAAATTAGTCTCATTTTAAAGGTCTTTCAATATGTAGTATTCTAAGAGTGAGTCGACCTAAGTAGGGGTTTGTATGCTGGCTTTATGTGTGTTTTAATGTACAAGGGTTCTCAGGATATTTGGCTATTTTACAAGGGTGATTTTTGGCATTCTTCCCTATATTATTAAGGGGTATATACATGTATTATAGAGAAGGAGTTATTTTGATGAAGATGTATTTTACAGGGGATTTTTGGCATTCTTATTTAAATGCAGATGAGCTGCTAAAATGCATGAATTATGGATGCATGCATGAGTGTTATTTATGCAAGATAGAAGGAAATATGCCTCTATTTTCTCGGGAACAAGGCTCTATTTTTGACTTTTGATGTGATGAATCACAGATTCATCAGGGACCAATATGCAATTACCTATAGTGCTGAGGGGGTGGATGCAATTTCTCCACAGAAAATGTGCTCCTCACGTGGGGTCTCCTGGCAGGGACTGAAATGTAATTCTGGAAACCTTTAGGGGCCTTAATGCAAATAACCTAGGATGCACGTGCAGATCACGTGGGGGGTCCCAGGCTCGGTGGTCTCGGAGGCTCGGAGCGAGGCTCGGGTGGCTCTGGAGGTTCGGATCTAGCTCGGAGTAGCTTCAGGGATCCGAGCCTAGTGGTTGGGGAAGAGGCTCGGATCGGACGACGTGGCCTTATCTGGATCGTGGAATCAAAGAGGATCCAACGGTGAGGAACTGCTGGCACGTGGCGGGTCCGAGTCCGCTAGATTAAGATCAATCCAACGGTGACGGGCCGCTCTTGAGGTGAGGACGTGGTCGATCAGTGAGCGTTGGATCTAGATTGATCCAACGGCACCTGGAGCGGGCAAGGGTGATGACGTGTCCGAGTCCGTTAGATTAAGATAAATCCAACGGTGACGGGCCGCTCCTGAGGTGCGGAGGTGGTCGATCAGTGACCCTTGGATCTAGATTGATCCAACGGCACTTGGAGGGGCAAGGGCGATGATCTGGATGCATAGGATCTGCCTGATCCTACGGCTGCGGGGCGTGGCGACGTGGAGGGCTTCTGACCATTCGATCAAGGGGATCGAACAACTGCTGGCTGTCATCCCCAACGGTCCTCCGCCTTCTGCGGCGGTGAAGACTGGGCTCCGGCGAAGCTGGCCTAGCTCCACCTCGTCCTCCCGTCGTCGGTGAAGGATGCTGGAGGGTCTGGCGTAGCTTGGAAGGTTTGTGGAGGGGCGGCGGAGCGTCCGGTGGTTTCAGGAGTGGAGGAGAGGCTCTGGAATACGGTGGCAGAGGAGATCAGAAGCAGCTCCGACGAGCCTCCAACCAATCGAAATAGAAGTACCTGTAGGGGGGGTTAGAAGATAGCCGAAGCATGCGTTGTGTCCTTGGAGTGGTCGGGAGTGGAATACGAGGCCTGTGAAGCAGTGATGGTGTCCTGTGATCGAGCTCCATCAAGGTGGCAGAGCTGGCGTCGGTGAGAAATGGAGTACGTCGTCGGAAGGAACGGAGGGGCTCGCGAAGATCAGAGCTCTCTTGCGGAGCTCGGGGAATGGTTGGCAGAGCGAAACGATGCTTGTGGATGGCGAATAAAATCGGAGAAGACGAAGAAAAATCAAGAAGAAGATCGGGGGAGAAATGGAGGGATCTACCTAAGATCAGAAGCTCGGAGGGAGCTTCTAGGTCATCGCTCGAAGGCAGGTAGGAGTCCTGAGCTCGTGCAGCACCTTGGAGGAGCTGCGACACAGTGGTGGTGAGCCGTGGATCTCGCCAGAGGTGTTCTCGATCTTCGCTC
Organism: Ottelia alismoides; assembly: GCA_037367405.1. Classification (NCBI taxonomy): domain Eukaryota; kingdom Viridiplantae; phylum Streptophyta; class Magnoliopsida; order Alismatales; family Hydrocharitaceae; genus Ottelia; species Ottelia alismoides. The sequence continues at coordinate 136,980 of JAZKJV010005970.1, read as the reverse complement.
GACCTAAGGACAAATTGCTGTCACCAATCTGAAGGTGGGAGCTTGGAGACACTCTCCGTGGTGGCGGATGGGGGTGAAAGTGGCCGGAGGCGACTGATTTATAGAATGATGGTGACAACATGGATGGCGAGGAGGTGGTGTTTGTGGGTGTCGTGGAGCGAGGTTGAGGGTCGTCATGAGGATCGAGGGGGTTGGCGAAGATGAGGGGCGAGTGGGCGATGTCGTGGTGGTGTCAGGTGGTTGAGAAGGTGATCGGTGTGGTGCCCAAAATAGAAAGGGGGCGATCCCCTTGTGCAAGGTGGAAGACGTGGGCGCGGGGCGTGCGGAGGTAGACGACGATCCCCTGGCCGTTGGTTCAGGCGATCCGATGACCCAGATGGAGGCGCGGGTCGACGCTTGGGACCAGATCTAGGGCGCGAAATCAAAGGGCTCCGAACATACCACGTGGCGGATGCATGACGAAGCGCTAATCGACGGATGAGATGGACTCAGGGGTTCGATCGAATGGCTGAGAGAACGAAGTGTCTGAGCCATTATGATGGAGTGGATCGGATGAATGAGGTGATGCCACGTGGCGCGAGCCTGATGAGGCGTTGATGGAAGGCTGTGATGAGATCTGAGGATTGATCGGGTGGTTGAGAAGAAGCGGTTGCGTGGAGGAAGTTGAGCCATTGGATTCAAGAAGAGATCCGACGGCCAGGGACGCGGGCGGATATTATAAAGGGGGCGGGCCTTGTGGCGCAATCAGAGGGCGCCACGTGGCCAGTTATGATTGGCTGAGAAGAAAAATAAGTTTAGAAGGAAAAGGAGGCCGAATTTGGAAAAACTTAAAACATGAAAGTTGCAGATCTCAATGAGATCTACAAGTTTCATGTTGACCAAAAATGGAGATGAGGTTAAATGTGATAGAAAAATACAAGAATACAAATACACATATGTATAGTATACAAGGAGGCCCAAAAACCTAAGTTTTGCCTACGAACTCCGAATAGAATGAAATTAGTCTTTAAAGGTCTCTGGATGTGTATTAATCTGAAGGTGAGTAGACCTAATTTGGAGTTTGTAAGAGAGAGATATGGGCATTCTAAGGTCCAGGAGTTTTAGGGCTTTATTGGGTATTTTACAAAATAGAAACTCTGGCCTTCTTCCCTATATTATTAACTAATGGTGTACATACTATAAGGAAGGTGTTATTTTATTTTGGAGGAGATAAAATACAAATAAATAGGTGGGAATTTTACAAGTGGATTTTACATATGAATTGGCTTCTTATTAAATGCAAATATGAATGCTAAAATGCATATTTTGTGGATTGATGCATGAATGTTATTTATGCAAGATAAAGGGAAATATGCTGCTAAATACCCGGGGACAAAGCTCTATTTTCAACTTTAAGAGTGATGAATCACAGATTCATCAACCCCCTATACTTAAACCTTGCTCGTTCCTGAGCAACTAAAATGAAATGCAAAAGTGAAATGATTTTGGGTTCCATACCAAGGTCATGAACAAAAGTTGAAAATGAAGCTTGACTCAACCTTTGGATTAATTGTGTGGCGGAACCTCATTGGGATCTGAACTTAAGACCTAACAGACTTCAAGTTCCACAAGTCTTTTATTCAAGACTCCTCAATAGTCAGGTCAGAACAAATCCTTAGACGCAAATTTTTGATGACTATGATTCTTACCTGTACTGTGTAAGTGTGAAATAGCTTTCCACATCAGAAATGGCTCAGAACCAGCCTCCTCTAACAAGGTAACTCAAATAACCCAGTCCAGTAACTCTTTCCTCGAGGAGGGGGGTATTCCCTTCTAAGTTCAAGTGCGACCATCTCAAGAGGAGGGGGTAGAGAAAAGAATGGACGGTAGCCAGTGTAGCTATCTATCCCAAGATGCCTGACCAGTGTAGCCAAGTCATCCAGTTGCATTTCTTAGCTAATATACATACTCCGACAGGTATTTTATTTTCACTTGGACCTGTCTGATTTTTTTGGAGTTTTTGCAAAAAAAAAAATCGAACTAAATACATGGTGCAGCATGTACATTAGGAGTTTTCCTCTTGAGCCAATAGACTATCCCTCTTTTGAAGCATTATTGCAACCCACAACGTCCCGTCTTTAGACGTCAACACTACCGGACTAGGTTGAGATGCACTACCCTCCCTAGAGGAGGACGGATGTTTCCACCCGTGTGCTACTCCAAGCCAAAGGATTCTACCTCCTCACCACCTCATCAATGAAGAGCTACATGCATAGTGCTTGTCCAAGTTAGGTCACTATCTATAAGAATCATGCGTGTGCATGAGATATTCTACTTAGACTAATCAAGATGACATGTGAACATAGACTTGCGAACTCAAAGAATTAAGTCACTTGACCTGAGAAATCTTAACTCCAGTTCCTATAAGGTTCCTCTGAAATTAGATGGATTAAGGTCAAATCAAGTCCTTCCTCAACATCTACTCATAACTTGGTTCAGAACCCACTAGCTTTTCACCTTGCATATGCAAGATATGCGGATGAGATGCAGATGACATGATATGAAATGCAAGACTCTTTTTCTTTATTTTCTGATGTAGAGATGATATGCAAGAGTAAATAAGAAGCCGTTGAATTTTTCACATTTTTTTCAAATATTAGCTATACCTCCTATGTTACAAAAATTTACAAGAGTATTATACAACTTATACAAGTGTATTTTACAAAAGATTTTCTCCAAATTTTACCCAACCCGTAATTATTGCGAAATATATACAAAGATACGTGAAAGTACGAGCTATGGGTAAAGTATATATGTAATATATACACTATTGGACATGTGAGCCCACGGTGAGCCATTATGCAATAAATGTTATTGCAAATATCATTCCCTGATCTGAAATGAAGAATAAATAATTTGCATAATAGTTCCCTCTGTACAATTAGGGTTATGTACCATGGCTATCTTAATGATCATACAGCTGTTGATTCAATTATTGAATCATAGAGGCTGGTGCTTGGATGAATATCTAAAGAGTTAGATTGAGGACTCATCACGCACCGTCAAATGATTGTTAAGATGCGATCTCCAGCCTGAGTAGGAGATGGCAATCCTTTCTCACACAGGCTGATATCTGACCGACCTCTTGATGCAGGTTCTCTGCATAGGAATAGAGATTCAGAGGTGTTAGATTAGTTAGGTCAAAGAGTTGACTTTATGAGATCGAGATAACCAAAGTCCTATATCGTATGATGTCACGAAACAGGCACGCATCCTCTGACCAGAGACAGATGTGTTACTATATGTCTGAGTATGTATATTTGGCAGACCAATAGGTTGATGACCTAATCAAGGTCTATACACCGGCGCGCTGGTGTGCATATAAGGGCATATGAGTAATACGATCTCTCAAAGAGATCATACAGGTTCATTACTGAACCGGAAGACATGAGCTCACTCATGAGATATTAGGAAGAATCAAATTCCGTGCACGATTGTCTCGCTTTGGAAGCTTGACTGAATTTGTAGGTTTGATATATACTTTTGGAAAGTATATGATGAAGACCTAAGTATGATATATGCTTTTGGAAAGTATATGATCGATACCAAATCCCAATGATCAAATGAGAACTTGCTGATAAAACCCTGAAGTAGACAGTATAAAGTTGATCCAATAATTTGGGTTTATTCTGGGTCTTCCAGTATGCAGAATGTACATGTGTTGGGAATACCTGAGGGTGATGTGATCATAAAAGATTGTATAACCATGACGCTTCCATTCACAGGGAGTGATGAAACGAGTTTGGATTTTATTGACTCCTCTCAGTAGAGAAGTAATCTGATCTTGATCCAAATGTTGGACATCGATCTGAATGTGATTCGGATGCAATGAGAAGATTAGATTTGCGGTCTTGATTTAATCAAGCATCTATGTGAGGCCCAAGATCTGGATTTGAGATGTGATCTCAATATCTAAGTCACCATACGTGGAACAATACAATCGCCCTGTCCTTATCTCCAAGTATCTGCGGAGAAAGCACATTATTCTTGAAGGAGTTCAAGAATAATTCATTTGATGAATTATGTATCCAAGCAACGAGAAAATGGATAATTAAATATGATTTAATTATCACGAATAATATGAATTTGATTCATATTATAAGAAGAGATATCCAAGATAATTGAATGTGATTTAATTATCAAAGATATGAATAACATGAATGTGATTCATGTTATTTGGGCAAATGAGAAAAGAGATCCAAGATGATTAAATGTGATTTAATTATCATGGATATGAATAATATGGATAACACTATCCATATTAATCATATATATTATAAATATGATTTATAATATATTAGAGAGAGAGAAACTATGTAAATAGCATTTGTTAATTATTAATGTGAATTGGATTCATATTAAGTAATTAATTGAAAATGCAATTTACAAATTAGTTTGGGATGTGAACACGATTCACATATTTTTCAATGGCATGATTGAAATATTCACAAATTAATTTGGAATTAATTTGTTGGATATTTTTGTGATAATCATTATTATGAATTATTAAGAGAAAATGTGATATAATAAAAAGGAGATAAAAGCCACCAATTTAGAGGTGGCGTCACCCATGAAAAAGTCATGGGTGACGCCCCCTTTTTTTAGGAGGCAATATTCTCTCCATTTTATTATATTGATTAATCTCTTAACTAATTTATTTATGTTAAATTAAAAATATGTTGATAATGTTGCAACATATATTTAATTTAATTATAAGTAAATGTTGTTGGTTTTAACCAACAACAATCCTAGCCATTGATCATTACATAGACCAAGCATGGTCGTTGGATCTATGTGTCCCATGGATTGAGATCCATTGGATCCTAAACTAATACAAAAGGAGGGCTAGCCTAGCCTTTCTTGAAACACACATCATGAAGAGTTGTACATGCCTACAACTCTCTCTCTCTCATATTCTCACCCTCTCTCTTTCTCTCCTCCAAAAGGTGGCCGTCCATCTTGTGTTGAGAAAGGAGAGACTCTCGCCTTCGCCTTTGACGACTCGGGGATCTCCTTCTTCTTTGGGGCGACTTGCTCTAGAGGAAGACGTTGGATTTTGTTTGATAAAATCAGGGGACTCGACGCCTGGATCTTCATCAAAGATTGCGGGAAGGACGCGACTCATCATCGTGCCGGCAAGTGCGTTCTTCGTGGATCGGACTTGAGACAGGAGGATCTCTTGTTTGGGATCTCGCAATCACAACCACGATCCAAGAGGTATTCCTTATACTTTGTCGTTTGATGAAACGATCCGAGAAGTGTTCTCGTGATCATGTGGTTTCATCTTTAGATTTAAAAATTTTAATTTCCGCTGCATCTCGCGACTAGTGCGACTAGTCGCCCCGATCGTATGAGATACGATCGTCACGCTTCCGTGATGCGCTCGAGGATTCTCAATATCCTTCAAGTGGTATCAGAGCCTTAGGTCGAAAAAGGTTTTGGATATGATCCATGAACCATGGACGACTTGGGTTTGAAAGGGTCGCGGAAGTTTTGGCGCATTTGAATTTTTGCAACTCTGTCTAATTGATTTTTTCGGCACTGTTTAAATGTTTAAACACAAAATATTCAATTGGATTTGTTTCCCATTAAACAAGGAAATCATAGGATTTGAGTTTACTAAATTTAGATTTAATTTGCTCAAGATATGGCCATATGCATGTATTCACAGTTGCGGGAACTACAGAACAGAACGTGATTAATTTGTTAATTACAGTTTTGTTGTGCCTCGAAATACATGAAATATAACTTAGGTTCTGTTGTAAATCAAGTTGGCAATATTAGGGCACTAATTTTGCGAATTTTGGATTTAAATTGATCAAGATAAGTTAATTTTAGTGATTGGGGGTCGCTGCTGGAAATTGACAAATTTGATCATGAACCTTGTGATAGTCATTCAAACAAGTTGATGAAAATTAATTGTTAATTTTCTGAAATTGGTTATTGATAAATATTTGTGAAATGTTTAAAGATGATAATCAATTCCTTGAATGACATCCCCCTAACTATAATGATAAGGTAGTTGATCTTGATCATTGGTTAATTTGAAAACATCAACAAACATGGTTTGCATACAAAACCTAGGTCATCCTACAATAGTTGTAAGACAACTTTTTCATGCAAAACCCTCTTGCTTGAATAGGATTGGGGATTTGTTTAGCAAATCTCCTTATAATATAATCAAAATTGTTTTGATGTATATTATATGGTATAATTTCGGTTGAAAGACCGATGAGCATCTCGAAGTACATGATGATCTATCTGGCATTATCCTTTCCTGAGGTGGATATTGGCTTGGAGTGGAAGAAAAGTAAGGGGAGAAGAGGTAGAAGGGAGATTAAATAAATAATTAATAAAATAATATAGTAGGCTACTAAAAATAATTAAATTAGTAATAATAAAATAATAACATTAATAAATTCGAAAATAATAAAATAAATCCGAAATTAATAAAATAAAGGGGTGACATGTGGCGGCTCCAGGAGCTGCCACATGTCGCTCCTAGAAAATGCAAAAATTAAATGTAAAGAAAAATAAAAAAGAAATAACAAAAGGGATTAAATCAAAAAGTGGTCAACATGAAAGTTCCTCGTCTCGACGAGATCTACAACTTTGGTGAAGGGTTGAAAATCAAATGAAATCATCTGTACAAAATGTATTTTTGGGTGGTACCTTATAGATATAAAATACCGCATTTTATCTTTTGTAATTTTTTGTCATTTAAAAAAAAGAAAAATCAATATAAAGTTAGAAAAAATATGAAAGAATATTTACAACTTAATCTTTTTTTTGGATTTTTAATAATTAAGAAAATAAAAAGATAAAATAAAGGGCAAAAAGGTCAATATGTACAATATACAAAAGGGGCCCAAAACCCAAGTTTTGCATACGAGCTCCGATTTTAATGAAATTGGTCTTATTTTGAAGGTCTTTTAATGTATATTACTTTAAAAGTGAGTAGACTTAATTCAGAGGTTGTATGAGAGATATATGCGCATTTTAAGGCTCCTAGTTTCAAACTTGGATTGGGGTTTTATTGGTCAATTTTACAAGTTAGTATTTTTTTTTGATATTTTCATTTATTAGTGTTAGTCATATATATACTATAGAGTTGATTTTATTGGGTTCGGAGTTAGTATAAAATATATACAAATAGGTGAAATATGGAGAATATACATGTGATTTTTACAGATGAATTTGGCTTCTTATTTAATGCAAATATTAATGCTAAAATGCAGATATTATGCTTGCATGCATTAATGCTAATTATGTAAGATAAGGGGAAATATGCTGCTATTTACTTGGGACCAAAGCTCTATTTTCAACTTAAAGAGTGATGAATCACAGATTCATCAACATGCCCCCTATACTTAAACCTTGCTCGTCTCCGAGCAACTAAAATGAAATGCAAGAGTGAAATGATTTTGGGTTCCATACCAAGGTCATGAACAAAAGTTGAAAATGGAGCTGGACTCGACCTTTGGATTAATTGTGTGGAGGAACCTTATTGGGATCTGAATTTAAGACCTAACAGACTTCAAGTTCCACAAGTCTTCTATCCAAGACGACTCAACAGTCAGGTCAGAACAAATCCTCAAATGCAAATTTCTGATGACTATGATTCTTACTTGTACTGTGTAAGTGTAAAATAGCTCTGCACATCAGAAATGGCTAAGAAGCAGCCTTCTCTAACAAGGTAACTCTAATTCCCTGGCCCAGTAACTCTTTCCTCAAGGAGCGGGTTATTCCCTTCTAAGTTCAAGTGCGACTAGCTCAAGAGGAGGGGGTGGAGAAAAGAATGGACGGTAGCCAGTGTAGCTACCTATCCTGGGATGCCTGACCAGTGTAGCCAAGTCATCCAGTTGCAGACTTCTTGCTAATACACATACTCCGACAGGTATTTTATTTTCTATCTGACATGTCTATTTTTTTGGAGTTCTTGCATTTTTTCTTTTTTTTCTTTTTTTTGAACTATATACAAGGTGCATCATGTACATCAGGAGTTTTTCCTCTTGAGCCAGTAGACTATCCCTCTTTTGAAGCATTATTGCAACCCACAGCATCCCGTCCTTAGATGTCAACACCATCAGACTAGGTTGAGATGCACTACCCTCCCTAGAGGAGGACGGATGTTTCCATCCATGTGCTACTCCAAGCTAAAGGATTCTACCTCCTCACCACCTCGTCAATGAAGAGCTACGTGCATGGTGCTTGTCTAAATTAGGTCACTGTCTATAAGAATCATGCGTATGCATGAGATATTCTACTTAGACTAATCAAGATGACATGTGAACATAGACTTGCGGACTCAAAGAATTAAGTCACTTGACCTGAGAAATCTTAACTCCAGTTCCTATAGGGTTCCTCTGAAATTAGGTGGATTAAGGTCAAATCAAGTCCATCCTCAATATCTACTCATAACTTTGTTCAGAACCCACTAGCTTTTCACCTTGCATATGCAAGATATGCAGATGAGATGTAGATGACATGCTATGTAGACGAATGAAATGCAAGACTTTTTTTTGAAGCAAGGATGATATGCAAGAGTAAATAAGAAGCCTATTTTTTTGTTTTTTTTCAAAACTTTGGTATACCTCCTATGTTACAACAATTTACAAGAGTTATGTAAGTATTATACAAATTATACAAGTGGTATACAAGTATACATTTTTTTTCAATTTTTACAAAAGTTTTACACGTATTATACAACAAAAAAATTCAATTTTAACCCACCTGTAATTATTGCATAATATATACAAAAATACGTGAAAATACGCGAAAGTACGAGCTATGGGTAAAGTATATATGTAATATATACACGCCCCCTATACTTAGCGTGTGCTATGTCCTCAGAGCACAAAAAGCGAGGAAAAAGACATAGCTCGTGCTAAGCGTAGGAGAGCTAAAATAACAAAAATATATAGAAGTCGCTCCGCCCCCTATACTTAGGCTCTGGCAGCCTAAGTGTAGAAGAAGATCAAAAATGGGGCGGGTGAGGTTAAGAGGGGAAATTGAGGAGTATATACACGGCAGGCATCGGTCCCCCATATACTTAGGCTCTGGTCATCCTAAGTATATGATAGGAGTGAGTGTGAGAACCGATGAGATCTAGAGAATATATAGCGAATGGTGAAGAGACTCGGGTCACTCTCCCCCCTATACTTAGGATCTGATTATCCTAAGTATACCCATAAAATGAAATGATATGGAGCTGGGGTGAGTAATTCGAATTACTGGGGAGGGAGGGAAAGAAAATATATACAGGGAGGATTGAGAATATACAGGGATCAAGAAGGTTTGTGACGAACCTTCTTGCGGGCGCGAGGTGGTGGGTAATATATAAGTGTGTCGCTATCGGAATCATCCTCAGATGAATAGTAGTGCGGTGAAGGGATCATCCAACACGGGTCGACACACGGCTGCTTGCTTAGATAAGGCTTGAGAACAACCGAACTGAGCTCACTCATATAAATCACCTTATCCGGACCCGATGAGGATTCCTCTAATAATTCCTTCTCCGGAATGTTGAAGGAAATTTTCTTGGTCGGTTTTATAGAACCTGAATCATGGAGAGGGAGACGAGAGCGACGTGCCTTGAGAGGTTCAGGGGAACACCTCGAGGAATCAATTCTTGACTTCCTCTCACTAGAAAGCCGATTAGAGAGGGAACAACCATGTTTTTATGTGGAGTCAATGTAATCGTGGTTGTTTCCTTTGAAGGTCCGGGATGTGGTGCGGTGCTGACCATGGGTTTCTCATCAGACGAGTCACCATATAGATTGGAATATTCCTGAAGGGTCAGCAAGCGTCTCGAGAAAGTGCTAGTGATCTCAGTTGGCTTGGCATTATTAGGCTCTTGTGTCGGGTCACCGAAATGATCAAGGCAATCCACAAAGGTCATGTTCGACTCAATGATAGCTTCTGATCGTGAGTCCTCCTTAGAAGTTGTCACGGTGGTAATGCAAGCAGTTGATGAAGTGAAGGTGTAGGGAGTCTCTGATCCAACGGTCGTCCGGACAATCGGTCTCTCATGTGTAGTAGAGAGGTGGGACTCATCTTCCTCTAGATGGTCACGACTGTCAGCGGATGTGTGTGTTACCTTGGAGTAAAGTGTATCAAAGAGTGGGTGAGGTCGAAGCGCTCCCAATGCTGTAAAATCGATTTCCCGAGTCTCGCAATCTATAGTCGCCTTAGCCAAGGCTAAGAACAACTTCCCGAGAATAATCGGAGACTGGAAAAACTCTCCTTAGTGCTCAATGTCAATGATCGTGAAGTCCACCTAGAGTAGAGCACCTTGGAAAGTAACGCTGACTGAAATGTTTCCTCTCGACCGTTTGATGGATCGATCAGCCAGCTGAATGATCTCCCTCGACTTCCTAAGTGGCCTGAGTTTAAGCTTGTCAAACACAGAGGTCGGGAGGATATTTATCGATGAGTCATCATCGATTCTTGCATGGGTAAAGATAGTGTATTTGATTTCACATTCAACTTGGGGAAACCGCTTCACTCTGCGGCTTTTGGTCTTTCTCCTCATCACCAAGGAGGTGGCCATAGACACTATGTGTCTTTCAGTCCTTGTCCTCTTATTGCCTGACCTCTTGGGCATCAAATTACTTCTCACAAATCTCTTGAGGTCAGGGAAGTGATCTATGGCCTTAATTAAGGGAAGTTTGAAAATTAATTCTTCTTCGAGTGCTTCACTTAGGGCAGGATCCAATTTTTTTATGTCTTTTTCATTTTCAATTTTTATGTGATTTTTTAGTTTTCAATTTTTTGGTATTTTTGGTGGATGAATGATCAGACTCTGGATTGGAAGGTAAGGTGTTAGTAGAAGAGGGAGATAGAGTGGACTCCAGTTGTACATGATGTGTGGGTTCCCTAATGTTCGCTCTGTTTTCAATCTCAAAACTACTCATGTCCTTTTCCACTTTCATTCCCAAGCTGGCAGACATTGATTGCGATATTTCCATGACATCTCTCAACTTGTTACCTATTGTTTCATTTTTCGCGATAAGTCAAGAAATCTCATCCTCCAAAAAATTCTCATGACAAATCATGGAAGAGTTCTGCTCATTTGGAGGATACTGCTGAGATATTGGGGTCGCATACTCAACATACCTAGACTCTGACATGTAATGCTGGGTCGAGTATGGACCGTCTAAATGGCAAATATTGGTCGGAGCCCCATATGATGGAGTCAGTGAAACATGGACTAATAAGTCTAGCTCATGAGTCCAATCTTGTGAATGTATAGGCTCTTCCAATGAAGGCTAGTTAATGAAGGCTTGATCACTAAAGTCAATCAAGTCTGGGAAATCATGATGTGCATGCCTCTCCATTTGGGTTGTTCGATCGACCAAGTTATGCCCTAAGGTCAAGTTGGGATGTGTAAATGTAAATTGTTGTATGGTCCCTACTTGAGGTGAGAATGAAGTATGTGGGGGCATATACTTTTGCCAATCATCTATCTCAGCAGTGGCTTGCTCTTCATTCGATTCTTTGATTCCTGCAAGCTCTCAAGAGTAAGGACAGTTAGCCCAAGATAGAAGTGGATCCGGAGTGTTAGAATATGGAGTAGGTGAGAAATGCGAAGAAATGGAGAAGTCAGTCGAAGTTCTGACTTCATAATCAGGTTGAGATGGAACCGACCACGGGTAAAGATCTCCCATGGATGGCGGAGGATACGTGAAAGAAGGAGAAGACGAAGATGAAAAGTATATGGTCAAGGAGGATTGACCAGAGGTCATAGGGTATGGGGACCAATATCCCGATATCTTGAAGAGGAAATGATGAATGTAAGCAGGTTGAGGTAGAAAATGTGTAATTACACAGGATAACACACACAGACAGACACAAAAACAAACGCAAGAGCAAACCTCGAGTTCACACTCAACACAGTGAAGGACTCGAAACCGAGTCCGATTGATCTGATTGATTTTAAGTGTGAGTTTATCAGACAAGATAGCAAAGGTTACGCGGCCTATAGGGAAGTCGGCTCAGAGCCGGATGCGTCTTCCATGTTTAACCTGTCGCCTAAGATACCGACGATCCTTCCTTTCTTCGCTCCTATCCCAAGTTGATGGATTCAAAGACCTGCCCCTATCTACCTGCAAGCAGGCGGAGGCTGACAAGGCCGGAACTTCACCCCGGGGGGTTACCGGCAACTTGTCACGAAGTACCGCAATTTCGCCCCTATCTATATAAGACAGGCCAAGGCTACTTGGTACTAGTCAGTGAACCTGAATAATTCAACTTGTAATATCTGCTAGGATTAGTCGGAACGTGATATGGAATGCGGGGATTTGGGCTCTACCTTAAGGTGTTCACACATACTCAAGTACCCTCACTCAGCCTGAAAACAAGGTCGGGGTTAATCTCCCGTAAAGAAGGGTTAATTTTAGTCAATTTTTTTGGTCCAATTCAATTAGCAGTTTCGATTTTAGAGATTAGTTGTCACTGATATTAATCCATACAAGCAACCATATCTACCGTCCAGTCCCAATTCTTTTATCCTAGGTTAGAAAACTAAGAGAGAGAGAGAATCGAAAAAAAGCCGATGCAATCGAGAAAACGACGATGAATGCTCGAGTAAGAATACTTACAATGCCTCCAGCTCTCTACAATGCGGGATGCAATACTGAATTGAAATTTTTACACTAAATGGAATGCAATCGAGAAAAGCCATTCCTAGACAAGCAGTTCTATTAGCGAGTGAAGAACGAATTGAATTTGGCTAAGTCATGCAGTATAAGTGTGTCTTTTAAGTGTGAAGTGTGGTCCTAGAATTTTACGAGCACAAATAGTTCCTAAAGTAGCTCTAAGAGCCGCAAGTGCAGGTCCTATTCTACGTAAAGCAACCACACAGCACACGGGGACACATTTTATTATGACTTACACGCGCGAGATCCTAAACGAGAACCGCTATAAATGCAGACATTTTTTACAAGTTAACAAAAAAATATTTCTGGCATCTCAACAACCGACTTGATCCACGAATCGTCGGCCTCCGATGCACTTCGAGATGCGTCGACTTCAAGAAAATTGCTCAAGTCCACCGGGCCCTCGTACAAAAAGAAACAAAAATGTTAGAGAGAGAAAAATAAATAAAAAAATAATTGAAAAAATGGAATAATTACAAGGTGGTTCAGGGATCAGACTACCCGAGTGACTGGAAAACGTAAATCTAATTTTCTAAAGTGATCCTAAGCCGTTTGCCTCCTCGGCAACGGTGCCATTTGACAAACCTCAGATCTACCCTATTAATGTGTCGAATAGATGACTTCGTTGCAGTCGGATAAATCCGGATCGATCAAAAATTAAGTGCACGAATCGAATAATCAACGAATGAATGTACGCGCGGTTTTATGTTTGTATAGCCTGGGCAAGCCCCAGGGTCGACTCAAGGAGGCAAAGGAACAACTCCGGATCAGATTAGAGGGATTAGATCGTGGTTTTCCATGTGGGGTTTTTTTGTATTTTTTTAATGCAATATAAATGCCAGATGCAATGATGCGAATGAACTAGGTTATTAAGAAAATCAACAACTTAGCCAAATTTAATTTAATGTGAAATTATTCCAAAATGACCAAATTGTATTTTTTCTGTAAACCTAATTCAATTATTAATACAAAATGGATTTTTTGTATTTTTTGGATTTAAAATGCATAACTGAAAAATGCAGACTTTTTTGGGGCTTTTATGCAATTTTTCGTACAAATGATATGCAAAAATTATGAAAATTTTACTGGAAGTTAAAAAATATGAAATTAAGCTACACTAATTTTTTAGAATTTTCTGATACTTTATGATTTTTTATGAATTTTTTTACTGAAAACAAAGTGATTGTGAGTATTTAATTCCTAATAAATCCGTGAAGTTAAATTATCTAGAGAATGAATTATCTCAGATAGATATTGTAGTCAAGAATGCAGGAGAATTGAAATATCTCAAAAATATTATTCATGGATTTAATAAAAAAATCAGTTACATAAATCACCCTATAATTTATTTTATGCAAACGACAACTCCAATTGCGATGAAACTTGGATAGTAATTAAAGCACAAATAAAGGCATCATCTACAATTTTTTCACAATTTTTAGAGCAATAAATAGGTCTATGTTAATTTCAGAACTTAAATGGGTAAAATGTCATTGAATGTTATACTCTGATTTTTATTAAATAATCTAATGCTCACAAAAATGTAAATAAATAGCCAGGAGATAAAGATTTATTTGCTCTATAATATGATATTTTTCATTAAAATAAATGATGCTATTTGAGGTCCAAATGTTCATGCGAAGTCAGGGGTATCAATGCAATACAGAATTGAAGTAAACAAAGTAAAGATGTGCACAAGGGCACTTTTGTAATTTTAAAACCTGAAAAGATACGAATGTAATTTTTACAATATTAAATAAAAATGAACCTTCTTTGTATCTAGGGCACACGGCACAGGGGGCGGCTGGAGGCGGCGCACGGGGCGGCGAGGTGCGGCGCGCAGCACCGCGGCGCAACGATGTGGCGGATGGAGCAGAGCACCGACGCCGCTGACGGAGGCACGGGAGCCCAAGGTCATATTTTTTTTACTTGGAGGCATGGCTGATGGAGGCACGACTGCCTCCCCTCCTTCTTATGTAGGAGGGGACCCTCTCATCGTCGAGTCGTGGCCGAGCCCCTAGCTGCGAGGTCTTGTTCCTTCGTGGGTACACACGAGTACATTGCACCGGAGGTCGCTTCCGGCAGGGAACATGGCGCCACCGTCGACTGGTGGGCTCTCGTCTTCCCAGACTCCGTCGCCTTCGACAGCGGCGGGGCTAGATTAGATGCTCTGGCGAGGGATCTTATAAGGAGGCTTCTGGAGAAGGACCCGTCTCGGAGGTTGGGCTCCATCGGTGGTGCCGCTGATGTGCAGCCCCCCCTCCCCCTCGCCGCCTCCGACAAGCCCCAGGTCGCCCGCGCCCCGCCTCGCCTGGGAACCCATCCCCCTCGCTCCCCTCCCCCCTCCCAACAAGCCCCAGGTCGCCTGGGAACCCATCCCCCCCTTTGGTTGGAGCAGCCCCACTCAAATCCCGACAACCCCCAGATCGCCCCCAACCCCCTAGGACCCCGCAAGCCCCTGGTCGCCCGTGCCCCCCCTCCGGCGCCGCCTGGGAATCCCGCCCATGTCAGAGCCCCTCGCCCACCTGTAATTTCCTGTTCTAGGTTGAGCCCACCTCCTCTCGTTCTTTTCTTTTTTTTATTTTCGATTAATCTCAACCGTTAAATTACAGATTGGTTAGATTAACTTAGTCATCTGGTTGAGTTAATAGAGTAAACTAACAGAGGGTTATGGGAGTAAAACGGAGCAATTATTCGAGGTCTGGAGTGTAAATCATGATTATCAAAGGTTCCTGGGGTAATTACAAGAGTGTAAATCATGATTATCAATGGTTTCTGGGGTAATTACAAGATTACTCAGGGTTATGGGTGTAAATATCCGTTTTTTTAATTGAGTTTCATATATTCATGTTAATATCACAAGTAATATCTATTCTCTCTCTCCCACACATACAACCCTTTATTCTATGATTAGTTTATATTATCTGTATGCACTTAGTGAGATTTCTCATAGAATCAAACACAATATTCAATATTTGAGCAAATTAAAAAAATCCCATCCATGCTTAGATTTCCAATCATAGTACTCAACGTAGTAGTAAATATATAAAAATTGAACTTCATTATTTAGGATTTAAACAAAAGAGTTATAAAATTTCACGAAAGCGAAAGTATGCATTCAGACAAAAAATAAGTTCATATTCTTTTTTGTTACATTTTACAAAATACGGTCCAAAATTGGGATTTTTATGTATAAATGGGATCACTTTTTGTAATTTACCCAAAACCTTCTTTTTCATAAAAATTTACCATAATATAATCGATCTTTTTGGGGGGATTTTAACGTCAGTATTCTCTGAAAAAAATTCAAGGGTAAATTGCAAAAAAGATTGATCTTTACATGGGTTCGTAAATTAGGGATCGATCATTATTTTGTAACAAATAAGGGACCAAAGTTTAACTTAATGTTTCAGTCCTTAACGACGTTAGTGGGTGGCTTAATTTGTAATAGTAGTTGACGAAATTACCCTCGCCTTCCTTTTGCACTTTCCCAATCCATTTCGCACACAAACAGAGCCATGAAAACCTCCCCCACTCCACCAACGTGATTCTTCTGCCATCGCCGACTCCAGATGATGGCAGGGGGTTGTGCGACAGGAGAGGATGGCCATGACAGAGGAGGAGAGGGTGGAGGTAGAGGAGGAAGAGAGGTTTCGGTGGTATGTTTGTGTGGGAAACGATCCGTTTCCCAATCAGATTCCTTCAATTGTCCCATCTCTGATCAACCCACCAATACTCCACCCATCACCTCATGTTCATCATCGTACAACAACGACGATCCAATGTGTTTATAGTCCATACATTTGAGCACCTTCCACTTCCATTTTGCACATAACCTCCCTTCAATCGGAGGTTTGATCTGTTTCTATTTAGATCTACTCTATTTCAGGCCCATCCACTTCATATTTATCCATTACGGAGTCCAGACCCTCTCATCTGGATTGTAATTCCAAATAATCTCTAGGCTGAGGCGCCATTCTCAAGCCACTCCATTGAAGAAGCTCCAGTTCACGTGGTCGCACGCGACCACTAAACCATCATGCAGCGTCACTGACCCCCGACGGTTGAAAAGGCTCCACATCTTCAGTAGCTGCAACCCCCAACGCTGAGCATTGCCTTTAACTGTAAGCTCAGAATCGAAGCGATCATCGATTTAAGCACCTCCTTCACGCAGAGGATCGTCCTCTACTGAGTACCGTTGCATCACCTTTATTTCTTCAGCAGCAACCGCGCCCCGCAACCCACGCTGCCCGAGTACCTCCCTCCACCTGCGGAGCCCCCAGCCTCCGCCACTGCCTCGTCCACGAGCATCTCCTTCCCCATCCATCGTCGATGCCCCTTTGGTTCCCAACGTGCGTGAGGAACTCGGTGGTGGCGATGCTGCAGCAGTCGATGGTGCTGGGAGGGGTGCTGGCGCCGGTGTTGGTGGCACCGAGGAGGGACGTCAAGTGGATCGTGATGTTTGCGGTGTTCGGGGTGGTGGTCGGGGTATGCGCGTTGTCGTCATCCTCCTACCCTTCAACAAGCACAATCAAAGGCTCTGTTCGCGTGAGGGTAGAATTAGGGAAAGTGAAAAACTAAATCAGGGGTAATTTCATCAATTGAATAAAGGGATTTTTATACCCATAACCCTGAGTAATTTCTCAATAACATTCATAACCATGCATAATTACGAATTACATGAGAAATTCTGGATAGTCACTCCGTCTCACACTCATAACCCTCCGTTAGTTTAATATCTTAACTCAACCATATGAATGAGTTAATCTAACTCATCTTCAATCTAACGGTTAGGAAACAAACCAAAAAAACCCAAAATCCTCTCCCTTCCCTTCAACCTCCATCTTGCTTCGGGTCAGGGGAGCAGCGGGTCGTAGGGTGGGGCTTCGAGGCGGAGGTCGAGCAGGGGAGGAGCAAACTCGGGGGGGGGGGGGGGGGTGGCTTTGAGCGGCTGCAGGGGGCAAGCAGGGGAGGAATCGGGGTGTGCTTTGAGCAACCGTGGGGGATGGAGAGCAGGGGAGGACCGGGGTGGGGCGGGAGCCTTCAGCTCGCCCACGGGGGGCTTGAGCGGTAGCAGGGGAGGACTGTGGTGGAGGGGGGCCTTCAGCTTGCCCATCGAGCGGGGAGCAGGGGAGGACTGGGGAGGGGGGAGGCTGCCTTCAGCTCGCATGCCGAGCGCGCGGGGAGGGAGGGGGCTTTGAGCTCAGTCGACGAGCAGGGGAGCTGCAAGGGAAGGCTAGGGCTTGGAACTCGGCCATCGAGCAGGGAGTAGCAAGTGCGGGGAGGGGGGAGCCTCGACCGTCGAGCGCGGGGGCTTTGAGCTCGACCAGTGACCAGGGGAGTAGGGAAGGTGGGAGGCTTGCAGCTCGGCCGCGCTCCTTTCATCTTGACTACAGGGGACGGGCAGGATAGTATAGAACTAATTATGCCATGTTTTGCAAATACGAATGAACTTCAGGGGCATTTTTGTCTTTTTTCAACAGAAACCGTCAAATATAATGGGTATCCCAAACGGAACATAACATAGGGTCATTTCATGTAAGAGTTAAGTATTACTCGGGGTTTCTCATGTAATTCGCGATTATGCAGGGTTATGAATGTTATTGCGAAATTACTCAGGGTTATGGGTGTAAAAATCCCTTGAATGTATGAGTTAAGCTGCCCACTAACGACGTCGGGGATTGTAACGTTATGTTAAATTGTTTCTCTATTTGTTACAAAATAAAAATCGGTCCCTAATTTGAGAATCCATGTAAAGATCGATCCTTTTTTTGTAGTTTACCCAAAATTCAATAACACTTATGCACATACTTCTTTTGCAACTACACATGCTCCTGTATTTCTAAACTATTTATACTAGTGTCCTTCCGATATTAAACTTGTGCCTCTATATTATGCCAATCAAAGAACACTATTGAGAACTTTGTAAGGGGCCATTCGGGACGCGGTTTAAACCGCACATTCGCAGGTAACCCGGGACCCCTGTGCGTGTAAGCCGTGGGTTTTGTGGTCAAAACCCCGCCCTCCCCCACCCCTCCCACCTGTGACCTATCACAGAGCCCTAGGCGAGACGTCGTGTCTGTCAACTCCGCGCGAGTTCCAAGCCTCCCCTTCCCTTCCCGTTTCCCCCATCTCCCCCGCGATGGTGTCCTCGTCTGAATCCCATTGCTCGCACGTCTCCGAGTTGAGGAGGAAGCGCCAATGATCGGAGCTTGACTGGAGGTACCAGGTTGTTCTTGGACTCCATCTTCTCTTGCACGAGTTGGACGATCAGCTTCGTGGGGCTCCTTCCTCTCCTGGATCTTTCGCCCCCTATTTGCCGACACTATCCGATTTCGATTCTTGTTTTCGACATTATCTATGGCCATGGGGGGTGGGGGTTATCGCTGTGGGCTCTTTGCTCTACCAACGGTGGGGTTTATGGCTTGTTGGCTATTCCGGCGGTGGGGTTTATCCCCGTGGCCTTGCTGGGCTGATGTTGCAACCCGACATCGGCTGTGGAGTGATTTTGGGGGATCCGATATCCAAATATTATTACATGTTTGAGGAATTGGGGGCGGTCCTGCTGGGTATGCTTCGAAATGAGTTGCTGCCGTTGTTGTTGTTCCTTGGTATGCCTGCATATCGATTGGCTTTGCGAATGTGTTCATTACATCCCCAAATTTGTGACCTTGGTTTGCGAATGTTTCTGGTTCTATATTTACTCTTGCCATATGCTGACTGGGATGTCATGCTTCTTCTGATGCAGTGACAGATTTTCTTGGCATCGTTGTCCAGGAGATGATGCTTGCCTGCTTTATCCATCCTGCTCTATGATGATGCTTGTTTTTATGTGACTAAATTTGATTGATGTTGTCCATTGCGCCTCCTATGAGGATGTGCTCGTGGTTGATGGTGTCTTGCTCTGCCATTACTTGGCTGGATATCCCGGACGAGCGTCGATTTGAGGAGCGATGACAATATGAGCTCCTGTGATGATCTTTTCTTAACAACTCCAATCCGTTGATACTGTCCATAACCCTGTGATGGTGTCATTGTGTTTGCTCTGTGATTTGTTGGCTTGATATCCCAGACGAGCTTAGTTGTGAGGAGCATTGTTGTTTGGAGCTCCTGTGATGTTCTATTTTTTAAAATCGGAAATCCGTTGATTGCAGAAATCCTTTTATTGCTGAAATCCATTTTGAGCTTCTTTTTGATTGCCGAGGAGCGATGATTATACGAGCTCTGGTGATGATATTTTCTTATGATGAAAACTCCAATTATTCTTGCCATTTCTTATGATAAAAACTCCAATTACTTCATGCTGTCCATTACACTCCTTATGATGATGAGATTGTGTTTGCTCTGTCATTACTACGCTTTATAACGCAGACTTGTTGTTCTGAGGAGCAATGATCTTATGAGTCCTGTGATGATTTTTCTTAACAAGTCAAACCCATTCATGGCCGTTCATTACGCCCCCTGTGAGGATGAGCTTCTGTTTACTCTATGATTACTTGCCATAATAATCATCTGAAATCCTGTGATGATCTTTTTTAAACATCTGAAATCCATTGAAGTTGATGAGATTGTGGTTGCTCCGTGATTATTTGCATTGATAAGGCAGAGGAGCTTAGTTCTGAGGAGCATCGATGTTTTGAGCTCCAGTGATGATATTCTTTTAACATCTGTAATCTGTTGATGGCTTTCCATTACGCCCCCTATGATGACTTCCTTCTGTTTCCTCTGTGAACGTTTGTTGTCTATCGTTGTGATCACTTTGGTTGTTGATCTGGAGCAGCGTTGGTCTGAGGAGCAATGATGATATGAGCTCCTGTGATGATATTTTTTAAATAACTCCAACTCGGTGATGCTGTCCATTACACTTGCTATGATGATTGTATTGTGTATTGTGTATGAACATTTGTTGTCTATCGCTGTGATCACTTCGCTTGTTGATCATGAGCAACATTGTTCTGAGGAGCAATGATGATATGAACTCCTGTGATGATATTTTTTTAATAACTCCAATTCGATGATGTTGTCCATTACACTTGCTATGATGATTGTATTGTGTATTGTGTATGAACGTTTGTTCTCTATCACTGTGATCACTTCGCTTGTTGATCAGGAGCAGCATTGTACTGAGGAGCAATGATGATATGAGCTCCTGTGATGATATTTTTTGTACATCTTAGACCCATTCATGGCCGTCCACGACTCTTCCTATGATGACTGTATTGAGTATGCTCTGTGTACACTTGGCTTCATATGGCAGTCGGTCCTAGTTCTGAGGAGCAATGTTGTTTTCAGCTCCTGTGATGATCTTCTTTTATCATCTGAGCCCCATTCATGGCCGTCCATTACAATGCCTACGATGATTGTATTGTGTATGCTCTTTGAACACTTGGCTTCATAAGGCAGTCGAGCTTAGTTCTCAGGAGCACCGATGTTTTGCGCTCCTGTGATGATATCTTTTTAACATCTGAATTCCATTCAAGGCCGGCCAGTGTACTTCATTTGTTGTTGAGATTGTGTTTGCCGTGTGATTAATTGGATTGTTAAGGCAGACGAGGTCAGTTCTGAGAAGCATCGCTGTTTTGAGCTCCTGTGATGATCTACTTTTTACATGTTACACCCATTCATGGCCGTGTTACACTTCCTGTGAAGATGATATTGTGTTTGCTCTGTGAATACTTCGCTTCATATGGCTTAGGAGCTTACTTCTGAGGAGCAATGATGTTTTGAGCTCCTATGATGATCTTTTTTTAACATCTCACTTCCTTGGATCCATGTCCAGTACGCCCCATGCGTTGATGATGTTGTGTTTGATTTGTGAACTTGTCCTGACGAAAATGTGACTTCCTGTGATGATAATTTGGCTGAAGATGCTATTCATTATATGCTTTCTCAATTTTTAAAATGGTTCATTGTTATAGCAATTCATATATGATAACATCTCCCGTACTTTTTTTAATGTTACGACTAGAATTGATATGCCTCTTCGGGGTAAGGGGAAGAATGTGGATGAGGGTGGGCGTGATGACTCCATCCATTCAAGGAGGGTTGCAAACTGGACACCCGTACATGATAGATTACTTATCATGTGCATGTTAGAGGCTCGTGACCAGAACTACTGTCTGAAAAGTCTTTCACCACCGTTGGGTGGAATGGGATCCTGCAACAGTTTAACGAACAAGCGGACCTTCACTTCACGAAGGACCACATACAGTCAAGGTGGAAGATTTTCAAAAGGGACCACGCTGCGTACTTGTATCTACGAAACAAGTCCGGCTGGGGATGGGACAACGTCGGCAACCGTCCTGTCGCCCCGGATGAGATGGCATGGTTGGAGGTATGACTTCTTTGCAAACCGAATGTCGCTCTCGTATATTGTTATGATTGCGTTGTAACTGTGGTGATGCATATTGCAGGTCGACAACTGTTACCACAAGTACAAGACTCGCCCGTTCTTGTACTTTGAAGAAGTTGCTTACATCATCGAGGCAGGCACTGCAACAGGACGGTTTGCACGATCATCACAAGGACCGATCAGGACGCAGGATCTAGGGCTCAAGTCGAGCAAGAGGAAGAAGACCAGGATGACGCTGAGGACATAGACGAGGTACCCACACCGCCTGTTGCCACAAGGGCCACACAAAGATCATCGGGCTCCAAACGTCGGAGGAGTGGGGACGTGAAGACAACCCCACTGGAGATGTCCCAATTTGTGGACATGATCCAGGAGAGGATTGGGGTCCACCGAAGAGAACGGGATGAGGATGTCCGAACCGCATATCAAGAGCTGAAGGACGCATGCCCTAACGTCTCCCCCGCTTCCTTTGTTAGGCTTGCAGATGCGTTGGCCCACCCAACAAAGAGAGAGTTGTTTCGACAGGTGAAGGATGACCCAGACTACCTACAGGCTTGGGTGCAACATATACTAGGCCAGCCGTAGGCTTTGGAGAACGTTGGCGTCCGTGGGATGATTAGAATAATCCCGTTTCGTGCTTATCTTTTTCCTGCTTAGAACATTTTAATTTGTATAATGCATCGTACTGGTATACATTTCCGTATTTGCTATTTTTTAATCGTTGAACTCCTGTATGCTGCTTTGCATAATTGTTATTTGTGTTTGCCATTTCACTCAATATGCTTACTTGCTGCTATGCTGCCTGCAGACTAGTTTTAATTTAAATTTAATGTGGTACATGCCACTTACACATGTTTCTTTAGATGGATGATCAGCTTTACAATCCGTTCGAGGAGGTTCTCACTGAGGCAATAGAATTGTCATACGCTTTAGCCTTGTACATATTCTTCGTGACAACACGCAATGGTGGGCCGTCTCGAGTGCCCGTTCCCCTCAATACTAGGCCTTGGATAAGACGTGCGTGGATCGAAGATATGATGTCGGACCATATCAAGCGGTCTTATAGATGCTTCCGAATGGAGCCTGCAACTTTAATGAAGTTTGTACAGCTGCTTGAGCAACGAGCAGGCTTAACCAGCACGCGCAACATGGATACAGTCGAACAAGTTTGTATATTCTTGTTTGCATTTGGACATGCGCAGCCGAATCGAGTGCTTCAAGAATGGTTCCGACACTCTGGGTCCACTATATCATGGCACATTCATAGGGTACTTAAGAAGATTCTGCAGTTGGATGATCTGCTCATTCGTCTTCCCACGACAGAGACCCCTCGACGTATATAGTCCGATCCTCGTTATGCTCCTTACTTCCAGGTATAGTCGTTGTGCCTCAAATGATAACATTCATTGACCATTATTTTTGTCTCTCTAATATAAACTCATGCTCTACAGGGAGTCATCGGTGCTATCGATGGGACTCACATTAAGGCAACTGTCTCATCATGTATAGAGGCTGCCTACCGTAACAGAAAGCAGGTCATCTCGCAGAATGTAATGGCAGCGGCATCGTTTGACTATCTATTCACCTACATCCTTGCTGGTTGGGAGGGATCCGCCTCAGATATGTCTGTCTTGAGGGACGCAATTGACCGGGGAGGCTTAATCGTACCAGAGGGATGTAGATATCTTGTGGACTGCGGCTATACGAACATGGACTCATTTTTGGCCCCATATCGCGGCATCACGTATCATCTGCCGGAGTGGAGGGTCCTGGACAAGGCTGAGCGGTACATCTCGCACAAGCACTTGTTTAATCATAGGCACTCGAAGCTGCGCAGTGACGTAGAGAGGACCTTCGGAGTATGGAAGAAGAGGTTCCGTTGTCTGTCTTGTATGCCTACATACGCTTTTGAGACGCAAAGGGACGTAGTGACGGCCACTGCAATAATTCATAATTTCATTAAGCTGTATGGTTCAGACAAGTGGTTTGACCGCGTAGAAAAGTATTTGGTGCCAGAACCTCCAGAATTAGATGCTGAAGCTGGCGTTGAGGTTAGAGTCATGCGCACGGAAATGCGACTGGGTGAGCAACATCGAGATCGCATCGCACATGCGATGTACAACGACGGGCTACGACGTCTGCAACACCAGGAGTAAAATTATAGTGCGCGTAAATTTTTCGAAAATCAGCATTGTAACTTTGTTATGGACTTTGCTACGTTATTATTCACGGATGTTGGACACTGAATCCTTTTTAGTATGTATTCTGGATGTTGCTACGTTTCTATCTACCCATGTCTTTATCAATCTGCGCTTACTTGCAAGGGAAACATTTCTTGTCAGTTCCGAAGATGTATTTTATATTTGAAAACAATGACTTCTGAAAATTAAATCGTAAATCACAATGTCTTCCGTCGTTACAGATTTAGATGTGGATGCAATCTCCGCTAAACAAATATTCCTTTTTCGGCTTTTCACAGAGATTTAGATTGAATTCTGGATTAATGCCTTCCATAGATTAAAAAATAGAATAAAATTTAAATTTCAGCAGAGAAACCACCTTGCCACGTTGACGGAATTTTTTAAATTCACACGCAAAGGAAAATGTCCGCCATTTTTTTGTTAAAAGCAAAAATAACCGTCCGGTTCACCACATTGTTCTTCGCATCGATGCTCGGTTCCCGCAAGTTCGAGTAAATTTACGGGATCAATATGCAAAAAATCCGTCCTCTTTACCACATTGTTCTTCACATAATATTCGTTCATATTAACATGAAAAACAAGGGTACAAGTTGCAAAAGTTAAAATATATAAAAAGCTAATAATCCACCAACAACCCCACTAACTACTAACAATCAAATTCCAATCATTACTCCAAACTCCAGTAAAAGTCACATCACATGCAAATCCTTTTAACAGTAAAACCCTATTTCCAAACACAAAAACATCAATTCAAGTTAACCCTCGGGTTAGCAATCTTTAGGGTGGATTAGCCTCCCCCAATTTACCCGCGAACCAAACGCACCTTAAGAATACAAGTATACAGTACACAAACGTAAATAAACCATCTTTTTAAAAAAACGGTGGTGACCTTAACAGATACAAAGCACAGGCATTTCCCGCGTTCCTCGTCCTCGAACAGCGAGAGAGGACAACTTCCCGCGGCCGAGCTCATGCGGGACGAGGAGGGAATGGCAAAAGCGTAAAAAGAGGATAAGACATGGTCATTTGTGGTGTGGAGGCTCGGGTGAGGGGTCCATCTGCTCGCGCCCCGAGTACGTAGGATCCTCTACTGCTCATCCCAATCACTAAAATCAAATGACCATAATGCCCTCTCCGCTCAGGACCGTTGCTGATGGCGCAACTTTCGAATTTCGACCGAAAGGCACAGCCTCGCCAACGGAAATCAAATTTTGCTTCCCTCTTTTAAGGATAAAATGGGCAAGTAAAAAATAGCACATAATTGCATCCTCATACAGCTGGCGTAGGAGGAAGTTCTTAGGAAATTGTTAGGTTAAATTACAATTTGGGGCCTCATCTATAGGTACGATCTCAGAATGGGTCTTCATCTTTAAATTGTAACGATTCAAATCCCAGAGCTGTTAACGTAATGAACTTTTTAGGGCTAATGACGAATATGCCCTTGTTTAAAAGTTGGAACCCAACCGTCATTTTTCAACAAGGGCATATTCGTCATTAACATCAATATTTCAATTTCCTAAATTGTAATGGGACCCGAATCGTTATAATTTAAAGATCGAGACCTATTCTGAGATCGGACCCATAGATGGGGACCCAAATTGTAATTTACCCAAATTATTAATGAGATGGGTAACTCCTTTGTAAATTAAACTAGTGTAAAAGCCGCTCTTCGCTGCGTTATTCATTTTACTAATATCTAGATCAAAATAAAAATAACATGTTTTAACATTTTTTTGTCTATTGGATATTATATTTGATATTGTTATTTGTAAATTATTATTACTTTGATATGAATGGTGTGATTTTTTATTGTTATTTAATTAAACAAACATGCCTTATGTATGTATAAATACATAATATTTAATTTATAAAAGTGAATATTATTTATTGTAAAATTATGTTCTTGTAATTTATAAAGAAACTTATATTCACTAGTAAAAAGTTTATATAACACCAAACGTCAATGATCATTGAAATTTACTTTAGTGGTTGCTAATTTGACAATGATTAAAAAAATCAATTAATAATCAGTGCATATGGCTCTTTACTAACGGAATATAACAACGAATATGATATTCATCCAAATTTAATATTCAAATATAATTTCCAACTAATAATATTTGTAGAAATTAAACATATGCAAGGATGTGGCACCATGATATGTATCAAATTGTAATTTAACCAAATTGTTAATGAGATGGGTAACTCCTTTGTAAATTAAACTAGTGTAAAAGCCGCTCTTCGCTGCGTTATTCATTTTTTACTAATATCTTGAACAAAATAAAAATACATGTTTTAACATTTTTTTGTCTATTGGATATTATATTTGATATTGTTATTTGTAAATTATTATTACTTTGATATGAATGGTGTGATTCTTTTATTGTTATTTAATTAAAAACATGCCTTATGTATGTATAAATACATGATATTTAATTTATAAAAGTGAATATTATTTATTGTAAAATTATTTTCTCGAAATTTATAACGAAACTTATATTCATTAGTAAAAAGTTTATATAACACCAAACGTCGATGATCACTGAATTTTACTATAATGGTTGCTAATTTGACAATGATTAAAAAAATAAATTAATAATCAGTGCACATGGATCTTTACTAACAAAATATAACAACAAATATGATATTCATCCAAAATTAATATTCAAATATAATTTCCAACTAATAGTATTTGTAGAAATTAAACATATACAAGGATGTAGCACCATGATATGTATCAAATTACATTATTTCTCCTTGAGTGATAAAATAAATGTGTTTATAATCGGTTATATATTTTGACTGTTTTAGATATGCATAAAATTTATTTTGTAAAGTTGAATCGTGTAATGCATAATAACCATTATAAATTAAGCATCGGAAAATGTGACAGTATAAATTAAATTGCATGGTACTATAGGTAATTTTTGTTGTAAGAAGTTTTAACTACTTCTGTTATATTATTTTACTTCCTTGGTAAGATGTATGTGTTTATAAGTGCTTCTATTTTGACTTTTTTAGTTATATATATAGGATTTTATTCAAATAGGACGCAGTCCTTCCTATGTTCAGGAAGGCCAGCCCCTTTTTTGTATAAAACAGGATGACTTTAGTAGAATAAACATACAGTTTTGTATTATAATATGCAGTTTTAATGTTTGTATTATAATGCACAGTTTTGTATGCGGCTTTGTATTTATAACGTGCGGCTATTATACAAACTGTATACGTATTCTACTAAAGTGATCGTGTTTTATACAAAAAGGGGGCCTTCCTGAACTAAGGAAGGAATGTGTCCTATTTGAAAGGTATATATATATATATATATATATATATATATATATATATATATATATATATGGTTAATGTGGCTGTCCCTAGGGGGCACCCAACTAGGGGTGTAAACGGACCGAACCTGAGCGAACCTATGTTTTTTAGGTTCGGTTCGTTTATTTAATCGAGCCTAAACTTGTGTTCAGGTTCAGTTCATTTATTATCAAATCGAATCCGAATCGAACCTCTTTTTAAACGAATCGAACCTAAGCGAATATCGAACTTAAGAATTCTCTAATAAGAGGGAGTGAAAAGAAGAGAAATGGAAATATATGTGTGTACTTACAGTTGGAATAAATATTCATTTAGTTTTTTTCTTTATCTAACTCATCTTCATCTTTTGAAAAAATTAGATTAATAAGGATTCGTCTCTTTGAAAAAAGTATAATTATAATATATTTTATATATATTCAAATGGGGATAAGGAATAAGAATAATGCGGAGATATTCGATAAGTAATGTGTACTTGTTCTGTTGATTTGAAGATAAAGAAGGGAAAAGTACTAGACCATAGATGAAAGATGTTGTAAACATAATGTGACTATTTATTTTTGGATAGTTTATACCGAGATAAAACCCAGTTATCCCGTAAATATCTAGTTATCTTTAGACAAATTCACTTACCCTGGGATAAAAATCACTCATCTCAAAATAAGTCCATTTCTACGGATAAGGATTTGTAAATATGTATATGTGTATGTTTATCGAGCTTTTAACGAATCGAACTTGAGCGAACCTATGATTTTTAGGTTCGGGTCGTTTATTTAATCGAGCCTAAACTTGTGTTCAGGTTCAGTTCGTTTATTTCCGAACTGAATCTGAATCGAACTTTTAGCGAGCCGAACCTGAGCGAATATCGAACTTGAGAATTTTCTTACACCCCTACACCCAACATGGCTGCCCCTACCCCATTTTCGACTATTTTTTTAAAATATCATCATGTATATTCATCTATATATCTCTCCTATATGTCATTCGAATTTCAACAAAATAGGGACTCGTATGCCCTCCATCTAGAACATGTCGATTACAACAATGTTTAAACCGTTAAAATTACATGTCCTAGATAGAGGGCATATGAGCCTCTGTTTCTGATGAAATTAGAATGACATATATGAAGGATATATAGATGAATATATATGGTGATATTCTGATAAAAAAGGCAGAAAAATGAGGTGGTGGCAGCCGTGTAGGGGACACCCCCATATTTTCCATATATATAAAAGTTATTTCATAAGATTGTATTTTTCAAAGTCATTAGAATATGGTGGTCTAGAAATTATATAAAAGCATAAAATAGTTTGAAATGATATTTTGAATTTGAATAAAGAGAAAAACGATAAAGTAATATGAAAACGTTTAAAAAGATCATTATTCACCTATCCATCAAATTAACTGGTTTCTATTAACAGTGGGTATGATAAAAATCATGCTTATTTATAGTAGATCAAGGTAAGATTTGTCACCCTAATTATAACTAGCTAAGTTATTACAGAGAGAATCATGGGAGATAAGCAACAAGCTGCATTGTCAATCCTTTTTGGATGACAAATCTAATTCTTCGAAATACAACATCTGGAAATCATAACATTGCTATGCATAACTTTTGGATCCTTTCGAGGAGCTCTACTGCTTCAGTTGCCAAGAACCAAAAGATATCAAAATCAAAAGGGATGAATACATGTTGATTATCAATACAAGACTTCTCATGCTTAGCAGATTTAGCTGAGGTAACTTTCTGTGCAATGTTTCCCGTAATAAAATCACTCTTTATCGGACTCACCAATGGAGAAACTCCAGTCCATTCAAATATTAAAACATCTGCTGGTCTGAGGATCAATCTCCCTCTTGTGGATCCGTCAAAAAATTTACAGGTGCTTCTTTCTTTGAAGCAATCCCAGCATGCTTGAGTATATCATAAAAGTCATCACTTACAAAATCATATCTATATTTAAAAATAATGTACAATGGATTTGAAAGTTGAAGGTTAAGTATGTAAAATGATAAAAAAACGTGGGTTGAGAGAGAGAGAGCCTCATGGGAAAGAGATGTTCGGTTTCTATTAATGGTGGGTATGATAAATATTCTGTGTATTTACAGTGGATTAAGTTAAGACTTGATTGAGAAAAATAATGTACAATGAGTTTGAAAGTTGAAGGTTAATTATGTAAAATGATAAAAAAAACATGGATTGAGAGAGAGAAAGAAGCGCTCTCGGACTGAGCCAGGGTGAAAAGGGAGAGAACAGGGAGAGCCACATGGCACATTATGGGAAGAAAGCTGGTTTTAATGTATAGAAAGTATAGATATAGATGGTCCTGAGGATTGCAGTATACGTGTTTGATATTTGTTTATATGCTACATAGTTTTTATTTATCAAGCTATATTTTTGTTGTTGACTTTTTTTTCTCCGAATCTGGCTGGAAAAATTATAATCAAGGAGACATGAGATCCATCCAAATTAAATCAAACTTAGAAATTTAGGGGTACAAGTCAAGTAACCACTCCCAAAACATGAATTGTCAACGGAGGAGATGGCTTTGTTCCGGTTCAAATTAACAATTATTTACGAATACACGCACGACAAGAGAATTAACTATTCCTATCCCTCATTTGATAATTGTTTTTAGAATGCGAGATAATCAAGTAAATGATAGTTATTGTGGAATGAGTGGTAGTTATTGTGATAAGTAAATCCTTGAAATAACATGAAAAATCCGTGGATTACTCTTCCTATCCAGCATCCAGAGACACCTTGAAATAGGGATAAAAACTGATCGGATATAGATCGAATATATCAATTTTCATATTTATATTTGTTTCATCTCTAACGAATACGGATACGAATATGATTCGGATACGCATTAAGGAAATCATATCCTTAAAATACTGATACAAAGTTGGATAGGATAATTATCGAATCCGAATACGGATCGAATAAAAAATGGATCCAAATACGTATCGAATAAAGAGCCAACCCAAATACGAATCGAATAAAAAGTGAATACAAATATGGATCCAATAAACATGGAATCTGAATATAGATCTAATAAAGACAACAAATGAAATGAATTTTTATCAAAGTTCATAATGATTTTAAAATAATGACAATGAAATTTAAATAAGTTGTATCGTAACAAAAGGGAGCGTCAAGGTGACATGCGCTCTTTATCGGAACCAAAAAGAGGGATAGGGTTTCGTAACTTTTGTTCTTGCCCATCTACAAACATGCAAAAGTTTATTAATATCATTAATACATCGTATTATATATAATACTTATACAATAACATGGGTTGTGGCTTATATTACATTAACTAATACATAAAATAATATTAAATATTGTATTCGGATATTCGGATTCGAATGCAGATATTCAAGCCATTACCATATCAATATCCATATCCGGAAAATTTTTACAATCCATATCTATATTCGAATATGGATATCCGTATCCAGTAATTTTTTGAATACGGTAAACAGATATTTAGATATATCCCTACCTTGAAAGTACAAGACTAACAGATAAAAATCGATGAAATAATTTTGCCTTCCTCTGCAAATTTAGCAATAGAATGGACTGCTTAGGACTTAAGCCAATGCGACACGACTAGAGGGAACTGGGACTTAATCAGCACATCAGAAATAATTAATTCCGGTAAAATAAAAATTACTAGATTTATTCTCGAGTTTGTGACATGACGATCTAACTATCTAACTAACCAGATTAACAGTAACATTTCATGTTTGCTATAGCATTTATTCTGATATGTATTTTTTTCTAAAAATAACTGTTCTTTTCATATATATCCTTTTACAATGTTTTTCTTCCGAGTGCCCCTCAATAAGAATGTCTCATTTTGTCCTTGATCCCCACCCCTTTTGAAAATGCTAATTATAGCCCATGTTGACAGTTTTTGAGGTGTAAGATACTCAGATATAGATAATTCTATCCTTATTAATTTTGGTAGCAAACAACAATGATGTAAAACCATATCATGCATAGCGATGAGCATGGGCTGGGTTTGGGCTTGAGCCCTATAAGGCACAAGTCCAAGCTCATTTAACAAATTGGAGTTTGGGCTGGATCGAGGCCTGCTTGATTTTATTTTACTCGGCTCAAGCTCAAGCTCGACTCAATTTTTTGGCTCGGGTCAGCCCTTCAATTAATAGTATTTCCAAATTTTTTCCACTTCAATGTGTTGGACTATGGCCTAATGCCTAGGCTTGTTGTAGTCATATAATCAACTATTTTTTTACATAATATGAAATTTAGAAAAAAATAGTGAAATCTTGCATAGAAAATTTGCTAATTAAAATCCTTGGAATGCATAGACATTTAAATGAATTAGAATAGAAAATGTTAGAAGCCAACTTGACTCATTGAATATGACTTTGCTAACAGGAGTCAAGGTCCTTGGTCACATCTACGAGATTCAGTAATGCAATTGATGACATTTACTAGAATTTCAAAGTTATAGTGAACACCCACTCCTGATTTTTTGTTTAAATTATAATATTATGCTTTGATATGTATGCTATTTATCTGGGTTGACGATTGCCTACTTGACGCTATAACCGTACGGCATGAATGGTTCAATAACAAAACTGGGATCAAATTTTGGGCTGCATTTTAATAACTTACACCGTTTAGATGTCTGTCATCAATTAATCCGATCCACGCTATCGATCGTGTTTCTATTATGGTCGTTGATACGATCTATAATCAAGGTTTGTGTACCTAAAATGCTACAAGCATACAAACATATCCAATGCAAGCCAGTTGTTGATTGAACTATTTCAGGCACAAGGACAAACATATCCACACAACAAAAACTCATTGGTTCACAAAATAATGACAAGATTTGTTCCATAACACGAATTCATCCAAAATAAAGGAAGCCTAAAAGAACTATAAATGAAGTCAAGATTTAAAGTCGGATGATGAATTCATTCATCACTAAAAAGTCAATATATAAAAGTACATTATATAATGGTTATCAATAGATTATAAAAATGTTACGCATTCATTCACATCAAATTAAACATATTTCGCCTCGAAGACTCAAATTTTAGATCAAATATGATGATCAAGTTTGACTGCATTTTGGATCTACAAGAAAGATAAACGTTTAATAGCATTGGTAAAGGAAAAAAATAAATATAAGCTTGTAAGGAAAATATGTCAACTAACCCCGTGCCTCATGTGCCCTGCACCAGCCCCACGTGCCAAGCACGTGAGGGTGGGTCTTGGGTGACGGGTCGAGTGTGGCTGGACAACCACACAGGGGCGGAGCTCGATGTGGAGCCCTAGGCCGATGGCTTCGCGGCTGGGCAAGCTGCAAAGTCCGACGAAGATAGCTCTCATCCGTGGATCTAGAGGTCGAGGTGGCTGCTCCAGACGACGACGAAGGGCGGTGGGTGTGAAGTCGCATGCAGAACTCGAGGATGTTATCGATGGCGATGAGACCCACCTTCATGCGTGAAGGGCGTTCGATGGCGATGGCTTTTGCTGGAGGTGTGTCCAAGGGGATGTGGGCGAATTTGAAGGCGGAGTCGGCGGTGCAACACGACTGTTGTCGACGAGGGGCTGGCAGGGCGCGCGAGTCGAGATGGGTGCGTGGCAAACGATAGGAGCACACTGTGGAGAGTGAAGGTGCTGACAACTGCAAAGGACACCAATCAGAGCAGCCGTGCAAGGCGGCTCTAGGCGTGGAGGCATATGGCGTAGCCCGTAGGGGCGGTGGAGGCTCAAGTGCATAGGGCATAGTTGGTGGTGTTGTGAAGAGCGGGCTTCGATTTGGAGCAGAGTATCAGAGAAAGGGGAGAAAATGAAGGACGAAGGAGATGCAGAAGAAGGAAGAAGAAAGAGAAGGAATAGAGCAAGATAAATATATCAAGAGAGGAGAGGAAGAGAGAAGATATCTACCTGAAATGAACGAAGGTGCCTGGGAATGCTTGAGTTGAAAGCTCTAGCGATCGTCGCTCGTCAGCCCGACTTTGCTAGAGCTAGGCGGTTGTGAAGGAGCAACTGTAGCAGAAGGAGGATATCCCCTTCCGGATCTCGACACGGTAAAGGTGTTAGGCTGTCATCGCACTCCAGAAAATCCCTCTCACTGTCACCGGAGGCCTTCGAGGCTGGTGGCTTCCGTGCTCTCTGGTGGCGGATGATCGTGCACGATGGGGGGTCGTCGTCCATTTATGGGATGTTGAGAGAACGTGGGAAGGAAGAGGGAATTGCGGAGGTGCAGTTGCAGGTGGAAGGCGAGGTTGCAGGATCATGCCCGATGATTGGAGGAAAATGGGGAAGTGGCCATCGTTGGCGAGTGGGTCTCAAGCAGGAGAAGGGTGTGTGTGGTTGGGCTTGAGCAACGGTTGCGCAACCGTCGGGAAGGGCAGCGATGGTCAATGCGGAGGGTGCGGTCATGCGAGGAAGGAGAGGGGGAAAGCACCATGTGGCGCACACAGGGGCGGCCACGTGGCTGGTAAAAATAAAATAAAAATTAAACATAAACTTAAAATAATAATAAATATAAATAAGTAAATAAACAAAATAATAAATAATAAATATAAATAAATAAATAAATAAAATAGAAGTACGCACTAAAATAAAATGGGGTGACACATGGCAACTCCAGGAGCTGCCACGTGTCGCTC
Organism: Ottelia alismoides; assembly: GCA_037367405.1. Lineage (NCBI taxonomy): Eukaryota > Viridiplantae > Streptophyta > Magnoliopsida > Alismatales > Hydrocharitaceae > Ottelia > Ottelia alismoides. The sequence goes on along the minus strand of JAZKJV010005970.1, from coordinate 102,742 downwards.
CCAGAAAAATCACAAATTAAATGTAAAGAAAAATAAAAAAGAAATAACAAAAGGTGTCAAGTTAAAAAGTGGTCAACATGAAAGTTGCTCGTTTCGAGGAGATCTATAATTTTTGTAAGGGCTAAACTCAAAATAAATTAGTTGTACAAAAAGTATTTTTGGGTATCTTATAGGTATACAATACCACATTATTGTCTTTTGTAGATTTTTGGGATTTTAATTAATATAAAAAATCAAAATAATTATTTACAAGTTAATATATTTTTGGATTTTCTTAATAATTAAAAAAATAAAAAGTTAAAATAAATAAAATAAAGGGATATATGTACAATATACAATGAGGGACCCAAAACCCAAATCTCACATACAAACTCCGATTCTTTTGAATTTGGTCTTGTTTTGAATAGAATTGAATGTACATTAATTCATAAGTAAGTAGAGCTCCATAGGAAACTGTATGAGAGGGATATGCACGTTTTAAAGCTCTTAGTTTCAAACTAGAATTAAGATTTTATTAGTCAGTTTTACAAATTAGTATTTTTTTATTTTTTTTTATTTATTAGTGTTAGTAATATATATACTATAGAGTTGATTTTATTTAATTCCGAGATAGTAAAAAATAAAAAAAGAGGAAATGTGGTATAATGCATGTGACATTTATAAGGGGACCTGGCTTTTTATATAATGCAAATTTGCATGCTAAAATGCAGATATTAATTCTAAATGTATGAATGAGAATAATGCAAAATAAATGGAGAAATGCAGCTAATTACTCGAGAACAAAGATCTATTTTCAACTTTTAGAATGATGAATCATGGATTCATCAACCCTTTACTTAAACCTTGCTAGTCCCCGAGCAAGTAAAATGAAATTCAAAAGTGAAATGATTTTGGGTTCCATAACAAGGTCATGAACAAAAGGTGAAATGGAGCTTGACTCGACCTTTTGGATTAATAATGTGGTGGAACCTTATTGGGAAGAGGATTTAAGATCTAACAACCTTTAAGTTCCACAAGTCTCTATTCATGTCGCTTCAATAGTCGGGTTAGAATAAATCCTCATACGCAAATTCTGATGACTGTGAATCTCACTTGTATAGTGTAAGTGAAATATATCTCTCCACATCAGAAATAGAAAATAAACAACCTCCTCTAACAAGGTAACCCTAATTCCCTAGTCTCGCAACTCTTTCCTCGAGGAGCAGGGTATTCCCTTCTAAGTTCGAGTGCAACCAGCTCAAGAAGAGGGGGTAGAGAAGAGAATGGATTGTGACTAGTGTAGACACATATCCATGGAGCTTGACCAGTGTACTCAAGTCTCCAACTGCAGCCTTCCATGGTATGAGACTTTGGAGCATGTGCCTTGCTTATATTTTCTCCGACAGATTTTTTAACTTTTTGCCCGTGTAAATATTTTTTTTTTGAGATTTTCTCTTTTTTTGATATATACAAAAGTGCAGCATGTACATAGGGAGTTTTTCTCCTTTATCCAGTAGACTATCCCTCTTTTGAAATTTTATTGCAACCCACAACATCACATCGTTAGATGTCGACGCTACTAGACTAGGTCAAGATGCACTACCCTCCCTAGAGGAGGATGGATGTTTCCACCACTGTGCTACTCCAAGACAAAGGATTCTACCTCCTCACAACCTCATCAATGAAGAGTTATGTGCATGGTGCTTGTCCAAGTTAGGTCACTTTCTAAAAGAATCGTGCATGTGTATGAAATATTCTACTTGAACCAATCAAGATGGCATACGAACATAGCCTTGTGGACTCAAAGATTAAGTCGCTGGACCTGAAAACTCTTAACTCCAGTTCTTATAATGTTCATATGAAATTAAGTAGATTAATATCAAATCAGTTTCATCCTCAACTTCTTTTCATAACTTGGTTTAGAACCCACTAACTTTTCACTTTGCACATGCAAATGAAATGTAGATGACATGCAATGTATATGAATGAAGTGCAAGACCTTTTTTATGAATGAAAGGATGGTATGCAAGAGTAAGTAAGAAGCCTTTTTTGGTATATTTTCTATTTTACAACAATTTTACAAAATGTTTTTTTACAAGAATTTTACAAATTATACAAGTATTATATAGATTTTTACACCTTATATACAATATACAGGTTATATATGTATACATGTATTTTATAAAAAGTTTTTTTACCAATTTTACCCATCCCGTAATTATTTCATAATATATACAAAAATATGTGAAAGTACGAGATATGGGTAAAGTATATATGTAATATATAAACACCACATATACTTAGCATGCACAATGTCCTAAGAGCACAAGAAGTGAGGAAAAGACATAGCTCGTGCTAAGCATAGGAGAGTAAAAAGAACAACAAGTATAAAAGTCGACCTATCCCCATACTTAGGCTCTGGTCAGCTTAAGTATAGAAGAAAAGCAAAAATGGGGCGGTCGAGATCAAGAAGAAAAATGGATGGATAAATATACATGGCGAGCATCAACCCACCCATACTTAGGCTCTGGTCAACCTAAGTATAGGACACGAGTAAGTGTGAGAATCGATGGGCTTGGGGAATATAAAAAGAGAAAGAGAAGTGGGGAAAGAGATGCTTGGAGATGGTAGGAGTAGTGAGGATTCATGTGTTCCCTAAGAGTGGGTCATTGGATTCCTGTATACATATGAATGAGATCTCTTCAACATGAGATAACGACTCATATGATCCTACAAAATGCTGCAGTAGTTGCCTATTTACAAGGAACGGTCGTGCACCATCTGTAAGCTCTGAAATTTCTATGATGTCGTTTGTGTGCACTTCCCTGACAATGAAGGGTCCTGACCACTTGGACTTCAACTTACCTTTAAAAATCTTCAACTTGACGTTGAATAACCATACCGTCTGCCATGGGATAAAACTCTTGCGTCTGATATGCTGATTGTGCCAACGCTTTATTTTGCCCTTATAGATCACGTTGTTATCATATGCCTTGTTTCTAATTTCCAAAAGTTTGTTTAGATCCATCTTTCTACTATGTTGTCCCTCATGTGTGTTCTAGTTCACTTTCTTTAATGCCCATTCAGATTTGTGTATCAACTCAGCGGGTAGATGACACAGCTTTCCATGAACCATTTGGAATGGGGAGGTTCCAAGAGGAGTTTTGTAAGCAGTCCGGTATGCCCATAGAACTTGGACCAAAAGCTGGAATTAGTTCTTCTTGTCAGGGTGGACTAGCTTCTGCAAAATGCCATTCATCTCCATATTAGACACCCAGCCATGCCATTCGATTGTGGGTGGTATGGACTAGCGACACAATGTTCGATGCCGTAGTCCGTTGTTAACTTTTTCATTTCCCTGTTAACAAAGTGGCTACCACCATTAGAGATGATGACTTTGGGAACCCTGAACTATAAAATGATATGATCTTTCATGAACTAACAAACAGTCTTGTTGTCTGTGGCTCGGGTAGGGATAGCTTCCAACCACTTAGAAAGATAATCAACTGCCAAGAGAATATGCTCAAATCCATGGTTGTTAGGGAATGAGACCATGAAATATATGCCTCACGCATCGAAAACGTCAACCATAATGACCGGTTGCATGGGCATTTCATCTTTGGGCTCGACGGTCCTCCCATTCTCTAACATACTGGACGCGACCTGACAAATGCATATGCATCACGGAACATGGTCGGCTGGTACAAACCATACTGAGCACTTTCCAGGCGGTCCTCTTCCCAGAGTGATGTCCTCCTACCTCCAAGGAATGACAATATGTGAGGACACTCATGTATTACTCCCGAGGACTACAACTCTGCCAGACACAATCTGGACCTTCGAAAAAAGGAATGGATCCTCCGAATGGTATTTCCTAGATTCTGACTTAAGTCGATCAATGCTGCTCTTGGGCCAATCACGGGGAACTGTCCTACACACCAAGAAATTCACCATGTTGGCATACCATGGAAGAGAGCCAACAGAATAGATCGACTCATCGGGTGATGAATCCCATATTCATCATGCTAAAATTGGTTATTTAGGCTATGTTTCCCATCATTCACATGCATTTAATCATTAACAGAGCATCATTAGCATTCATACGTGTGTAAATAGTATTTGCATTTAATCATGCATAATTGCATTAAAAATCCCAAGTGTAAATTAGTCCAAAAAGCCGCTAACTTCTCTTATTTTTATTTAATTCTTTGTAACTCCGATTGACCCCAAACCACCTCCATTATATAGATATCACTAACAAAAATAAATAAAAAAAATATAAAAAATACTAACTCAAATAAGTGTCAAATAATCCCAAAGTCTAATTTCACATCTGACGGACTAAAATGAGTATATCTCCCATAAACAGTGTCCAATTTTGGTCTACTTATATTTAAAGCACTCCATTTTCAAATACCTTCAAAATAAAATCAATTTCGTAAAATTCGGAGCTTATATGTGAAAGTTGGGTTTTGAGCCTCTTTTGCGCATTTTGACTTTTAGCTATTTTTGACCTAAGTTTTCATGTGCATAATTAACCCTTTTTATTTATTTATTTTTCATTTGTGTTCTTTGATGAAAGTTTTATTAAGCGACATAAAAATCAAAATCCAGATTAAAACGAAATTCAAAGAAACTGACCGAGTCCAAGTGTCTGTTGTGAGTCTGTACAAAAATTGTGTGTTTCTCACTTCTATTTTATTTTCCTACTTTATTATTTACTAAAAATCCAAAAAAATCAGATTAATGTGTAAATAATTTTCTTATATTTTATTGTAATTTTTTTAGATTTTTATCCTCTCTAAAAATACCAAAAAAAATACAAAACTCCAAAAAGTCGATTTTCTCTACACATGGAAAACCACCAAAAATCCCTCTTCGCACAGATGACCTGTTTTGCTCCCGGGTCCTTCATGAAAGTTGTAGATCTCGTCAAGACGAACAACTTTCTGAAGGAATTTTTTCGATCCGAAGTCTCCTCTTATTTCTTTTCCCTCTTTAATTTCGAAAATTTTTTAGGGTGCCATGTGGCAGCTCCAGGGCGTGCCACGTGGCACCCCACTGTCTTTCTCTCTCTTGGTCATCCCGGGTCATGTGCCCAGCACGTGACCCCACCTTCTCCCCCTCCAGCCGTTCACGCCCCCCCTTTCATCTCCTACCAGCTGTTCCCCTCCCCTGAGGCCATTAAGCCTCCGCCATGCACGGCCCCCGACCGTTACTCCAGTCGCCGCCATCCTCCTATAAAACCCTCCCTCGCCAGCAGCTCCCGGTATCCACCATCTACTACTTCTCCAGCCCGGTATCCTCCTTGCTTGTGACAGCAGCCAGGGAGCACGACTCACGGCGACGACGAGCAAAGACCTTGGTGAGATCCGCGGCCGACTCTTTGATCGTGTAGCCTCCTTCAGCAGCAGAGCTCGTGCCCTCCACCGGAGCACTTGCAACGATGACCAGGAGGCAGAGTGCCCCCTCCATTTGGTGACTTCCTCTGCTCAACAGCGGGCTGACGACTGCCGCTCCGCCCGACATCCACCTTCGTGCCCCACCGCCGTGGCCGCACACCTACTCTACCCCAGCTACACACGGTCGCGCGGTGTCCACGGCGTCCCCCTCCCCTGCAGAGGCTGGTCACGGCCCGCCTTGGCCGGTCATGCCTTCGTCCTCCGAGCACCTTGACCGCTAGCTGCTCGCCGCCAGGCCGAGCTGTACTCCACAGCCACCGTCGGATCTAGGGACGAGTCCCTTGATCTGACGGTCATTAAGTCACCACATCAGCAACCCCCCATAACACCAGGCTCGGCACCCCTGAGCCGTACATTCCCAACCGCGTGGAGGCTCGGTCCATCCGAGCCTTGGCCTCGGACCGAGCCTCTGGTTCGGGGCTCCGAGCCTCAGGCCCGGGCCCGAACCACAGGCTTGGCTGCCCGAGCCTCAGCTGCCTCCCCCGAACCTCCTGGTGCCACGCGTAGTGGAAAAATTACAACGAGGCCCCCGACATTTCCAGATATTTCAAATATACCCCCGCTTGGGGTAAATTACATCCAGGGCTAGCCGACTTTCAGAAATTTCATATAAGCCCTTCTAGGGACCATTTTGAAGGAAAAAATTTATTTTAATTACATTTTAGTCCCTGAAATTTCATTTCATCATATCTTTTCCCTACGAACTTCGTTTTTTGCATACAGTATATCATTTTGAAGCTATTTTCATGTTCTGCCATTTATCATAGCTTGTGAACAGATCTGAGGTTGTTTATTATTAATTATCATTTGAGGATTTATTTGATCTTGTTCAGGCTCTGTTTGACATTTTGTACTGATTAATTTGAGGAAAAATTGATCTATTGCAGGGGCATGTTCAAGGATAAATAATTAAGTTATTTCCTTGTTATTATCGATCACTCTTTGAGGATTAAATCACAGAAAAAACTAGGGGTCAGATATCTTTGAAAATTATTGTTGATCTCTTTATTTGCAGGGTTATTTAGCCGATGATTGATCTTATTCCCCATAGTTTGGCTCTTATCTTGATAAATATTTCTTGAAATTATTCGATCTGTGATAGTATTTAAGGATTAATTTATAAATTTATTTGAGGATTGAACTTCATAAATCATAGATCCGGTGCTTCACTTTCTTTGTCTATTTCTTCGCATATGTATCATCATATTTTCTCTTTATTTTATGGCATAGAAAATATATTAACAATTAGTTAACATTTAATTTGATTTAAGACCACGCAAATAAGAATCATCGTTCCCTGTGTTCGACCTTGGTAGACTTGCCAAGTAAAAATATTCCACAACATTTAAACATGTGTGATTTTTGATGAACTGAATTTACCTCCTATACTACGACAATTCCTAATTATTAAAGAGGCGGATTTCGCGTTCATCAAATGGCGCCCTTGCCGGGGATCGTCGAATTTTTAGGGATTTAAATTATTTTTTGTAATTAATTTTTGTAAAGTTAATTTTTGTGTCATTTTTTTCTTCTGCATTTTATTTTGCATTTTTATTTCTTTTGATACTAACCACACTTTCTCTCTTCGCAGATTACTCATAGCTAATTTTGGATATAAATCAAGGACCTGCGAAGAAGACTGATTTTTTTATTTCTTTTAAGAGAGAATTAGTATAGATTTAATTTCTGCATTATTCTCAGGGTCCCTCTCTTTGGATCCTTGTAATAATTCAGACTGAACATTTCTGTGGTGTGTCGGGTCTGTTCAACCCCTTTTGTGTGGTTGGGACCTGACTTTAGACACATATACGCTTGCTTGACTACCATTGATTGTGCTCGTAGTTCTTAGGTCACACTCTCACTAACCATATGCACAATAGATCGTTCAACATTAGCCAAAATTCGAAATCAATTCTTCCCGCTAATAGAACTATCTGCTTAGGACGTTTTCATCTGTGCATATCATTTAGTGTAAATTTTAATTCCTTGTACTGCATCCCACATGAAGAACGTGAGGATTCACTGTAAGTCTTTCTCTTAAGCATGCATCATTGATTCACGTCTGCATTGGCTTTTTCGATTCTCCCTCTTTGAGTTTTACAACTTAGGAATTAAAGGAATTGGGGATGCTTGCTAGGCGTAAATTTCTATGCTCATATAAACTACAGTGACAACCTTCAATCTAAAACTGGGACTGCTAATCAAGGCGACTGTAAATAAAACTGACATAAAATTAACCAGTGTTTGGTGGAGAGAAACATACTCATTGTTTGTAAGGACTAGAACGCACACTTAGGACAAAGCCATAACTGAGAAATCTCACCCAGACTACTAATTTTAAAAGCAATTAGCTACTTTTCAGTGAGGGTTTAGGGTAGTCATTTTTACGGTCTGACTTCCCTTAGCAGAGTGGGTGGTTTAGAGGACACTACGGAAGGCTCCGTCCTCAAGTAACACGGATAGCCGTTTAAACAGTCCGTACTTACACCTACACTGGTTGAAAGTAGGAGCAACTAGTTGTACGAACTCGGGACAGTCTTTGTGAAATATTTTGGTACCTAACAACTCTGCTTAATTTTCAAGATTATTTTGTCATTAAATTAAAATTGAAAAGATAAGCGGCCGAACCCTAACGTGCCTTCACCAGTGTGGAGTGGGTGAATCTATGGGTTTGTTTTGTGTTTGATTTATGTGTGTCAAAGACCTTGCAATCGCAAGCAAATCGTGGTTCGCTGATCATTCCATTCCTCTTGAGAAGATGTCGGCATAGTGGTATGTCCCGATATCCTTCTTCTCACACTCCTCAGGGGAACCTGCTCTTCAAATCAGGTTCCCCTCAGCCATCATTCTCTTCCCGCCCATACAACCTACCCTATGACCACACTTCTTGGAATAACCGTCTCTCACATTCTGACAATCTTATGGACATGAGAGAGACCAGAATTGAGGATGAACAATAGAGTGACCGATATTGGCAATAGAACACGATTTCTGGTCACTATGATCTCACGACCTCTTGATGAATATCCTCTTGAGTACAATCAATTTTCCTTCGACAATCCACGAGAAAACCAGAGTCAAGGAAATATAACTCATGACCAGATTATAATAATTATGAACAATCAATACTCTACTCGAGGTTACATACCAGAATCACGACACATGGAGAATGATTATTCAATCACTAGTCATGAGATGTTTGAGGATGAGATTGCTCGGATTAATCATAGAGCAGACACTTTAACTGAGAGAATATATGATCTCATCCAGTCTATGCAAAATTCAGAAGAAGTGAGGCCACCATCTTGCGAACCACTGAATCAGCACATAACTCACAATCAGACACAACCACTGACCTCTGACCCCCCTACTGACCATATCATAGAAAATACTAAAAAAATTGAAAAAAAAAATTGAAAATTCAAAAAAATTGGACAATTCTGAAATGGAAGCATTTTGCAATAGTCCGATCTTAGAGCTTCCATTGATCAAAGCCATAGAATATGTGCTCGATCTTAAGAGATTTGTGAAAAGTCGACTGAACCCCCAAAAGACGGGCAAGAAACGATCCAGGACTGAATATCACGTCATATCTATGGCTAGTTCTTTGGTGATGAATCATAAAATCAAAAGCTGCAAAGTCAAGTGATTGACTCGGATCACATGTGAAATTGAGGATTCTACATTCACTCATGTTCGGTTAGACGACGACTCCACATTAAACATCCTCCCCAAGTCCGTCTTCGACCAACTCAAACTTGGACAACTCAAAAAGATTAGGATGATCGTTCAAGTACCTGATCGATCTACCAAAAGACCACGGGGGATCGTTTCTGTCGTCGTAAATTTCCGAGGTAAAGAACATAAAGCGGACTTTATTGTCCTTAACATTGAGCACCCCGAAAGGTTGTCTGAGTCTCCTATCATTTTAGGAAAGCTGTTCTTAGCCTCTGCTAAGGAGATCGTCGATTGTGAGACTCAGGAAATCCAGTTCCTGAACTCGGACCACAATGAACAAACCCCCAATGACACAACCTGCTCTGAGGAAAACCAACTTGAAACCGATAGTTATGATCATGAGATAAATATTTCACATTATCAGACATCTCCGCATGACACACTGATACAAACCCTAGGAGAGTCACCTAAAATACTGACTGTTGGACAAACTTCGGATTCTCACCACCCTATCACTGCTCCTAGGAAAAAATCAAGATTTTGAAGCTTATGAAGAATTGGACCATATTATTAAAGATCACCACGATTATTTGAGTGGTCCAATCTTTGAGTCGGCAGTAATTCATGAGATACTTGAACCATATAATGAACCGACTCCGGAAACATCAGATGTCACCAAAATTCACGATCATCCGGAAGTGACATCAACACCCCTAACCATAAAACACAAGAACACCAGGAACAATCTCCCTCGACCAAAGCAGCGCATGGCCCTTCAAGAATTGGTCGACTTTTACGGGGATTTATCTAATGAGAAACTTACGAATGTCACATCGGTTACTCAAGACAGGGAGATGAAGACTGTCCAACTTTCTTCCAATACTTCCCAAGGAAACAAACCGACCAAGAAAGTCACCTTTGACCTTAGAAACCATGTGATTTATGAAGAGTCCTCGTCCGGTCCTGATGTGGTTCATCAGATAAGTGCAACAGGTACAGCTCTGATCCAAGGGCACTTATCTCTGATCGACATAAGTTGGAGATCCTCTGCAGACGACTACTATTCTCCTAAGGACGACTCCAACGATGGTTGGTCTTCTTCATCGGCCCCCTCTTCATCGCCCTCCACATCTCCATACTATCTCCCTCCACACTCCCGCAAGAAGGTCTGTTGCAAACCTCCTTGATCTTGTACATTCGCAAATCTACCCGATTCCCCATCTGTTAATCGATTATACTTAGGTTGACCTGAGCCTAAGTATAGGGGGACCGGTACCATTGCTTATACTTCACTTCTCTTCTTTTGTTTTTAACCCATCTATACTTAGTACGAGCTATGTCTACATTTCACTTTGTGCCATGATGACATAGCACAAGCTAAGTATAGGGGGTGTTTGTATATATTTTACCTACTTTATCCATAGCTCGTACTTTAATCATTTCCATCTAACATCGGGGATGGGTATAAGTAGTGTTTATAATACCTGTTTTTCAAAAAAATTAAAAAAACTACTTTTTAAAAATAAACAACAAAAAAACCTTTTTTCATAAAAATTCACTCATGGTCTTGCATTTCATTAAGCATTTCATGCATTCCTTGGTTGATATATTCTTGACACATTCACTATCACTCAAGGCTTGAGAACTTTTGAGGACACTTGATTTCTGAGATCTTGAGATTCAGAGTTAGCCAGCCTTAGTCATTAGGGTTTTGAACTTAATTATCCACACTTCCCTAGTTTGAAAGATTTGAGCGCTATATTGCACTCTTCATCTCTACCTTCAAAAAGAATATGATCAGCACAAATTACTTTCACAACTGCATGATTGATGAGATGAGTCGAGTTATCACTTGAGGAACTGGGACTAGAGATTTGATTTTAGACCCGATTTAATGATATTCGAAGATGGGATAGAGTTAATGAAGGCTTCAGAAAACCTGAGTGTCAGCAAAATCCTAGCCAGTATGTGAACAAGTTCATATGCTATCTTTTTGATATTGACCTAAGTGTCAGGGTGTGTTGAAACTTAATGAAACTTGTTGATCAGTGTGCGCCAACTTTTGGTAAAAGCAGTGGAGCTAGCCAACAAAGAAAAGAAAAAGAAATGTCAAAGAAAAGCTCTATCATCTAAAGTCAAATTCCAAATGAGATTCCACTAATGGCAAGCTCTCCCAAACATTTTCAAAGTGTCCACTTGGACCAAGCGCTAATTAGGACCAAGGAGTCGGGCTGACACCATAAAAAGGGCTCTGCATCGTAAGAGATACAAGTCTGGGTGTCGAAGGTATCATAGATACTCAAAAGAGACACACCCCGGTGTACTCCCAGAAAAACATGTGTAGACGACTCTAAATTCTCTTGACGGAGACATTGATCAACAACATAAAAATATACTTGTGTTGAGTAATAAGGCACTCGAGAGGCACCTTATTCCAATGTGAGGGAGATAAAATCAGACACAATCCTATGCCCTCCATCATCTGGCCGTCCATCTACACTTTCAAGTCTGACAAACTAATGATACGGTTGACTGAAGCAAGAATAGACTCATTCCCTAGTGTTGAAGATTAGGTCTAGAGGAGGGTCTCTTGATTGGAACTTTGGGTGATGTCTAGACTTTATTCTCATGAATGCAGTACACTAAAAATCATATCCTTATAATATATGTACAAACAGAGAGTCTGAAAATTAGAAAAGTTGGATTCCTTCTGATTAAAGCTTGTTTGAATCCAGAATTTTAGGATCACTCAAATTAAGGGTCTCCTATGATATAAGCCTTGAAAATTCACATGCACAGTCAGGGATGTATTCAACTAAGCCATTCATTCATTGATGCTTGGGGACGAGCATGGTTTAAGTATAGGGGTATGATGAATCCTGTATTCATCATGCTAAAATTGGTCATTTAGGCTCTGTTCCCCATCATTCACATGCATTTAATCATTAACAGGACATCATTAGCATTCATACATGTGTAAATAATATTTGCATTTAATCATGCATAATTGCATTAAAAATCCCAAGTGTAAATTAGTCCAAAAAGACACTAACTTCTCTTATTTTTATTTAATTCTTCCTAACTCCGATTGACCCCAAACACCTCCATTGTGTAGACATCACTAAAAAGAATAAATAAAAAAATACAAAAAAATTACTAACTCAAATAAGTGTCAAATAATCCCAAAGTCCAATTTCACATCTGACGGACTAAAACGAGCATATCTCCCACATACAGTGTCCGATTTTGGTCTACTCACTTTTAAAGTACTCCATTTTCAAATACCTTCAAAACAAGACCAATTTCATAAAATTCGGAGCTCATATGTGAAAGTTGGGTTTTGGACCTCTTTTGCGCATTTTGACTTTTTGCTATTTTTGACCTGAGTTTTCATGTGCATAATTAAACCTTTTAATTTTATTTCTTTTTTATTTGTGTTCTTTGATGAAAATTTTATTAAGCGATATAAAAATCCAAATCTAGATTAAAACGAAATTCAAAGAAACTGACTGAGTCCAAGTGTCTGTTGTGAGTCTGTACAAAAATTGTGTGTTTCTCACTTCTATTTTATTTTACTACTTTATTATTTATTAAAAATCCAAAAAAATCAGATTAGTGTGTAAATAATTTTCTTATATTTTACCGTAATTTTTCTAGATTTTTATCCTATCTAAAAACACCAAAAAAATTACAAAACTCCAAAAAGTCGGTTTTCTATACACATGGAAAACCACCAAAAATCCCACTTCGCACAGATGACCACTTTTGCTCCCGGGTCTGTCATGAAAGTTGTAGATCTCGTCAAGACGAACAACTTTCGTGAAGGAATTTTTTTGATCCAAGGTCTCCTCTTATTTCTTTTCCCTCTTCGAAATTTTTTAGGGTGCCACGTGGCAGCTCCAGGACGTGCCACGTGGCACCCCCTGTATTTCTCTCTCCTGGTCATCCCGGGTCCCATGCCCAGCACGCGACCCCACCTTCTCCCCCTCCAGCCGTTCACGCCCTCCTTTCATCTCCTACGAGTCGTTCCCCTCTCCTGAGGCCATTAAACCTCCGCCATGCACGGCCCCCGACCGTTACTCCAGTCACCGCCATCCTCCTATAAAACCCTCCCTTGCCAGCAGCTCCCGGCATCCACCATCTACCACTTCTCCAGCCCGGTATCCTCCTTGTAGGTGACAACAGCCAGGGAGCACGACTCGCGACGACGACGAGCAGAGACCTTGGTGAGATCCGCGACCGACTCTTCGACCGTGTAGCCGCCTTCAGCAGCAGAGCTCGTGCCCTCCACCGGAGCACTCGCAGTGACAACTAGGAGGCGGAGCGTCTCCTCCATTTGGTGACTTCCTCCGCTCAACAGCGGGCCGACGACCGTCGCTCCGCCCGACCTCCACCTTCCCGCCCCACTACCGTGGCCGTACACCGCCTCTGCCCCAGCTACGCACGGTAGCGCGACGTCCACGGCATCTCCCTCCCCCGCGGAGGCCGGTCACGGCCCGCCTTGGCCGGTCACGCCTTCGTCCTCCGAGCACCTTGACCGCCAGCCGCTCGCCGCCAGGCTGAGCTGTACTCCACAACCACCGTCGGATCTAGGGACGAGTCCCTTGATCTGACGGTCATTAAGTCGCCACATCAGCAACCCCCACATCACCAGGATCGACACCCCCGAGCCGTGCATTCCCAGCCACGTGGAGGCTCGGTCCGTCCGAGCCTTGGCCTCGGACCGAGCCTCCGCTCCATCATCGAGCCTTTAGTTTGGGGCTCCTAACCTCAAGCCCGCGGGCCTGAACCACAGGCTCGGTCGCCTGAGCCTCAGCAGCCTCCCACGAACCTCCTGGCGCATGTGCTACGCACGTGCGCGGTGGAAAAATTGCAACGAGGCCCCTGACGTTTCTAGATACTTCAAATATACCCCTGCTTGGGGTAAATTACATCTGGGGCCAGCTGACTTTCAGAAATTATAGATAAGCCCTTCCAGGGACCATTTTGAAGGAAAAACTTTATTTTAATTACATTTTAGTCCCTGAAATTTCATTTCATCATATCTTTTCCATAGAACTCCGTTTTTTGCATACAATATGTCATTTTGAAGCTATTTTCATGCTCTACCATTTATCATAGCTTGTGAACAGATCTGAGGTTGTTTATTGTTAATTATCATTTGAGGATTTATTTGATCTTGTTCAGGCTCTGTTTGACATTTTGTATTGATTAATTTGAGGCAAAATTGATCTATTGCAGGGGCATGTTCCAGGATAAATAATTAAGTTATTTCCTTATTATTATCAATTACTCTTTGAGGATTAAATCACAGGAAAAACTAGGGGTCAGATCTCTTTGAAAATTATTATTGATCTCTTTATTTGCAGGGTTATTTAGCCGGTGATTGATCTTATACCCCATAGCTTGACTCTTATCTTGATAAATATTTCTTGAAATATTCGATCTGTGATAGTATTTGAGGATTAATTGATAAATTTATTTATAGATTGAACTTCAGAAATCATAAAATCTGGTGCATCATTTTCCCTGTCTATTTCTTCGCATCTGCATCATCATATTTTCTCTTTATTTTATGACACATAAATTATATTAACAATTAGTTAATTATTTAATTTGATTTAAGACCACGCAACTAAGAATCACTGTTCTCTGTGTTCGACCTTGGTAGACTTGCCAAGTAAAAATATTCCACAACATTTAAATGTGTGTGGTTTTTGACGAACTAAATTTGCCTCCTATACTATGACAATTCCTGATTATTAAAGAGGCAGATTTCACGTTCATCATCGGGGAAGGAGTCCTTGATGGGGTCAATCTCAGAAGAACTATGTGACTCAGTGCAGGAGAGGTGATCAGCCACCACATTCTTTACTCCAAGCTTATCCTTGATTTGCAAATTGAACTCTTGGAGTAATAGAATCCATCTAAGAAGATGCGCCTTCGCATCCTTCTTTTCCATGAGATACTTGATGGATGTGTGATCAGTGAACACAGTAACCTTGGACCCTAAAACATGAGACATGAATTTATCCAAGGCAAATACTACGATAAGCATTTCCTTCTCTGTAACGGTATAATTCTGTTGAGCTTGATCGATTACTTTGCTTGTGTAGTGGACAACATAGGGAATCCCTTCTCTCCTTTATCCTAACACGACCCCAACCGTAAAATCAGAAGCGTTCGTCATGATCTCAAATGGAAGAGACCAATTGGGGGTATGTAGGATAGGAGCATCCATGACCTTCCTCTTTAGGATCTCAAAGCTCTCAAGACACTTGTGATCTACAGTGAACTCTGTTTCTTTTCCTAAAAGCTCCGTATGCGGTCAGGCAATCTTTGAAAAGTCGCTTATGAATCTGCGATAAGAATGACGTGCTCGAGGAACGACCACACTTTCTTAATGTTGGTTGGTGGTTGAAATTTCTAGATCACATCCACCTTGGTAGGGTCAACCTCTATTCCCCTCTTGGAAATGACATACTCCAACACAATGCCCTCTTGAACCATAAAATGGCTCTTCTTCCAAAAGAGCAACATATTCACCTCACTGTACTTCTTGAGGACTAGATCCAACTGAGATAGACAAGTATCAAACGATTTGCTGTGGACTGAGAAGTCATCTATGAAGACCTTTGAGAAATCACCCACCATCTCGACAAATACCGCAATCATGTACCGCTGGAAAGTCCCTGGTGCATTGTATAACCCAACAGGCATGCACCTGAATGCGTACGTAACAAACAAACATGTAAATGTGGTCTTTTCATGGTCCTCAAGAGCAATGGCCACATGGTTGTAGCCCAAGTACCCATCTATAAAACAAAATAATTCTTTCCCCGCTAGTCTCTCCAGTATCTAGTCTATGAATGGTAAGGGAAAATGATCCTTTTTGGTCACGTCATTCAAGCGTCTATAATCCACACAGACACACTATGACGTGGGTACTCGCGTCGCAATCTCCTCTCCATCCGAGTTGGTGACTGTCTGAAGCCCCGTCTTCTTAGGGACTATATGAAGTGGTGCCACCCACTAGGAATTAGAGATGGGATATATAAACCCCGCATCACACGATTTTTTGATCTCTTTCTTGACCACATTTCATAAGTTTGGATTCAACGGATGCTAAAACTCAAGAGAGGGTCTAGCACCTTCATAAAGGTAAATATGATGTGAGCACAAATCGGGGTTTATCCCACGAAGATCGGACACACTCCAGCCTATGACCTTTGCGATTCTTTTTAAGAATCTCTAACATGCGAGATTCTTGTTCTCCGGTCAAGCTAACACTGACAATGATCGGGAACTTCCGTGGTGGGCACACAAGGAAGGCATACTTCAAGGTGGGGTGTATAAGTTTAAGCTCGGGAATGGTATGATCATCAGGTAGATCTGGCTCAACTGCCTCTAAATCTGGCTCTGTGGTGGATATTGCTAGATCTGTTGTGATAGTACCCACCAACTGATTCTGCTCAGGAGTCGGATCACAAATGGTATCTAAGAAATCGGTAACAACCACGTACAACTCGTCATCCTCATCCTTTGATTGACCTGAAGGGAACAAGTTTGACAAGTCTAAGTCAGCTTCTGAGTCATCAAGGACATAGGGAGATGCATCTAAAAAGTCTCCTGTTGGTAAGGTCTAATTCTACAGGATCTGCCGAACTGCCTCATCTACACTATCCTCTCCTGGTGAGAGGGACTCGTCAACCCGTGCTAACTGCTGCTATCGGTGATCAACTATGTCAACTCTGTAGCACTCGGCTTCTGACGAGAGACACGCAGTACTGCTCTCCGAATCAGATCTTTGCCATTTTTTTTCCTGTATCTCTAACTCTACACTTTCATCATGTGCATGAAAGCGTATCTTTACCATAGTACAATCAAATATGGCTCCATCCATCCTCAGAAAAGGGCAGCCAAGGATAATCTGGAAATCTTGCCATCTTCAGGGACAATCCATATACAGGACCGTGAAGTCTACCTTGTACTGCTTCCCTCGATGTCAAGGATAACATCCTTCAACATTCCCTTAGGCCTCTTAATAGATCGGTCTGCAAACTATAGGAGTGCTCTCGATATCCTTTGAGGGCCTAAACCTAGATGATCTAGGAGGGAATGCAACAATAGATTGATTGAGGATCTGTTATCGAGAAGATACAGGCAAAGGATACATCAACTATATGACTGGTGACAAAGTGTGCTCCTAGACCTCTTTTCTTCCTTGGAATCTCGTTGCGGATCGCACATGTAGTGGCTATGGACAACACATGTTTGATTGTTTGAGTGTTCTTTCTGCTAGTCCTAACAGGTGTGTATATCACCTTTTAGGTACTTCTTGAATCCAGGAACCATATCCACTAATTGGAGGAAATGGATCCAAACTTTTACATTATCTCTGCACATTCCTTTCCATCTCCAAAATATCAAGATCATTTTTTGAGATTTTTCTTCTTTTAGATAAGGCTTGAGGGAAAGGGATTATTGGGAGCTCACGATGTGGAATAGAAGCATCATCATTCGAGTTCTTATTAGAATCAAAATTCAGTTGTACATGACTCTGACTTAGACTTGGACTATATACAGGACTCGACTGACATGCATGAAATGAAACTGAAACTGAAGCTAGAAAAACTGTTTGTGTTGCATCCAAGGTGGTCTTCTCATCTCCTGAAGATCCACTGCTAACTATCGTGCTCGATGTTGCTTTATTCTTCTTGTTAGATTTTCTTGGTTTTTGTTTTTTTTTATTTTTAGGGATTCAAATCCCCATGGTGATCATGAAGGTGGTGTTGGTGGTGATGCTGGTGACGATCCTCCTTCTCAGAGATTTCCACAGGGGCTGGCTCATCGGTATCCTCCGCTCCACTTCGCTGTGCCAGATCAGGGTTCTGCACAGTCCTACCGCTCCTGAGAGTAAGATGGTGAACACCATGTTGTAGAATCTCATGATTTGACTCTAAAAATCGGAATAGTATACATGATTCTTCAGGCGATTCTATCCTTGGTTCAGGTTGTTGGGGTTAAACTGAACCTGTGCTGGGATGGAGGTCCTAGGTGCGGTGAATTCATCATGCCAATATGAAAGCCGATTGTTGTCGACTCTTTGATCATGCTGCTCATTGGGGATGAGTTTAAGCTCATCAAGTATCTTCTGAAGGTCAGAGGTACTCGAGGATGAGGCTCCGCGGTCCTATCTCTGGGAAGATAGATGATGATCCTGATGCGGTCTGTTAGGTCCCTGATGGACCTGTTGACGGTACTGGATCTGCTGAGGGGGGTTTTGCTGATACTGAAGGGGGCCCTGATAGCCCAACTGTTATTGTTGAGGGGATGGGAGCTGATAATACTGGGTCTGAGGGGGGTACTGTGGGCGCTGCTGCCGCTGTCGCTGGGTGGTATTGGGTTAATTGGAATAACAAATCCCATTCACCTTCCACACATGTGGAGGTTCCTCGGTCACTGTCTCGATGGTTGTCTCCGTGAACTATCTCTCATGAACCTCAGGCTGATCTTGAGTCCACGTGTTGTGAGACCCCTGCACAGGCTGCTCCTGAATGTGGTGCACTCGGTAGATAAGAGCAGGGGGTGCTGACAGGGAAGATATCTTAATCTTAGACACCCTATCATCTAGATCTGCCATCTGCTTCGAAATCTTAGCGAGGTTCTCCCACTCGACGAGCTTGTGTATCTCGCTCACCTTCTTTTTGATCTTGTCAACCTTGGTTAATTTATCAATAATAATCCCCATGTTGGGGAGTAGGTCATTTGCCATATTGACGACAGCTGTTCTTCCCACCTCCGGATGTACATGAGAGGGAGGTAGCTTGTCATAAGCACGGCTAGATTATCTGGTGTGGCTGGTCTCTGCCATTTGCTTTAAAACCGTCCAAACTGCATTGGCTCCTCTGTTCAGATAGCTGCCTCCACAGGCAGCATTTAATGATCCTTGAACCACTAGAGTCAGACCACTATACAGGTTCTGGACCAGGATTGATCAGTCAATATCATGATATGGGCACTTCTGAATCAGGTCCTTGAATCTCTCCCATGCCTCGTGGAAAGGCTCATGGGACATTTGCATCAAACTCAATATCAGGGACCTCATTTGATTAGTCCTACTCAACGGGTAGAACTCTTGAGGAACATGTCCTTCAATGCAGCCCACGTGGTGACTACCGTCCCCAAATTCTAGCCAATAGGTGGCTCTGTCTGCTACAACAAAGGGGAAGGCTCTAAGACATATGTAATCATGAGATACACCAGGTCATCCTAGATTGTCACATACCATTTCAACCTCATGTAGTATGGTTCCTCTATTGCATTGCCATAGAAATTTGGCAGGAGTATCAACAAGTGATGTTTTAATTCTCCAGCATTTGGTGGTAAAACCGGCTTAAGCCAGTTATCGTTTTGTGCGGCACTATGATTGTAGGCATCTCTCATCGATCCCCCCTCATTCCTCAACTGACCAAGCTCTTGTCTGAGTAATTTACCTCTCTGCTCATCTTGTGCAAGTCTGGCTAGGACATCCTTAAATGGGTCATTGTCTCCCTCATCATCTGGGTTCTTCTAGGGAGGCATCTTGCTATCTTGGTTCTCTTCACCTTCATAATACAAAGGATTTGAATTGATAGAGTTGTAAGAAGGCAATCTAGAAGCATCGAGGTGAGAGCCTTCCTCTATGGGATAAAGTGAAGAGATGGTTGATATGGGTCTGACCACCCTCGAGAATGAAGAGTGCCTTATTAACCTTAGTCTCATGGGAAGAGTCTCCATGAATTCAATGGGGTTCAGAGAAACCGTGTCCCTGAAACTGTGAGGACACTCGATTTGGAGTGGTTAATGAGAGGCTCACGAAGTCCGAGCAAAAATCACCCAATTCGCCCATTCTCTATGCCAAGAGGCTCAAATCAAGATCACGATGTGAAACAAGGAGTGATAGGAAAGGCGCTAAGAGCGCGGACTTTGAACGCACACCCCAGAATACAAACACAAAGCAAACCCTAAATTCACCAACCGAACACTGTGAAGGCCACAAAAGTCCAACAAATTATCTTTTCAATTTTAATATTGGTGATCAACCAATCTTTTCAATCATTACACACATGTGTAGTATCCTATGGTAGTTCGTGTTCAAGCCGACAGAGCACACCAACTTGAAGCAAAACTACTTCTTCTATGGATCGAAGGCAAGTGCTTGCAACAATAACATGACTCAAGAATTAGTCCAAGCGCTTAAGGGCACAAGTCCAGGGATTTGGGCTCTAATCCTTAGTAGCTGCATCCTCACCCACTCTTGCCTAGAGGTATGTACCTGTGTCTAATGACGGGGTTGCTCTCCCAAAAACAATTTTAGTTTTAATACAGTTTTTCAGTTCAAATTGTATTAGTTGTCCTAATTTTAAGTTTGATTATCATTTAAGTCCCAATTTCCTTTAATCCTAAGTTGTAAAACCAAGGAGAAGGGAGTCGAGAAAAGCTGATGCAATCAGAAAATGAATGACACATGCCCCGTTCAGAAGGCATACAATGATCCTCACGCTCTACATACGGGATGCAATACAAAATTTAAATTTTTTACATTAAATGAAATGCAGGCGATGAAACCACACCTAAAAAATAGTTATAATTAGCAGGAAGAAGTGAATTGAATTTGACTAAGTAGAATGTTCTATGGTGCATATTATTAAATGTGAATGTATGGTCCTATATTTTACGAGCACGAGCAAATAAAAACATATAAAATGTTCTAAGAGCGCGTGTACAGGTCTAACCTACGAGCCATTCAAGTCAAGCCCCACCCTCACCGGAGAGTGAGACAGGTCTCAATACAACACAAAATAAAGTCCAAAGTCCGGTTACACACACGAGATCCCAAACAAGATCCGCTGGAAATGTGCAATTACCTAATTATTACAAATTAATTGCAAAAACAAAATAATTGCAGAAAATAAAAACCTAGACTCTATACTCTCTCACGACTCGATCTTAATTTTATTGCAGATTTTTCAGTCGGCTTAATTCCCAGAAAAGCCGACCTCCAATTCTCCTGAGTTGCTCGACCACCTAAGCGGTCGCTTTGTCGCGTCGGGTCTCTTGAAAAAACAAGATGGTGGTTAGAGATATAGACACAATAAAATAAAATAAAATAAAGAAAAAATTAAAATAAAAATGTAGGAAATTAAACAGAGAAACAATTACAAGAAAAATCAGAGGTCAGACTACCCGGGTGTGGAAAACCTTAAAACTAAATTATCTAAAAATCAACCTAAGCTGTGCCTCCCCAGCAACGATGCCATTTGATAAGACCCGCAAATGCCCTAGCTTAATAGTGTCAAATTGTTGTAGTCAATCAACTAACATATCAATCAAAACCACTAAAATTAATTTGTCGATTAAAGCGGGCGGTCAATTTGTAATTTTTACTTGGGCAAGCACAACGTCGAACTCAGGGAGGCCACCGTCTCCTTAGTTTAATTATTAGGCAATCTAGAAGCGAGATTTTTAAGGAAGCATTCTGGTATTTTTAAATGCAATTAATGGATGCAATGCAATTTTGGCAAAGTTCATATACTAAAATATAATTTTTATTCAAACGATGTCCAAAATTTATGAAACTTATCTAGGAAGTTAAACATGATGCAATTAAGCTATTTTATTTTTTTTGGAATTTTTTAATGCAAGATGAATTAATTACGAATTAAATAAGCATGCAAGGTGATTTTCCACAAATTAATTTTAATAAATAGCAATTTATTTCTTGGAAATAAAATTACCCTAGATGTATGATTTAGCCGAAAATAGGTGGTCTTAAGTTCAACACAAAGCGTGAACTCAGTCGGTGTGGTGACCACACTAAATTCGGACTAAAGTCAACAATTAACCCACACTAAAGATCAATTAATTAGAACTAATGTGGAGTTAAAATTTATTTTTAACTCTGCACAAATGGTGTATAGTGTCAAGTATGCAGAGAGTTCGAACACAGGGAGCAAGCAGGGTAATTCACAAAAATGTGCTCAAGTGAATGTGTGTGATGTGTCTACACTAAGCAAGCAAACAAAGGAATTTTTGTGGGTTTTTAATTTTTAAAATATTTTTTTATTTTATTTTAATTTTTAATTTTGTATTTTGATTTTAATTTTCTGATTTTTATAATTTTATATTTTATATTTTTTTAATATTAGAAAGTAAAGACAATTTAATAAAAGACAAGATGAAGTATTTATAAAAAGGTGCAAAAATAACCAAAAATTCAGAAATTAAATATTTTTGGTATTTTTAGGGTTTTTTACTGTTTTTGTGATATTTGGGGATTTTTCAAGGTGTTTTGGTATTTTTAAATGCTGAAATAAAGGAAAACAGTGGAAAGGGTGCTGGCTGTGAGTAAAATGGGATTTAAAAATAGCAACCAGTAGCTGAAAATTTTCACACTATTTTTCAAATAAAAAGGACAAAATAAGGAACAAACAGGAACTGAGTTTTTTATTTTTGGAGTTTTCTACTATTTTATATATTTTTTTGAAGTTTTTGAGTGTTTTTCAATTTTTAGTGTTTTTCTTTTGAGATTTTTAGTGATTTTTGGACTGACACTAAAATAGGATAAAGTAGACACTAGGTAATTTTTTTTGGGATTTTTAGAGGTGTTTTAATATTTTTTTGGTATTTTCTAAGCTAGACAGTGCACAAATAGCAAGTTTTTGATTTTTAATAAATATAAAAATAAAATAAAATCAAAAACTAAAATGATAGCGTCAAAGTACACGTGTCCAGGAGCTTAACCCTATTTTTGTGGATTTTTTGGGCTTAAAATGATCATTCAAATAATTACAACAAGCATCCAATTAATAAATAGGCCTGGCAGGGGTATATGTGCAATATATCAAACATCCAGGGGCATACATGCAATTTTCCACAAAAATATACACTGAATGTTCAATTTATAGCTCCAAACAGCAATTACAAAAACCGCCTGGGTCTCTTGGAAATTTTCCCACCAGGACGCGTGACTTGCACGCGCCTGGCGAGGACTGAAATGTAATATCTCAAAACCCTGGGGGCCTACTTGCAAAATATCCAAAAAGTTTACACGTGATACGAAAGTTGTAGTACTAGAACGAAATACACAACTGACCGAGAGTATCCTTGCAAAATGCCCCCACCTCACGTGTACAGGTCACGTGAGGTGACGTGGCGAAGGACCTGGATGCAAATATTGAAAGCTTGGGGGTCTCTATGCAAATATTACAAAAATATTTAAACTACGCAACAAAGTTTTTAGACTAAATAGAAATTTCAAAAATAGCAGGGGTTGACTGCAAAATACCCACGCCCAAGCGCTGACGAACGGTGGGATGAATCCCACTTGACCACGTGGCGAGTCCTGGCGCGCCGATGACGCTTCGCGGGCGGAGGGCTGAGATTAGATCTCAGCCCTTGATCTGACGGTGTTGGTGATCCGCCATCCAACGACTGCTGCTTGATCTGGAGGAGGCGCCCTGATCGAACGGTGGCGGAGG
The DNA here is from genome assembly GCA_037367405.1 of Ottelia alismoides. NCBI lineage: Eukaryota > Viridiplantae > Streptophyta > Magnoliopsida > Alismatales > Hydrocharitaceae > Ottelia > Ottelia alismoides. The sequence goes on along the minus strand of JAZKJV010005970.1, from coordinate 79,101 downwards.
CGGTTGGAAGAACACGTCGGATTTCCGGCTTGGCGAGGTTCCTCGAGCTCCTCCGGCCGACTCCGGTGTCGTCTGGGTTTCAAAATCGGGCCGGAGCTTCCTCTGGTCCTCCTCTATCTCCTGGCGGTGTCAGAAAGCCACGGCGGTGACCGTGGTGCTCTCAGGCAGCAGGCGGAGCTGGTGGGCTGCGTCTGCTCCGGCGAGCTCCAAAACTCGCCTCCAGGTATTTCCACTTCGGCTTGGACCTGCAAAAATGGTCAAAGGGTCCAGGGCAAACTGCCTGGACCCTTGGATGGTCGGGAGGGGGTGCGAATCGATAGGTGGATGCACGGCCGGAGTTGCGCTCCGGCCAAGGTGCTTGATTGGGCGATTTGGTTGATGGAACTTCGAATCTTTTTGGGGTTTTTGATCCTTAAGCTAACAGGAATAAAATGGTGCAAAGAAATGAGCGGAGAAAGGTCCTCGATGGCTGGAGCCAGAGGAAGAAAGGTACCTCGACGCCGGCTGTTGGCGGAGGTGGTGGAGGCTCCCTCGACCTCGTTCGCCTTGGATGAAGAGCGCGCGGTGGAGCTGTCACCTCCAGCAGTGCTCGGAGCTCTGGAGAGGCGGAGAGGGGTGGACCAAGGGGACTCGATTTGAATTCAAAGTTGGGGGGTTCATTTTATGCGGTTTGACCGAAGGTGACAGGGGTCCAAAGATCGACGAGCATCTAGCAAATCTTGGGTCCAAAGACCAAGATTAAGCTCGGGCGAGTTAGATAGATGGTTGGTGGACAATGTTGCAGAAGGATGCAACACGAAAACATGAAAGATTTGGCTGGGAAAAAGCCAAAAAGATGGCTCAAAAACCGAGCCTGACACGGGCTACAGGGGGTAGGGCGACCAGTTGACTGGGGTCAACTGTTGACGCCTCCTGGTTGGTCCACGTGGACCAACCAGGAAAAACCCTGAATTATTATTTTGTTAATTCATTTAAAAATAGAAATAAGTTGAATTAAATAATGATTATAAAATAAAAAATATTCGTTATTTTATGTAGTATTTTGTTATGATTTTTAATTTATTTTATGAGGTGTATTTTTATAGGCTCCCTTTTTAACCTTATATAGGTATAATACCTACATATTGCATCTTTTTATTTTTATTTTGTGTATTTAAATTTTATTATTTTTGTTTTCTTATTTTATAAAATTATAAAATGCTTTTATACACGTATATATATTTTTATTTTATTTTTCTGATTTATTATGTATAATTAATAAATTATAAGAATGTTTTGTACAGGTATATGTATAGGCTGTATACCTATGTATCCTTTATACAAGTATTTTCATTTTTGTATTTCCTTCGCATTTTATTCTGATTTTAGTACACATATATATTACAAGAAATATTTACATAATTATAAAAATATAAAAATGAAATAAACAATGAATAAAGAATAATTTGAATATTTTATTCAGTACAGGTATACAATAGGGGTCCAAAACTCAACTTTCAAACCGTAGTTCCGCCAAATGCGAAACCACCACTATTGGATAGATTATTTTATTCTATATACAATTAAAGGTGAATATACTGCATTTGGAGTTGTCAGTTGTGAGATACGGGTCTGGGAATTTGGGATTTTGGATTTTTATTTAGACCATAACTTTTTATCTGTACATTATTTTTCTGTGAAATCAATTTTGTATTTTTCTTTATAAAATTATCTACAACTTTCATGTACAAAGTTTCTTTATTTGATGTATAAAAAGTGGAACCAAAAATAGGTCCCAAAAATGAATTAAAAATGACTAGAATGTATAGGTGTTTGGTCTGTATTTTGGCCCTTATCTCCCCCTACTTTATTCCTTGTCGACCTATTCATCAAGATGCCTAGGTCTCGGGGTTTTGGGTCATAAAATATTTACAATATTTTATTCTTTTTCTTTTCTTTATTTATTCTATAATTTTGGCCTTAATTACATTATTTTATACACTATTGTGATGCACATGCATGAATGCTAAGTTGCTCTATTTAATGCTATTTTCAAGCATTTGCTAGGATTTTTGGTGCCAAAATGATAGAATAAAGATGATGAAATGTGGATTCATCATCCCCCTATACTTTACCTTTGCTAGTCCCTAGCAAACACTTATGTAATAAGTGCAAAAAGAAAAGAAAGAAAAGAAAAAGAAGAACTTGGATTTTATCTGATTATCAAACTTGTCTTTGCAAAATCAAAGTTTGGAGCTTAAGTCGGACCTTTGGACTTTTAGTGCGGGTGGAACCTTAGTGAGAACCGAATTTGAAATCCAACAGTCCCTGAGAATCCCAAAACTCTGTCCAAGTCTCCTCAATAGCCAGGTCAGAAATACTTCAACTCATACGCAAAATCTTACGACTATGATTCTGACTTGTACAGTGTCAGTGATGGTAGCTCTCCCCAACTAGAATGATAAAGAAACTGACTTCTCCAGTACGACAACCCAATGATTCCCCAATCCAGCAACTCCATCCTCGAGGAGCGGGGTATTCCCTTCTAAGTTCAAGTGGCAACCAGCTCAAGAGGAGGGGGTGAAGAGAAGAATGGACGGTAGCCAGTGTAGCTACCTATCCCGGGATGCAAGACCAGTGTGGTCAAGTCATCCTGCTGCAGGCTCACATATTTGACTTTGGAACTCAAGCTTGCTTATTGACTTTGTACTTGCAGGCTTTTATTTTTATACATGCCTGAACACACATTTTTTTTTTCGAATACTATATACAGCAGCATTTACATAAGGAGTTTTTCCTCTTGAGCCAATAAACTATCCCTCTTTTGAAGCTTTATCGCAACCCACAGCCTCCTGTCTTTAGACTTCCTAATCACTGGACGGGTTGGGGTGCACTTCCCTCCCTAGAGGAGGACAAATGTTTCCACTTGTGTGCGTCTCATACCAGCAAATCCAATCCCCTCACCATTCCAACTGAGTTGAGCCATGTGAAAGGTGCAGGTGTCCAAGTTAGGTCATTATCAACAAGAATCGTGCGTGTGCTCCGAAATACTCTACTTAGGCCGTCAAGAATCCATTGAACCAAGTCTCGTGATCGTCAAAGAATTGAGTCAACTAGACCTGAAGTACCTCAAACCTGGTTCCTATAAGGTTCCTGTTATTAGGTGGATTATAAGATCCAATCAAGCTCCAATCTCCGGATTTTACTTAGACTTGTTCAACTATCAAACTCAATCCGAAATATGCGAATGCTATGCAAATGCAATGCAGAAAATATTTTTATGATGCAATTTTCAAGATTTTGAACTTTTTATGGATTTTTGAAAATATGATGATAATGCATATGCATTTTTTTGTCTTTTTCAAAAAGATTTTTCAAATGTTTTTGGATTTTAATTTTGCAAATGTTTTTGGGAATTTTGAAAAGAAAAAGTTTTGGCTAAAAAAAACTAGGTGAAAATATGTACACGGGAGTGCTTCTTATATATACAAGAAGTGGATTTTAAGAATTTACAAGGGTAGGTGATCAATTTTATACATATATACATAAGCTGGATTTTGGTGTGATGTGTATATTCCTCAAATTTATTTGAAAACAATTTACACACATTTTTGAAAACTATAGTCCAAAATAATTTTTACAAACATTTTACAAACATGTACACACATTTGAAAATCATTTTGCAAAGGTTTTCAAAACAGTATAGATAGATTTTTCACAATATTTTTGCAACCATTTTTCAAACCACTTGCAAATCATTTTTCAAAAATTTTATTTCACACAAAGAAAATAAATTTTGCAAACCACACATTTTTACACAGGTTGAAAACATGTAACAAAATATTTTCAAAATAGTTTTCAATAGATGTTCACAAAGATTTTCAAACTATTTTTCAAACATTTTGCAAAAAACATTTTCACCTGATTTATTAATCAGTAATTACAAAAAGAATTTGAGGAATAACCACATCTTTTTATTAAGGATTTTTAATGAATTTTAAAAAATCATTAGCCATATTTATTAGGAAAATACGAAAGTACGAGTTATGGCTAAAGTATATACGTAGTATATACGACCCCCCTATACTTAGCTTGAGCTATGTCCTCATAGATCGGAGAGAAAAGAGAAGACATAACTCGTACTAAGTATAGGAAAATCTAACGAATAAAGGAATGAAACAATGAATTAATGAATGAGAAGTTGACCGTCCCCCCTATACTTAGGACCAAATAATCCTAAGTATAGCAGACTGTACACAATGCAGGGAGGGTCAAGGGTGGGAATGAACAGATCGTACTCAGATTGTCTCCCCCTATACTTAGGGTAAGATATCCCTGAGTATAGACAAGAAGAGGAGACAATGGAGAGGATAAAAAAGAACAGAGAAATTCGGGGTGCACGCCCCCCCTATACTTAGGACAAAGTACATCCTAAGTATGGAAAACTATCTACAAGGGCGGCACCTTTTTGATAGATACAGAAGATAGAAAAGGAAAAGAAGAAAAGAAGAAAATAAAAAAATAAATCAACAGACAACAGAGTGATATAAACAGATGGATCTGTACAGCGGAAGATAGAATTGATCACCATGTATGAGATGTAAATGATGAGAGACAAAGGACACATCTCATACCAGAAGAATGGGGGCAACGTCAATGGTCGGTGGATCATGATCAAGATATAGTTTCAGGCGTTGACCATTGACGCGGAAGGTAGAGGAAGATGACGGTTCGGATATGTCGATGCTGCCATTGTCTTGTACCTTCCTGACCACATACATCCTTTCCACTTGCTCTGCAATTTTCCTGGGAATAATTTCAGCCTGGAATCAAACAACCATACTCTCTGATCTGGCTCAAACTGTTTATGGCTGATATGCGAATCGTGCCATGTCTTCACTTTCTCTTTGTACTGTAGGCTGTTCGAAAAGGCTGTATCTCTCAGTTCTTCCAGGGCTTCCAATTCAGCTCTTCTTTGGTCTCCTATACTCTCGGGATCTAGAAGCAACTCGGTAACTGCCCAAAAAGATTTATGCTTGATCTCCACTGGCAAATGGCACGGCTTGCCATAGACGAGACGAAAGGGAGACGTCCCCAATGGATTCTTGAAAGAAGTCCGATAAGCCCACAAGACCGAGTCCAAAAGTTGTGACCAATCCTTTCGGTCTGGGCGGACAACTTTCTGCAAGATTGTCTTTATCTCCCTATTCGATACTTCGGCAAGACCATTAGTCTGAGGGTGATAAGGAGTGGAAACCCGATGGTCAATGCCGAACTCATCTGCAAGGGCCCTGACTTTGTCATTGATGAAGTGAGACCCCCCGTCTGAAATCAAGACTCTAGGTACCCCGAACCGTGAAATGATATTTCTCCTCAAAAATTTGCAAACGGTTTTAGCATCTGCGGATCGGACGGGGATGACCTCAACCCATCGTCTGACATAATCTACAGCGAGCAAAATATGCTCGAATCCCTGACTTTTAGGAAATGGGTCCATGAAATCAATCCCCCATGCATCAAAAACCTCACAGAAGTGAATGGGTTGCATGGGCATCATGTCTCTCTGTCCGCAGGTTCCCATTTTCTGATAGTCAGTACATCTCTTCACGAACTCATCAGAATCCTTGAAGAGAGTAGGCCACCATAGGCCGGATTGAAGCACCTTCTGTGCTGTCCTTTTTCCAGAATGATGTCCTCCTGCCTCAAGCTTGTGGCAGTATGTGAGGACGCTATGCTGCTCTTCTTGAGGAATGCACCTCCTCCAGATACTATCCCCTCCTTCATGATAAAGGACGGGATCCTCCCAATGGTAAAACTTGGCCTTAGCTAGGAAGGTCTCAAGTTTCTGCCTGGGCCAACCCTGAGGGACTGTCTTGGCAACAAGATAGTTTACAAAGTCAGCATACCACGGGAGTGAGGTGACAGCCAAGATCGCCTCATCTGGAAATGTCTCAGTGATAGGTGCGCTGGGCTCAGATTCCTCAAGATTCTCCAATCTGGAGAGATGATCTGCCACCACATTCTTGACTCCAGGCTTATCCTTAATTTCAATATCAAATTCCTGGAGTAGAAGGATCCATCTGGTGAGACGTGCTTTGGCATCCTTCTTAGCCATTAAGTACCGGATGGCGGTATGATCAGTGTAGATTGTTACTCTAGATCCGAGAATATATGATCGATACTTATCAAGAGCGAAGACTACGGCCAGCATCTCTTTCTCAGTCACAGTGTAATTCCGCTGAGCGGCATCCAAAGTCCGGCTGGCGTAGTGAATGGCAAAGGGTAGTCCGTCCCTCCTCTGTCCAAGCACAGCCCCAACGGCAAAATCTGAAGCATCCGTCATGATCTCGAATGGGAGAGACCAATCGGGTGGCTGAAGGACAGGAGCTGAGACAACCATATTCTTGAGAGTCTCAAATGATTCAAGACACTTATCATTAACAATAAACTCAGTGTCTTTGGTCAGCAAGTCAGTAAGCGGTCGGGCAATTCGACTGAAGTCCTAAATGAACCGCCGGTAAAAACCGACATGCCCCAGAAAAGACCGTAACTGACACAAGTTGGACGGCGGATTGAGTTTTCTGATGATATCCACCTTGGCCGGATCGACCTCCATGCCCCTGTTGGAGACGATATGACCAAGGACCGTCCCCTGAGTCATCATGAAATGACTCTTCTCCCAGGATAAGACAAGATTAACCTCAATGCAGCGCTTGAGCACACGGTCTAGGCAGTCAAGACAGGCGTCGAACCCGTCGCCATAGACCGAGAAGTCATCCATGAAGACCTCTAAACAGTCACCCACCATGTCCGAAAAGATGGACAACATGCACCTTTGGAATGTCGCCGGAGCGTTACATAGACCAAAGGGCATCCGTCTGAAAGCATAAGTCCCGAACGGACAGGTGAACATCGTTTTCTCCTGGTCTTCGGGCGCAATGGCCACTTGATTGTATCCAGAGTACCCGTCAAGAAAGCAGTAATGACTCTTCCCGGCTAGTCGCTCGATAATCTGATCAATGAATGGTAGCGGGAAGTGATCCTTCTTGGTGGCCTCATTCAATCGTCTGTAGTCCACACAGACCCTCCAAGAAGTCGGTACTCTGATAGCGATCTCCTCTCCAGACTCGTTGACAACTGTAGTGATACCCGTCTTCTTAGGTACCACATGTAGCGGACTTACCCATTTGGAGTCGGAGATGGGATAGATAAAATCGGCGCTCCACCACTTGGAAATTTCTTTCATGACTACGTCTCGAAGATTCGGGTTCAGCCGTCGTTGGAACTCACGCGACGGCCTAGCATTATCCTCGAGATAAATGTGGTGGGAGCAAAGATTAGGGCTCAGCCCATGGAGATCGGATATATTCCATCCTATTTCCTTGCGGTTTCTTTCAAGAACCTCCATCAGACGAGATTCTTGCTCTCCAGTCAAATCTGCTGAGATAATGACTGGGTGCATTTCTGGCTCTCCATCAAGGAATCTGTACTTCATCGACTACGGTAGAGGTTTCCGTTCTGGACAACTGGGAGGTGGCAGATCTGGTTTCTGATATGACTGTGTGAATGCTACCAGGTCTGCATGGGAGAACTCTCGTTCTGCATGAATTTCTGACGAAGATGAGCATGATTGAAATTCCTCAGCACCACTCATCACAACACTGTCAGCTTCGGATGTATCCTCATCCAGGGATGTGCTTTCCCGGCTCTCGACTGCCATGAGCTTGAGATATAGTGAATCTGTAGGCAAGGCGAGGGTCGGTGCTACGGGATCTTTCCAACTGGATTCATCATCAGTCATCTCAAAGTCACAAACCTGGTGGATGTCTAACTCCTCCTCTGTCATCTGCACTGCTTCACTGGATTGCTCGGAGCACTCTACCTCTCTGGCTCTGATTTCTTCGATCGTCTCTATTTGTATGATTTCGCCTTCTACGCGAAAACATACCTTCCTGCTATCATGGTCGGTCACCGCCTTGGCTGTGGCCAAGAATGGACGTCCGAGAATGATGGGGGCATCAGTTACCGACTCAGGGATCTCCATGTCCAACACAACGAAGTCCACGGGGAATTTCAGGCCCTGAATGGTAACGACCACGTCTTTCAATAACCCCTTCGGCCTCTTAATCGACCTATCAGCAAACTGAAGGACGGTTCTGCTTCGAAGAAGAGGGCCAAACTCGAATTGCTTGAGTAAGGCTGCCAGAAGGAGGTTAATTGAAGAGCCGCTGTCTAATAGAGTACGATCAAACTGCTGCTCCTGAATCTCGCATCTGACATAGGGAGCTCCTGCGTCTGGTCGCTTGGCTGGCAGCTTGTTCTGGATGATGCAACATGTGTCATGAGTGAGCATATGGATTTGGTCTCTGTGACTCTTCTTCCTTCGAACAGTAGTTGTCTCTTTCAAGTTCTTTTTGAAGAAGGGGATATGCTCAAATGCTTCCCGTAGAGTCAGCTGAATGTGAAATCTATCAATCATTTGGTCGCCGAACTCTACCTGCTGATTCTTTTTTGGATTTTCTTTTTTGTTCCCCTTCCCCCGGCGGAGTGCTTCGGGAAAGGGGATGGTAGGGGCCTCCTCAGATGGAGGACTAGGAATCGGTCCCTGTGCCTGTGAAGACGGAGAATCCATACAATGATCATCATTCACCACATATGGATCTGCAATTTGAACAGAAACCTTTCCTTTATTCATATTTTTGTTTTTGTTTTTGTTCCCGCAGTCTCTAGGTACAAAATGTGGTAACATCACAGTTGATGGCTCGACAAAAGTAGATGTGGTGGCTTCAGCACCACCACTAGCACCTGTCTCTGCGGCATCAGCACCGCGCTCTGGTTCATCATCCAAAATGGTGGCTTCAGCACCACCGTCTGCATCTGATATCACGACAGCATCAGTATCGTCGTCCTGGACTCCATCATTGGTGGCATCAGCACCACCGTCTTCAACATCATCATTAGCGGCATCAGCACCGCTAGTCTGCTCCTCTGGCGCTCCTGGTTCAGCATCTGGTTGTCGCTCAGAAGAGGCGCCGCCGGCTGGCATCCTACCGCTCCTAGTAGTCACAAAATTAGCATCATTCAAAGAATAAGACATATCATTCAAATCGTTACTAGGAGAGGTATCCTCTGTGAACTCTACCTGCTCAGATTTTCTTTTTAGGTTATTAGGATTAAGTTCGATCTGAGCGGGTATGGCGGCTTTGCCTTTGATGATATCCCGCATCTCCTGCCAGAATTCATCCATTTCTTGCCTGAGAGATGCTCGCTGTTCAGATAGCAAGCGGGCAAGATCATCGAGGACTGGGTTCTCATAGGCTGGACCCTGAGAACCGGATGTCTGTCCCTGCTGGAAATGAGGCTGCTGATACTGGGGGGAAGGCCGGTGATAAGACTGCTGAGGCGGCTGGCGCTGCCTCCACTGTTGTCCCTGATAGGTGGGACGAGGACCACTGTGATATTGCTGCGGCTGGGCATACTGGGGCTGCTGGTTATGCTGTTGTGTCGGCTGGCTGTTCTGCTGTCCTTGGGCAGGAGGATGCTGCTGGGATGAGGATCCACCATTGCCCCAACGGAATCCGGGGTGATCCCTACGAATTGCGGGCTGAGGGTATCGGTCATACCAAATCCCATTGACTTCCATCAATGGTTCCTGCTCAAAGGAGGGTGGAGGAAGAACTGCCAGTGGCTGCTCTGGCTGATAAACCACCATCTGCGTGTCCGAAGATGGCGGTTGCTCTGAATGGTATTGCAGCAATGGAACCGGCTCCGCCTGGATATGGTTCACCTGGCGGTATGAGGTAGAGGCCTGGTTGGAATTGCTGCTGCTGGAAGCAACCTGTGACCTGGGAGGCTGTTGGGAATGGGCTTGTGCCTCCTGAATACATAGAATTTGAGTCTTCAGGTCACTCATGGTTTTGGTGAGAAGGTCCATCTGAGCAAGACCTTGGTTCTGCTTCTTCTCAAGGATCTCCATGCGGTCCAACTTTTCACTAATTATGCCCATGTCGGCTGCTGCTGATTCGGCTTGGGCTGCGGCTACCGACGTTGTATTGGGACCGGCATCGATGCGGGCGATCCTCTGAAATGATCCCGCTCCTTGCGGGGGCTTCTGTTGTGTATAGACATGGGCCTGGGCCATTACAGTAGAGTTTTCAGCCATTCCTTCATAGATGGCCCAGACGTCGTCTTCTCCCTTGGAGAAATAGGACCCACCGCAAGAGGCGTTCACAAGCCCCTGCAGCTCCGGTGTCAGCCCACAGAAGAAACTCTGTACGAGATTGGGCTTGGAGATGTCATGGTGCGGACACCGGTCGATGAGCTCTCTGAATCGATCCCATGCTTCGTGGAACTGTTCATTTGGGATCATGACGAAATTGCTAATCATAGCTCTAGCTGCATTGGTCCGGCCGAGAGGATAGTATTTCTTCAAATATGCAGTCTGGAGATCTGCCCAAGTATCGACGAATCGCCCAAGATGTTTGAGCCAATATGCGGCTCTATCAACCAATGAGAACGGGAAGGCGATCATCTTAATGGTGTCCTCGGTCATCAACCGATCATGGATAGTACTGCATATCATTTCAAATTCTTGGAGGTGGAGGTGCGGCTCTTCGGTCGGCAACCCATGGAACTTGGGAAGAAGCTGGATCGTATGGGGCCGAAGCTCGAAATCTCCGTGGATTGGCGGGAGTCTGATCCACCGGTGAGTGAGGGATGCAGCTGGGTTGTGCAGTTCCCTCATGATGGTCTGTGGCGGTCGCTCAGCGTCTGGATCGCCTCCTCCTGCATCGGGTCCTCCTCCTCCACCTCCGCCACCGCCCCCAGGTCGGTTCTCTCTCAGCTGTGCTATCTCCCTCATTAGATCACCCATGAATGTTCCATGATCACGGATCTGTCTCTGCATATTTTCCAGGGACGCTAGCAAGGAATTGTTGATGGCCACCTGATCGATTATGAATGGAGGGTGATCGTGGTCATCTGGGTGCTCGCCTCTGTCTGCCATTGCTGGATTTTCTGAAAAAGCAAAAGAGGCCATCTCAGGTGCTGTCGAATGAGCGGAACTCTGTGATGCACTGAATTCTGACACAATTGGACTGAGAGAAGGAGAATGGGAAGGGTGGTCGAGGGGGAACAGGGTGGATGTGAACTCGGGCTCGGAGAGCGGACTCTCCGAGGCATTCCTAGATGAGTAAGGAGGAGTGCTAGATAGCGGTGCCGACAAGGTCGGCCTAAGAGATCTCCGTCCCATCATCTTGATTATTCGAGAGGAGTGGGGATAATGCAAGAGAAGAAGAAGATGATATGCAACAAAATTGTGCACAATTGTGCGGTATTTTTGATCTTGACCTAAATAAATCTAGCAATCAAACGCAAAGCAAGGGTGAATTCACCAACTCAACTCGTGGAGCCGTGAAGGTTCGGCTTTTATCTTGTCAATTTTAGCTTGTTTCAGGTATTTATCTTTTCACGAGTCCTTAGAACGCTACGCCTATAGGAGCGAGAGTACTGCCAGGAAAGTGTCCCCGTACTTGTCCTCCTCCTGTGTAACCTGTAACTTGCGCTTTTTGAGGTCCTTGTAACCCTTCCTGGATCCCTACTCAGCCAAAGAAATAGAGGGAGGAAGCCGATAGGCGAAACCGATACTTCGGACCTCGCTCGCAACGGAATCACCCGTGAGCGTACAAGGTCCTACTCGGACGCAGCCGGTGAGACAGACACACCCGTGAAGGCGTGGCCTAAGCTCGGTACTTCGGACAAGGTCGGTGCTCACACAATAGCGAGTCACCAATGGCGACCAAGTCCTACTCGACTACGTACGATAGTAGCGCCAATACTTCGGAAATCCAGGCGATACACAAGGCAGCCACAAGTTGGGTTTTGGGCTCTAATCCTTATGAAGCGCTCACCTCACTTGGAAGGAGACCTTCCCATGCAACCTGAAGACAATTGAGGGTGTTACTCTCCCCAAGCAATGAATCCAATTACCAAATTTTATTTTGATCAAATTTTCTTTAGCAGTCCCTTTTTTAATTTTTTTGGTGTTATCGCTTCTTTTGAGTAGATTCAAACAAGCGCCTAACGGTTTTTGTATTTTTCCTTTATCCTACTTTGTTCCAAAAACAGAGGGAGAATAGAGTCAGAAAAGTCGTGCAAGTCGACACCAAGGTGGAAATCTCACCTTTGTGCCTAGATGATGCATGCAAAGTAAGAAGACTTACAGCGAATCCCAGCTCTCTCCATGCGGGATGCAAAGCAGAATTTATAAACCTACGCTATATGGCGATATGCAAGCGGAAATCATCCTAGAACAGGCAACTGCTAGCGTGAAGAACCACAAGCTAGCTATTAACTCCTAATCCGAATGTCCGGTCTAGGCTCACCCCTCCTCTGCTCAACACATTTGAGTTAGGAGAAAGTGCTTGTTCGGGTGTGAGCTCGCGGCGCGTGGATCGGAAGCTACTAGCTAACTGTTTAATTAGTCTAAGTCCAAATACGAATCTATAGGAGCATGCAAAGATAATTAGGTGTTTGGACCTATTCTAATCGAATCAAGCAGGACCTAGAACTAAGAGCTCAATCCACAAAAGAAAGTGAAAAATGGAAACAAAACCGGAAAATGACGGCGATAAAAACTCGACAAAAACTGCGGTGAGCCCCCGGGTGAACAAACACCCGGAAATTAGGCCCGATAGTCTGAGTGTCCAAGTCCAAGTGTACCTGTCTTATTACAAATTAATAGTCTCTCTCTCACAAAAATAAATGTAAGCTAATCTAATCACTTTCCCTCACTCCTCCTGCTCTCTCCTGCCGGCGTGACCTAGGAAGGCCGGCTCCGCTTCCCAAAGATGCTCCGAATCACCTAAGCAATCCGCCTTGCTCCGCGGTCCCTCGTAAGAAGACAAGAAAAGAGACGGTCAGATAGCTCAACAAGATATATCAAAAATGTAAGAGATGGAAAATAATGCTATGATAAACAATCACACAATCAAACAAAATGTGAACTACTCGCTGTTGCTCCCCGGCAACGGCACCATTTGATTTAGCCGAAAATAGGTGGTCTTAAGTTCAACACAAAGCGTGAACTCAGTCGGTGTGGTGACCACACTAAATTCGGACTAAAGTCAACAATTAACCCACACTAAAGATCAATTAATTAGAACTAATGTGGAGTTAAAATTTATTTTTAACTCTGCACAAATGGTGTATAGTGTCAAGTATGCAGAGAGTTCGAACACAGGGAGCAAGTAGGGTAATTCACAAAAATGTGCTCAAGTGAATGTGTGTGATGTGTCTACACTAAGCAAGCAAACAAAGGAATTTTTGTGGGTTTTTAATTTTTAAAATATTTATTTTATTTTATTTTAATTTTTAATTTTGTATTTTGATTTTAATTTTCTAATTTTTCTAATTTTATAATTTATATTTTTTTTAATATTAGAAAGTAAAGACAATTTAATAAAAGACAAGATGAAGTATTTATAAAAAGGTGCAAAAATAACCAAAAATTCAGAAATTAAATATTTTTGGTATTTTTAGGGTTTTTTACTGTTTTTGTGATTTTTGGGGAGTTTTCAAGGTGTTTTTGGTATTTTTAAATGCTGAAATAAAGGAAAACAGTGGAAAGGGTGCTGGCTGTGAGTAAAATGGGATTTAAAAATAGCAACCAGTAGCTGAAAATTTTCACACTATTTTTCAAATAAAAAGGACAAAATAAGGAACAAACAGAAACTGAGTTTTTGATTTTTGGAGTTTTCTACTATTTTATATATTTTTTTGAAGTTTTTGAGTGTTTTTCCATTTTTAGTGTTTTTCTTTTGAGATTTTTAGTGATTTTTGGACTGACATTAAAATAGGATAAAGTAGACACTAGGTAATTTTTTTGGGATTTTTAGAGGTGTTTTAATATTTTTTTGGTATTTTCTAAGCTAGACAGTGCACAAATAGCAAGTTTTTGATTTTTAATAAATATAAAAATAAAATAAAATCAAAAACTAAAATGATAGTGTCAAAGTACACGTGTCCAGAAGCTTAACCCTATTTTTGTGGAATTTTTGGGCTTAAAATGATCATTCAAATAATTACAACAAGCATCCAATTAATAAATAGGCCTGGCAGGGGTATATGTGCAATATATCAAACATCCAGGGGCATACATGCAATTTTCCACAAAAATATACACTGAATGTTCAATTTATAGCTCCAAACATCAATTACAAAAACCTCCTGGGTCTCTTGGAAATTTTCCCACCAGGACGCGTGACTTGCACGCGCCTGGCGAGGACTGAAATGTAATATCTCAAAACCCTGGGGGCCTACTTGCAAAATATCCAAAAAGTTTACACGTGATACGAAAGTTGTAGTACTAGAACGAAATACACAACTGACCGAGGGTGTCCTTGCAAAATGCCCCCACCTCACGTGTACAGGTCACGTGAGGTGACGTGGCGAAGGACCTGGATGCAAATATTGAAAGCTTGGGGGTCTCTATGCAAATATTACAAAAATATTTAAACTACGCAACAAAGTTTTTAGACTAAATAGAAATTTCAAAAATAGCGGGGGTTGACTGCAAAATACCCACGCCCAGGCGCTGACGAACGGTGGGATGAATCCCACTTGACCACGTGGCGAGTCCTGGCGCGCCGATGACGGTTCGCGGGCGGAGGGCTGAGATTAGATCTCAGCCCTTGATCTGACGGTGCTGGTGATCCGCCATCCAACGGCTGCTGCTTGATCTGGAGGAGGCGCCCTGATCGAACGGTGGCGGAGGCGGTTGGAAGAACACGTCGGAGCTCCAGCTTGGCGAGGTTCCTCGAGCTCCTCCGGCCGACTCCGGTGTCGTCTGGGTTTCAAAATCGGGCCGGAGCTTCCTCTGGTCCACCTCTATCTCCTGGCGGCGTCAGAAAGCCACGGCGGTGACCGTGGTGCTCTCAGGCAGCAGGCGGAGCTGGTGGGCTGCGTCTGCTCCGGCGAGCTCCAAAACTCGCCTCCAGGTATTTCCACTTCGGCTTGGACCTGCAAAAATGGTCAAAGGGTCCAGGGCAAACTGCCTGGACCTTTGGATGGTCGGGAGGGGGTGCGAATCGATAGGTGGATGCACGGCCGGAGTTGCGCTCCGGCCAAGGTGCTTGATTGGGCGATTTGGTTGATGGAACTTCGAATCTTTTTGGGGTTTTTGATCCTTAAGCTAACAGGAATAAAATGGTGCAAAGAAATGAGCGGGGAAAGGTCCTCGATGGCTGGAGCCAGAGGAAGAAAGGTACCTCGACGCCGGCTGTTGGCGGAGGTGGTGGAGGCTCCCTCGACCTCGTTCGCCTTGGCTGAAGAGCGCGCGGTGGAGCTGTCACCTCCAGCAGTGCTCGGAAATCTGGAGAGGCGGAGAGGGGTGGACCAAGGGGACTCGATTTGAATTCAAAGTTGGGGGGTTCATTTTATGAGGTTTGACCGAAGGTGACAGGGGTCCAAAGATCGACGAGCATCTAGCAAATCTTGGGTCCAAAGACCAAGATTAAGCTCGGGCGAGTTAGATAGATGGTTGGTGGACAATGTTGCAGAAGGATGCAACACGAAAACATGAAAGATTTGGCTGGGAAAAAGCCAAAAAGATGGCTCAAAAACCGAGCCTGACACGGGCTACAGGGGGTAGGGCGACCAGTTGACTGGGGTCAACTGTTGACGCCTCCTGGTTGGTCCACGTGGACCAACCAGGAAAAACCCTGAATTATTATTTTGTTAATTCATTTAAAAATAGAAATAAGTTGAATTAAATAATGATTATAAAATAAAAAATATTCGTTATTTTATGTAGTATTTTATTATGATTTTTAATTTATTTTATGAGGTGTATTTTTATAGGCTCCCTTTTTAACCTTATATAGGTATAATACCTACATATTGCATCTTTTTATTTTTATTTTGTGTATTTAAATTTTATTATTTTTATTTTCTTATTTTATAAAATTATAAAATGCTTTTATACACGTATATATATTTTTATTTTATTTTTCTGATTTATTATGTATAATTAATAAATTATAAGAATGTTTTGTACAGGTATATGTATAGGCTGTATACCTATGTATCCTTTATACAAGTTTTTTATTTTTGTATTTCCTTCGCATTTTATTCTGATTTTAGTACACATATATATTACAAGAAATATTTACATAATTATAAAAATATAAAAATGAAATAAACAATGAATAAAAAATAATTTGAATATTTTATTCAGTACATGTATACAATAGGGGTCCAAAACTCAACTTTCAAACCGTAGTTCCGCCAAATACGAAACCACCACTATTGGATAGATTATTTTATTCTATATACAATTAAAGGTGAGTACATTGCATTTGGAGTTGTCAGTTGTGAGATACGGGTCTGGGAAGTTGGGATTTTGGATTTTTATTTAGACCATAACTTTTTATCTGTACATTATTTTTCTGTGAAATCAATTTTGTATTTTTCTTTATAAAATTATCTACAACTTTCATGTACAAAGTTTTTTTATTTGATGTATAAAAAGTGGAACCAAAAATAGGTCCCAAAAATGAATTAAAAATGACTAGAATGTATAGGTGTTTGGTCTGTATTTTGGCCCTTATCTCCCCCTACTTTATTCCTTGTCGACCTATTCATCAAGATGCCTAGGTCTCGGGGGTTTTGGGTCATAAAATATTTACAATATTTTATTCTTTTTCTTTTCTTTATTTATTCTATAATTTTGGCCTTAATTACAGTATTTTATACACTATTGTGATGCACATGCATGAATGCTAAGTTGCTCTATTTAATGCTATTTTCAAGCATTTGCTAGAATTTTTGGTGCCAAAATGATAGAATAAAGATGATGAAATGTGGATTCATCAATGTACCTAATGATGATCTATTCAGAAAAAATTCTAAACCCTGAAAATGTTGAGTTTATAATCTAATTAAAAATTAATTACTCCAATTGCAAAATGCTTATTTAGAAAAACTGTGCAATTGATGTGATTTTTGGGCACAATGTAGAACACAAAGTAATTCTGTCTAATGTGTTTGTTTCCAGAATTTTTAGAGCAACAAATAATTTAATAGCAATTTTAGAGCATAAAATTGGTAAACTAGCATGTTTTCACCAAATTAATTCTAATAAATTAGTCTCTGTTCACAAAATTATAAATAAATACTCATTAGATAAAGAATTAGTTAATCTACAGTATGTATTTTTTGGAAATAATAATTGATGCGGAAATGAAGTTCAATTTACAAGACAAATGCAGGGTTCTAAATGCAATTACCATAAATAAATAAATAAATAAATATGCTGACAAAGACTATTATGCAATTACCTAGACTCTAGGGATGATAAATGCAATTTGCACCCCACGAAGCACACACTTCACGTGTCGATGACGTCACCTAGCTGGTGGGGGCTCTTCCATTATTTGTTGAAAGAATGGGGGTGCAGACGCAATTTTCCCACGCCTCACGTGCCTTGCACATGAGTGGGGACCTTCTTGTGAATCTGGAATTGAGGGGGGGCTCTAACGTAATTTCTCCTAGCCCCCCGTGCCAAGCACGTGAGGGTGGGTCTTGGGCGGTCGATGGAGATCGTGGTTGGGCAAGCTGCGAAGTCCGGCGAGGATATCTATAATCCATGGATCCAGAGGTCGAGCTGGTTGCTTTAGACGACGGCGAAGGGCGATGGGCGCGAAGTCATGCACATAACTCGAGACGGTTGTCGATGGCAATGAGACCCACCTTCAGGTGCGAAGGGCGGTCGATGGCAATGGCTTTTGCTGGAGGTGTGCCCAAGGGGACGGGGGCGAAGCTGAAGGCGGAGTCGATGGTGTAACTCGACGATTATCAACGAGGGCCTGGCAAGGCATGCGAGCCGAGATGAGGGCATGGTGAATTGCAAGAGCACATAATGGAGAGTGAAGGTGCTAGCGACTGTAGAGGACGCCAATCGGAGCAGCCACACAAGGCAGCCCTGGGCGTAGAGGCGTATGGCGGTGGCCCATAGGGGCAACAGAGGCTCAGGGGCAAAGAAAGGGGAGAGAACGAAGGACAAAGGAGATGTAGAAAAAGAAAGAAGAAAGCAGAGGAAGAGGGAAAGAGAAACAGAGGATGAGAGGAGAGGAAGAGAGAAGATATTTACCTGCGTTAAACGAAGGTGCTTGGGAATGCTTGAGTTGAAAACTCTAGCAATCGTCGCTTGTCAGCCGGCTTTGCTGGAGCTCGGTGGTCGCAAAGGAGCAGCTGCAGCAGATGGAGGAGATCCCCTTCTAGATCTCGACACGGTGGAGGTTTTGGCTGTCATCTCACTCTATAAAATCCCTCTCGCTGTCACCGGAGTGTCTTTGAGGCTGGTGGCTTCTGTGCTCTCTAGTGGTAGATAATCATGCACGATGGGCAGCCGTCATCCATTTATGGGCCGTTGAGAGAGCATGGGGAGGAAGAGGGAACTGCAGAGGTGTTATTGCAGGTGGGAGGCAAGGTTGCGGGATCGTGGCCTACGGTTGGAGGAATATGGGGAAGTAGCCGTCGCTGAAGAGTGGGTCTCGCGCAGGAAAAGGGGGTGCGCAGTTGGCCTTGAGCAGCGGTTGTGCAATCGTCGGCAATGGCGGTGACACGGTCAAGGCGGATTGCGCGATCTTGCATGAGGTAGGAGGGGGGAAAGCACTACATGGTGCGCGCAAGGGCGACCATGTGGCAGGTAAACCAAAATAAAAATTAAACTTAAACTTAAACTTAAAATAATAATAACAATAAATATAAATAAATAAGTAAATAAATAAATATATAAAAAATAAATAAATAAAATAAAGATAATTAAAAAAATAAATAATAAAATAAATAAAATAAAATTATGAAAATAACATAAAATGTGGTGACACATAGCAGCTACATGAGCTGCCACATGTTGCTCCCAAAAAATCACAAATTAAATGTAACGGAAAATAAAAAAGAATAAATAACAAAAGGGGTCAAATTTAAAAAAGGGTGACACATGACGTCTCCACAAGATTACAACTTTCGTGAAGGACCCAAAATTAAAATAAATTATTTGTACGTAAAGTATTTTTTGGTTGGTATCTTATAGGTATAAAATAACACATTTTTATCTTTTTCAGATTTTTTGGTCTTTTAAACAAGATAAAAAATCAAAATAAATATTTACAACTTAGTCTATTTTTTTGGAATTTTAATAATTTAAAAAATAAAAAGATAAAATAAAGGGGCATCTGTCTAATATAAAAGAGGGACCCAAAATCTAAGTTTCACATACAAACTCCGATTCTTTTGAATTTGGTCTTGTTTTGAAGGGAATAGAACGCATTAATTCAAAAGTGAATAGGGGTCCATAGGAGACTATATGAGAGAGATATTCATGTTTTAAGGCTCTTAGTCTCAAACTAAGATTAGGAATTTATTAGTCAGTTTTACAAGTTAGTATTTTTTTGATATTTTTTATTTATTAGTGTTAGTAATATATACAATATAGAGTTGATTTTATTCAATTCTAAATTAGTGAAAAATAAATAAAAAGAGAGTAAATGTGGTATAATACATGTGATATTTACAAGGGGACTTGGCTTCTTATTTAATGCAAATATGCATGCTAAAATGTAGATATTAATTCTAAATGCATGAATGAGAATAATGCAAAATAGATGGCGAAATTCAGCTAATTACTCAGGAACAAAGCTCTATTTTCAACTTTTAGAGTGATGCATTATGGATTCATCAACAGCTTGTGACTGACTGCTTTTCTTCATGTAGGGTGGTCTAATGAGTCTTCAATGTGCTCTCTTTGCATAAAGTTGACCTCGAGTTGGGCTAAAACCATTCTTTAGAATCTACATATGGCTTCAACAATTGCCCATTCACTGGAAAAGGTTGTGCACCGTCTTTTAAGCTCATCAATATCAACACTTTCATCGTTGTGCACATCTAACAATGTAGGGACCCATCCATTTTGATTTGAGTTTCCCGTGAAAAATCTTCAACCGGGCATTGAACAACCACACTTTTTGCCCAGGGACAATGGTCTTATGCCTAATGTGTATATGATGCCATTTGTTGTCCTTGTCCTTATAGATCACACTGTTGTCATACGCCCGATTTCGGGTTTTTATTTTCTCATTCAGATTCAAGTCATGACACAACTTCCAAGGTGACAACTCCAATTAATCTTCTTGATCTCCCACTCTGATTTATGAATTAATTCTGCAGGTAAATGGCATGGCTAGCCATAGATCATCCTAAAAGGTGAAGTACCAAAGGGAGTATTGTAGGTTGTCCTATAGGCCCACAGAACCTGGTCCAAAGCTGAGACCATTTCTTCTTATCGGGACAAACCAACTTTTGAAGAATACTCTTCACCTCTCTATTAGAAGCCTCTGCCATGCCATTATACGATGGATGGTAAGGATTGGCTGCTCTAAGCTTGAATTTATAGTCCTTAGCCAATGATCTCATTTCTCTGTTCACAAAGTAGCTACCTCATCATAAATCAAAACCTTTGGAACCCTAAACCTCACAATAAAATGATCCTCGGTAAATTTACAGACAGTCTTGCTATATGCGATCATGTCCATTTCTGTTAGGAAAGGGACGCATAAAATCAATTCCCCATGCGTCAAAAACATCACATAAATTCATTGGTTGCATGAGCATTTCATCTCTATATCCAAAAGTCCCTCCCATTCTTTGACAAATCGGGCACAAATGTACAAAATCATTGGCATCTCTAAATAAGGTCGGTTAGTAAAATCCACATTGGAGTACCTTGCGCGTGGTTCTCTTTCCTAAATGGTGTCCTCCAGATCAAGTGTATGACAATGTGTGAGGACACTCTCGTATTCCTCATGAGAAATACACCTTCGCTAGATGAAATCCGGTCCCTGAAAGAAAGGAAAGGATCGTTCTAGTGTATTTCCTCGAGTTTGAATTCAGTCGGTCAATAGTGCTCTTAGACCAACCCTGAGGAACTTGCTTGAAGATAAGATAGTTCACCATGTTGGCGTACTACGAGAGTGAGTCAGTAGCACAAATTGATTGTTTGGGAAGTTTTCTTGAATTGGTTCAATATCAGGATTATCATTCTGTTCAATTTGGGAAATGTGATCAGCCACAACATTCTTTATTCCAGGTTTATCCTTAATTTCTAAATCAAATTCCTGGATTAATAAGATCCATCTTAGAAGACGGGCCTTCACAACCTTCTTTTCCATTAGGTATTGGATTGCCGTGTGATCAGTAAAAATCGTCACCTTGGAGCCCAATATATATGATCTGAATTTCTCCAGGGCCCAAACTACTGCAAGCATTTCCTTTTCAATTATAGTATAATTTCTCTGTGCAGGATCCAATACTTTGCTCGCATAGTGAATCGCATATGGTATCCCATCATGCCTTTGTCCAAGCACAACCCCTCAGCAAAATCCGATGCATCAGTCATGATCTCAAAGGGAAGAGACTAGTTTGGGAGCTTGTAAAATCGACGATTCACAAATTTCCATTTTTAGGAGCTCAAATGCCTCTAGATACTTGTGAAAGACAATGAACTCAGTGTCTTTCTCTAAGAGCTCATTCAGTGGGCGGACAATCTTTGAAAAAATATGAATAAATCTTCGATAAAATTCGACATGCCCTAAGAATGACTGCACTGACTTAACGTTGGTTGGTGGCTCAAGTTTCTTGATCACTTCCACATTGGCAGGGTCAACCTCCATTCCCTTTTTGGAGATGATGTACCCCAACACGATACCCTCTGTCACCATGAAGTAACTTTGCTCCCAGGAGAGTACCAAATTGACCTACCTACACCTTTTGAGGACTCTGTCCAAGTGTGCTAAACATGTATCAAAAGAATCACCATGGACCGAGAAGTCATCCATGAAGACTTCCATGAAGTCACCCACCATCTCGGCAAATACGGTGATCATGCACCGCTGAAATGTGCCTGAGGTATTGCAGATCCTGAATGGCATGTGCCTGAACACGTAAATACCGAATGCACATGTGAATGCAGTCTTTTCTTGATCTTCGGGAGTGATGACCACCTGACTGTATCCTAAGTACCCATCAAGAAAACAGAAGAACGCTTTCCCTACAAGTCTCTCCAATATTTGATCAATGAATGGTAGAGGAAAACTTCTTGGTTGAGGCATTCATGCACTTGTAGTCAATACAGACGCGCCACGACGTGGGTCTTGTGTCACAATCTCTACCCCTCCTCATTGGTGACCATATGGATTCCCGACTTCTTCAGAACAACATGAAGCGGAGCCACCCTGTTGGAGTCATAAATAGGGTATATAAACCCTGCTTTGCACCATTTCTCAATCTCTTTCTTAACTACTTCTCGGAGATTAGGAATTAGTCTTCTCTAAAATTCACAGAAGGTCTCGCGTTATCTTCAACATATATTTGGTGCAAGAAGAGAGCGGGGTTGATCCCAAGAGATCTAACACTGTCCATCCAATGGCTTTGCAATTGCGCTCAAGAACTTCAAGTAATCTGGACTCATATTCTACAATTAATGTCGAGCTAATGATTACAAGAAAATTCTCTTTGGGCCCAGCAAGAAACACATACATGAGTATAGGATAAGTTGTTTAAACTCAGGCAAATCTGAACCATCAATTAGGTTCGACTGAATAGCATCTGAGTTCCGCTCTATGTTGGATGATGGTAGATCAATATGTGAAGTGTTGGCTACCAACTATGATGAAAGGTGAGTCATATCACAAAAGTAGTGCAGTAACTCAGCCAAAGCTGCGTCCGACTCATCATATATATTCCTTGACTGTCTCAAAGAAGATGGGATTGACAGATCCAAAGGGATCTCTACATCGTCAAGGGTATAGGCAACTTCAGTGTGCACTGCGTTCTCTCCGGATGAGAGGGTCTCGCTTTGTCCTGCTGGAGTTTGCTGCTAAAGTCCAGTTGTACTAATCAACTTGCACTCTACCTCTGAAGATTTTGCGTAGTCGATACTAGATTCGGAGTCAGGCCTCTGCCATTTTGTCTGCTTCATCTCTAAGTCCACTTCTTTTTCTAGAGAACAAAACTTCATCATTCATGTGCCCTAATTGAATACTGCCCCTGTAGTCCTTAAAAATGACTATCTAAGAATGATATGAGACTCTCTTAAATGATTGGGGGTCTCCATATCAAAGACAGTGAAGTCCACTTCGTACTCTTGCCCCTTAACCAAGATGACAACATTCTTCACTTCTCCCTTAGGTTTCTTTATTGATCGATCCGTAAATTGGAGTAGAGCTGATGATTTCCTGAGAGGTCATAACTCCAATTTGTAATATAATGCTAAGGGAAGAAGATTGATTGAAGAACCATTACCTAGGAGAGTGCGTGTAAATGCAATGCCACTGATGCGACTCTCCATATAGTGAGAACCCATGTCTCTTTTTTTTCTTGGTAGCTGCTGATTCCTAACACAATGAGTAGTGACTACTGATAGGATGCGAGTCTTCACATACTGATATGGTTTCTTCCTGTGGGTCTTGGTAAGAGTGCATCTCATTTTCAAGTACTTCTGAAATGCAAGATTGTTGGCCATATATCGATCGAATGACACCTTAACTATGATATTTTCTTGACAAAATCATGCCATTTTTAGGTCATCTTGAATTGTCTTTTTTGGTTTGTGCTTCCCTCCCGTAAGAGCACGAGGGAAAGGAATGGAAGCAGTCGAGACTGGAGGTAATAAACGTAGATCATAAACAGGAACATCGTGCTTTGATTTAGCAGAAACGAAGTTCTTATTACATTGATTTTTATTCTTCAACTAATCATAAAAATCAAAATTGTCTACATCATGTTGCGGAAAAGTTGACAAAGGTGAATTATCCGTGACTGGAGGTGCAAGGTCCTCTGTAGACTCCATTGATTATTTTCCTTTCTCCTCAGTGGGAATTCTCAGCCTCCTTGGATATGACAGTGAATCCAGATATTTTCTTCTTCATCTTCGGAAGTATTGATGAATCTCCATTTCATCATCTTTATTCTATCATTTTGGCCTTAAAAACCCTAGTAAATGCGTGTAAATACCACTAATTCATGCATTTTAGCATTCATGCATTTGTGTGTAAATATTGTATAAAATACGGTTTTTAAAGCCAAAATTATATAATAAAGAAAAGAAAAAGAATAAAATATTGAAGATATTTTATGACCCGAGGTCGACAAGGAATAAAATAGGGGGAGATAAGGGCCAAAATCCAATAAAAATCCCTTCTATTTTATTTTCCTTCATTTTTGGGACCTATTTTTAGTTCCACTTTTTATACATCAAATAAAGAAACTTTGTACATGAAAGTTGTAGATAATAAAATTTAGAAAAATACAAAATTGATTTCATACAAAAATAATGTACAGATAAAAAGTTATGGTCTGAATAAAATTCCAAAATCCCAACTTCCCAGACCCGTATCTCTCAAATAAAAACTCGAAATATATCAAACTCACCTTTAATTTTATATAACTTTTAATAGACTATTTAATTGAGGTGGTTTCATATTTTTTGGAGTTACAGTTTGAAAGTTAGGTTTTGGACACCTATTATATAGCTATACCGATTAAAATATTCATTTTATTTATTATTCATTATTTTTATTATTTTATATTTTATAATTTTGTAAATATTATTTATAATATATATGCATATTAAAACTGGAATAAAATACTAAAGAAGTCCTTAAAATAAAATACATAGATAAAATACTTGTATCTATACCTATATAAATAATACATCTATATTTTTAATTGTATATAATACATCAAAAAAATAAAATAAAAATATATTTAAGTGTATAAAATTAAGTTATAAATATATAAAATAATAAACCTAATTAATAAAATTAAAATACAAATTAAAATAAATCATTAAAATATATAGACAAATATACCTATAAATAGCCCTTGAATAATAACTTGTAATTTTAAAGCTCTAAAAAAATAAATAAAAATAAAAATAAAATACTTTAGAAAATAATAAATATTTTTCTAATAATATAAAATTAATAAAATCAGTTCTTATTTTTATTGAATTTTCGAATCATTTTCTACAGGTTTTCTTGGTTGGTCCACGCAGACCAACCAGGGGGCACCAAGGGTTGACCGTAGGTCAACTCTCTGACCCACCCTGCACCTGTGTCTGATACCTCGATTTTTGCTTGATTCTTGAATTTTTCGAGCCTTTCTCTTTTACCATTTCGCTTCATGGTCTTCTTGACTTTTCTTCCCCTTAGATTGATGATGCATGCCATCATCTTACATTGATCTTTGGATGATTGATTCGCCCACTGTCCCTCTTTCTTCTTGCCCTTTCGGTCAAGCTGTACAAAAATGCCCTTCTCTTACCTTGACTCCTTGAACCTCTCTTGACTGTTCTTCCATCTCCTTTACGCATGCTGAGGCTCGAGTGAGGTGACAATGGTCTTGCCTCGCCGTTAGGAGGCACAGAGGAGGATTCCACCCATCGTCGAAGCTCTGCTTCAGGCGGTCCCATCTCACGACCGAGCGCCGCTCGAGGTCATTTCTAACAATTTTTTGCTTTCTATTAGCTTGTTTAATCCTAGGTTAACTTCCCATGTTTATTTCTTGTTTTGTCCATTGTATTAGTGGTAAATACCCAAAATAAAGTTCGTCGGAGCTGAGCTCCGGCGAACCTCCTCTACATGTCCACTAGCTTTACGACTCGCCTCCCACCTTAGACTCCTTCCCTTTCACCTTCTCCATCACCCCCACCTTCCGCTCCCCTCGCTCCCACTCAGATCGAGATTTGGGCGTCCCTCCTCTGCCACCTCACCGGGACGCATCCGCTTGTGTCTATCCCACATCCATTCCCCCTAGAAGCTCCCCTTAGCTCCGTTTTTTGGTGTTAATCACTCTCCTGCAGGACACAACAAGAAAAAATATTATTGATGGGCTTTTGAGGTTCAAGCAGGTGCTCCCAGTGCCATTCGTCGTCGACGCGCTTCCGGCGGTGATCGGCCTTTTTGTGGGGCTCTTCGGCTACGGGACAACATCGGGAGCAAGGAGTGACCATCGACGTGCTTGCTGGTGGACGGAG
Source organism: Ottelia alismoides (assembly GCA_037367405.1). NCBI lineage: Eukaryota > Viridiplantae > Streptophyta > Magnoliopsida > Alismatales > Hydrocharitaceae > Ottelia > Ottelia alismoides. Next base: position 53,030 of record JAZKJV010005970.1, on the reverse strand, counting down.
GAGCGAGAATCACCAGATTGTGATCTTGATCTACGCAGAATACAAACCCCAGGTTTACCAACTCACATAGTGAATGCCGCAAGAGTCCGACCAATTATCTTGTCAATTTTAATTGATGATAAATCAATCTTGACGTGTTGTTAGGTGCCGGAAATTTTCCTAAAGACCCTCTTGAATTCGTACGGTTAGTTGCATCCACTTTCAGTCAGTATGGGTGTAAGTACGGACCGTAAAATGACTACCCGTGTTACTTAAGGACAATGCCAATCACGTTGTTCTTTAAACACCCACTCTTCTAAAGGAGACCGTAGTTCCCTCATTGAGAAGTAGCTAGTCATTTTTAGAACCACTAGTATGAATGAAGATTCCAGAGCTTGGCTCTATCCTAGTGTGCGTCTCTCACTCGCTCAGAAAGATAAATGAATCCAAGGATAAGGTTATTCTCCCATAAAAATTCTTGACTTTATGATTTAATTAAAGTCAACCTTATTTAGCAGTCCTAATTTTAATTTAGGCGATCACTAAAGAATTAAATGAGAAAAAATACACATCTACCGTGTAGTCCCAATTTTCTTTAGATCTTAAGTGACAAAACAAGAGGGAAAAATCGAGAAAAGCCTGTGCACACGAGAAACAATGATGTATGCTTAGTTAGAAGACTTACAGTGATTCCTTGCAATCTCCTTGTGGAATGCAATACAAGAATTGAAAATTATTCTGTATGACATGCAAGCCAAAAAACCGTACTTAGCTGAAATTTCTATTAGCCAGGAAGAATTGAGTTAATTTTGACTGGGTTGAACGATCTAAAAGTGCATCTCAATTACATGCACTGTGGTTCTAGGTTCTACGATCACAAACAAAATAATCTTAGTAGCTCTAATAGCCGCAATGCAAGTCTACCCTACGAGCCACTCAAATAAATGCTGACAAAGAAAGAAAGAAATGTTGGAAAAGAAAAACAGAAAATTTACAGTGAAGACTTAGGGGTCAGACTACCCAAGTGTATGGAAAACCTAACACTAAATTTTCTAGACAAAAACCTAAGCTGTTTTCCTCCCCGACAATGGCGCCATTTGATTAATCAGATTAAACCCTTTGTTAAATTTGTCGTTTTTATATAGTAGTCAGGCAATAGGAATCAATCAAGAAATAATAACAAATCAATTACTCAATTAATGCGAGGTGGTTTTTATTTTTGTTTAATCTGGGCAAGCCCCAAGGCCGAACTCAAGGAGGCAAAGGAACAACCTAAGTTAATGTCTATCAAATTTAATGCACAGTTTTCAAGGCAGATTTTTTTGTATTTTTAATGCAATTTTTGAATGCAAATGCAAATGTAGCCAATTTTAAGACTAAAATGTGATTTTCAATTAAGCAGAGTCCAAAAATTATGAAATGCGGTCGGAATGTAAAATACGATGAAATGAATGCATCGTATTTTTTTGGAATTTTCTGATGCAATATGAATATTTTATGAATTTATGAATGCGAACATAGTGGATCTCAATAATTAATTAGAATAAATATTGAACCTACTTATTTGTGTAGGATAGCATTATCTGAGATCTATTACCAGGTAATTTATCTCAGAAAAATCGGAAACCCTAAAAATGTAAAATTTAATACCTATTAAAAATCAATTATTGAAATGCACAAAATAAGTTTTAAAGAATAAAATATGCATGTAAATGCGATGATTTTTGGGCACAATGTAAAATACAACTAAATCTAATATCTATGAAATTTTGTCAAATTTTAAGACAGTGGCTAATAAATTATGAATTATAGAGCAGTAATTGGGTAAAATATGCAATCTTCCATAAGAATAATAAGTATTAATTAACCACAGATCACAAAAACATGAAACCCATGCCATAATGTAAATAAATAGTTATAGAACAATGTGCCAATTTTTTTTTGAATAATAAAATGTTGCAAATAGATGTTCAAAATACAAAGAAAATCCAGAATTCTGTTTGCAATATTATAATAATTAAATAAAACAAAAAATGCAAAAAGAGGGCCTAAAGATAATTACCAAAAGCCCCTGGGGGTCTTGCAAAGTTTCCAAGTGGTCACGTACCAAGCACATGGCCCATGGTTTGCCGGGTGCCTTCTGGAATTGGGTGAACTCTTGAGGGCTTGCTTGTAAATATCCACAGGAGAGGGTGCGAATCATGTGAATCACCCTTGGACGTCGTGCTCGATTGTGAGAGGGTGGAGAACCGGTGTCGAGAGCGGACCTGGAGCTTGAGAAGGTGGGGCTCCAGCTAAGAAGGTGGTGAGGTGGTGGTGCTCTGGTGGCCGGCACACAACTAAGGCCCAAGGGTCGTTGGGGTGGAGGCGTTCAACGATGTCGAGACGATGACGGGTGGAGCAGGTTGAAGTCGAAGGCCCTAGAGAATGTGGAGCCAGACCTCCGGTGGCATAGCTGTGCGTTGACGATGGAGATCGATGGACGCATAGAGGCAGAGGAGCCTCTGGGAGCAGGAGAGGTTAATGAAGAGATTGGCGGTGCTTCCGTTGGAGGTGAAGCCTCTGGTCGTTGTCGATGAAGTCATGCGAGAGAAGCAGATGGGTGGAGATGATCGGGCAGTGATGGAACGATCGAGGGGAGAAGGATGACGGGGATTAGTGATGATCGGAGAGAGGGTGAAGGAGATGAGAGTGGCAGAGGAGGAGAAGGTGAACATGGGAGAGGGTACCTGAAGGAGTAGGCTCGACAACATGCGGTCGGAGCAAGGACAGGTCTCCGGAGGAGGATATGCGACGAGGCGTCAAAGCGACCCTCGGATCTCACCGCATTGGAGGAGGATCGAGGAACCACTGGGCGCTCTTACCGCTTGGTCAGACCCCTTAGAGATTCACCTTCAGGACTTGGAACGATGAATTGGCAGATAATTCGAGCAAGGTGCGGTGGAGAGGGTTTTATATGGACGAGGAGGTGGCTTCGCTTCGGCCGAATGAGGAATGGGATATCTGATGGGATTCTGACGAGGCGAGGATCGTGGTGATCAACAAAGGGCGGTACGGATTAGGAAGGTAGAGATTGATTTGCACGACCGACATGATGGAATAGGAAAGGGGTACGAAATCAGGTGAGCGATGGTGGCAGAAAAGGAAGGCGACGGTCGACGAATTCACAGGAGGAAGGGGAAGGTAGAGGGTCGTCCGATTGGTCGAGATCGAGCAGCCCAAATCGAGCCACGCATCATTTTTATTTTTTTTAATTTTTTTTTCAAGATTAAAAATTGAAATATAAAAAGGCCAAAAGTGGGTGACACGTGGTGGTTCCAGGAGCTACCACATGTCACTCCCAAAAAAATCGAAAAAAATAAAATACAAAGATAAATAGAAAAGAAATAACGAACAACCTTAGATCGAAAAATTTTCTTCATGAAAGTTGCTTGTCTCGATGAGATCTACAACTTTCAGGGACCAAAATCAAGTCCTACAAAGTGATATTTTTGGTTGCACTCTACGTACATAGAATACCTTGATTTTTGGGTTTTGTAATTTTTTTGTCATTTTTAAATAAGATAAAAATCAAAATAAAACCAGATAAATAAATAAATAATATTTATACATTAATCTATTTTTAGATTTTTAATAATTAAGAAATATATAAATAAAATAAAGAGGACTTATTTTACAAACTCTCAATGAAGGCTCAGACTCAGTTAGTTTCTTTGATTTCAGTCTTATTTTAGGTTTGGATTTTAATTATTTTAATAAAAAATTTATCAAATAAAAGAAATGAAAAAGAAATAAAAGAAAAAGAGTCAAATATGTACATAAAATGACATGTCCAAATCAGGTAAAATACACAATATACAAAAGAAACCCAAAACCCAACTTTTACTTATGAGCCCCAATTCACTTGGTCTTGTTTTGAAGATAATTGAATGTACATTAGTTCAAAAGTGAGTAGGATCAAATTGGACATTGTACGAGAGAGATATCAATATTTTAGTCTGACATATATATGAAATTAGGGTTTAGGTGTATTTGTCAATTATTTCTGTTAGTGATTTTTTTGTATTTTTTCCTTTATTCTTGTTAATAATATGTACATGATGGAGGTGGTTCATGTGATTTGGAGTTAGCATGGATTAATTAAAAATCAGGGAAGTTAGGTTATTTACAGGTCAAATGTGCTTAGATTTTTTGGCTTCTTATTTTATGCAATGATGAATGATAAAATACGATTCTTATTTACATATGCATGAATGTTAATAGTGAAATATAAATGATGAAATGCCAATGATATTTGGGTATCTGAGCTTAATTAATGCCTTTTAGAGTGATGAATCATAAATTCATCACCTGACTATCTCCTCTGGGTTGTGGGACTTAGGACTGGAATAGAGGCGAGCAAGCAACATAGGGGATGGTTCAGACCATCCCATTGGCCATCTATGACTGTCCCTACCCATCCATGGCCCTGAAGCTACTAAAGGGGACGGTCGAGACCATCCGTCCACTTAGAAGAGGGGATGGTCATGATCGTCCCTTTGGAGTAGGAGATCTTATGAGCTGGAATAGGGGCAAGCATGCAATAGAAGAGATAATTATGGTCATCCCCTCTAGCCTTCTGAGCTCGTTCCTACCCATCCATGGCCCAACCACTACTAGACTGCCATGCTTGTTCCCTGAGAGAGAATAATTGTTGCAATACCCTATGTTTCTTGAGTGGGATAGTAGTGATCATCTTGACATATCCCAATAGAAGGGACTGTTGTAACCATCCTTCATGCCTATTGAGTGGGGGCGTTTGCTATTTAATTCCCATCTTCTCAGTTGAGATGCCATAATTGGGGATGGTTGGCTGACCGTCTCCTCTTCTCAGAGGGGACGGTTGTTCTTTAACAGGGGTTTGGGCATTGTCCTACATGGTTCACATGTAAAGTACCACCTCAACATCAGCTCCATCAACCCAACTCCTCTACCTCCTTGCTAAAGACAACATCATCGACATGATCACGTCAAACTCATCAAAGAGAGCTAGAGAGAAAGAGAATATATTCAAGGTATTAGGACCTTGATATGCTGCTCAACACAATTTGTATCTCCATTCAAGCTAGGCCGTCGAGTAATGATTGGAGGAGACACCTCCATACCCTAGCACTTCCTCCACACTTTGGACCTCATTTCTTTAGCAAACACGTAGAGCTTCTTCCCTTCTCTCCACTTTTTTCTTTACTTTCTTCTTCATTTTATGTTGTTTGCCGTAATTTTTGATTACACCCAAATCTAGGCATAATCTCCATTTTGTTCCTTGTGATCAACTTCCCCCTATTGAATTTGCTCTCATCAATCAACCATCGGACTCCTTGATCACTCAATGGATTTAGGGGACTATCCTCTACCGTTCCCCTTTATCAGAGAACTACGTGACACCCCCAACACATTTCTGACTCAAGCTCATAGGAGTTCCACTGTTCCCCCCCGCTGGTGGGTTCTCAAGCTCATATCCTTCACTTAGAACCCCGAATGACTTTGTAATGAGCTCTTGAATCGACTACAAGTCTTCATAAAACTAGATGAGCAGGAAAGAGATGATAAGTACTCCGACCACCTCGTCGTATAAGATGAGGTCATGTGAAATCACTCCTCTTCTTGTCGCTTTATTCTTCTTCTTATTAGGTTGTTGTTAAGTCATGTGGTATTTACTAGGTGTTAGACTCCTCCCTCGAGTGGCAAAAGTGGTACTCAACGAAAGTCATAGTTTTGCTTGGAGATCCATTCATGCACGCTCTCCAGCCATTCCAGCCACATTATTTGCCTCATTAGAGCCCTTCTCCATGTACCCAACATCGATACGAATTTCCAGCATCCTCCATGAGCATCTCTGAGCACATGAAAGCCACCATTCTACCATTGGAGTTAGGTCTCCTTCACTAGAGCTCCATCGCTCCTTCGTCACGCAATAAGGAGATTGGCTAAAGCCTAAAGGTGAATGCTCACCACCATCAGATCAAATCATCATTGGGCACATTATAGTGCTCCATGTGGCATGCTTCGAGCCACATGATCGTCAAGGGATAATTCAAAAAGATAAATAACCAATAAATACAACCAAATAGTCAAAATAAGTTTTTAGAATTTTGGACAAAAAATAAATGTGTGGAGATAAATTAAACGAGTCTAAAAATTAGATAAATAATTTTACAACTCGAAACATTCTCAAACTTGGTGCAAATTTCATTCTAGGTTTGTTCATTAGTCAATACATTTCACACGAATTGGATTTCATAATAAAAAATATGTACAAAGTTAATGCTAGAATAAACATGATTCAATTCGTAAAAATACAAAGACGACTTTACTAATTCTTAATATTGGAAATATTTATAGTTTAACTTGTTACAAAATTAGGAGCCAAAGAATAAGGAGACCAACAAAATATAAAAAATCTTAGCTTTCTTGCATTTTAGTCCCTGCGAAAGTTTATTTCAAAAATAGGGATTTTTTTAAATAATTATTAAGAAAATCATAATTAATTAAATAAACATGAAGAAAAAAATTAAAAAAATAGGCATCGATCGGCACCTGAGGTGCCGATTTGGGGCGCCCCCTCCAAATCGGCACCTTAGGTGCCGATTTGGGCAGAGGCGCCAAATCGGCACCTCAGGTGCCGATTTGGGATGGGCATTTTACAAAACACAACCCCTTAATACTGTAATTCAATTTCGGTACTACCGGATACTACAAATTATTATTTCATTACATGTGAATAATTTAAAAATATTTTGAGGAATTATGTAAATAATTTTACAAAATAATATTCTACAATTTTATTTATGTTCATTTGAGGATATTTGAGGAATTATGTAAATATGTTTTAAAAATAAAATAAATTTAATAGGCTACCAATATTTTCCTTCATCACAATATTTTTGATCTATCAATAGAGCTTCGTGGTCTCATCTTCTTCCCGATAAAGTTATTGTAAAATGTTAAGTATATCTCTTTTTTATTATATTCTTCATTATTGATACTTACTTAGATTACAATAATACTTACTTAGAATATTTATAATTGACATATCAACAATATTATAGTAAATATCAAGAAATTGAGAGTGTGAACAACATCATTTACCATTGATATATATGAACTCAACAAGGTACAACTTGACATGAATTAATTTAAAAAAATTACAAGTATTTTATTAAATTCATAAGAGCAGAAATATGAGGTTATAAATAATAAGAAAAAATTTTTTACAATAACTTAAACTTTCCATATCTTCAGAAATCCCTTCAGACCTCCTCCTCCACCTCCTGCACCACCTCCCTTGTCGTTTCCTTTCCCTCCATCTCCCAATTTTTTGTGAGTCTCCTCATGTGTTGTCTTCTTCTTCTTCTTCTTGGACATTTGTTCTGAATGCGTTGGAACATGCCCTGGAGGATGCGGTCTAGCTGACGACTTCCGTGGCGGTTCGATTGTTTGTGATTGTTGATTACGTGACGTTGGTTTGTTGAATGGCGAGGCGGCTCTGATGGAGGACACTCAGTGATCCTTACTCCGGGAGAAGGTCTTCGAGGCAGCTCCGGGAGTTCGTATATTCTATAATATATTTATACCTGAACCTCTAAATCCGGCTTCACTGATTTGAGACCCTCTAAAGCCATACTCGATATAGCTCATACCTGAAAGATGTTAATTACATTATATATCACATAAATTACTTAATAAGTAAGAGGAGAATGCAATGTAATAAATTAAGTACAATTTTACCAGTAGATACGAATCCTGGTTGAATTGGTGGAACTTCCTGCCCGCTGTATCCCTGACTCGAAGGACCAGCAAATGATGATCCTGCAAATTACGATTGACTGAAAGCTTCTCCATATCCTGCAAGAATGAGATATTCATCTTTTAGAAAATAATACATAAGATAAAAATTAGTCATTTTATTTAGTCATTTTATTACCTGAAGCTCCAAATCCGGTTTGGTCATATTGAGATGCGAGTCCTTGATGACCTGATGAGTACCCTTGCCCGCCATATCCCGCAGACGTCATTCCTGAGGTGTCAAATATTGACTCCTCCATTGTCTGACCCATCCCAAATTGTCTGTCAGCCCAACGATCCACGTACTGTCGATGTATAGTAGCCCAGTTTAGGATGTCCCCACTTCAGGTTTTGTTACGTCTAGATATAGCGTTTATCCTCTCCACAGAAACAGGAAGGTGCTGACGCATCTCAAATTGTCACATCACACGATCAGATAGGTGCATCACAACAAGATCATAACAAATAAGTGGAACTCGACTCATCCATACAGGCTGCCCACTTCTGCAGATAGGATGCAATTGTGATATCTCAACTTCAACGTATGGTATCCAAATCATCTGTAATTTAGTAAAAAAATTAGATATTATAGTTTACAATAATTTAAAATTATTTTTTTGACATAAAAAAATTACACTGATCATTCTCGAACCGTCAGACAAAGTTACATAGAAATTGATGGGAGACGGGCAACAAGCTGCGCCACCAATCCCTTTTGAATGGCAAAACCAATTCTTCGAAATACAACATTCATAGACTTGGGAACCATAACATTGCTATGCATGATTTTTTGAATCCTCTTAAGGAGCTCCACTGCTTCAGTTGCCAAGAACCCAAATGTATCAAAACCAAAGGGGATGAATACGTGTTGATTGTCAATGCAGGCCTTCTCATGCTTAGCCACTTTAGCTAAGGCAGCTTTTTGTGCAGTGCATCCCGCAATGAAATCACTCTTTATCGGACCCACCAATGGAGACACTCCAGTCAAATCAACACATGCATGCTTACCTCCAACCCACCCAAATATCAAAACATCTGCCGGTCTAAGTGTCGATCTCCCCTCTTGTGGATCAGTTAAAAAATTCACCGGTGCTTCTTTTTTTGAAGCAACACCTGCATGTCTGAGTATATCAAATAGAACATCTCTGACAAGATCATGTCTATATTTAAAACCCGGAAGCTCGCGACAATGAATGGCATGATCCCCAAAAGCATCTAAGCAAGATTTGTGGCATACTGGACAAGCCTCATCTGGTGGGAAAAGGGGAATCATGAGGCGGTACTTGAGAATACTACGATATTCAATGGGTGACATATGCAATCCAAGCCCCTCAATAGGAATGGCAAGTAGGAAATCTTGGGCATGTTCAGCTTGTAAACAATGGAAAATTGCTTTTTGCCTAGCAGACATGTCAAACTCAGCTTCCATATCTTTTACGATTTTGCTAAAAAAAGAATTCGCCAAAGCATTCTGGGCTTTAGGGGGGACGGTATCCTTACTAGCAAAATGTGTAAGATCAATAGATGGGAGTGCGACACGTAGACCTTCCAAAGCATTAAGGAAATCAGAATCCATACCATGTATCCCGCTGTCTCATAGCATGTGGTCTTGGAGCATCCAGGATTGAGTTCTGGAGGCCACAAAAGCATATGAAGAAAGCCTCAATAGCTGAGTAAAGACCTAAACTGCCGAGCCGGATGGGTAGCGACGCCACTCTCCATTGAAGGTCACCAAAGAAAGGACCTCCACACACCACAATATCCTCAATAGCTCCACGTAACCCTTTGTCAAACCATGCAGCGGCCCGTATCATGTATGTTGGTTGACATGTCCGTAAGCCAAACATAAGCTTGGCAGTACCCATACAAGAACGTAATAGAAGTAGCTCACTCTGTGGATCATCCAGCTGAGGAAGTAAATGCATTATGTCAACAGCCTTGGTAGCCCTCGTCATAGCCAACTCTTCAATAAAATCTTTATCTCTACTCACAGCTCCTCCAAGTAATTTCACACATAGCCGCGGCCTCCCAATACCTATGGGAAACAAACCTTCACGGATCTTCTGACCATCACATGAAGGCCAGAACAACTCTGTTTTTTTTATATTTAGAAAAAGCCCCATCTCTGGACCCTTGCATTGAATAATGTCAAGTGCCTTGGCCACTTCTACAGTGTCCCCAACAATTGTCCCATCGTCCAGATACCAAACATGAAGTAGGAGTTTACAGTTGTCTCTGATCTCATGAATAAGTGGGTGCAATGCCAGAGAAAAAAGAAGGGGGCCTAAAGGGTCACCTTGCTGTACTCCTGTTGATGACCGTAAATGATTGTCTCCAATATATAATCTGGCGGCTTGAGCATAGATAAATTCACCCATGGAGAAATAGAGGGGCATCTCCTCCTAACTTCCCCAAGCATCAAAGATCTATCTATTAAGTTGAAAGCATTAGAGAAATCCACCGTAAGCATAGAAAGAGATCTGTCTCCGTGAAGCTTGCTCAAAAGATGATTGGTGCTATGTAAGATGGCTTCCGCTCCTCCAGATACACCAACTCCAAATTGAAAGTCGTTAAGATATTTAGATGTCTCTTTGCTAACCCCTGCCATAGCAACTTTAGATACAAGGTGCCTCCATATAGTACCTACCGCAATAGGACGAATGCTGTTGTCCGGTTTGAGCAGTGGAGTGAGAGGTGCAGAGGCTATAAACTCAGCCAGACACAAGGGGCATCTCCCACTAAGCCACAAATTAACTACCAAGGAAATAGCATGCAAGAGATCCTTGGCAACCGGTGATCCTTCCCCACAAAGGGCATCTAAAATATGTTGAGCCCTCAGACCATCTCTCCCACAAGATGTCCCTTTAGGAAAGGATTTGATGGCTCGTAAAATAACATCTGCATCAGCAGTAAGAGGAGACTCTGTAATCAAGATGTCTGGTGTGACAGGAGGCGGCTTATAGGATGTTTAGCCTCTAAGGCCTTCAAGGTGTCTTCATTAAAAGGCGCCACTCCTGAAGAGCACAAAACCTTTATGGCTGCAGTAAAATGTCCATCTGCCACTTTGCGAAGACATTGTCTTATGCTAGAGCTTTGACATTTATCCTCCTCCAAAGATTTATTCTGATTAACAACTGAAACCCCTGAAACATCCCCCTTCATAAAATCATCCACCCAATTGGTGAAGCCATCTGTACTGCCCCACTTAGTGAGTGAGCTCAAAATAAATTGTTGTTGCAAGAACCTTCTATTACCCGATCTTTTATCCCTCCTGTTCACGGGTCTGAAAACCTGAAGGGTGCACCGAGGGAGAAGCAGCAATCTCACCCAAGCTTGTAAGGATCCTGGCCCAGCTATAACTTGATGCAGAGCTGCTTTCAAAGCATGAGAGAAGGCAAGCCAACAGCTTGGAGGAATGCTCTTAGCAGTGGTGATCGGGTGCTTGAAAATATAATCAAGGAGCGCAACATCTATAATCACACCATCATTAGCAGCAGGTACAACAGGCGCTATGTGAAGGGTGGGTTTCAGGATACCGATAATGTGTCCTTGGACTGTCCCTGCACCATATGTGGCACGAACAAGACCATCGTCATGATGGCAAGCACGACACAAAGCTTGTATCTTCATGCACCTTCCGCACAACCATTGATCCAGGACCCTCAAGGTCCCTTCTACTGCAAGAAAAATATCAGGATCAACTGTGATTGCGTCCTGCAGAGTAGACGTCCGATCATCACTGGAAAGATGCACCTCTTAATATGAGAGATTAAACGCGTAATCCCTTTGCTCCCTTCCCTTCCATCGGGACAACAATGGAAATTCCAAAAGGGACAAATCCCTCCATCAAGACAATGAGAAGAAATCTCTGTGGAGCAAGACCGCGATAATCCATGATGAGCAGGGGACGCTCGAGCACAAGGTGAAGGATGAATAGTTCCTCCTAAAGCAGAGAATGTCCCCTTGGGTGGACGAGACATCTTCGAAGACATTAAGGTCGGAGAAGGTAAGCAGGACGCCGGGGGACGCTGGGGACGCAGGGGTGGACTGGTTGGGGGGGTTGGCCAGACTGGTTGGGGGCGGGGTTGGCCAGACTGGTTGGGGGGGTTGGCCAGACTGGTTGGGGGCGGGGGTGGACTGGTTGAGGGGGTTGGGGAGGCAAGGTCGGGGGCGGCGGCCGCTGGTGCGGGACGGGGGAGGTGGGCCGCAGGTCGGGGGTGGCATGGGCTGGGGTGGTGGGCGGGGCCGGGCGCAGTGGTTTGGTGCAGGGCGGGGTCGGCAGGGGGCGGGGTCGGGGGCGTGGGTGGGAGGGGGTCGGGGGCGTGGGTGGGGTGGTGGGCGGAGTGGGGGACGGGCCCGGGCGCTGGTGCAGGGCGGGGGTGGGTCGGCAGGGGGTGTGGGTGGTGCAAGGCGGGGGTGGGCGGCGTCGGGGGTGGTGCAGGGCGGGGGTCGGGGGTCGGGGGCGTCGGGGATGGTGCAGGGCGGGGGTCTGGTGCAGTGTGCACGTTTTCTTTAAATATGAGCACTCCTATCCACTTCAACGCTAATGAACCTCCAGTTATCTGAGCACCAGCACGTACTATCGGTCGTCCAATATGTACATGCTCCCATGCCCAAACCTGTAATTGAAAATATTAGAAGATGTAAATAAACCAAATTGATACATGTAGGGGTACTCTACATACCTGTAAAATTGAGAAGAAACCATATATCCTAGACGTGCCGATCTTTGCACCCCTATCGAGTTCTGAATACATATGCGCCAAAGCAGCAGCATCCCAAGCCAGTTGAGCACATTCTTGCAGTTCACGTAAGTGTAATAGGTACCTAAAAAATTAATCAAACCTAAGAATACAACAACAGTTAATAATGTAATACAGTCAATCATTAACGCATACGTTAGAGGCACCATATCCCCGCTGCTGTCTGCAAGTACACTACATCCTATATGATAAAAAATGAGTGCTCTAACCACACGGGTCTCTTGTTGTTTGTCATCAATACCTTGCAACGGATGTTCTGTCTTAAAGAAGACGTCGCGTATCCAAGACAACTTCACCTTTCCACTCTTTATCCGAGTGGGTACTACTCCTAACAAACTCATGCACTCTGCATCCCATCCACCAGGCGGAGAATCCGGACCAGTTACAGGTAGGCCATCAACTCTTAAACCACTAATTAATCCCATGTCCTGAAGAGTAATAGTAGCCTCTCCTAAGCGTAGGTGAAATGTGTGTGTCTCAGGTCTCCATCTCTCTAGTAAGCTGGTCAATAATGATGGATCCATTTGAACTCTTCTCATGTTCACCACACATGAAAAACCCGACGCTTCTATTAATCGTTCTACTACGCCACTCTTCTTGTCAGAAATGGAGTTCAGTAACTCATTATGCTCTACAAAGCAAATCTGTAAAATATATTGAATAAAAAATAATAAACAGTATTACCGAACTAGTAAAATTTAAAAATTATAAAAAGTACTTACTGAACTAGTAGGTTGTGCTGATCGATGGTCATTCTGCATATACAATACTGAGGTATCTACTGGTCCAGGAAGCCTATCCATCTGTGCCATCTACATTAATAATTACAAATGTCATGAAAAAATAACTATAAATTTGTAAAGAAAATGATATATTAACAATGAAATTAAATTACCCTTCTAAATGCAAGTGTGCCTATGTTCTGCGTGGACAACTTAATCTATTATGTCCTGGTTGCTTGCAGATTTTACATAATTTCGGTCGGACGCACATTTCGTCCATTTCATTTCTAATTCTTCCCTGCACAGGTCTTCCGACATTTCTCTTTGCCATTTTTGGAGGTAACATAACAGTAGCATCTTCTTCTCCCCAGTAACGTCTATCAGGTATGGGATGAAAGTAGAATTTGTATGCCTGACGGTAATACTCGCTGGAGAAGTACTGCGAACACAGATCATAGTTATCTACGTGAGTACGAGTATTTGAAGCTGCGGCAATAACATGTGGACATACGAAGTGTTTCATCTGCATAAACCCGCACATGCACTCACTTTCTCGGCCATTTATATTGACTTCATGTGCAAATCCATCACGATCACGGACTTGAAACTGAGTTAACGAAAATCTTTCAACGTGACATGCTCTTGCCTCCCTGCTTTGTTTCTCCAACAACTCTTCATATTTCTTAGTCAAATATGTAGTCATTCCTTCTGACTCCTCACGACGATCATTGAAATAGCCATTTATTCTAAGGAATACTGTTAGGATGAGAGAAATAATTGGCAAACCACGTGCTCCTCTAAAGGCACCGTTAAAACTTTCAGATAAATTGGTTGTCATATGTCCATAACGATGTCCATCATCTAAACTTAATGCCCAATATCTCTGATCGCCATTGTCCTGAGATCCGATCCATTCGAAAGCACTTCTATCTAGAATGAAAACTTCACGCATCATACTGTTGAACTTGTTCTAACATGGTTCTTGTCCAGCACCGTAGAATCGACTTAGAACTGTACGATTTCTATGATCGGCTCTCTGCATGTTTGCAAGCATGTGTCTGAGACAATGACGATGCATGAATCCCTCTTCCGGTGGAAATAAACCACGTACAGCATTCTTTAGACCCGGAAATCGATCACTTATAAAACAAATGTCCCAACGATCGATAATTTATTTTAATAAATTCAAAAACCATCCCCATGCTGAAATATTCTCGTTCTTTTCAGCAATGGCAAATGCCAACGGGAAAAGGCCATTATTGGCGTCAATTGCTGTGGCTACGTACATGTGATCGGCGTATCTCCCGTATAGATGTGTTCCGTCAATAGATAAAACAGGTCGACAAAATCTGAACGCTCTACGATACGCTGCAAACGCTACAAACACTCTCTAAAAATGTATAGTGCTGTCGTTTTGGCCTTCTACTGTCTTGAACCACGTATATGTGCCAGGGTTATGTCGTTCTAAAGAACGAATGAATCTCCGGAGATCACGATATGAGTCAGCCTCATTTCCATAAACCATATCCATTGCACGACGTCTTGCATTCCATGCTGTCATGTAGTTGATTTCAGTTTTCAAGTCCTCCTTTATCTTGTACATTATTGCTCCTGGGGTCATACTAACTTTTGCTTTAAAGGAAGATAAAATATATTGCGCTACAAAAACAGAAGTGCATTGGCGATGTTTCACTAAAAGGACTGGATTTCTGCATGTATGCTTTCCCCTATATCCTGAAACATACCAATCGCCTCGAGGTTTCCTCTCTGATGCATGCAAACGCCATCCACAATTTTCATAAATACAAACAGCAGTGAAAATCTGCTTGTTTGATGCTTTGAGTTTATATTGCACGTGATTTTCCATGCTCCATTTCTGTAAATCGTATTGTAGATCCCTTTTCGACTTATAACTCCTACCTAACTAATAACTTAGTCCGGAATCATCGATGGATTCTGATTGACTCTCTACAAATACTACATCTTCTGCTTCTGCAATTTCATGATCAAAAACGTGAGGTAACTCCTCCATCGGCTCTTCTTCAGCATCATCGTTATTAGCAGAATATGAGTTCCCCCTTTCCTCATTACCTACGGCTAGAACTAGCGAACCATATCCAAAATCATGACAAGTATTACCACCAATATTTTCTTCTAATGTTTGAGTATCATTTTCTGGCTCGTCATTTTCGTACTCCTCATTTTCTTCGGAAATTTCTGTCTCTAAATCATCTTCTACATTTACTTGTGATGACCCTTCGATATCATCAAACATGGACTCATTTGTTGGCATGATTAATTTAAATCTTTGTTAGTTTAAATAAAAATGGTGAAATTATTCTATAATTTGAATGTGATTAATTTTACCTCGAAGGTGACGGCATATTTTCCATATTAAAGGGAGTAGCTTGTACAAAAAGATGGATAAATCTCACATCGACGATTGAACTCAACATTGCTAATGTTGATTCATCATCGTCAATCGGTACTGCAAAGAAAGTTGATCCCTCATACAACCACTTACAAGTTAATGTAAGTATATACTGGTCGAGCGGGAGATTAGTGACTTCAGAGACTCGAGACAGTAAGCCAATGTATGTTAATTGGCATGGTAATGTAACCATCCGTTTCTTGCCCCCAATATATTCTACGTGGTCATCAGAGACATCAATCGATCCTCCCCAATATATTAAGACATGAGCGGTGTTGGAGGCCATCTATACGAATAAAATAATGATTTAATTAGTTTAATTACATAAAACAATTATTTAATAATCGGATGTAACAATTACTTTAATTAACATTTCAGTCGGATGTTATCTTTAATAATCGATAATTTAATAGATATACTAATCACTCAGAAATGGAATCCAAAAGTCCGGTCTTGGGGGCTCATCGGTGTTCACCATAGTGAGTCCTGCCAGCGCTGTATAGAGACCCTCTCGGCGCTTAATTCCAAATCTAAATGACAGTAATTTTAACATGAATATGTGCACTTTTAAATCTAAATGAATGAAATGCTAATGTAATGTCTAATGTCCCCTATTTAATTAATTTCGATTTTTTTAATAATTATTACACAAATCTCCTAATAAAATGTCTACTGTCCTTAATTAATTTCAATTTTTTAATAATTATTACAAAAATCTCATAATAAAATGTCTACTATCCCCTACTTAATTAATTTCGATTTTTTAATAACTATTACAAAAATCTCTTCATAAAATGTCTAATGTGAGTGACATTAAAAAAACCATATTACATTTACAATTACTATTTTTCAACATCTTTAGATTACTTCATAGACAAATGATTTACCATTAAAAATAAACAAGAATTATTTTGAAATATGTTTTAACTAAGTATCAATTTTGCACATCTAATTACTTGTTAAATTTAAAAAAAAATCTTGAATAAAATTACCTGAAAGATGCGTGTCTTCTACAAGAAATGTTATCCAAAAGATAATAATATAATTCAGTATCCGATGTATATAGCGTCTTCACTGATAAAACCCTGTAAAAAACGTACAACAAAATCTACAAACAAAAATATCTTATTCTTACTTGAATAAGATTAGTCGATCGAGAGCAGCAATCGTACTTCAGAAAACAGAATGAGTGAATAAGAGAGGATGATTAAGGGGAGATGATGAAGAAGGAGAGGGGGAAATTGTGAGAAGGATGGAATGAGGGGGGGGGGGTATATATAACAAATGGGGAGGAGGGGACCGCTGGCAAATTTCCAACGGCCCTCTCCCAAATCGGCACCTCAGGTGCCGATTTGGGCCATATCCGTTGGCGCCCCTCCCAAATCGGCACCTGAGGTGCCGATTTGGAGGGGGTGCCCCAAATCGGCACCTCAGGTGCCGATCGATGCCTATTTTTTAAATTTTTTTTCTTCATGTTTATTTAAATAATTATGATTTTCTTAATAATTATTTAAAAAAATCCCTCAAAAATACACCAAGGGATTTTGGGTTGACCAATATTATTTACCTACATCATTTTCATACAAACTCCAATTAAGTTGACACCAGGTTTGTGTCCCCTCATATATACTATATGCATGGTATGATCCCTCAAATGATATTTAGGATATTATAATATAATTGTAGCTTAGTGCTTTCCACCTAATTTTTAAGAGGAATTAGATGTTGGAGGGAAGAATCGTGCCAAGGAGAATAGAGAAGATAATAAATAATCTGTAACAGCCCGGATCCGCAGTGACCAGTGGAAGTATATCAAATGCCACGTCGGATCCGAGTATTACTCAAAACGTCAATGATATCACAAATAACAGTCATGAACCATCTAATATTTTTATTTGTATCCATAAAAGAGCACATATCTAATACATATCCAAGATCTTTTGTTTCAGTGGGCACAATGATATCCTTCCTTCAGGCCTTGCAATAAGTTTCCAACTGCCACTAAATTTATCCTTACACTGACCTGCAATAAAAATTCAAAAATACATGATATGAGCTTAACTCTCTGTATGTGTCGAGAAAAGGTCAAGCCAGCTAGCGAAAATCAAGTCTCCTTATGCTATTACAAATAAATCCATGCACATATAATTAGCTGGATAAATATTTTCCACAATGGATCCTTATAAATTTTCTATATTCTCAACCTGGAATAATATTCATAACATGCATTATTCATGGATACAGTCCTTGAATATGATCTTAATCATACCATAATATGCATGGATTTCAATATTTCTCTTATCAAAATTTACCAAATCAATAATTACATATATGGAATTATGTGTTACATCCATATACCTATTGCTATGAATTATCACATATAAGTCCTTATTTTGTCCTAACAATGAGGTTCGCTTTATTCTCATTTCCATCATCATAATCAGATACTTTTTCATAGAACGTATCATACACAAAAGTAGTGTCATGGCATATTCAATCCAAATTACCAGTATGATAATGAATACAATATTTGACTGTGGTCATACAATAGCATCATATGGATCACTCATAAATATAATCATGCATACAAGGGTATCCTTTTTATGTTCATGCAATGCATACATACTTTCCATATATGCCTTTAAGGTTAACTATATTTGCACATATGCCCATAGTAATAACATAATTACATATATATACCTAAGCATTTCACGTAATTACACATATGCACTTATCATTCCAAATATTTACACATATACACTTAGCATTTCACATATTTACACATACACTTTGCATTTCACATAAATGCACATATTCACTTAACATTTCACATAAGCAATTGGCTTCCACATAAGCACTTAGCTTATTCATGATAAATTTGTCTTATCTCATAATTTATTGGCGGCTTTGGTGGCTTTTACCGCTGGCACAAGCGGTCACTCAATCATTACATAGAACATGATGACATCAGCGCTGAGTCAATATGTGGACTTTCCACTAGGTTCCACTGAACCTGACACCCCCCGAAGGTGTTGCCCTTTAGGCCATCGATAAACGGACTCTAGAGGTGGCTCCCACCTTAGGTGTAGCACTTAGCTCCGCTTAACGTTTAAGTGCCATTATTCATGTTAAGGAAATTCTCATTCCTTTTAATGCCATTTTCTTTTTCATATAATAGCGGCTCATGAGAACCTTTTGGTTCCACTAACCGAGGATGTTTTCACTGTACAAAATACATATAGCCAATATATACATATATACATATGCATACACTCTTTCCTTTCCATCGATCGATCCTTTTCATAACGTCGGGAATAACTCTTTTGAATTCAAGTCGGTGCCAAAATCTTAAATTACATAATATAACAACACATTGAGTTCGGCTTTCATAAACTTGTTATAAAGAGAAAAGTCGATACTAAGTAGACCACATCATTAGTACCGTGATAACTTAAGAACCAATCCACCCTTATATTGATTTAGCTTCTTTCCCATCATATTACTAATACATGTATCATGTGAAGGTTATATCATTATTAGAGTTAGCTTGTATCTAAACAACTATCTCACTTTCAAAATAATTAATTAAGTTAATATTAGAATACAATTAACACTTATATCTTCTCTACAGTAACCACGTTTTCCCCTCCAATTTCCCCTCCAACTATCCTAACTGTAGATGCACACGTTATACCAATATTAATGAAGCTATTACACGTCCGATGGTAATCTATGATCAATATTTGCATCCATTTGAACACAACAACATATAAAATAGTCGCGGTATGATTTGCTGTTATGTAGTGATAATATCTAAAACAATTGTGGAGAGTCAATTGTTATTTAACAAAATATATAAAACAATCTAGGGAAAGATGCAGTTATTGTTGCACTAAAAGGGCACATATCAATAAACCACAGTAAGGCGTTTACCAGAATTATATGCGTAACTAAATATAGACCATACATAGATAAAGAGATCGATTGAGTTTTGGGTTTCCGAATCATATCATGAATATATATTATGGAGCAGACTCACATAAGGTACATTGCATTTTTCTCTTTAATCATGGAAAATGGTTACTAAATTAGTTGCAACATTACAATAATGTAGGGTGGAGCATTGGGCCGGGCCGGCCCTGACCCGACCCTGACCCGACCCGCAAAAGCCCGGGCCCGGCCCGAACCCGACATACAAATGGGCCGGGCCCGGGTCCTCATTTTTCAAAAATATTATACTTGGGCCGGGCCGGGCCCGAACCCGAAGTACAAGTGGGCCGGGCCCGGGCCCTCATATTTCAAAATATCGTATTAGAACTAAATAAGGGGATACGGATTTATAGTCATAATACATCCAATATTTCCTTCATACATCAATAGTAATATTATATTGTAACAATACATCCAATATTCATGTGTTATGGACGAATTATATCCATAACAATAAATTGGAATCAAAGTACAACTTCATGGAATCAAAATAAGTGCGGGTTGAGCCCGGCCCGAGCCCGAGCCCGACCCGAACCCGAGCCCGAACACGCGGGCCTTGGGCCGGGCCCGGGTCCTCAGTTTGCTGAAAAAAGCGGGCCTCGACCCGGCCCAAGGCCCACGAAAAATTGATGGGCTCGGGCCGGGCTTTCCCGGGTTGGGCCGGGTCGAGCCCAATGCTCCACCCTACAATAATGTCTAACTAATTGCTACACATATAATATATATATATATATATATAATTATAGCCCGATAACTGACGAGATACAATCTTACCAAAAATCCTATAAAACATGATTTACGGATTCTCATAGCATTAATGATATAAATAATAAACAAATCAGGAAGAAGACTGAGATTCACAAATAAAACAGCTATTAATTAATCCACGGCTAAACATGCATAATGATATGATACATAAGAATAATTAACTCTTAATCATAACACACATATTTTCATATTTGTATATGCGTGAGCCCAAATTCATTGTCAACCGTATTTTTTTTGATATAATATTAATTAATATAATAATCTCGATACGTGTTGCTTGTATTCGTCAGTCATGTAATTTTTCCAGAAATAAAACAAGGTGTTCGTGCATACTTGATATGAATTGTAGACCAATACATAGTTCCCGCTAACATTCCTAAGTGTTCGACACATACCTTGATGAGCAAAACATGAAGACGATTTGATTATGCAGATCCAGATCGTCGTCGACCACATTAGCGTGCCTCTGATCATGCTGAATCAAATTTCAATGTCGACATCAGAGTTGTTGTTGCCCGATCTTCATCCCTCTCTCTCTTGATCTATCTCTCTCTCACGTCCATTCTATGTATAACCCTCTCTCTCTCACATAATTAGATCATCATTTCTAAAATAGGAAATAGGAATGACACTCTCCTCATCCCAAAACACACGTACACCATCTCTCTCTTTTACTCCCCCTCTCTATTTTATTCTCTCTCGTTTGGTAACCGGCAAGGGAAGATCTCAAGGGTCCCATCTATTTTTAGCAAATGAATTAATGGAGAATGTGGAATGAATCCTTGCTATTGAAGACTACCCAATAAATATCTCATAGGTATTTGTCACAAATACCCCTCCAATTTTAACACCAATTATTCCATGTGTCATCATGTTGCTACCTATTTTATCGTTTTTTTTAAAACATCGTAATAATTGAATATGGGTTGTTACATAATCAGTGCTTGATTGAAATAGAGAAATGTTGATCTGTCCATTCCAGATAGTCAGAAGCTGTAGTTTGTAAAAGAAAACCTTTTGCAAACAATAATTTTTTTTCTCCAAATTTTCATCTTATCCTCTAACATAACGATAACAACGGATTATACTTTTCCAAGTCAAAATAGGAGAAACCGCATTCTGGAATCCTATATTTGACTTTCCCAAATTACCCTCCAGTACACCCGTACGATTTCCATCTGACGGTAGAGTTCATAGGGTACGCCACGGGAAGATGGAACGCGGTGGCCTTCCCTCGTATAAAGTCAAATATCTTTCCAAGCCAAACCCCCAAGATCCTCTCTTCCTGCTCTCTTCTCGTTGCGACGATCGAATTTGGGAGGGGAATTGAAGAGATTTTGATGGATTCGAGGTTCCCATGCAATAGATCGTCGTCGATTTCATCCAAATCAGTCAATTTTACTGTTCGATCGTCGCAGATTCTCTCTTGCTCGCGCACATCTCCGTTGACGCCGTGGTTTCCTGAGATTTGGGTTCGGTTGTCGGGATAGCGCTCTGGAACAGGTATAACCCCACGCTTTTATTCCTTTTTTGTGGTAAAAATTGCGTCTTATGCGAAATATGATGTTTCCTCTCTTTTCAGGACCCTTCTTTAAATCCAAATTGGGGGTTTTGGTTTGTTCTATGTATGATTTTGTTTTTATAGTAAGAGAGAATTTGGTCCTGAACTTAGGATCTTAGGTTTCGTTTGGTTGCAGGGTTGGGAAGGGTTGGGTTGGGTACTATTTACAGGGTTACCCCCTCCTCACAGTTTACTATTCACCTAACCCTGTGAATAGTACCCAACCCTGCCCAACCCTGCAACCAAACGATTTTGAATATTGAAAGTTGGGGCTTGTAGAAGTGATTTTTAATTTAGTTACCTTATGACGATTTTTTAAAAACTACATCCAAAGTGGTCTCGGATTTTCAATTCGTCAACCTTTTAGATGATAAACTAATTCAAAACATATGTATCTAGTATAAGTTTTATGATCGGCATCAACAACAACAACATAGCCTTTTTCCATGTTAAGTAGGGTCGGCTACATGGATTCTTTGCCTCCATTCGGATCTATCTTGGGCCATTCTCGGACTTAGATCCAAAAGAAAAATAATTTTGCAGATTGGCATCGTTTAGAACAATAATTTTGGGTTTGAAAGTTTGATCTCCAAAAACATCTTCTTGGCATGTCTTTGCTGATCCATGACAAAAGCAATTGGTTCAGGGTCTTGGATGCAACATGGCTACTGAATATATTCATGATTTCTGATATATAGATATAGTTCATAATGTTTTTTTAAATTTTAAGGGGAATTTATTGGTTTTTATGAAATGAAATCTTTTTCTTCAAACTTAAAGTCAGCCTTGAAAGTGGGTTATATAGATATAGGTTTTGCATCACATGGAATTTTACTGGTCATTTATGATGTCAGAAACACTTTAATGTTTGACTTTTAACTATTTTTACTAAGCAGGTCAGAAGATAATTCATTTTGGCTGTCATTCTTTGCATCTGTTGCTTCTATAGAAGGTGGTTGCCTTCTGAGATTCTACAAGCCAGCTGAAGCTTTTAATATTCAGCTGGCTGCTAGCTGTTGATTGTTGTTGACATAACCAGGATGGTCATCAAAACTGGTTCATCAAACTTTGTTGTGCAACGTCCTAGAGTTGTGACCCCTGGTTGGGCTGCATTTGACCGATTGCACAGGCAGAAACAAGGCCCTGAATGTGGACCTGATTGTGACCCTTATCCGGCCATCACAAGTAAGAGCAATCTGCAATCAAAATGTGCAGCAACCCGCTGTCAGCAGATAAAGACATTCTCCTCGGTATTACAGGATGGGCATACTATAGAAACTGGTGGTTTTAGCAATGATTGTGGTAAGATTAACAGCTACCATGTCATGGGGGACAACTCTGCTTCTCATCTGGAAACACTGAAAAAGCTTTATGGTTGGGCGAATGAAGGTTTAATTCAAGATATTTTAGCAGCAGTAAACAATGACACAGAGAAAGCCTCTTCTGTTCTGAAAGCAATGTCTTCCTCAGAGAATACTGTGTGTGACAAAGGCTTTGTGAATACTTTCGCTGTTGCAAATGATTGTTTGGAAGGGAACGGTGCCAATCCTGAGGATAGCAAGTTAGTGGCATGTCAAGAATCTATTTCTACTACATCCGAACCATCTACTTTAAGGTACCCCTTTGATGCACCAATTGAGCCTGACTGGGAGGAAGAAGATGTTTATCTAATCCATAGAAAGGATGCAATAAGACTGATGAGGTAAGATATTTCCATTTTTTACTGTATCTTATTAATTATAAACTTGTAGGTGTCTACAAGAAAGTAGTAAACAGTCAGAAATGACGAATTATTGGTTTTAGAATTCCAATTTGAACTTTCTTGTAGCATTGCAATTACTTCTAGTTGACAATTTTGATGATCAACTTGTACATTCTTTGCGCTGGTTGCGTCTCAATTAATCCTGACATATTATATAAATGAATTTGTGTTTTCTGTGCTGATGCATGAATCTTGTTTTGATATTCACTTTATTTAAGCACTGATCACACAATTGATTCAATATGCAAAAACGAAGTCAAGTTGTACTGCATAGATGTATTTTCTAGTCACTTGATAACACTCATTGCTGTTAGATGTAGTATTTTCTCACCACTTGTGGGACACTCATTGTCCCTGGGATCACTATAAGGTACCAATCATCCTGGGGATAGCAAGTGAAAATATGAAAGGCTGGAGACAATAGCAATTTGGATAAACCTATCTGCTTTGTGACACTGGACTCAATGGTGTGCTGCATCTTTTTTGGTTGGTTTGTTTGCCCAGCTGGGCTGGACGGCTGAGTCGATTCCTTGGCATTTGATGCTGGATAGGACTTTTGGAGCTCATACACCTAGATGCTGGATAAGAACTGCCTCTTTGCAGTTATTTAGAACTTGTGTCTGCTGTGTAATGATCCAATTTTCATGTTTGTGTTTTCATATGTTCAGTTTGTTGATTGTTTTGAGT
Organism: Ottelia alismoides; assembly: GCA_037367405.1. Lineage (NCBI taxonomy): Eukaryota > Viridiplantae > Streptophyta > Magnoliopsida > Alismatales > Hydrocharitaceae > Ottelia > Ottelia alismoides. The sequence continues at coordinate 28,543 of JAZKJV010005970.1, read as the reverse complement.
CTAATCTTGCATTGCATGGGTTGCAAGTAGGAGATTCCTAATATACTTGTGACCGGTTGTGTCCTTGATTTTCTACTTGTCAACATAATTGAGTAGTCTTCCTTCGACCTTTCCAAAAAAAAGTAAAGATAGACAAATCATTGAAGGTGTGCAATGGACGTGCGTGTAACCACCATGAAGCACGTAAAGATCACCTTTTGTGACCATCGGAATGAAAAATCACTACGAAAAAGGATGAGTACAACTCCATCACTTGTCTTGTTCTCTTCCTCTCTGTTTTTTGTGTAGGGAGTCAATGACTCCATTTCTTTATTTATAGTCCCAAATAAGTCTCTTGTTATACTTCCCGAGAGGACTGTAAATGGAATACAATCCTACCATTATTAGAATTAGAGGCTTAATTCCTTTAAAGGACACTCAATCCTAATAATAGACTCCTAATCCTAACAAATATATCATTCGTTCTGAGTTGAACCGTGTTATTATCTGCACCTTGTCATGAGCCTATTCTGGTGCATCTCAACATCCGTGAGCCTTTTTCAGAGGAAAATAGCACCTCCAGATGCCATATCCATTTTTAGGTGCCTTCGTTGTACCTTCTCTTGGGCACGTCTGCACAACTCAGTGTTGTGCATCCTGATGTAGCTTTGCACTCTCTTATCAATAGAGAGTGTGCCATCATCTTCTGGCGAAGTTGGATGTTACTTATTTTGTCTTCTTTCACCTTCTTGTACAAGATGCTGACGACCTTTAGCAATGCTTCGTTACCTATTATGACCTTTCCCTCAAGCATGCACATTATGCTTGACATCCCTGTTTCTTGTATCATTGCACATGCTCTTTTGTTTGGTTTTAAAACCCCCCCTTTTATGGTAAATTGATGTTTTCATGACTTGGTACTTTTTAACAAATTTAGATCTTTTTTTTACTTTAGGCTCGTGTCTGACACCTTCACGTCTTCCTGTCTAACATGTGGAATTTTATCGGTTTAATTGCCTTAACATGGTGAACTTTTTTAAGTGCCATTCTCATTGCATCCATTATCCAAGTGTGCCTTTAGTCTCTTTCCAATGATCATCCTTAGACTGTACAAATTCTTCTTTAGCAATAATCTTTTCATGCTTGAGTTTTCTAGTTCTCTACTAGATTACTTGGGTTGATGATTTATCGAAGAGTGTTATCTACCAAGAACATTCATATCATAATAGTTGTGAGATCTCTCATCTTGTTCCACTCTTCATCCTTCTTATATTGCTCCTGTGCTTCTTGGAAGCTTTCGGAGTCCCTCTTGTATGAGTACAATATCCACTCATTGATACTACAAGGTGAACACGTTCTTTCAATTGAAGTGCTTCAGAGAAAATGATGCACTCTTCGACGTAAACTTCACCATCAAAACTATATTCAGCATGGTCAAAGAATGAGATTTTCTTCACAGCTTATATAAAGGCTAAGTACATCTCTCTCTTAGCTCCCTTTTCTCTCCTCTGTTTTGTGTGTGGAGGAGTCAATGTCCCGCTTATTTATTGGCTCATATTCAAGACTTTAAATCTACTTCCTATGAGGACTTTACGTTAATACATCTTTATTTTTATTAGAATCGGGAGTGTATTCCTCCAGTACTCTCAATCCTAACTATGGAGTATGGAGTCCTAATCTAACAATAGTTGTGGAGGGTCACCCAAATCCTAGTATTTTGTATTCTAATTTGGTGAACCTGTTATTATCATAGGTAATGTGATACGTGTCAAAGTTTTGAACTTGCTTTACAAAATGGGAAAGATCAAATCGTGGTTGTGTTAAGATCACACAAATAGGGATTTCAGCAATTTGCATGGTTGGGAAGAAATCCAAGCAGGTTAGCAGGGAATTCACTACATATATTTTTTCCTTCGAAAAGAAACTTCTATAACGTCAAGAGTACCATAACTCCCTTGACTAACGTATTACAATATCTGATTAGCATCTAAACCGAAAAAAACAAACAAGTTTTTTTAACATTTATAAAGGTTAAATCCCAAAATTTTATCAATTTTATGTCCTCTTTGTTTTAGTTACATTCTTTGACCGCAGAATTCTTTTGGGTCCATGTTACAACCCTTAGCATCCGAACAATATATATGTATTGAAAGCTTAATTTTTATGTTTATCATTCCCTTCTTTCGTTTCATAGTTACACTGATTAAGTCTCCTCTCTTGTGTACACAGAACTGCATCTAAGCATTCAAGGGCAGCAAGTAATGCTTTTATCAGAGGCGACCTTGTTTCTGCACATCAATTTTCTTTGCAAGCCCGGGAAGAAAGAGCAATGGCTGAAATGCTACATTCTAAAGCAGCCATGGAAATATTTAGCACAAGGAATGACACAAATGGCATCTGGAAGTTAGATTTACATGGTCTTCATGCATCAGAAGCTGTAAATATCTTGAAGGAACATCTGTGTAAAATGGAGTCCATGCAAATTATGACTTTGTCAACTTGTCCTGATGCTGCTGCCAAAATTGTGAACAATGGTGCCTTATCTGAAGCTGCTAGCAGTGCACATGACATGGAAGCATTAGCTATCAAACAACAGGCATCAGCTCGGTTGAGGTGGATGGCGTTGCAAGTTATTACAGGTATTGATTGGTCGTCACTTACCCTTTAGGCCGGGGCAGAATCATGAATTTTATGGAGGGGCAAAATATACTCTATGTTCAAAAAATGGGAAAAATATTGTATTTTCAAATGACACTTTAAAATACAATTAATAGAAAAATATTTTTAAATGAACTTTTAAAATCTACTAACTTTTGATAGACTTACAATTTAAATCTATTATTAAGGTTGGATTTCCACTAAATTATTACTTTTGATGGTGATTTTTAAATTTTGATAAGTCTAATAATTGAAGTCTAAATCCCTCCCAAAAGGTTAAATGGTCAAGTAAAATTCTGAAGTAAAAAAGTTCATCGTTAAAAAGAAAATAACAAAATTTATTTACAATGAGTGCTAGAAATAATGGGGGAGATAAATGAGCCCGAATATAATCTTATATAAAATTATAATTATAATTTGAAAGTAATTGGATAAAAAATATAATGAAAATTAAAATAGTTGGAAGGTAAGATTCGAACTTTGGTATCCAAAATAGTAACCATGTCTCTATCACTTGACCGTTAGATGAGTTTGTAACTTTTCTCTTATTCTATATGGTAGGGGATGGACGGTAATAAAAAATTAAGACATTGCACAAATGAAATATAATAATGGAGGAGGGGCCTGCCTCCCACCATATATAGTGACTCTGCACCTGCTTTTAGGCAGTGCTTCCGAGTAATAATTGTTTAGTCGGAGTTGTTTATATTTGATCAAGAGCAGACATGGTTTTGACTCCTGTCTTTGCATCTTTTTTTTGGTAATTTAGCATGTGAATGAATACTATTAGATAGAAAGATCTCACGTCCGTATGTCTGAACTTCCTTCAGGTACTGGCAGCCATAGTCGCGGGCAAGCTGCACTTCCGGCAGCCGTGCGAGGCTTTCTCATTGAGAATGGGTAAGTGTAGGATTTTCTAATTTATCATATATCATTTGCACTTAAAAAGAGTGGCTAGAGGGGTGTGTGGATTTCTGTTTGAAAATCGCTATCGCCTGACAGATTTTTTACACCACGAGGTGGGTAAGAATTGCTATTTGATCATGAATTATGCATTTCAATGCGGAAATTTCATGCATTAGCATTGAGAACTCTTAGAATGCAGATCCAAATACTCCATTCGTCGCAACTTCTTGGAAGCATCCGCCGTGTCTCGGGTTAATACTGAACATTGTGGTGCTTCTGATTCTTGACAGGTATCGTTTTGACGAGGCAAGATCTGGTGTAATTGCTGTCAGGCCGAAGTTCCGTTTCAAGTGAATGTATGCAATGCTGCTAGAGTTATTCTGCACTGATCCAGTTACTTGGGATCTACCAGTTTTTATTATTGTTTCACTGTAAAATTGGCGGTTTATTTATTGTATCAAGGAACAGCTAAATGAGTTTCTGACTTTTTTTGTGGGTTGAGAGTTCTGAATCTCATGCGCCTCACCAGTTGAGACAGGGCTCCCTCACCTGTTAGGATCATTGCGATATCCAGTATCGCTGCCCGATGAGTTAAGTATTAACTAGTAAAGCAAATATTTGATCACTAGTTCATAGATGCTGCGATTGTTGGTACTGGTGTAAGCATAAGTTCAGGTTTTTAATTTTGAGGTCGATACCGATGTGTGCCAACTGGTTCTCTATGATTCGATAACATGTATATTGTTCGTCAGCAAGGGTCTATTGGCAGTCCAAAACAAATACACATATTCTCGCAAGAGGATAAGAAAAGCGGATTCCAGGCTTCCGGCCTGATGTTAGATAGTTGTATTTCTTCGTGTAGGTTTGGGATATAAGAAAGCGTGGAGGTGCTGAGTCCCTGCCCTTCCAGGGCCCAAAGCAGTGCATCCCGGCCAAATCAAGGATTTGGGGCTTCTTGCATGACCCACGATAGCTGACTAACTAGCGCAGGGGAATTGGTCGACTCGGAGATGCCTGATTGACGTGCTGGAAGACCTATCCCTCGTACTACTGCCACACACACCCTTTCACTCGTTTCCATTTCGGAAATCCACCCACTAAGCTGGCCATAAGCGTACTGCTAGGGGTCTGCTAGCCAGTGTCAAGATCCTACCCTCGAGAAGCTTCTTCGACGAGTAACGAACTAGTTGATAGTTCATTGAGAGGGATGTAAGAAGATGGATACAAGCCCTCACATCAAACAGACTGATGAATTTTCGAGAGAGAATAGAAAATGGGGACTGAGAGTCGACCAGAGAAAGCCAAGAGGTTCGGTTTGGTGATTAACCGTCACAGGTTGAGTTGATACTAAGGGATCATTTTGTTGTGAAATTGAGGGGTTCCCTTAACCTGTCTTGCAAAGGATGACTAGTAGCGTAACGTTCCCCACACAGGAACCAAGCAAAATAATCGTAGCACGATAATCAACAACCACAAAGAGACGAGAAATTTTACGTGAGAAAACCCTCCTCGATGTGAGAAAGGAGAAAAACCCACGGGGCACGACGACCCGTAACAAACCATTAGGTCGGAAAAATAAGAGGGCACAATATCTTCTCAGTTTTGTTGCCCAACAAAACTGAGGTTTAGTTACAAGAATAAAATCAGATAACTGTCACCTTGTACTTGGAAAACACAATATCGTTGCTTCTCCTCGTCACGAGTTGACCCTCCTCGTGTGCAATTCTCCCTCACGCGGATGCACCTCACGCCTCTGCGAACTGCTCTTCACGCCCCTATGGGTTGCTCTTCGCACCTTGCACGGACTACTACTCACGCTTTGCGTGGGTGACTTCTCTCCTTTCTTAGAGAGAGAGAACTAAGAGAGAAGAGAGGGAGAGATGCTTGAGTTGGGATGATCCCCAATGCCATGCATTGGGCTTTATTTATACTACTCTTTCCTCCTCTCTCCCCTCCTAGTCCTATTTGGAATAGGACCTCGAATAGATAATTATCCAACAACCTCCCCCCTATTTTGGGATTGGATAATAACCAACATTTTTTTTAAAAAAATTGGAACGGATAATGTTCCCAACAACCTCCCCCTCCATTCCCAATGGGGAGGTGTCTCCAAGAAGATGATCACTGAGAGGTGACACTGCTCAGCTCTCTACAGAGTTGCAGTTTGTCACGAGTTGCAGCCTTCGTCAGCATATCTGATGGATTTTTATCTGTGTGGACCTTCTTCAGAATGGGATGCTTCTTGTCAATAGTATCTCTCAACCAATGATATCGTACATCTATATGCTTTGTGTGAGCATGGTGCATCGTGCTCTTGCTCAGATCAATGGCACTCTGGCTATCACAGAAGACAATTGGCTCACTGTCTTTGCATCCAAGTTCACCAAGGAATCGTTGTAACCACAACACTTCTTTTCCTGCTTCTGCTGCTGTAATGTACTTGGCTTCAATCATTGAGAGCGCAATGAATTTCTGCACCTTGGACTGCCATGAGATTGCTCCCCCTACGAAAGTGAAAATGAAATCGGAAGTCGATTTCCTCTGATCCACGTCTCCCGCCATGTCAGCATCTGTGTATCCACGGAGTTTGGGGTCTGACCTTCTAATCAAACACATACTTGAGGTCCCTCTCAAGTATCTCAGAATCCATTTCACAACTTCCCAGTGATCCTTCCCTTGATTCGACATGAATCTTCTCACTACGTCCACGGCATGAGCAATGTCGGGTCTGGTGCAAACCACGACGTACATAAGACTGCCAACTGCAGACTGGTAAGGAATCTTGATCATCTCAGCTTTCTCCTCAGAAGTAGACGGACATGTCTCGTTTGTTAACTTGAAATGAGCGACAAGAGGTGTGTCGACAGGCTTCTTATTCTTCATGTTGAACCGCTCCAGAATGCGTTCAACATACCTCTCTTGTGACAACCACAACTTGTGCTTCTTCCTGTCATGAGTGATCTGCATCCCAAGCATGTTGCTTGCCTTGCCCAAATCCTTCATCTCAAATTCCCTAGAGAGCTCCTTTTCGAGCTTTGCGATCAACGCAGGATCATGACCAACTATCAACATGTCATCCATGTAGATCAACAGGATAATGAACCTGCCATTGGGAAGACGTCAAACATACACACATGGATCTGTTGTAGTCCTCTTGAAATTCTTCTTTGTCATAAAGGCATCAAACTCCAAGTACCATTGTCTAGGGGCTTGCTTCAAGTCATAGAGACTCTTCCTCAACCTGCAAACCATGTGCTCTTTACTCTTCTCCTGGTATCCCTGTGGTTGCTTCATGTAGATTTCTTCGTTCAGATCACCGTGAAGATAGGTTGTCTTCACATCCATCTGCTCTAGCTCAAAGTCTAGGCTTGCAACAAGGCCTAGCACCACTCTCACAGAACTCATCTTCACAATTGGTGAGAAGATCTCATCATATTCCATGCCCTCTTTTTGGTTGAATCCTTTCACAACCAATCTAGCCTTGTACTTCAGTAGCTTGCCACCATCATCTGTATTCAACTTGTAGACCCATTTGTTCTTCAGTTCTCTTTTGCATGCATGAAGCTCAACAAGGATCATAGGTATCATTTTTCTTCAGAGACTGCATCTCTTCATTCATTACACTTTGCCAATGATCTCTCTCCTTAATCTCTTGTGCCTCCTCAAAAGTGCATGGCTCATCAATATCAGTCATCATCACGTACTGAGAAGTAGGATAGAGAGATGATGGTTGATGTGCCCTCCCAGATCTCCTGACCTGGGGCTCTGCTGCTTCTGCTTCTTGATGAGGTTGTCCCCCCTGCTCGAGATCCCCTAGACCTGCAACAGGGGGGTCTTCATCTAGCTCATGCTGTTTTGGATGTGCATCTTTTCCATCTGTACGTGGTACTGGAGAAGGATCTGAGTCCTCATCACTGTCATCATCCATGGCAATCCCATCCGAGTCAACATCACCACTGTTGTCCTCAGTCAAAGTCTGATTCTCATAGAAAATCACATTTCTATTCCTGGTAATGGTCTTCTTCTTTGGATCCCAAAGTCGGTATCTGAACTCCTGATCTCCATAGCCAATGAAAATGCAGGGCACCGCCTTATCATCAAGATTCTTCCTCTATTCCTTCGGGATAAATGCATAAGCTTTGCATCCAAACACCCTCATATAAGTGTATGAGGGATCTTTCCCAGACCAAATGCATTCAGGGACTTTATTCAAGGGAACAGATGGAGATCGATTAATCAAGTAGCATGTGGTCCGAACCGCCTCGGCCCAAAAGGTCTTGAGCAACTTCGCTGTCTTCATCATGCGATGAACTCTCTCCACATTGGTCCTATTCATCCGTTCAGTGACACCATTGTGTTGGGGGTGTGCTGGGCTCTGTCCTTTCATGCTTGATCCCGCTCTCTGCACAGTAGCTCTGGAAGACGTGAGAGGTGTACTCCCCTTCATTCTCCGTGCGCAGACACTTCAACACTTTTCCTGTCTCGCGTTCCACCATGGCATGAAATTTCCTGAAGGAATCAAAGACTTGATCCTTCGCCTCAGCTTATAAACCCACACCTTCCTTGATGCATCATCAATGAAAGTCAGAAAATACTTGTTTCCTCCCAAAGATGCTATGTCCATGGGACCGCTTATATCAGAGTGAATCAAATGTAGAAGATCTTCCTTCACCTTTGATCTGGTCTTGAAATGTGCACTCTTACGCATGAATCACAAGATGACAGTGTTATGTCAGTGTGACATGGTATCAACTCCTTCCTGCTCAAAAATTGTAAGCCCTTTTGGCTCATGTGTCCGAGCCGATGATGCCAGAGATCCGATGTGTCAGCCTCACTAGCATGTAGGCTGCCATCCATGACCTTCACCCGAGTCTTGTAGAGCGTACAACACAACTTGCCTCTAGCCATGATAAGAGAGCCCTTGCTAATCTTGCACCTATTATTACCAAACTTCAGATGGTAGCCCTCCTGATAAACGCGGAAATCGATGGTCTTAAGTTCAACACAAAGCGTGAACTCAGTCGAAGTGTCGACCAATCAAAATCCGCATTTAATCAACAATTAACCCACACTAAGATCAATGAATTAGAACTAATGCGGAGTTAAAATTTATTTTTAACTCTACATAAAAGATGTATAGGTGCAAGTATGTAGAGAGTTCGAACACAGGGAACAAGCAGGGTAGTTCAAGCAAAAATGCTAAAGTGTGTGTGTGATGTGTGGAGTGTCTACACTAAGCAAACAAGCAAATGAATTTTTTGTGGGTTTTTAATTTTTAATAATTTTTTTATTTAATTTTTAATTTTGTATTTTGATTTTTGATTTTCTGATTTTTATATTTTATATTTTATATATTTTTTTATTTCTTTTTCAATATTGGAAAGTAAAGACAATATAATAGAAGGCAAGCTAAAATATTTATAAAAATGTGCAAAAATACTCAAAAATTCAGAAATAAAATGTTTTTGGTATTTTTATAATTTTCTACTGTTTTTGTGATTTTTTGGGGGTTTTTCAAGGTGTTTTTGATATTTTTAAATACTGAAATAAGAGAAAACAGTGGAAATAAGGCTGGCTGGGAATAAAATGTAATTCAAAAATAGCAACCAGTACTCAAAATATTTCACACAATTTTTATAATAAAAAGGACAAAATAAGGGATAAACAGAACCTGAGTTTATAATTTTTGGGTTTTTCTACTATTTTATATATTTTTTTGAAGTTTTTGAGTGTTTTTCAATTTTTAGTGTTTTTCTTTTGAGATTTTTAATGATTTTTGGACTGACACTAAAAGATGATAAAATAGACAGTAGGTATTTTTTTTTGGAATTTTTAGAGGTGTTTTAATATTTTTTGGTATTTTCTACGCTAGACAGTGCACAAAATAAATGTTTTTGATTTTTAATAAATATAAAAATAAAATAAAATCAAAAACTAAAATGATGGCGTGAAAGTTCAAGTTAACAGGAGCTTAACCCTAATTTTGTGGAATTTTTGGGCTTGAAATGATCATTCAAATAAATACATTAAGCACGCAAAAATCAAAGGTCTGGCAGGGACCTTAATGCGAATAGTCCAAAGTTCCAGGGCACGATTGCAATTTTCACAAAAACTTTATAACTAAATATGCATATTCATGGACTAAACGCAAATTCAAAAAGCCGCAAGGGTGGACCTGTAAAAATGCCAAGGTCACGCGCACTGTGCACGTGACCTGGCAAGGACCAGACTGCAATATGACAAAGTTTTGGGGGCTATATGTAATTTCCCTAAAAATATATAACGTGACCAAAATATTTTGTGGGCTGAATGTTAAAATCACAGACTACTCGGCCCTTGGCCGCAAAATGTCCACACGCACGTGCCACGCACGTGCGCTGGCTGGCAAGGATTAAATTCCAAATGAAAACAACTACAGGGGGTTTTAAGCAATTTTTACAAAAATTTACCAACGGCAAATGAAAGATTTTGTGCGAATTAAAAATTACAAAATTGCGTGGGGGTAGAACTGCAAAATACCCAGGCGCTTCAATCGCACGGCCGAGAGGATTTGACGTGTGCCACGTGGCGTGCGGATGATGCCCGATGCCCCTTCGATTATAACGGCCAGGATTAGATCCTGGCCCACGATCTAACGGCTGTGGGGACTCCAAGATCCAAGGGCAGCTGTGCTTCTGGAGGAGCGAAGCTGATCGGACGGCAAGGAAGACCCCAGGATGAACTGGGAAGAGCTCGAACCTGGGGGTCCCTCGCCCGCTTGAATCACGCAGCTCCGTCGTCTCCGAGCGCCACGACCAGTTCCAGATGACTCCTGGAGAGGTCCTCTTCCTTCCAGCGGTGCCAAAATGGCCGGGAGGGCACGGTTGCGCCGCCGCAAGGTCGAGGAAAGGTGCGGCTCCAGGTACCTTTTCCTGGACAAAATCTGACTCCAGCTGGAGCCACTCAAGCCCTGGGACCTGCAAAAAGGTTACAGGAAAGCGAGGGCAAAATGCCTCGCTCCCCTTAGCGGTGGAAGATGGTGGCGACTGGTGAGGGAGGAGCTCACCGGAGTGAACTCCGGCGAGATGAACGGTGAAGGTGGCGAAATTGGGCGAACGACGAAGAGATGATGGAATTCGAATCCTAATGCTAAGACGAAGCTAAAAGAAGCAATAAAAACAAGGAAAAATACCTCAAAGACCTGTGGTCTGAGATGGAACCTCACAGCAGCGTAGGCCACCGGAGGTGGTTGGAACGCAACCCTAGGGGCCTCGCCGCACCTCGCCTGAGATGGGGGAGGATTCCCCTGTCACCGGAGACTAGCCCTCGACCCTCACCCGGAGGTTTTTGGCGCCCAAAGCTGGTTCAAAAGGGAAAAGGAAGAAGAAGGGGCTGGTTTTGAAGATGGTCGACGGGCGAGTTTCGAGGATCGATCACGGGCAGACCACAAAGATCTGGGAAGATCTGATAGGTCTGCGGGCTAGGTGGATCTACAGGGAAGACTTTTGCAGAAGGAAGCGGCGCGAGATCATGCATGGCGCGACCTCCAAAATTCAGAGAAGGTGCCAAGAAAATGCAAGTCTGCCATGTACAGACCTCGGTCAGAGAGCTGACCAAGGTCAACCAAGGGCTGAAGCTGGTTGGTCCACGTGGACCAACCAGAAAAACCTTGGAAAAAAATGTTTTATTAATTAATTTAAAAATAATAAATGGCCTTATTAATTTATGACTATAAAATAAAAAATATTCGTTATTTTAAGTAGTATTTTATTATGATTTTTAATTATTTTTATGAGTTATATTTTTACAAGTTTGCATTTATACCCTTTATAGTATATATATCTATATATTTAAGTATTTTATTTTTATTTATGTATTTTATTTTTATTATTTTTATTTATGATTTTATAAAATTATAAAATACTTTTATGTATACAAATATATTTTATTTTATTTTTCTGATATGTTTTGTATATTTAATAAAATACAAGCGTATTTTATATAGGTATAAGTGTATGTATAATACCTATGTAGTCTTTATACAAATATTTTTAATTTTATTTTTCTTTGCATTTTATTTTAATTTTAATGCATATAGGTATTATAAGTAATATTTACAAAATTATAAAAATATAAAAATGAATAAATAATGAATAAAGAATAAATTGAATATTTTATTCAGTACAAGTATACAATAGGGGTCCAAAACTCAACTTTCAAACCGCAGCTCCGCCAAATGCGAAACCACCGCCATTGGATAGATTATTTTATTATATATACAATTAAAGGTGAGTACACTGTATTTGGAGTTGTCAGTTGTGAGATACGGGTCTGGAAAGTTGGCATTCTGGATTTTTATTCAGACCATAACTTTTTATCTGTATATTATTTTTCTGTGAAATCAATTTTGTATTTTTCTTTATAAAATTATCTACAACTTTCATGTACAAAGTTTCTTTATTTGATGAACAAAAAGTGGAACCAAAAATAGGTCCCAAAATGAATAAAGGAATGAAAGGAATGAATAGGTATTTTCTCTGTATTCCTGACCTTATCTCCCCCTACTTTATTCCTTGTCGACCTATTCATCAAGATGCCTAGGTCTCGGGGGTTTTGGGTCAAAAATATTTACAATATTTTATTCTTTTTCTTTTCTTTATTTATTCTATAATTTTGGCCTTAATTTCAGTAATTTATACACTGTTTAGATGCACATGCATGAATGCTAAGATGCTCTATTTAAGGGTATTTACAGGTATTTGCTAGGGTTTTTGGTGCCAAAATGATAGAATAAAGATGATGAAATGTGGATTCATCATCCCCCTATACTTTACCTTTGCTAGTCCCTAGCAAACACTTATGCAATAAGAAAAACAAAGAAAAGAAAAAGAAGAACTTGGATTTTATCTGATTGTCAAATTTGTCTTCACAAAATCAAAGTTTGGAGCTTAAGTCGGACCTTTGGATTTTTAGTGCGGGCGGAACCTTAGTGAGAACCGTGTTTGAAATCCAACAGTCCTTGAGAATCCCAAAACTCTGTCCAAGTCTCCTCAATAGCCAGGTCAGAAATACTTCAACTCATACGCAAACTCTTACGACTATGAATCTGACTTGTACAGTGTGAGTGATGGTGGCTCTCCCCAACTAGAATGACAAAGAAACTGACTTCTCCAGTACGACAACCCAATGATTCCCCAATCCAGCAACTCCATCCTCGAGGAGCGGGGTATTCCCTTCTAAGTTCAAGTGGCAACCAGCTCAAGAGGAGGGGGTGAAGAGAAGAATGGACGGTAGCCAGTGTAGCTACCTATCCTTGGATGCAAGACCAGTGTAGTCAAGTCATCCTGCTGCAGGCTCACATATTTGACTTTGGAACTCAAGCTTGCTTATTGACTTTGTACATACTTGCAGGCTTTTTATTTTTGTACATGCCTGAACACTTTTTTTTTTGAATACTATTCACAGCAGCATTTACATAAGGAGTTTTTCCTCTTGAGCCAGTAGACTATCCCTCTTTTGAAGCTTTATCGCAACCCACAGCCTCCTGTCTTTAGACTTCCTAATCACTGGACGGGTTGGGGTGCACTTCCCTCCCTAGAGGAGGACAAATGTTTCCACTTGTGTGCGTCTCATACCGGCAAATCCAATCCCCTCACCACTCCAACTGAGTTGAGCCATGTGAAAGGTGCAGGTGTCCAAGTTAGGTCATTATCAACAAGAGTCGTGCGTGTGCTCCGAAATACTCTACTTAGGCAGTCAAGAATCCATTGAACCAAGTCCCGTGATCCTCAAAGAATTAAGTCAACTAGACCTGAAGTACCTCAAACTCAGTTCCTATAAGGTTCCTGTTATTAGGTATATTATAAGGTCCAATCAAGCTCCAATCTCCGGATTTTACTTAGACTCGTTCAACTATCAAACTCAATCCGAAAAATACGAATGCTATGCAATGCAATGCATGAAATATTTTTGTGATGCGATTTTCAAAGATTTTGAACTTTTTATGAGTTTTTGAAAATATGATGCATGCATATGCAGATGCATTTTTTTGTATTTTTGAAAAAGATTTTTCAAATGTTTTTGGATTTTAATTTTGCAAATGTTTTTGGGAATTTTTGAAAACAAAAAGCTTTTGGCTAAAAACTGGGTGAAAACTATGTACACGGGAGTGCTTCTTTATATATACAAGAAGTCGATTTTAAGAATTTACAGGGTAAGTGATCAATTTTATACATATATACATATATAGTGGATTTTGGTGTGATGTGTATATTCCTCAAACTTATTTGAAAACAATTTTACACACAATTTTTGAAAACTATAGTCCAAAATAATTTTACAAACATTTTACACACATTTGAAAATCATTTTGCAAAGGCTTTCAAAACAGTATATATAGGTTTTTCAACTCATTTTTGCAACCATTTTTCAAACCATTTGCAAATCATTTTTCAAACATTTTATTTCACACAAAGAAAAGAAATTTTACAAACAAAAACACGAAACAAAATATTTTCAAAATAGTTTTCAATAGATGTTCACAAAGATTTTCAAACTATTTTTCAAACATTTTGCAAAAAAATTTTCACCTGATTTATTAATCAGTAAATACAAAAAGAATTTGAGGAATAACCACATCTTTTTATTCAGGATTTTTAATGAATTTTAAAGAATTATTAGCTATATTTATTAGGAAAATATGAAAGTACGAGTTATGGCTAAAGTATATACGTAGTATATACGACCTCCCTATACTTAGCTTGAGCTATGTCCTCATAGATCGGAGAAAAAAGAGAAGACATAACTCGTACTAAGTATAGACAAGTCTAAAGAATAAAGGAATGAATCAATGAATGAGAAGTTGACCGTCCCCCCTATACTTAGGATCAAATAATCCTAAGTATAGCAGACTGTACACAACGCAGGGAGGGTCAAGGGTGGGAATGAACAGATCGTACTCAGATTGTCTCCCCCTATACTTAGGGTAAGATATCCCTAAGTATAGACAAGAAGAGGAGACAATGGAGAGGATCAAAGAATGGAAATACTCGGGGTGCCAACCCCCTATACTTAGGACAAAGTACGTCCTAAGTATGGAAAACTGTCTACAAGGGCGGCACCTTTTTGATAGAAAAAGAAGATAGAAAAGGAAAAGAAGAAAAGAAGAAAAGAAATGAAGATGGAAGAAGAGATCGGGAGGATGTACACGTCACTCCCCCTATACTTAGGGTAAAAGAAGTCCTAAGTATAGGCAACAACAGGAGTGATCAGACGGACGAAGAAAGAACACTCAACTCATCTACCCCTCCTATACGTAGGACAAAGTACGTCCTAAGCAAGGCAAACACGAGAAATGGGTAGACGAGCAAAAACGGGAGATGGAAAGAGAGTCACAGGATAGAATCTACAACATAAATGGGTGATCATCAGAAGGTGGAAAGCAAACCTTCTTGCGGGACCGCTGAGGGATAGATCGGATATGGTGTATGTCGACATCGGGGTCCACAGTGGACGGAGGCCGATCAGGGTCGACACGGGGAAGGCCCTCAGTGGAATCAAAACGGAAAGGGACGAACTGATCGATGGAAGCAGTATGGCTCGGTTCTCCCTTGGTGGTCCTATGGTGTGAAGGCACAGACTGGTGAGTGGAAGAAGTACGACTAGGTCCGGCCTTAGAAGTCTCGCCGATATCAAAGTGAAATGGGACAAACTCATCATCCTTGGAAGAAGTGTAATCGGAGTCGTCCTGCGAGTCCTCGTCCAGGTCAAAATCAAAAGGCACGAAATCATCAGTGGAAGTATACGAACTCAGATCGTCCTCAAGACTCTCACCTGAATCCTTGTCTTCAACAAGAGGTCTGAATTTATCAAAATAAATAGCAGCATCATAACCGACCTCAATCATCTTCACTTGTGAAGGGCCAGGAACGGATTTATCAATGGAAGTAGTCAAAACGGGTCCGTCCTGTCTAGTCTTACTCAAGTCATTTGTTGCCTTATGAGGTCTCTCAAAAGTAATGGGCAACATCATAAGCATCCTCAATTATCTTGGTATCTGCCCCCTGATCAAATGGTTCAATCACATAAATACTCTGGATCTCATCAACACATCGCCACACACCAGGAGGAGGATCAGTGAGGTCCATGCTTTCCGACTTCCTCCCCTTTCGGGGGATCCGTCGGGTCTCATCAGGGATCGCTAAGGAAGTATCTCTAGTAGCATCAGGTTTGTCACAGGCCTCAGAGTCAGCTATGATCGGTGAAGGTGCATCAGGTGCCGGTCTCTGGTCAACTAAGGGTGCGGTGATCGACACTTCGTTCCCGTCAACAGGACGGAAGCGAATCTCTCCTGATCCGTAGTCAATAACGACCCTCACAGAGGCGAGAAATGGTCGTCCCAGGATGATTGGAGATGGCTCCCCTGTGGAGTTCTCCATGGGCAACACGACAAAATCAACATGGTGGCTTGTGCCCTGAATAGAAATGACGGCGTTTTCAAGGATACCCTTCGGCCTCTTGATAGATCCATCAGCAAACTGAACGATCATCCTGGTCTTCTTGAGAGGCCCTAAGTGAAGAGACTGTACCAGCGAGAAGGGTAATATGCTAATAGATGCACCACCGTCTAGGAGAGTTCGATCACATGTATAGTCAGAGATGGTGCAAGTGATGAAAGGTGTAGCTGTGTTCTTCCTCTTGCGAATGGGATGGTGTGTGATGGCGAGGGCAGTGGCCATGGTTAGAATGTGATGCTCAGATCTGCTCCTCCGCTTTCTCTTCTTGGGAAGAGGAGCAGATAATTGGGTCATGGCCTGCTGAAGTGGGGCACGGATAATCTCATGAATAGTAGCCATCACTTCGGGTTCAGATAGCATTTTTTTGAATTTTTGGACTTCCTCCATACCAGGGAGGAAGTCGGAATCAGCATAGACACGAGGCATGCCAAGAACAGTCTGTACAGCGGCATCCTCGGGGTCGAAGGTGGGACTAGATGTGAATGGGTGTGTGGTCCAGGGTTCTGGCAAGTGGACTCTCTCCTCAAAATCCTGATCAACCAAGTGTCTCCCGAAATCTTTTTGGATTTTTAGATTTTTCTCATTTTTTTGTATTTTGGGTGATTGCAAGCTCCATGATCATCTACAAGTGAAGCCGTATTCCCGACGAAAGGAGCATTAATCTGATTCTTCCTCAAGAAAGCAATATCATCATTCATCAAATCAATGCGCTTTGTCATCCGATTCAAGATATCACTCATAGAGATCGAGGGAGGTGACTCCATCAGGTCAAACTCGGGTGGATGTGAAGGTGGAGGTGGATAATACACAGGTGGAGGTGGAGGTGGGTAAAAATCCGAGTCGTGATACTGTGGCTGAGGCGGGTATGTACTAAAATCAGAAAAAATAGGAGGAGGATCCTCCTGATAAAAGGGAGGTGGATCGGCTGGAGCGAGCGAGGGGTCCGCAAAGTCCGGATAAAATGCACTCCAGGGATCCATCTCGAAAACAAAAGGAAGTGATTCGGGGGAGCACGAAAGTCAAGTCAAAAGAGTGAAGAAAAATGCGCAAATGCGCAGGGATGATCTAGGACACACTCAAAACAATCACAAACAAAAATGAAACAAATCAAACCCTCAATTCACCTACTCAACTCGGTAGAGACCGAAAAGTGCGGTCTTTTAATCTTGTCTATTTTAGAGTTAGGTGAGAAGTCCAAAATTGCGCAAACACTTAGGGGGATGAATGGGATTTTGGGCTCTAACCTTAGTGTGTGCGCGAGCAAATAAAAGCGAAGACAATGAGGGGATTACTCGCCCCAATACAAGATGTTTCTTTTTTATCGGCTTTAGGGTCGAGTAATATTAGCAGTCCCAATTTATTGGTTGTCACTTTTTTTTGGATTTTTAGTAAAAATGCACGATCCTATCGGGGATTCAATTCCTTTAAGATCCTAGGTTGGCAAAATCAGAGGTAGAGTCGGAAAAGCAATGCCAGCGACAAATAATGATGGATGCTAAAGCGTAAATGCTCACCTTGCCTCCAGCACTCTACATGCAAGGATGCTCAGCAGAATTGAAACCTATCTATATGCAAATGCAAAGCCGATGAAATCGCCCTAAGTTCAAAAATTGCTATTAGCGGGAAGAACCACAAGTTGACCGTCAATCCTCAACCCTAGAGTCCGGTCTAGGCTCACCCCTCCTCTGCTCAACAAATTGAGGGTAGGAGAAAGCGCTTTGCGGGGAGAGCTCGCGGCGCGATGGATTGAAGGTGATGATCAACTGTTTAAAATTTGACTAAGTCCAAACGAGACTATAGGTGCATGCAAAATATTAGGTGTTTGGCCTTAGTCTATCGCAAACAATCCTAGAACTAGGGGCTCAATCACACAAAATAAAGAAAATCGAAAATCGAAAAACAAAGTAAAAAAATGCGATGAAAACCGTCAAAACTGCGGTGAGCCCCCAAGTGAACAATCACTTGGAAATTAGGCTCAAAAGTCCAAGGTCCGGGGGTACCTGTATTATTACAATTAATAGTCTCTCTCTCTCAAAAATTACACAAGTAAATGCAATGAATTAAAAGTGCAACTAAAATAGAGCGCGGTCTTCAAAAATTCTCTTCTCGTCTCCTTGGTGCTAGGTGGCTAAGCCGGCTTCACGTGGGTGCTTCGGCGCCTCGAGTGACGCGCCTCCCTCGGTCCGCGGTACCTCGCAGAAAGTCAACAAAGAAGAGGGATTAGACAACTCAAGAAATATATCAATAATACAAGTAAAAATAAAAGCCGCGAAATGCAGACAAATAATCACAACACAAAACAAAAACTCGAACTACGCGCTGTTGCTCCCCGGCAACGGCGCCATTTGATAAACGCGGAAATCGATGGTCTTAAGTTCAACACAAAGCGTGAACTCAGTCGAAGTGTCGACCAATCAAAATCCACATTTAATCAACAATTAACCCACACTAAGATCAATGAATTAGAACTAATGCGGAGTTAAAATTTATTTTTAACTCTACATAAAAGATGTATAGGTGCAAGTATGTAGAGAGTTCGAACACAGGGAACAAGCAGGGTAGTTCAAGCAAAAATGCTAAAGTGTGTGTGTGATGTGTGGAGTGTCTACACTAAGCAAACAAGCAAATGAATTTTTTGTGGGTTTTTAATTTTTAATAATTTTTTTATTTAATTTTTAATTTTGTATTTTGATTTTTGATTTTCTGATTTTTATATTTTATATTTTATATATTTTTTTATTTCTTTTTCAATATTGGAAAGTAAAGACAATATAATAGAAGGCAAGCTAAAATATTTATAAAAATGTGCAAAAATACTCAAAAATTCAGAAATAAAATGTTTTTGGTATTTTTATAATTTTCTACTGTTTTTGTGATTTTTTGGGGGTTTTTCAAGGTGTTTTTGATATTTTTAAATACTGAAATAAGAGAAAACAGTGGAAATAAGGCTGGCTGGGAATAAAATGTAATTCAAAAATAGCAACCAGTACTCAAAATATTTCACACAATTTTTATAATAAAAAGGACAAAATAAGGGATAAACAGAACCTGAGTTTATAATTTTTGGGTTTTTCTACTATTTTATATATTTTTTTGAAGTTTTTGAGTGTTTTTCAATTTTTAGTGTTTTCCTTTTGAGATTTTTAATGATTTTTGGACTGACACTAAAGATGATAAACTAGACAGTAGGTAATTTTTTTTTTGGAATTTTTAGAGGTGTTTTAATATTTTTTTGGTATTTTCTAAGCTAGACAGTGCACAAAATAAATGTTTTTGATTTTTAATAAATATAAAAATAAAATAAAATCAAAAACTAAAATGATGGCGTGAAAGTTCAAGTTAACAGGAGCTTAACCCTAATTTTGTGGAATTTTTGGGCTTGAAATGATCATTCAAATAAATACATTAAGCACGCAAAAATCAAAGGTCTGGCAGGGACCTTAATGCGAATAGTCCAAAGTTCCAGGGCACGATTGCAATTTTCACAAAAACTTTATAACTAAATATGCATATTCATGGACTAAACGCAAATTCAAAAAGCCGCAAGGGTGGACCTGCAAAAATGCCAAGGTCACGCGCACTGTGCACGTGACCTGGCAAGGACCAGACTGCAATATGACAAAGTTTTGGGGGCTATATGTAATTTCCCTAAAAATATATAACGTGACCAAAATATTTCGTGGGCTGAATGTTAAAATCACAGACTACTCGGCCCTTGGCCGCAAAATGTCCACACGCACGTGCCACGCACGTGCGCTGGCTGGCAAGGATTAAATTCCAAATGAAAACAACTACAGGGGGTTTTAAGCAATTTTTACAAAAATTTACCAACGGCAAATGAAAGATTTTGTGCGAATTAAAAATTACAAAATTGCGCGGGGGTAGAACTGCAAAATACCCAGGCGCTTCAATCGCACGGCCGAGAGGATTTGACGTGTGCCACGTGGCGTGCGGATGATGCCCGATGCCCCTTCGATTATAACGGCCAGGATTAGATCCTGACCCACGATCTAACGGCTGTGGGGACTCCAAGATCCAAGGGCAGCTGTGCTTCTGGAGGAGCGAAGCTGATCGGACGGCAAGGAAGACCCCAGGATGAACTGGGAAGAGCTCGAACCTGGGGGTCCCTCGCCCGCTTGAATCACGCAGCTCCGTCGTCTCCGAGCGCCACGACCAGTTCCAGATGACTCCTGGAGAGGTCCTCTTCCTTCCAGCGGTGCCAAAATGGCCGGGAGGGCACGGTTGCGCCGCCGCAAGGTCGAGGAAAGGTGCGGCTCCAGGTACCTTTTCCTGGACAAAATCTGACTCCAGCTGGAGCCACTCAAGCCCTGGGACCTGCAAAAAGGTACAGGAAAGCGAGGGCAAAATGCCTCGCTCCCCTTAGCGGTGGAAGATGGTGGCGACTGGTGAGGAGGAGCTCACCGGAGTGAACTCCGGCGAGATGAACGGTGAAGGTGGCGAAATTGGGCGAACGACGAAGAGATGATGGAATTCGAATCCTAATGCTAAGACGAAGCTAAAAGAAGCAATAAAAACAAGGAAAAATACCTCAAAGACCTGTGGTCTGAGATGGAACCTCACAGCGGCGTAGGCCACCGGAGGTGGTTGGAACGCAGCCCTAGGGGCCTCGCCGCACCTCGCCTGAGATGGGGGAGGATTCCCCTGTCACCGGAGACTAGCCCTCGACCCTCACCCGGAGGTTTTTGGCGCCCAAAGCTGGTTCAAAAGGGAAAAGGAAGAAGAAGGGGCTGGTTTTGAAGATGGTCGACGGGCGAGTTTCGAGGATCGATCACGGGCAGACCACAAAGATCTGGGAAGATCTGATAGGTCTGCGGGCTAGGTGGATCTACAGGGAAGACTTTTGCAGAAGGAAGCGGCGCGAGATCATGCATGGCGCGACCTCCAAAATTCAGAGAAGGTGCCAAGAAAATGCAAGTCAACAGACCTCGGTCAGAGAGCTGACCAAGGTCAACCAAGGGCTGAAGCTGGTTGGTCCACGTGGACCAACCAGAAAAACCTTGGAAAAAAATGTTTATTAATTAATTTAAAATAATAAATGGCCTTATTAATTTATGACTATAAAATAAAAAATATTCGTTATTTTAAGTAGTATTTTATTATGATTTTTAATTATTTTTATGAGTTATATTTTTACAAGTTTGCATTTATACCCTTTATAGTATATATATCTATATATTTAAAGTATTTTATTTTTATTTATGTATTTTATTTTTATTATTTTTATTTATGATTTTATAAAATTATAAAATACTTTTATGTATACAAATATATTTTATTTTATTTTTCTGATATGTTTTGTATATTTAATAAAATACAAAGCGTATTTTATATAGGTATAAGTGTATGTATAATACCTATGTAGTCTTTATACAAGTATTTTAATTTTATTTTTCTTTGCATTTTATTTTAATTTTAATGCATATAGGTATTATAAGTAATATTTACAAAATTATAAAAATATAAAAATGAATAAATAATGAATAAAGAATAAATTGAATATTTTATTCAGTACAAGTATACAATAGGGTCCAAAACTCAACTTTCAAACCGCAGCTCCGCCAAATGCGAAACACCGCCTACAATTAAAGGTGAGTACACTGTATTTGGAGTTCTCAGTTGTGAGATACGGGTCTGGAAAGTTGGCATTCTGGATTTTTATTCAGACCATAACTTTTTATCTGTATATTATTTTTCTGTGAAATCAATTTTGTATTTTTCTTTATAAAATTATCTACAACTTTCATGTACAAAGTTCTTTATTTGATGAACAAAAAGTGGAACCAAAAATAGGTCCCAAAATGAATAAAGGAATGAAAGGAATGAATAGGTATTTTCTCTGTATTCCTGACCTTATCTCCCCCTACTTTATTCCTTGTCGACCTATTCATCAAGATGCCTAGGTCTCGGGGTTTTGGGTCATAAAATATTTACAATATTTTATTCTTTTTCTTTTCTTTATTTATTCTATAATTTTGGCCTTAATTTCAGTAATTTATACACTGTTTAGATGCACATGCATGAATGCTAAGATGCTCTATTTAAGGGTATTTACAGGTATTTGCTAGGGTTTTTGGTGCCAAAATGATAGAATAAAGATGATGAAATGTGGATTCATCACCTCCTATCCAGTTGAGAACCGGATATGAGGCTAAACCGCAGGTCAGGAACGTGCCTAACATCCTGCAGGGTCATTGCACATCCAATATCAGTCTGAACTGAGATAGTGCCCGTACCATGATCTTGGAGTAACTGCTGTTACCCATCTTGACTCTCCCAAAATTCCCTCTGTATAGGAAGTGAAGAACTCCCTGTGCAGAGTCACGTGATAGGAGGCATCCTTATCAATAGCCCTCTCGGAGTCATCTCCTGCATGTAGACACTGCTCATGAATAGTGAGAACCAACTGATCCTCGTCATCATGGCCCACTGCTGCAGCATTGTTCTCATCTTCATCTTTCTTCTGATTCTTTTTGGCTTCTGCTTGCTCTCTTTTCCAGACTCTATAATCTCTCTTCCAATGACTAGGCTTGTTGCAATGATGGCACTTTCCTCTATCCTTAGACTTCTCCTTGGGTCTCTCTCATGATTTTTTCTCTGCTGCTTGGCCTTCCTCTTATTTCAACTGCATATACATGTGAAGAAGATGACTCTCAGGTGATCGTTGTCTGATTTCTTCATTCAGAAGACTACTCTTGACAATAGAAATGGTCAGCTTGCCGTCTGTAGCGGAGTTGCTCACAGTAATTGTTGACTCATATAGAGTAGTGCCAGTACCTCTTCGTTATTTTATTTTCAGTTGTATGCTTTATGTAATTTACCCATAGGCTACTCTCCTATATAAGAGAGCCTAGGGCTTATGGAATAAACAAGCCGTTCATTTTTCCCAACATGGTATCAGAGCGACAGTCCTAGACCGGAGTTCTCGAAACCCTAACCCTAACCCCACCACACCCGCCGGCCTCTCCTTCTCGCTCCATCTCATCCGGCGTCGCCCGAGCTCAGCTTTGTTGCTCCAGCGCCGCCTCTCCAATCGCTGCTGCGCCACTGCGCGTAGCCCACACGCACTGTGCGCCTGTGCGCGCCTTCTCCTTGCGCGCCTGTACGCCTCACCTCCTCCCTTGCAGCGCCTGTGCTGCAGCGCCTGTGTGTGCCTCCTCCTTGCGCGCCTCCTCCTTGCGCGCTGTAGCACCTGTGCGCGAAGCGCGCGCCCCTGTGCCTCCCTGCGCCTGTGCGCGATCGCCTGTGCGCGCTCTTGCGCATCGCCTTCCGGCACCTGTGCGCGCCCGTAGCGCATCTCCGGTGTAGGCTAGTGCATCTCAAGTGCACGCATCCCCTTCGCGTGCATCTACTGTCCAGGACCTGCGCGCGCATCTTCTCTGTGCCTGCGCGTGATTCTTGCGCGTGTGTAGGGCTTAGCACACACATCTTCATGGAGATAGTTGCTTGAGGTCTACACATGCAACTAATCCGTCTATGTCATTGTAGATGAAGCTCATCCTTCTGTCAATCGCTCCAGTCTTCCATCTCCAGTATGTCAGAAAGCAAGGCGGATATCCATTGATGAATACCCATTCATCACTCTTTATTTCTTATATTTTAGCTACAAAAACTTATGCAAATGCATGTAGATATGTGCAAATAGGATTAATTAGCAAAAGCATGCATCTTTGTAAAAATAGATATTTAGCATGTTTTTGTGCAAAAATAAAAGAATAAAGATGAAAAAGAAAAAGAGGGAAATATTTAGAATAAATATTGAGCAACCTAACCCAAGGGAGAGCTCAGCATGGGCCTGACCGCATAAAAGCCAAGTAGAGGGAGATAGGGGCTCACACATGTATATATTTGTAAATAAATAAAACTATATATTTTCCTCACCAAAAAATATGTTGTAAATATTTGTATATATTTGTAAAAGCTATTAAAACAAAATAAAAAATTAAAAATCAAAAATCCAAAATATCTTTTTACCATGTACATATACCACCTTCCTTAGCTATTTCACCTTGTAAATAAATTTATTTATTTCTAAAACTTTTTGTAAATATTCTAGATTATATTTTGTAAATAAAATAAATAAAAAGAAACAAAACAAAAATCAAATAAAAATTACAAAATTAAAAATACAAAAACATCTTGTACATATACCTATGTATAGACCTATAATGTACATACCTTATTCTTATTTCCAAAAATTAATTAAAAATCACCAAAAAATAGAAAAAAATAAAAGAAAAATATTTCATGTTTTAAGTTTTTCTTAATTCGGCCATTTTCTGCCTTAAAATAAATAAACAAAAAAAATCAAATACGTGGCAGCTCCCGATTGGTCCACGGGGGATTGTTGACCCCGGTCAACTCCCCCGCGGACTCTTTCCTTTTTGAGAAGATGCGCACCGCCCCGCCTTCGCCATTTTCTCCACGCGCCTCCAGCCTGTCACCCACGCAAACCCCGCGCCCGGATCCTTCGCCGATCATCCGACATCCTCGCCAGATCCTTCGCCGTGAGATCCACGCATTCCATAGCCGTCACCTCCCAACCCTAATCGGGCCTGTCTCCATATATATCTCGAGCTCCGCCGCCTCCGCGCCTTATCTTGGCTCTTCTCCTTCTTCCCAGTGAACTCCAGAGGCACCGCGAGAGTGACAGCAAGCGATCGCCCTTGTTGCAGCGAGGCGAGGAGGTGAATCCACTGATCCGGCGTGTGTCGCCGCCGTTGCTCCGCCACTAGCGTGAGCACCGAGCCTCGGGCCGAGACGACCCTTGAGGCTAAGACCAGGAGCACCCCCTGCTCTTCCCCAGTCTCTCCGACCACCCAGGTAGATCTCTTAGGCCGTAGATTAGCGTATCTTTCGATTTTTAGCTTACTGGTAGCGTAGCTCCGCCGCCGTCGCCAGCCACCTCCGATCTCCCATCTGCCATTCCGACCCGACCATCATCTTCGCCAGACCTCTCCGCATCTTCTTCACCCATTCACCCAACCCAGATCGCACAGGATCTGGGAATCGAGCTCCTCCGCCGACCATCTTCGCCGGAGCTCTCCATTCCGACGCACCATGCACCTTCACGCCGCCTAACCGGGTCGAGGCAATTTGCCCTCGACCCGTGAGTCTTCTGGTTCGCTTTTCAGGTCAAGACAAGGGTCATCTGAGACCTCCGCCATCCAGCCAGGAGACCCAGCTCCGCCGCCTTCGCTCGAGCTCCTCGGAGCTCGGGGTGCTCGTCGGAGACCACCAGCAGACGCGGGAGCCTTCCGCGATTCTTCTCCGACCTCCAGAAGGCTCTCCAGAGGACCCTAGCGCACGCTCGAGCCCGGCGAATCTCGCCGGCGACCAGTTCTTCCAGGATCCTCCAGAACCGTCAGATCATCCTCCTCCGCTCCAGATCTGATCTGAACCATTCATCTACGGAGCACTGCCACCATCCGATCATCCCGAGGGTCGATCTTGACCGCTCGCGCAGAGAGAGAGGCACCAGCTAGCCTCAACCGTCAGATTCGCCACGCGTCCTCCTCTCAGCCGTCGATTCACCAAGAGTATCTCCACCACGCTTCGTCACCGTCAGATCTGCCACGTGGAATATTCTCCACCGTTCGATCAGGCCAGCCCTTCCAGAGTTAAAGTCGCCCCCCGTTCTCCACCGTCCGATCAGCCACGTGGCGCACATCAAGCCGTCGATGATAATAAAAGGGGTAAATTCATCTTAGGCCCCTCTGTTTGTTTTATTTCATTTTAGTCCTGTAATTTTTAAATTAAGTTGTTTATTATCTGGGATATTTGCACTAAGGACCTCGTACTTACTTTATTTGCACTTATACCCCTGTCTGCGTGGACCACGTGCTTCGTCACGTGAACTTTATTGGGTTATTTGCGACTTAAGCTCTGTAGTTTTGGATGTTACGGATTGAATGAAATCTTTTACTTATTTGCATTTATGCCCCTGTGCGTGATTTAATTCCCCATGTGGCGTTTTATTTGGGTATTTTGCAGATAAGCCCCCTGGACTTTTGGTACTTGTTACCAATAAGCCCTCGGAACTTATTTTTCTTACATTTAGGTCCCTGAGTGCCCCAGGCACGCGCCACGCGCGTGATTTCTTGGGTATTTTGCACCAGGACTCCAGAACTTTTGGGTATTTGCACTTAGGTCCCTGTGCACTGTGCCCCTCCTTTATTTTTGAATAAAATATCAAATCACCTCCAAATTCGATGAAAATTTGACACATGGCTCCTGCCATGGTGTAGAATTTTTATGAATTTTTGAGGACATTTTGATTTCATTTGCTATTTTTAAAAATTCAAAAACCCTATTTTTGCCACTGTTTAACTTGAAAAATCATAAAAAAATATAAAATCACCCCCAAAATTCTAAAAATTTTAGTTACTGTTGTTTGTGTGTTGTTTGATTTTCTAGCCAATTTTGGCTATTTTTCATTGCGTAAAAACCCTAAAAACTTAAAAAACATAAAAACCTTTTTTCTTGAATTTTTGCTTTATTTTTGGTGTGTGAAATAAATTGTAGAAGTGTGTTGATATTTACTTTCTTTTATTTTCTTCACATATTAAAAATTCAAAAAAAAAATAAAAATCATTAAAAATCACTAAAAATATCTTCTCTGTGTTTTATTTCATTTTGACTACTTCGTAGGCCTTTGGCCAATCCGTGCTCCTTGTGTTCGACCCTGGGTGCTATACCAGGTTAATCTCATAGCGAGACCGCTCTCTTTTGTGCTTGATTAGTTTTACATGTCCTGAGTGGTTGATTTTTTTCTTGATTGACTCAGCCCGAGTGATTGAGGTCGCAACGACCTATTTTTCTACACCTTTACCTTAGTCATTCGGGCGGTCATCAGAATGGCGCCGTTGCCGGGGAGCACGACTTAGTAGTACTTTTGACTTTCTTTTCATTTTTGTTTTCGCGGCTTTTCGCGGCTTTTGTTCATAGTTCCTTTTTGATTTATTTTGTTTTATTTTGATTTTCTTTTGTTTTTATTTTTGTTTTATTTTGTGTGATTATTTTGTTCTCCATTTTTGCACATATACCCTTGCTTTTATTTTCATTTATTATTTGATTTGTCTGACCACTCTTCCTGTTTTCTTGCGAGGGCCCGAGGACCGCAGAGGCGACTTTCGAGGAGCCGGTGCAGCCGCGGCATTCGGAGGCGGCTTTTCTTTCTCTACGAAGCCGCAGGAGAGAGCGAGAGGAGAGAGTTGAGTGGAGTGAGGCAGTAGGATAGAATTTTATTCATTTATTATTAATTGTAATAATACAGGACTCTGAGACTGTTTGGACTGATAGGCTTAGACCGTAGCGGGTCTGTTTCGCCGAGCACTGGCGTGCTCGGGGGACCCATTAGGACCCCTTGGCTTTTTCGCGGCTTTTTACGCGGTTTTCTTTTTCTTTTCTTACTGTCATTTTCCGGATTTTTCGCGGTTTTTGCTCGAGCCCCTAGACATAGGATTTTTGTTGATTGTGACGTAGGATCTCTAAGGCCCAACACTTAATAGAATATCTGTTCCTATAGAACGTAATTGGACCTTACTAAAATTCACTGAAAAAGTTAGTTTAATTGGATTCGAGACCACGTGCCGTTAGGAGTCACATACAGCGCTGGCAGGACCCGTTGTGGCGGGCACCGAGTGACTCCCAAGATCGGACTCCGGACTCGATTCGGTTGACTAACTATTGTTCTTCACGATCAATAGAAATTGCCTGTTTAGGACTCGGTTTTTACCGTTGCATCATATAGCTTAGTTTACTTTTCTATCTTTATTTTATGCGCGGATCACTCTGCATGTAGAGAGTTGGAGGCAGGTACGCATTTCTTTCTCTGCATGCATCATTGATTTCGCGTGCATCGGCTTTTTCGACTTCTTCCCCCGTTTTTGACTTAATAATCAGGAGAATCGGAAAATTCGTTAGGCCGCTTGTATTTATTTTGAGAAAAAAAAATTAAAAAGAAAAAAAAAATTTGGGACTGGATAACACTATTGACCCTAAAAGACACTCACATTAAAAAATTTTGTCTTGGGGAGAGCAACCCCCTCATTGTGTGGTTTGGATGCGCGAGAGAGTGACCCGCACCCTAGGTAGAGCCCTCCGGTGCTATTTCTAGCTGACTACCGACTCTTCCGTGCGGGCCAGTCGGTTGGAGTAGCATCGGGTATCCTAACAGGTCACGTAAGCGCTCTGATATTCTGTATGTTCACCAAATAAAATTGACAAGATAAATTGACCGAGCTTTCACGGTCTTCAGATTGTGTGGCGTTGGTGAACCGGGGGTTTGCTTTGCGATCATATTTTCTCCAGATCCCATCCGCCTAACTCGTCAGATCAAGATGATGGGTAGACGATCTCTTAGGCAGCCTTTGGCTGCACCGCTTTCAGGCACGTCTACTTCACCATCTAGGTTGGCCCGTGAAAGTCGAGACCAGCTCTCCGGGCCCGAGTACGATTCCACCCTGTTCCCCCTCGATCCCCTTTCT